>OZ004705.1:134777764-135377764 GCA_963924515.1 Vespertilio murinus | reverse complement strand
AAAAGAGCCTAGGCAAGAAGGAAACAATGTTGGCCACAGAAATGATAAAACCAGTTTTGTCAAGATGGAGATAAGAGTTTGTGAGTGAAAATGACCAGTTATGGAGCCTGGAGAGGTTGGTGAGGCTGGGTTATGCAGCATTTCAGGTAATACCAATTCGAATTTGTCCGGAAAATGCTGGGAAATTGTGAAAGTATTCTAAACAAAGAAATAACAAGACCAAAATTGTGACTTAGAGCAGTAACTTGGGAAGTAGTCCAGAGGATAGCAGGAGAATGGTCACACTGAAAGGAGGAGAGCGGTTTGGTAATGGCTATGTTAATCCAGGCGAGAAGATGGGAAGCGGCAGCACTCAATTCTAAATGGTTAACTCACTGAACAGAATCACCACAATGTATTCCACTCATCCTACTTTAATCTCTGCTGCTTTCAAGTCTTCACTATTATAACAGAGGTGGCACTGGACATATATTGAATTATTTTCACATATTTGGCAACCTAGATCAGGTTGCCAAAGTAGGAAAATAGGCATAGATATGTTTAGCTTAGTTGATGCAAGTTTATGATATGCTCTTTGAAATATCTCTTCTGTGAATATTTTAAATACATTTTCCTCCCATTTTCTTTGAAGAGTATACTTTAAGAAAACTGAGGACACATTCTTTTCAGTTTGACATATTCTTTTAAATTTGACAATCGTTGATCCCTTTCCCTCCACGATTTCTAACAGAGGTTAAAACTTGTGAGATTTTCTTGGCTTGCTTTCTTTTTTGGTGCACCTTTATCTTTAACAAAATCAAAGTGTATGAAGGATTATACCTCACATTATAGCCAGTATACAGAGGTAAAAAAAAAAAGGTTTATAAAAAAAGATTTATTGACATTAAAAAGCTAACTGTTAGAAAAATTGAAAGTAAATTAATAAAATCAGTGATATTTAGAATGTAAATAACACTGATTACTTTATTAAAAGGAAACTTATTAGGTCAAATTAGGGTTTATATTTAATGCTTGGCAGAATCCCTTCAGGTTAAGCCTCTTTTAGTTAATCTGATCAAACCATGGATTTGAAATGCAAACTGACAACCTTATATTAATCCCTATAAACAACTTTCAAAAGAAGCACTGTGATGAGAAAAACAAGAATTATGAAAATGTCTTGTAATAGAAAACATTCCGTAGGCCATTCCCGTGTATGAGACAACGGAGCCATCTGATGGAATGATAGCAGAAAAGCTCGGGTGGAAATGTCAAAAGAAATCAGAATCAACCTGTTGTAGAATTTTGAGATTGGCTACATTAAGCATGAATTAGACTTGCATATTTATGCTATGTGACCAAAATAAAACTGGATATCTGTGCTTATGCTCATGGTTCCTCCAGACTGGTTTACTTCCTCCCTCTCTATCTTCAGCTCAGGTGTCCCCTTTCCGTTTAAGCTTGGCCTAGTTTCTCTGGCCATCTGAAGACTCTATTTATAAAGTATTCCACCTGCTTAATAATAGCAGCATTTAGAGGCCAAGTATGAGAATGTTGGACATACTGCCCTCGCTGAGGAACCTCAGACTACTTGACATAACCTCACCTGAGTGGTTCCTATCATTTCTTGAGTTCAGAATCTATAAATTAGAGTCTAACTCAATGGGAGCTATCTCCTGTAAGTTAGGGGCCCATGAGGTAACTTAACGTAGAGAAGCCCACTAATTCATGGTGCCTGGGTAATAACAATCAGGACTAACATCTATTTAGTACTTACTATGCACCAGGCACTGCTTGTGCAGCACAAACGTGCAACCAGAAGACCTGTCAGCTGCAACTGTATTTCTGATTGCTCGAGAAATGTTTCCAAACTCTTAGGTAAACAGCTGCAAAGGGGCCCCCCAAACCCTCCAAACTTCTCTAGCTGTCCTACTATTCCCCTAAGGCAAACCTTGGATCGAGAGCCACATGCGGCTCTTTGGCTCCTTGAGTGTGGCTCTTCCACAAAATACCACGGCCTGGGCAAGTCTATTTTGAAGAAGTGGCATTAGAAGAAGTTTAAGTTTAAAAAAATTTGGCTCTCTAAAGAAATTTCAATTGTTGTACTGTTGATATTTGGCTCTGTTGACTAATGAGTTTGCCAACCACTGCCCTAAGGCCCTTGGTCCTGTCTACAATCCATGCACTAAAGAGTTAACACCTGGCCCTGCAGGAGCTCTCTTGCGTTCTGCTCTAGCCTCCTAGTGCCACAGCTCTCCAGAGGGCAGTCTTACTGACAGAATTCATTTAGAACACATTAAGTACTTGTGCTCTAGTGCCAACTGCCTGGGTTCAAATTCTAACTCTCCTACTTACAAGATATGTGATTTGAGGCAAATTAACACACACACACACACACACACACACACACACACACACACACACACACATCTTATTTTTTATTTTTATTTTTTACTCAGTTTTCTTCACCTCTAAAATGGAGATGATAATGTACCTATCCCAAGGGGTGGTTTTGAAACTAAATGCATTAATATATAGAGAGCATTTAGAAGACATTTGACTCATAGTAGGTATAATAAAAGTGTTATCACCCGAGGATATTTTTCCATTGATTTTTAGATAGAGGGGGAGAGATAGAAAGAGAGAAACATTGATATGAGAGAGACACATCAATTGGTTGCTTCTGCAAGCTCCCCAACAGGGCCTGGATTGAACCTGCAGCCGAGGTACATGCCCATGACCAGAATCGAACCCGGGACCCTTCAGTACCAGGGCTGACTATCCAATGAGGCAATTCAGCTAGGGCTACAATTGTATTTTCTTATAACTCTTTCCTGTGTAGGGATTAAAAACCATTTTAACTCTCCACCAGTTTAATTTATCAATCCAAATAATGAGGACTATGGGTAACCTGCTATGGATAAGGTAAAGGCAAAGACATAAAAACAAATAAAACATGATCTCTTTCATGAAGAATCCTATATAATACAAGCCTAATATGCTAAGTATCTGGTTGTCTGTTCAACCAATCAAAGTGTAATATGCTAATGATATGCTAAGGCCGTTCAACTGCTAGCTATGATGTGCACTGACCACTAAGGGCGGGGGGGGGGGGGGCAGATGCTCCAACTGGTAGGTTAGCTTGCTGCTGGGGTCTGGCCAAACAGGACTGAGCAAGACGGGCCAGACATGCCTTGGAGCCCTCCACCAGTCACTTCCCAGCTGGCCAACCTCCAGTGTCCCTCCCTGGCCCCAATTGTGCATCAGTGGGGTCACTTGGTCTGGTCTGCACTCTCTCGCAATCCAGGACCCCTCAGGGGATGTCAGACAGCTGGTTTTGGCTAGATCCCCCAGGCTAGGCCAAGGGACCCCACTGGTGCACAAATTTGTGTACCGGGCCTCTAATCTTACAATAATGTACTGTGATGGAATTGAAGGCTTCCATGTGGTAAAGAAAGTGATTCAGGTTGTTCAGGGATAGCAAACTAAAATTCTAGGTAGATCATGAAGAGACATGATGGGCTAGATGATGAACACCAGAGCTGACACCCTTTTCCAGGAAGGAGCCAACATGTGACTCTAGCCCATCGTTGCCATGACAAAATGTGGCCCCAGTGATGTCATTTTTCCAAATCTCCAAAGAATGCCAGAAATCTGGATTTTTATGTTAAATTTTATAATTTTAAAATGTTGGCAATTAAAGGATAAAGTAGAGAGTAAAGGAGAAAAGAAAGTTTCTCAATGACCACATAGAAGATCTCAAAAAGACTGGAATGCTGCTCAGAGTATGCAGAAGTTCTAGAGGGCCCCTGAGCAGAGTGATAGCTGTAGTGACCCTAATTTTCCCCCAGCAGTGGCATCTAGAATGGTATTGAGAGATGTTGGTCAAAATATTTTACCATTAACACAGATAATAAAAACAACAACAAAAATAAAACTGTAAAAGAATCTATAATTGAGGAAGTTGAGTGAACAAGTTTTTATGAGTCATACAGATAACATTAGAATTGGAACTCCATCTAGTTCAACTGTCAGGCTGTGGTGATGTGGGAAGTTCCTTATATAATTCCCATTCTTCCTTGGCAGTTATATGACCTTGAACAAATCACTTAACTCCTGTGGACCTATTTCTGCCTTGGCAAAAATTTAGATAATAGCAAATGTTCCCTGCATGTTTTGTAAGTACTAAATGAGACATTATATTGTCTGTTTATGAAATACTTGTAAAATGTTAATATACTTGCTGAATATGAGTGTATTTATAGTAGTGATTCTAGATGAAAATACAAAGGCTCCAGAGGACTTGCTACTTAGTTGAAAGGTCAGAATTAGAACCCAAACCACATGAATCCTGGCTAATAGGTTTTTAATGAGACATCATTCATATTGTAACTGACTGTAATTAGGAAATTAAATAGAATAAAAATACTCTACTGGAGGCAACATAAACCAGGAATTCATCTAAATTTGTTTCAGTTATTATAGCTATGCCTATACTCTGATTATCCTAGTATATAAGAAAAAGTCAAAAGACTGAACTAAAGGTATTCCTTATCAGATAAAAAACTTTTGATTTGAACATCTATTATGGAGTTAGAGGCATGCACTGTGACTTAGTTCTTGGGGTTTTACTGGTGCAATTCTCAGGTTAGTAACTAGATGAATTGTCTTTGTTGTTTTCTTAAGAATCTTTTCTTTTTGGTCTGGATTATCTGAAGACAGGTGAATGTTACAAAAATAAAAATTGTGCTCCCTCTTTCGGTCTCCAGAAGCTGACTTGCCCTGGCTTTATTGATAAATGGGGACAACTGAGCCTCAGCAGCAACTCTGGTCACGTATTTATATAACTCGCCCCCAGATAGGAAACTTCTCAGAACATGCTCTTCAAAAAGACAATAGCTTAAAACATTTTAGAATGTAGTTTGTGACCCTGACACTTTTCTTTCCCCTGAAACATAATGTTTTTGTATAACAACATTAAACATACCAGTGTCAGCCTAAAAAAGCACAACGCTTTAATTTTTTTGTTTTAGTATTGGTTTCTGTGCCTTGGGACTCAGGGCTGATTCTGTCCTCCGCTAGTAATGAAGACCCCGAAGCTCTTCACCTCTAGACCCTGCTGGAAATAGGCCGTGTCGAGTCTATCAAGGGATCCTTTCAAAGATTATAACTAGAGTGTAGGAGGTTTGGTTATTTTTGTTTAAAAATGTTTTTCTTTACATATCAAGCTATAAGGCAGCTTGGGGATGACATTTGTTTTATGCTGTACAACACAGTTACAAAATAGTATTAATGCAGTGCTTTTTTGAAGAAAAGTAAATATGAATGCAATAAGTTTGAGGTAAGAAAAAAGAGAGAAGAGAATCAAATCTCAGGTAATTATGCCTCTGGTCAAAGACATTAAAGATGCTAAAAAAGAAGACTTTTGGGCTGAAATGCCTTTGGCAAACTTATTTAGGAATAAGTAATGTAAAATACCCCGGAGTATAAAGTAAGAAGAGAAACCTTGACTAGTTGGACAAGATCTTAATTTATTTTATGATAATTCCCAAACCACATGAGAAAGGTGATACAGACTACCCAGCCTGTGAGCGGGATGCTGGGCTTTGTAATTTTGAGTTGTTCCATTGGATGTGGAAATGACAAGATTTACCTCGATATAAAGGTCTCCTGTATTACTTTTAAAATTTAGATCTCCAATCATCATACTTTCTTGACAACCAAATTTGGTTGTGTGCATGATCTGTTATTGGACATTTTGTTTATTAACTGTTACAGGATTCAAGAGATGAAGGTAATGAGACGGAAGGCAGCAGGATGAGAAAATTAAGAAGGACAAGAAAGAAAGTCACTAAATCACATATTTCTTCAACTGAAATAGGAGAAATGGATATGCCCAACTCAAAAGGTATCTTGTACAACTGCTTGGCTGGGTCAGTCGGTAGAGCATGAGACACTTAATCTCAAATATCTTGCTATCATTATCCCTCAAGAATGTGTCATCAATGACAATCTCTATTTGGTCCACATTTTCACAATCAATTTGCTTTTTTTCTATGGAGAAGCAAAAACAAATAAAATTTATTTGTACAAAATCAACATAAAAGATGGTAAATACAGGGTTACAATGTAAATATATAAAAACAATCCGCCAAAATATTCAGTATTTAAAGGAGGAAGAATGAGGAGATACAGCGGGGGGGAAAAGAGAGAACATAAAAGAAGAAACATAGAAGTAAGAAGAGAAGCACATTTCTGTTCTGAGAATGAGCACAAAGATGATTATTGAAGATTTGGGAGGCCACAATAAAGGTGGGGGCACGTTTTCATACCACATGTTGGAATTCCAACTAGACTCTAGTGGGTCTGAAACAGGGCTGAGACTAGGAGTTAATTTGGACAACAGACTCCATTCTAGGAACAGTGGTGTTTTCCAAGGCAGATCAGTAGGAAAGGGCAGTGCATGGCAGCAATCAAAGGCAGCCACACTTTTTATAAATTTTTAAAATTATTTTTAAATTCTCTAGAAACATCACACCCCCTTTTGGCCTGCAACCAGGGTGTACTGTGCTCACTGCCCTTTATTTGATATTTTACCACCTAGGAATAAATTATTTCCTCAAGCATTTCTCTCCATATCATATTGAAAGATAGTTGAAAACAATGGCATCGTCCCTTAAACATTTTTTCTATATTACTACAGAAAGGATCAAAGAACAAATGGGGTGTCACAAATTAGGGGATACGAGCAAACCAGCTGTGGGACCTGGCTCTGATGAATCTCATCCACAAGACGATGAGGACTCCCAGGATCATACAGGTGAGAGGAAACCCTCACCCCTCAAAACATCAGCCAGTGCTCCAGGTAGTGAATTCAACCCAGACTCCAGCTGTACTGGTAAGGACTCTGGGATAAACGGGCATATAGTGCCAGCCAGTAGTCCTAAATGTGTATGTGAATTAGAGATAATGTGATGTTGGTTGAGGAATGCTAGCCTGGGAGTCAGAATACTTAAAAGAATATCAGCCATCGTTGATAAAGTGCTTTACAGTTTTCTTTACACACGAGGCTGCCCATCTAGAAAATGGAAAGGTTGTAACGGATGATCTCTCAAGTCTTCTAAAAGTGAAATTCTGTTACTCTAAATTTATGGCTTATTAAATCAGTGATACGGCCTTTTCAGACTATGAATATATTGGTTAAAAATATCTGAGATCCAAATGACAGAAACTGGTTGCAAAGAGGTATTTTTTTCTCCCCAGGAGGGAATCAATGTTGAAAAGATTGAACAAACAGGTTTGGAAAGTAAGAAAATAGCAGTTTGTGACATTAGAGGTGCAGTGTTCACCAAACAACGCTTACTTCTGACACTAATTGCATGTTTGGGAGTTTCCCAAGATTAGTTTTGATAATTCACTATAAGGACTCACAGAAGTCACTGAAAGTGATTATACTCAAGGTTATGATTTATTATTGTGAAAGAATACAGATTAAAATCAGCCAAGAGAAGTAACTCATGGGGGGAGTGCAGAAAGTTCTAAGCATAGAGCTTCCACTTGCCTGCTCCCAGTGGCGTCATGGACAACACTATTCTCTTGGCAACAATGTATGAGTGTTGTAACCAGGGATGCTCACCCGAGTCCTGGTGTCCCGAATCTTTATTGGGGTTCCAAAGCCAACTGGCCATATGACTGACCTGAGACTTTAGTCCCGCTGGGGGTCAAGCTGATACCACATGACTCAACAATAAATGACATTGCTAGATATTCTAATGGGGCCAGAAGATCCCGATAAACTAAGGTACTCTTGTCAGGCAGGAAAGTCTGAGAGCTTAGAGATGACTTCCCAGGGACCATGGGTAAAGGCCAGTGCTCTCCTTGGACAAGGAGAAATTCTTTACTACACACAGGGCCTGAGGAGGAAGTAGAGCCTGGGAGTGAACGCTATCAGGACTCCATAGACATTAGTTTTCTATTGCCAGCATAACAAATTACCACAAACCTAGCATCTTGAAAGAACACAATTCATTACCTCAGACTTCTGTATGTCACAAGTCTGGGTTGGCTCAGCTGATTCATTTTTTTGACATTTATTTTTTTATTGTTTAAAATATTACATATATTATTACATATATCTCCTTCCCCCCCCCCCACATTGACCTTCCCCCAGCCTCCCCTAACCCTGGTCACATGTCCTCATCCCCCCTACCCCCAGCGTCTTGTGTCCATTGGTGTGCTTATGTGCATGCATGCAAGTCCTTTGGTTGATCTCTTCCCCCTCTCTCCAACACTCTCCAGCCTTCCTGCTGTAGTTTGACAGTCTGCTCTGTGCTTTACTGCCTCTGTATCTATCTTTTTATTCGTCAGGTTATAATGTTCTTTATTTTCCATAAATGAGTGAGATCATGTGGTATTTTTCTTTCATTGCTTGGCTTATTTCACTTAACATAATGCTCTCCAGGTCCATCCATGCTGCTGCAAATGGTAAGGATTCCTTCTTTCTGATTTCTTTTTCATAGGTTTTGCAAGGTCAAAATCAGAATGTTGGACCTCTAGGTTCTTAGCCAGAGACTCCAGGGACTATCCACTTGCTTTTCATTCATATTGATGGGAGAATCCAGTTCCTTACAGTTGCAGGACTGAGGTTCCTACTTCCTTGCTGGCTGTCAACGGGGATGGCTTTTAGCTCCTAGAATCCTCTCTCTGTTTCTATAGCTCTCAGCCAGCAATGCCTTAAATCCTTCTCATGTTTGGACTCTCTCTGAATTCCCCTTCTTCCACAAAAGAATATTTTTTTTTCTGCCTACAATTGGAGAAAGGTCTCTGCCTTTAAGGGAAGGGCCAACCTGGATAATCCATAACAATATTAATTTGTAAGATTTGTACATAACCCTAATAACATCTGCAAAGTCCATTTTGCAATACAGTTTGATGTAATCTATGGGTTCTAGGGCCTGAAAGTCTTTGGGAGGTCTATCATACTGTCCCTCATCTCTGCATTTCTCTGTGCTTTTTGGTTTCATGAATTTCTTCATGAAAAGCATGAGCACTGACGCCCCCTAAGCATCAGGGATTATCAACACAAGTGCTGATAATACCAATGCATGAGGTGGGCTGGTCTAGGAAAACAGGAGGTGGTTCTGGCTGTGAGAAACTAGAGTAGAGGGTGACAAACTATAGCTCATGGACCAAATTAGCTTGCGAGCTGGTTTTTGTAAAGAATCTTTATGTGTTGTCTATGGCTGTTTTTATGCTACAATGGTATAGTTGGTAGTTGGATACCATATGGCCTGCAAAGTTGCAAATATTTGCTATCTAGCCCTTTACAGAAGGTATTTGTCAACCCATGAATTAGAGCATTCCAGGCTACCTCAGAGCTCCAGCCAAAGGTTGCTAATGAAGACATATTTATCTAGTATTTCAAATCTAATTTTATCAAGCGAAGTTTAAGCTCAAATTTTCTATATGATATTTACTGATATTAGAGTGTCAACTAATTCAAAATATTTTTCAAACATTGGGAAGACTAATACGAAAACATCTGCCAGCCATATTAACTCTGTCATGAGCAATTTGTAACCTTCAGCCATAAAAGGAAATGGAATTTTCCATTTTTTAGTCTCAAGTCAAAAAATCTGAGGAAAGAATTTGTGTCTGCAGAGATCAACTAGTGTTTGGGTACCATCTTGGACTCAATTTAGTTAATTCAGAAGCTCCCTCTCTGGTCCAGGGCAGGATTAAGGTTTTTTTAGCCCTAAGCACCAAAAAGCCTACAAACCCAAACAAAACACTTACTTACATGTGTATTTTAAGTACATAACTTAAAATTAAGCATAAAAAATAACCCCCCAAATAGTAGTAAGTACAAGGAATTTCAACATTGTCTTTTCTTCTCTATAATACTTACTCTGAATTTTCATATGTATATGAAAAGATCCTCCTTCCCTCCTACTCTCCCCCCCCCCACACACATTTCCACATTTTGTTTTTCTGTCCCTGCTTTGTACAAGGTTATTCTGTCATCTGGACTTTCCAACACTGCAGGGCAAGCATGAGGGTGGGGTACATTTGCACCAGCAGGGTGGCTCTCAGAGAGGAGGCATGTGGGTAAAAAGAGGCAGGACCTGGGAAGGGAGCATGGCAGATTATGGCCAGCATTCCATAAACTGAGTGCTTATAGAGTGCACTTTCTGAATTAGTATTTCTGAAAGCCCACATGCCCAGCTAATCTTCCTTTTATAAGTGACTACGGCTTGTTCTCTGCAACTGAACCATGTCCTTGCTGTCACTGAACACAGCCTTCTAGTTGCTACAGAGCTTGGAGGTTGTTTTTTTATTTTTTTTAAAATGTATTTTCTGATTTCTTCCCCCTAAACATTCACACTGGTAAAACTTCCTCTATAAAAGCACATTGATTTAATTTATTAGTCCTCTGAGGGGTGGAAAAGGAGAACACCTCCCAGGAACCACACACTGTAAGAAAAACAAATGAGACCCCGAACTGGCAATTATCTGCCTGCTATTCATCATGGGCATCTGGGAAGGGCTGACCAAAAAGGTTTAATTGTAACTAACAAGTATGATTTATTTGGAGAAAAGAAATTCAGACAATGACGCAGCGAGATGAGTTGCTGCCTTGAAAATGAAATTAGATTGGATAGGGTTCTCATAGTTGGTGAAAGAAATGAACGTTTAAATGAGAAATGGATACTTAGGAAACATGCCAAAGTATGTGATGTCTATTTTTGCTTCTTAATTAGACAAGGTCAGATCACACAGCATGTAGGGATGAGTGAACGAATGAATGAACTGACTCACACACCTGCTTATGAAAGCCATCCAATGCCTACGATATGCCTGCACTGCTACAGGTACTAGGGTTACAGCAGCATGCGAAGCTCAGCCCCTGGCCTCTTGGAGATGACATGCAAGTGGGAAAGACAGACAGTAACATGTGTCATAGAACATGCAGGTGGTGATGAGGACTCTGAATGAAACTAGAACTAATTTGCTATGGAATAAATTGAGTCCCCTCCCAAAATTCATGTGTTGAAGTCCAAGCCCCTAGTACCTCATAATGTGACTGTACTTAGATATGAGATTTAAAAAGGGGTAATTAATGTTGAGTGAGCTGTGTAGGGTCCCCTGAGTCCAATATGACTGGTGTCCAGTACTGTGTCTTTATGAGAAAAAGAGATTAGGACACACACACAGAGGGAAGACCATGTAAAAAGGACACCTGTAAGCCAAGGAGAGAGAGCCTCAGAAGAAGACAACCCCCCCAACACCTTGATCTTGGACCTTTACCCCCTAGAGCTGTAAGAAGATAAGTTTCTGTATTTGTTATGGCAGCCCTAGCAAACTAATACATATACTCACTATCCAGCTATGGTGAAAGTTGGTGATCTTAAACCGAATCAATGGTTGGACCTGTGCACAATGTGATCAAATCCCATAGAATTAATATTCTAGGTGATTATGTTTTTTAAAAATATATATATTTTATTGATTTTTTACAGAGAGGAAGAGAGAGGGATAGAGAGTTAGAAACATCCATGAGAATCATCGATCAGCTGCCTCTTGCACACCCCCTACTGGTGATGTGCCCGCAACTAAGGTACATGCCCTTAACCGGAATGGAACCTGGGACCCTTGAGTACGCAGGCTGACGCTCTATCCACTGAGCCAAACCGGTTTCAGTGGTGATTATGTTTTATTCTTTTTTTTTTTTAGCACTTTTCACCACAAATTTTAGCACTTTTCACCACAGCTTTGCATTCAATGGCACGTTTATTGTCTACATCCCTCATTCAATAATATAAAGCTGTATGAGGGCAGGGATATTTCTGCAGCTCCCTAGACTATGTCCAGAATAAATAGTAGTGGGAACTAAAAGGAAAAAAAATCTGTCTTGAGTGGATCAATATTTTTCTTTTTTAGAAATAACACATTGTAGAAACTTAGAAGATACAGATAAGGTAAAAGACTAATAGGATTACCTGTAATCTAACATTCTAACTTTTCCTGTTGTTAAAATATGGGAGTGGGGCAGAGGAGTCAATGGGGAAAAAGGAAGGAAAAAAGGGGGACACTTGTAATACTGTCAACAATAAAGGTAAATTAAAAAACAACAAACAACATTTGTAGCTTACACTAGTATTTAATTGCTTATGATGTTTAGAATACTGATTATCTGAAATTTTCCATATTTTAATTTGCTTATACATTTTATTTTCTTTAAGGAGAATTATTTAACTTGGGCCGAATACCCAATAATTCAGAATAGGTTGGGAACACAGCAACTGCTAATTTAGCATGAAATACTGTAATTGCTACAGCTTAATTGTTTGTGTTAAATGGGAGGTAGTAAAAAACCCTCAGGAGTCTCAGTGTAGCCAAATGTATCAGTAACAGGACATTATCTCTAATATATTTGCATAGGTGAAACCAGCAATTTGTTTTCCTCATGCTTCATGTACTTTAATCTATATTTTAAACTGTCCATCTTTATGCTTATTTTAAAAGCCTAATTATATGCCGAAAAGGATAGCCAGGTATTACTTTAAAATGAAAGCTGCTCAGTGTCAGGGATGTGACAGATTGATGGGTATTCAATTCACATATGATCATAGTACCATTGCTAGGCTTACAGTAATGGTGCTCACTTTATGCATTTAAGAAGCACTGATACGGTGTTTACTGTCTCCCAGGAACTGTTAAATAACTTGTTTAATTGTCATAACAAGCCTATGGGTGTACTGTATCAATGAGAATGCTGAGGCACAGAGAGCGTAAGTCTTTGGGGCAAAGGCAGCATTTGGAGGTTGGCAGATGGTCTCCAATGATTTGTGCTGAATCCCTACAGTCTACCGCCTCTCCAAAGGTGCCGACGGTAGATAACATTTGTGATGGGTCCTACGTACCTGACCCTTTTGTATGCTTTATAACTCATCACCATAAAATTATAGATTTAGTTATATATTCCAGTTATCCACTGGAAATCAAAGGTTCAGATTTTGGTTTCAGTTTTGGCAATGAACTGAGAGTGTGATTTGGGGCGCCTCGTACCTCTCTGGGACCCAAGCTAATGAGTTCATTGGATTAGATTATTTATCCTCCAAAGTCTCTTCTAATTGTAAAGCGTTAGAATTTGAAGACTATCTTAAACGTCTTGAAAAGAACAAAAAGTTTTTTTTGGCATCTAACTTTAGTGATTATTGGTATCTGGGGTCTGCCCTTACCCATTTTGTCATCCCATTTTTTGTTCTCTGGTTGCTTTAGGTTTCTAATGCTAAAATCGAGTACTCAGTCTAGAGCTTTCATCTCCTACACTTTCATTCTTGAAAAATTATTTTGTTTGCTTATTTACACAAATTTTAAATTTGACAGAAAGATGTAGATGCCTTAGATTCAGATGACATTTTGAAGATAAAAAGCCCTTTTGGTAAGCAGAACAAAACAAAACAAAAAAACATACCAGAACTTTTAATTTAGATATTACCAGTTCAAGGAGCTCTAAGTGTTTTCTTTTCAATGGTAGTCATCTATATACAGATTTATATGATGCCAAAGCTGTCTAATTATGCAAATATATTCTAATTTCCATAAGCAAAGGCATTTTCAGTAAGTATTTACATATGATATTGCTATATACTTATGCAAATGATGTTCACTTTCACCTAGTCCCAAGTGATAAACAATCTCCTTGGCCCTTTAGAGACAATGTTCTTGGGAATACATAAGGCTGAGTAGGAAAGGTAAGATTTCTAGCTCTAAGCCAATGACATGAATGTCATAGTTAATATTCATAAAGAATAATCCGCTGCTATCCAGCCTCCTTTTGCTTCTCATTTCATCATGGTCTAATGGTTTAGAACCATTCTCTGTTTTACAGATGACACTGGGGACAGCACACAAATTCCGAAGGTACTTCAACTCTCCTCTAGAATGAAGCACATTAAACAAGAGATGGCCAAAAATCACCTTCAGTTTGTGCGATTTGAAGCAACAGATCTCCATGGGGTGTCCAGGTCTAAGTGTATCCCTGCACACTTCTTCCAAGCGAGTTTTACAAGTTGGGTTATGATTGAATGTAATTTCATGACCATTAGCAAGCCAACGGTCCTTATTACTCTTCCTTATTTTATTGTAATCCATCCACACAGCAACTTCAGCTGAAAACCAATACTTTATTTTGTTTCTTCTCTTATCCCTTACCAAACACATTATTGCTCCCCAAGGAGCTGAACACATAATTTCAGCTCCCAAACAGCCATTGCTTTACCCAATAGAAATATAAAACTAATTAAGACTGGTAATTTTAGTCCTTCTGCTTTGAATAATTTCCCTCTACAGAATTATCTTTTCTCTCTTACTGCAATTATGAAGATTATATTTTGTTTGACATGAGAAAATTGCAACAGAAGACCCAGGAGCAAATATAAAAGGGGAAAAATAATTAAATAGAAAGAAATTTGCTAGATAAAAAGCATATCCCTTTTTGCTTCTATTTCTGATAAGAAAATACTCTATTGTTGGATGACTTAATGACTATTAAGTTTTCTAAAATAGTGATATTAAGAAATATTGTATTTTTGGATATGTTCTAAGATTGTAAGATTTTTTTCAATTTATATCATGTCTTCATTTTAATGACAGATACACTAGTATTGTGCAACTGGAACATGACTTTTTAGGAATGAGGCATCAGTCATATTATATAAAAATATAATAGTTAAGCATGCTCCAAATTAAAATATATAATTGTTATCACTGTAATATCAAATTGTAGTTTTTCTCATAGGTTTTATGCTGGGAAAAAACTGGGCATCTTCAAAACACCTTTTAAAACAATGCTAACAGATTCATATTTGTTTCTTAAGAAATTCTTTAGATCAGCCTGCAGATATTGTTTCCTCTTTATCCAGGCAAGAGCACATGTTGGTTACTTTTGATAACAAAATGTGAATTTATTGTGGATAGGCCCAGGATTTAATTCACATGACTTTCTTTCAATCAATAAGAAACCATAACTGGCACTTCAGGTACTTGCCAGAGACCTCAATATAAAACTTTTTGTTATTCAGTGTTTGCCAACTTCTAATAATTTAATCTACTAATGGCATCTGAAACTACATTTTTAAGACCTTACTCTAGTTCCTCAATGGAACTCCTTTATGAAAATATAATTTAATATGCTCCCTACATTTGCTGAGCACTGATACAATTGATGTTCAGAGAAAACTTCTGCATTCTATTTTTTTTCTATTGAAAATATTTTCCATTATCTTATTCAATGTCCCACATAGAAGAACCACTTTTATTTTTTTCTGGAATTTAGATAGGGCAATTGCTGTTTATTCTAAACTCCAGTTTTTTAAAAATTATTATTATTTAATGATTCTACAGTAGCTAATATTTTTTAACAAAACAACTCAAATTTATTTTGGAACTTTTGAAGGTATAAATAAGGATGAGTATTTATTTGCAGCATGAATATTTATAATTTAAGATTAAATTGAATTTGGAAAATTTATCATGACTAGACATTAAAAATAGATTAATCTGTGCAAACCAATCTAAATATCATGTGTCTGGCCCAAATGGCATGGTTCAGTGGTTGAGCATTGACCTATGAACCAGGAGGTCATGGTTAAATTCTCAGTCAGAGCACATAACCAGCTTGCAGGCTCGATCCCCAGTGGAGAAGCATGCAGGAGGAAGCAGATCAATGGCTTGTACTATTGTAATCCCCATAGTTAACTGCCTCTCAGAAGTCTACAGTAAAGAATTGAAGTCTTTTTCAGTCCTACAACACACACCTGAGCAGCCAGATCTGCTCACCATTGATGTTTCTGTGTCTCTCTCCCTTTCTCTTCCTCTCTGAAATAAATAAAAGTATATTTAAAAACATAAACATTGTATGTTTGTGTATATATAAATCTACTGGTATATGTATAGATATACAATTCTGTATGGGAAATTCATTAAACAAAGAGTGGAGTCAATAATTTGAATCTGCCAATGGCTTAGAGAAAAGTAATTTTAATCTTTACAAAGTAATTAATTTTTTTCTACTTGGAGAAAATAAAGTATCAATTTGAAAATTATTGTTAGACCATGGAAAGATATAACATAATTTAATCCATTGACTTCATTACAGATGAGGAGAGTAAGGCCCTGGGAAGTTAAGAAAAGCTTTTAAAAAATAGTACAGGCAGTTAGTGGTAGAGCTGGAACATTAGTCAGTGGTTCTTCTCTTCCATTTCCACTATCTCTCTCTCTCTCTCTCTCTCTCTTTTAACTGCACCTTCTGCCTCCAGCTCTGCTTTTATATTTCCTTTTATTGTTAATTTGAGCTAAGTGTTCCTTCTTATAAAATTGAAAAAACATTGATTTTTAAAAAACAAGCCATCTACTAAGACTAGAGGAAAAAACTGTTATATAATTGGAAAAGGCCTTTGAAAATGATGGTATCCACATTTTAGAGAAAACTCACCATGTGCCCGCCATTATGCTCATTGCCTTACAAATATTAATTTATTTAAACCACACAACCAACTTGTACTCTCTGTTCTATCAAAGGGTTAGTTTTGTGTTATTTAAAATATATATATTTTATTGATTTCCCACAGAGAGGAAGGAACAGAGATAGAGAACTAGAAACGTCGATGAGAGAGAAACATCGACCAGCTGCCTCCTGTACACCCCCTACCGGGGATGTGCCCACAACCAATGTACATGCCCTTGACCGGAATCGAACCTGGGACCTTTGAGTCCACAGACTGACACTCTATCCACTGAGCCAAACTGGTTTCGGCTCAAAGGGTTGGTTTTATTTAAGTTACATGCATATTCTTTCTATCTTTGATTTAATCAAAATATGATATAGAACTCATGACTAATTCTTTGGTTGTTTCAAAAGGTGACCTTTAATATGGCCCAAATTGTCACTGGTCATAGAGATTGGAGCTATTCTGTAAGAATTTTTATGGATTCTCTGGTGATTTACATTGCAGTGTGAAATTTCCCTACTGTTTATATTTTTAAACATAATGTAAGATAACAATCGTCATGAACAATGTCTCTGTGTATATATTTATGTATTTCCCACTACTAATAAAGAGTAGCTTGCATTCTGAATGTCCATAAAAGAAAATGGCAGTTTTAAAAAGAGTGCTCAGAAAAGCACAGATTAAATAACCTGAAGGGAAAAGTGTTAACTTTTTACCATTCTTTAAATTCATGAAGAGTAACATGGCAGCAAGCTGTTCCCTATTGTTCACAATCAAGTGCGTGCAAACACAGATTTAAATTGCAGCAACTCTCGGAAGTCTCATGAATAAAATACATCACTCCTCATTCTAGGTACAGAACTAACGTAAGGTACAGATTTTCAAACTAAAAAAATATGACAAGTTAGGGAAATCACATTATTTCTTACAGTGAACATGTGAATGAAAGGATTTCATACCAAAGTACTCTAAAACCCCATAATGCGTGTATGTGTGTGAAGTGTATATATACAAGTCTATGAATGAGTTAAAAAAACCAGGCAGTACATGAGCAGTGCTCACCTTACTCAACATTATCACTGCTGAAAGCACATTTGGCCCAGCCAAGTCAAATGGCATTTGAAAGCACGTGTAGAGACAGTGGAAAAGGAAGGAGGCTCACAACCGAAGGCAGAAGTGTGGACTGGTAGATTGTGTCTGCTGGCACCAACACCTCCTGGGTAACCATGCTCTTGGGGTTTGGAGGTAATATAGGAAACAATCTGGCTTGCAGAATGCCACTACGTTTTTATTTTATTTTAAAATATATTTTATTGATTTTTTACAGAGAGGAAGGGAGAGGGATAGAGAGCTAGAAACATCAATGAGAGAGAAACAGTGATCAGCTGCCTCCTGCACACCCCCTACCGGGGATGTGCCCGCAGCCAATGTACACGCCCTTGACCGGAATCGAACCTGGGACCTTTCATTCTGCAGACTGATGTTCTATCCACTGAGCCAAACCAGTTTTGGCACAGTACGTTTTATTAACCTCATAAGGCTCAGTGACATCATGAGAACCACACTTTATAGTCGACTTTTTCTCTGTCCATTAATGTAAACCTCAACACATGAAGCCTTGTTGATATTCTTATTACACCATTTCTAGAAATTGCGTTTTTGTGTGTGTCTGCTTGACTTTATCACTTCATCTCTTTCCTGTTGTTTGGCACATAGCAAATGTTAAATAAATGACCAAATCCATTTAACCCATGGCTAAAACGTGCCCTAGGGATCACCTAGTCTAGCTTCTGTTTCATAGACAAGGATGCGGAGGTACCCGGTCCGAGTTGCCTAGCTTCACACAAGTAATTAATGGAAGAGCCAGGACTAGAAGTCAGATTTGGTGAGCCCCAGTTCATGCAGACTTGAAAGCTATAACATTTTGGAAGCGGTAACCATGGAGATATAGGTTCTCATTCACAGGCAAGGTTATTGGAACTCAGGCTCTGAGGTAGCTCATTCCTAGTGGGTATAAAAGTGAGTGAAGAGAGGAGTGTAGCTGTCTGCAGACCTGGTTTTTCAGGTGTGTGTTGTGGGACTGACTACACGCAGCTCTCTGTGGAGGACTTCCAGTTCTTTACTGCAGACTTCTGAGAGGCCATTTACTATGGGGATTACAGCAGGACAAGCCAAAAGCAAGCCTTCTCTAAAGTATCAGGAAGGATGCCATAAAACACAAAGTCTTGGAAAATACTTCTGGTCATGACCATCCTCTCAATTAAAAGAGAAACATGCAAATTGACCTCATCTTCGCTGCCGTGTCTTCCCAAAATAAGATGTCCTCCGAGCCGAAACAGGTTTGGCTCAGTGGATAGAGCGTCGGTCTGCGGACCAAGGGGTCTCAGGTTCGGTTCCTGTCAAGGGCATGTACCTTGGTTGCGGGCACACCCCCAGTGGGGGGTGTGCAGGAGGCAGCTGGTCGATGATTCTCTCTCATCGATGTTTCTAGCTCTCTATCCCTCTCCTTTCCTCTCTATAAAAAATCAATAAAATATATATTAAAAAAAAAAAAAAAAAGATGTCCTCCGAAAATAAGACCTACTTCATGGAAACATAATACATCCCCTGAAAATAAGACCTAGTGCATCTTTGGGAGCAAAAATTAATATAAGACACTGTCTTATTTTCGGGGAAACAGGGTACACTCACAAGCCACACCCATAAGCCAATCAGGGCAAGTATGCAAATTAATCAACATCTTGGTTGGGTTAATTTGCATATCCAGGCCAGAGTGAAGACTGAAGACAGCTAGAAAGAAGCCAAGCGCTGCAGAAGGGAGCGAAGCTGTGAGAAGCAAGTCAGTGCGGTTTTGGAGAAGGAAGGGAAGCGGGCAGGCATTGGAGACTACAGCAGGAAGCCCTATTGCAGGAATCTTCCTGCAAGGGGCCTCTAGTTTCAAATAATCCTGTAAGGCTTTACTTTACCTTTCTCATTTGCTCTCGAGAGAAATGTTCTTAATCACCATACCTTTTATTTATGACGGCTGTTTTCAGATTCGAGAGCCTATGAAGCCTTTCAAGGCTAAAAATGATGAGGTGTTTACAAAAGTACCATTGGGGTTTTCTTTTTCTTTCTTTTTAAAACATTTTATTGATTTTTTTTTTTTTTTCACAGAGAGGAAGAGAGAGGAATAGAGAGTTAGAAACATGGATGAGAGAGAATCATCGATCAGCTGCCTCCTGCACACCCTCCACTGGGGATGTGCCCACAACCAAGGTACATGCCCTTGTCCGGAATCGAACCTGGGACCTTTCAGTCCGCAGGCCGAAGCTCTATCCACTGAGCCAAATCGGTTTCGGCCATTGGGGTTTTCTTAAAAAAAAAAATTAAAATTAAGTGAATGTTCACTCATAGATGTTAAACACATTCCCCTCCACATCCCCCCACCCCCATCACCCCTTCCTTGCCCATTTATGTTTGCTTTCAAGTTTTTCAAAACCTAATGGCTCTGTCCTTTCTTTCACTGTAGGAAAAAGCGGCCCACGGGGTTTCCATGCCCCGAGGTTACCTGAAGTCCATACCCGGCCCCAGGGGCAGCGAAGCGGACCCCCTCCGTGCCCCGTGCTTCCACAGCGACGTGGTCCTGAGGCCCGGCCTGTCCACCTTCCGGGCGCTGCCGTGGGCGCCGCGGACGGCGAGGCTCCTCTGCGACCCGGTCCCCGCGGCGGCGGCGGGTGAGCCGGCGCCCACGTCCCCGCGGCTCCTGGCCCGCCGGCAGCGGGGCCGGCTGCGCGGCGCGGGCCTCTCGCTGCTCGCCGCGTTCCTCTACGACTTCTGCCTGTTCGGCGGCGGCGTGCCCGGGGCCGTCCACGCCGGGGCCGCCTCCTTCCCGGCCCCGCTCCTGGTGGGCCATCACCACCAGCCCTTCCTACAGGAGCTCGCGGGTGGCCTGTGTCGCGCCGGGGCCGAGGTGGAGAGCTTCTCCTCCTCCACCACCAGGCCCGGCCAGGTGCAGATGGGCCTGCGGCCCGCCTTTGGCATCGCCCCCGCCGACCGCGCCTTTACGCTGAGGGCAGGCGTCCAGGAGGTGGCCCGCAAGCACGGCTACATCACCAGCTTCTTCGTGGATCCGGGACTCTGCAACTCGGGCGTTTTGTCTCACAGCCTGTGGGATGCGGGAGGGAAGGACAACCTGTTCGGCACCGGCACCGGCTCCGGCACCGGCACCGGCACCGGCTCCGGCACCTGCACCGGCACCGGCACCGGCACCGGCACCGAGCCCACCCAGCCGCTCACCGCCGCCGGGAGGCGCCGGGTGGCCGGGCTCCTGCAGCACGCCGCTGCGCTCAGCTGCAGCCGGGAACCGAAACCTAACATTCTCACTGGTAATAAAATGTAAAGGGAACTGGCCAACCTGGATGGCTCTGAATGGTCAGAGCTACTAACTCATTGACTCTAGGTTGAGTCACTAGTGATAAAATGTAAAAAGAACTGTCTAAGGAAACCAAACATTGTCACTATTGTTAATAGGCAAAAAGAGATGGCCAACCTCAATGGCTCTGAAAGGTCAGAGCAATTAACTCATTGTCTAGTTGAGGTAGTAGAGCTTGAGGCAACTTTAGTTTGTTAATAGTATGTAAATTCTTTTTAATTTTCTGCTGCTGGAACTTTTCCGCCTAAGCGATGTCTTTGTCTCAGAATCTCAATAAAAGGGAATGGCAAAAGGCTAGATGGGGCCTGGGTGAGTCTTCCCACTAGAGGCTTGACTCCCCGCCTGGCCTGCATTTTCCCAAATTAACTCTTTTCCAGTCTCTTCATTTTTAGTGTACGGCCTTCTCCAAAAACCGGACCCTGAGTGTGGGCCCTGAACCACGCTGGTCGTGGTGAGGGTTCCCACAAGCTGCCTGCTGGCCCCCACCGGCAGCTGCCGGAAGCGCTACTCCAAGGGGCGCGGGGACCCCAAGGACAGGGTGCCCGCCACGTGGGGCTGCAACGACAGCAGCTGCGCCTTCAACGTCAAGTGTCACGGGGAGAGGGGCGCCCGGGTGGAGAACAACCTGGGCCCGGCCACGGCCAACCCGTACCTGGTGCTGGCCGCCACGGTGGCGGCAGGCCTGGACGGCCTTCAGAGCTGCAGCGAGGACGACGACGGGGGTGCCCTGCCCGGCCCCGAGGAGGGTGCCAGCCCCGGGCGTGGTCGGTCCCCTCCTCCTCCCGAGATCCCTGTGAGGCTGGAGGACGCCCTGGCGGCGCTGGAGGCAGACGCGTGTCTGCGGCAGGCTCTCGGAGAGACCTTCGTTCGGTATTTTGTGGCCATGAAGAAATACGAGCTGGAGAACGAAGAAGCGGACGCCGAGAGAAACACGTTCTTGGAGTATTTTATGTAGAACGGGTTCCCCTTTAGACGACTCCTTGAGAGACGTGGCTTTGTGATTTAAGTGGCTGAGCTAGCAGAAAGGGGGGGGGGGCGGGATGGCGCTTTGGTGATTAACAGGGAGATTACAAGTGCTGTCACTCTCTTGTTTTGTCCCCACGGGATAGCTGGCAGATGAGGTGGGCTGCTGAGAGGACTCTGAGAGCAATAAAGTTGCCGTGGAGCTGTGCTACGCAAACTTACCATGTCTTGTCCAGGGTCATCGTTTCCTGAGTATGTTGACCTCAATCAAATATTCAAGTGTGTTTTTTGTGTGTTTTTCCCCCCCCAGACAACATATATATATTCACACAATAAAAATCAATAAAAATGTCTTAAGAATGAGAAAGCAAAAGTTACATCACTTAAAAAAAAAAAAGAGCCCTTAACCGATTCGGCTCCGTGGACTGAGCGTCAGCCTCAGGGTCCCGAGTTTGATTCCAGTCAAAGGCATGTACCTTGGTTTCAGGCACATCCCAGTAGAGGGTGTGCAGGAGGCAGCTGATCGATGTTTCTCTCTCATCGATGTTTCTAACTCTCTTTCCCTCTCCCTTCATCTCTGTAGAAAACCAATAAAACATATTAAAATAAAGAAAGAAAGAATTTCAATCATACAGATAGGTTGTGGCTGCCAGGGAGACAAAAAGACTTGCTAGTATAATCTCACGAATCAAGACATACTGGGGATCTATTTCACAAGCATCATCGTGATGCTTCTAAATAAGTTAAGTAAGTTTTGCAAAAATATGTCATGATGACAGGTCAGCAAAAGTGTTTCCACATGTCCCTTCTCTCTCTCTCTCTCTTTAAAAAAAATATTTTTATTGATTTTTTACAGAGAGGAAGGGAGAGGGATAGAAACATCGATGAGAGAGAAAAACCAATCAGCAGCCTCCTGCACACCCCCCACTGGGGATGTGCCCGCAACCAATGTACATGCCCTTGACCAAAATCGAACCTGGGACCTTTCAGTCCGCAGACCGACGCTCTACCACTGAGCCAAACCGGTTTCAGCTGTCCCTTCTCTTTTTATCCCTCTTCATTAGCAACTCCTGAAGGCCAGGGAACTTCAAGGCTATAAGGTCCACAAGAAAGAAAAAAAAATCCACAAGAAATAGAATCCAAGATGGGAACGATGAGGTCAAATGTTGAAAACCACATTTTATATATTTTTATTGATATTTCACAGAGAGGAAAGGAGAGAGATAGAGAGCTAGAAACGTCGATGAGAGAGAAACATCGACCAGTTGCCTCTTGCACACCCCCTACTGGGGATGCGCCCGCAACCAATGTACATGCCCTTAACCGGAATCGAACCCGGGACCCTTCAGTCCGCAGACCGACGCTCTACCACTGAGCCAAACCGGTTTCGGCGAAAACCACATTTTAAAACAGAGCCAGCCCAATAGACAAAGTAAGGTGGGATGGGTATGTGTGTGGGCGTGGGCGGGCTCTGCGTGCTTTGCTCCCTTCTTTGAAACTAGAGATTTCAAAGATTCCGCTGGTGCTTTGTGAAGCGTGAGAACATCTGCCTAATAACCAGGGCTATGTTTGCAGCTTACATTTGTATTTCAATGACCGATTCCGCTGCCCACAGAGGCCGTGTCCCTACAGAGAATATTTGTTCCGGACCTGAATGAGATGATACTGTCGCTATCACTAAAGGTTAGCTTCTTTTGGGAAAAATGCCAAAATCCACTTACCAGCAAATGAAAACCCTATTCCAGTGCTCAGGATCAAACAGGAGATTTGTGTTCAATTAAAACGGACTGTGTTCTCAATTTAGATAGCAAACACACGAGCCGGGGATTAGAATTTGGCTCAGATTCTCCTATTCAACTTTGTAGTAGAGCAGTCCTGTCTTATCTGTGGGATTACATTCCAAGACCGCCCAGTGGCTGCTGAAACTGAGGATAGGCTTGGACCTATCCTCAGGTTTTTTTTTTTTTTTTTTTTTTCTATACATAGATACACACTTTTTCACTTAAAGGAAGCTCTTTATGCTTCTCTTCAGCTGACCCAAATTACAGCACCACTACTCCTGTGCTTTGGGGCCACTAGCAGATACAATAAGGGTGACTTGCACGCAGGCACTGTGATCCTGTGACAGTTGATCTGATAACACACAGGGCTGCTGAGTGACCAATGGGTGGCTCGCATGTACACCATGGATAGGATGAACAAAGGCATGATTCACGTCCTGTCCGGAGAGAGAGGGACAGTGTGGGATTTCATCACGCTACTCAGAAGGGTGTGCAATTTAAAACTTATGAATTGTTGCCCTGGCAGGTGTGGCTCAGTGGGTTGAGCATCATCCTGTGCACAGAAAGGTCAATTCTCGGTCAGGGATAGATGTTTCTCTTTCTCTCTCTGTCCCTGTCTCTATCGCTCTCTCTCTCTCTCTCTCTCTCTCTCAAATCAGTAAAAACGTATTTAAAAAAAAATGAGTAAAACTTACGAATTGCTTGTCTTTGGGATTTTCCATTTCATTTTTTTCAGACTGTGGCTTGGATAATTGAAACCATGAAAATCAGAGCCGCAGATGGGGGTGGGGGGGGAGAAAGGGGGACTATTCTACTCAGTAGCTTAAATAGAGACAGTTGGTCTGCCCTTCATTAATTGCTCCCCTCCCTTCTTTGAGCAGGAATGTGTTTTTTATGCAGAAGAATAAGGATCTTTGTGGATTAAGTGGTAGAAAGGAAGGTAGTATAGGGTGGGTAAACGACCAAAGGAATCTTCCCTGAATCCTTCGAGAACGAGATCCCACACACTACATCTTGTCAGGGAGAGGAGGGAGCAAGCTCATGGCAGCTTGCTAGTTGTCTGCCCATGTTCACTCTCCCCTCTCTCTCCAGTAACAACACCTAAATATGTCAGTTGGGAACAAAGTCTGAAAAATCCAAGTGACATTTCTGAGTTCCCATTGTGGCTGAGTGTGGTCATGCTATTGGGTCCAGGCCAAGGGGAATTAAGGAGAAGTGCTGTATGGACACTCTGCGGAGCTTCCTTAGAGGACAGATGAGCTGCTCCTGGTCCCTTCTCCATCTTTCTGTCTCTACCCTTCCTGCTGGCTGGCCTCAGGTCAGGCGGCTGGAGTAATGCTCCTGGGGATGGAGGCCACACAAGGCGAAGTAACAAGATGGAAGCTCTGTTTTGTGGGGCAGAGCTCGATTTGCCCACATTCAGATTGTTATCTGAGAGAGAGAACATCTATCTCCTGTAAGGAACAGTGATTTGGGGTCTTTATTACTTGTGACAGACTTTATATTCTGTCTTACTTGTCTGTGAGTGTGACTGACTGTGTGTGTATGAGTGATATGTCTGAATGTAGGTGTTTTTTTGGGAAATCTGAGAAACTGGGGATGAAAGAATCCTATATAATAAAAGCCCAATATGCAAATGGACCGGTGGAATGACTGGTTGCTATGATGTGCATTGACCACCAAGGGGCAGACGCCCAATGCAGGAACTGCCCCCTCGTGGTCAGTGCACTTCCATGGGGGGGGGCGTCACTCAGCCAGAAGCCGGGCTCATGGCTGGTGAGTGCAGCAGTGGTGGCAGAAGCCTCTCCTGCCTCTGCTGCAGATGGGTGGTAAGAAGTGAGGGGTCCTAGACTGAAAGAGCCCTGGAGTGTGAGGGGTCTGACTGCCAGCTTAGGGTCCTGAAGGGTCCTGAAGGGTCCTGGACTTTGAGAGGGCTCAGGCTGGGCTGGCGACCCCTGCCTCCCCAGTACACGAATCTCGTGCACCCGGCCTCTAGTGAAGATATAAGAAGTGAAAGGCTACTTCTTCAATCTTTCCACTTCCGCAGTGGAGAATCTGAGTTAGAGGGATCCACACATGCAAAAAAAATTGTATTGTCTCTCTCCCTAACAGAGTTCTAGAGACCCATGGGCCTTTGTGAAACATATCTCGTGCTTTGGCTTGGTTTTACGTCAATGGATTAAAGTTGTTAAAAAAAACCCAAAAAAAACACACCAAACAACCCTGCTAATCACAGTGTTTGCAGCTCTTATTTTCCCCCCTATACATTTTATTAGCATTTAAAAAACACAACATTCAGGATGCCGGTGTGAGGAAATTATGGGAATGTTATCTTCAGGGTTTAATGTAGTGAGGTGACAGAGAATAGCCAGCCGTGTGCTACCAGTCAGTTTATAGCATAAGTTGGTGTGGCCATTTCCCTTAGGTGTGGGCTGATGTTCATTCTTATTGTATAAGGCAAACCAACAATAAACATTGGCCTGGAGAGTTTAGGCTAAAGGAAAACTGGGGTAAGTGTAAAACGCAGTTATTGGTTTCTATTTTGTAGGGAACTTTCTGCTGATGCTTCTAGGTGCCTTCTTAGTCTAGCTAAAAAGGCCAGACAGACATTCAGTGGCATTTGTTGGGCACCTTTTGTGTGCTGAGTCTTCTGCTAGGACTCATGGCACTAGGAGAGACCGAGACAAAGAAGATGAGGAAACGATGGAAGAGTTCTGGATCTGTGTGTCTTAAGCAGAACAGAAAGAATTTGTTTGTACCCTAATGCTGAAAAACAAACAAACAAAGACCTACTTCCAAGGCTGCTTTTATGGCTTGAAAAGGATGCTTTATGAATCTCTTTACAGAAATTACTTTCTTATTTTCATTCACTATAATTGTTCTAATCAAAGCTTAGGGGAAAATGTGATTACTGAATTTAAAGTTGGTTATTAAATGAGTATACATGAGAGATGTAAATTAAAAACGATAATATTTTAAGACCGGAAAGTAAAACATTAGTATCATGGCAAGAAGTTTCTATTTTCAAGGACATTTTATGATCTAAAAATTTCATTTTACAGTGAGTGTCTGAATAACAATGAAGCTTGAAATGATTCGAAGGCACTGAGAGATCTAAAAACCAAATATGAATAAAAATTGAAAGCACACAGTGCAGTCTGAACTTATCAGCATCACACAGCAGCCTATTGACATATCTCCAGTCACCTGTGTAACAAAACAGACTCACCAATACGTTTGTGATATAGGTATTATTGAACGATACCTTTAATCTTGGGTTTTCTATTACAGATGTTGGAACCTGTATCTCTAAACATTGTGTACGTGCGCGGTGCCTTGCCTGTTCCCTGTTAAAGCTCCTCTCATGTTGCCTATACTTAGTGGTTTACCTTATAGCTTTCCTAAGCAGGATGTGAGTCCCAAGAACGAATGGCACAGATTTTATTCATATTTACAGTTATATTTTTTTGTCCCTTGCCGATGTTCTGGAATTCAATAACCATTTAATTAACCAAGTGATTAACCCATCATCCTATATACTATATGCATATTACAGTTCTATCCTATGACCGTATAACGCTCTTACATACCTTCATATACCCAGAGAGAGTGAGAAATAAGAGATGGGGACCGCTGAGAGAGTATTTCGTGGTTTATTATAGGCTACAGCTTCTCTGTTCCTAGAAACTCCTGAGGAAACACAATTTGACCAGCATGCTGGAGATCATAGGAAACAAAGAGCAGGGAGGAAGGACCATGTGAAACCCTTTGCTAGCTTTTTTTTAATGTTTGTGGGATTCCTCTACTTTTGTCTCCTGCCTTCTGTCCAGAAGCTCATCTGTCCAGTTTCTCTTGAAGCCACGGTGCTGCAAAGACTGCCCATCAGATGCAGCCATTCAGCCCTCTGGGGACTCCATTCGAGTGGCCTGAGGGGGCAGAAGTGACAAGCATCCCAATGGCAGTGGTTTAGGTTCTTGCCGGAGAAGTCAAGCCTGATTTTTAGAATTACCTAATACCTTTTTTAATAAACTCACTTCCTGCTTAGACTAGCTAGAATTTGCAAAGTGAAGACTGACTGAAAAGGAGTATATAGAAGATACACAGAGGGAAGTAACTTGGGTAAGTGGGAAGGGGAATAAGCCAAGGAGAGCTCCTTCATCAGAAGAGTAGGAACAATTGAATGTTTACATGAAATTTAAATGAAACAAGGATCTATTAAGGTCCTTTTGTAGAGCTGATACTTTCTCATTCATTGCATTTTTGGGATGCTCTCTACAATTTCATGAAAAGGGCATGCTATTTATTTAAAAAATAAGAGAAGTAAGACGCAGAGAAATTAAGTGTTGAGATGAATGTGGGTTTCTTCCACCTTTTGAGCCTCAAGGTTTCTGTGCTATTCCACAGAAGCCATTTGCCATACAGTTCCAGCTGAGTACAAAACTGAAAATTATGCTGCATATTACATTTCAATTTTAAGGCTTCTGGGCACCAAAATGCAGGTAGCTACTTAAATAATGGGACTGTTCCTTTTTGCTAATATGCAGTTCAATTTAATGTAGTTTCACTGAGTTTTAGTTAATATGTTTGACTACAAACAAATCTCAGCAAACCAGATGTGGAATTTTTCAGGTAATAACTACCTGCCAGCTACTCTATCCAGGCCAAGGAAATCTTATCACAAAAGAGTATCATTCCATAACAGGATTTATTTCAGAACATATCTCCAAGAAGAATAGTACATCAAGCCTTAAAGAATTTTATAATTTTTCTTTTAATATAATAGATACCTGGTAAAATTTCTGACAGTCCTTGGAATTTGAACTGAAATTATTTTGTTCCATCTTAAAAAATATCCTTTGATAAGTATTCACTAAGCACATTCATCAGACACATAAAAGATTTGATACTTCTCTCTAGATGCTTAAGGAATAACAGATAGGAAAGCACGCTGATTTAAAAAAAACACAACACACACACACAAAAAAACAGGCAGCTTACCTGAAGGAAAAAGGTATAAATTATGGTGAAAAGAGAATCTGTTGAGAATACAAAACACAACGAAAAACAGAGTTGTTGTTTTTTTCTTCTCCCCTTTGAGGATTTTTACTTTTAAGATTAGTATGATCTGTTGATCATATTAATCTTATCTAGAAATTAAAGAGATGTATACTTTTAGTTAATCAACATACAAATTAAATACATAGAATTGTCAATATATAATTCATTGAAAAATGGATATATATTTATTGGGCATATACAAGAGATTATTGAAGAAATTGCTACATTGTAAGGAACTTCTCAAACATGAGCTAGAGGGCAGCAGTGTACCATTAAAGAGTCAGTACTAGTGGCTCAGAAATCATCACAAAAACCTAATATTAAACATGAAAGTAACCAGATCTTAAATGAATAGAAATTGAAAAAGGGTATTAGAAATACTAACAGCAGAAATTCACTTCCAATCACATGGCTTGTATTTGAATATGTTTTGGTTAACAGTTATTAAGTACAGGCTCAGTATCAGTGGAGAGAGGAGAAGGGAGCATTGAAAGGATATTACTGTTACTGAAGGGTATATTTGAGAGCCATTAGAAATATGAAACCATGGAAACATTAGCTGTATTATGTGATGTCTGAAATTAATCCAGGTTTTAAAAATTCTGGATGACTCTGCAGTGGATTTGGAATAAATAGTTCTGAAAAGAAATAAAGAAGAAATGTTTAACATTAAATAAACTATGAAAGGAATATAAAAAAATCTATAATTTTTTACTCATTTGGAGGTTCATTTAAATGAGTCAGATGATAAAAGCCTCTAGAGCATCTAAAAATTACATAATTTCTACAAAGGGCTAGTTTTCTTTCTGAGCTCACCAGAAAATGCATATGGCAATTCATTTTTTTAAGAGGTAATCAGAAATGATGATGCTTTGGTGTCAGATGTTAGAAAGGATGGTGAAATTTTTAAGTTGTTATTGACATTGGGTACTACGTACTATTTCTATTCAATTTATCAAATATTTTTTTTTCTGAGAAATCACTTGTATGCTGAGTACTGAAGAGGAAGGTACTGTAAATATTTCTCTCTTTTCTGAATCCAGTGAGGCTAGAGAGTGGTCTGGTTCCTGAGTAGGGGCTGCTGGGGCTTGAGAAAATGAAAGAAAGAGACAGACACAGAGATAGACGGAAAAAGCTGGGGCCAGGTGGGACAGCTGTCCTCTGATGGAGAGACAGTGACCCAGAGCTGATACAGCACATCTATTTTATACAGCAAAACACCAGGAACTTTTACTAAAGTCCAAGACAAAGGAGATTATGTGCATTCTTGTGGCTTCTTTGTAATGGTCACTTCCGGGTGGGCCCAGATAATTGTGTTTGTTCCTGGGGCCCGGCTGGATTTAGATAATGAAACCCATCCCCTGGCTCCTGAGCTGAAGGTCAAGCTGACAACACACCTGCCTCTGGCAAGGTATGTTTCCAGGATGTGGCTCAGCCAACGCCACTGGATTCAGCTGACAATAATTAAAGAAATGCCCATGTGCCTTCCCAGGTGCCCTCTACAAGGTACAAAACTAGATAAGACATGTTTTTCTCCCACAGAGAGATTCCATTTTAATTGAGGGAATTAGGTATATTTATAAATTTATGGGTTGAGGACAGACTATATATGTTGCAGAAGAGGACAAAACAGCATACAGGAGGGTGACACTGATTAAATAATACTAAGGTCTCATCTGTATCACAGAGTTCCTGGGCTCCAATCTCCTTTACCCTGTGGCGGTGAGGGTGTCAGAGCTCATGTCTCCAAGACTTGGGGAAGGAAAAGAAGTATGCCTAGAAAGGAAATAAGAAAACCACTTCCTCAATTCTCTGATGGTAAACTAGCATCTTACCTCACCTCACCATGGTTCCCACTTCCTTCTGCTTTTGATGCAAAGGTATCCCTGAGGTGTTCTTAGGATCCCACCCTTCTGACCTCCTCAGACCCTAATGCTACCAAATGCCCCCATTTCTACTGTATCTCTAGTGTATCAGTCTCTGATGTTCCTTTCCCATCAGAATTTAACTATGTTTCCAATGTGTATAGTATACACACATGTTCCAAGAGTAAAAACAACCAAACCCTGTAATAATCCCAAATACTCTTCATACACTCTCTCCTCTGTAAAATCAAATGTATTGATTGGGCTATTGTTCTTTTGAGTTCCTCATACTGTTTACTCCTCACAGCTCCACACCAAGCCACTCCAACTTTCCTCACCAAGGCCAATAGTGACCTCCCTCTTGTTAAACCTATTGACCACACCTCATTCTTTATAGTTCATGACCACTAGACAGGCAGAATTTGACCCTTTGATGAAATGGGTTTCTCTTGACTTGTAAATGTTATAATCTCTAGGTTGTTTTTTTATTCTTCCTTCCTTCCTTTCTTTCTTTCTTTCTTTCTTTCTTTCTTTCTTTCTTTCTTTCTTTCTTTCTTTCTTTTTCTTTCACCACTTCTCAAACACTTGCAAACTTCTCTCTGATATTTAATGTTGGTTATTACTCAGGGTCTCTTTTATTTTTCTCTCTAAAAGTATTTTCCTCATTTAAAAATGAAATGTGTTCCCATTAAACTTGATTAAATAAAATTATATAATTTTGTAGAGATTGAAAGTTGTCTCGTGAACTTAAAAACCTTCTCCTCAGCTGTGTCTCAGGGACAAACCTAGCCAGGGGCCACAGAATTGTAAATAAACAAAAACATACTTTTCTCATCTCTATGCTTGTCTGTATGTGTTCTCTTTTGTGGCAAACTGGCTTTCTCTGTTTCTTCCTCTACACATTGGGAAATGGCGGCTAAAACCACAGACTACATTTATATCTTTTATAATCATCAACCTGACTGAAGTTGGACTTTTCCAGTTCCAATTCCAACTTGCCTGGCTCAGTATTGGCAGTGTACCCTCTGCTCACCTAGTTAACTGTGGCCTGGAAGGGAGAAGCCACAGAGTACAATCATGGCTACTCTCTCTACGACAGTGTGGCTGGGACAGAGCAGGGGAATGAACCCTTGTGGGGTGATGTGAAAACCCAATGAGTGTCCATGGCTCGTTCCGTACCTTCAATTTCCATTTACAGGAAGGTGATGGCAAAAAACTGGTTTCTTAAAAACACCTCTACTTGAACGTCCCCCAGGTATCTCAAATTCAATATTTCCACTGTTTCACTCATGACCTGTTGGCTGCAAGGGCTACATACTGGTACTCTGCTATTTTTTTAAAGTCTTCACTGGTCTCTTTCTAAGAAAAATCCCTTGTCACACCTGGTCATTGATCATCTGCTGCCATTCAGAGTTCAAGTCTGGAGGGTTGGCGAGACTTGGGGTCTCTTCTCTTCACAGAGGCGGGGCACCCCCCAGGTCCTTCTCAACTGCTGCCTTGGTCCTTCAGCTCTTTTTGGCATGAGAGGTCCTCTAGGTCAGCCTGACTTCTACTCACCGAAGGTCCTATATGGTTCACTAGCAGCTTCAGCTATGGCTTCATCTCACCCTCCACACTGTGGCCCACAGCAGGCCTGATGCTCTTGGCACATGATCTTGGACAAATAACCTACCTATTTTTAAGATGTTCAATTACAGTGTACTTTCATTATTATTTTCTTGTACTGATTTCATGCATATAACATAGTGGTTGGACAATGATATACTTTACAGAGTGATCCCCCTGCTATTTCAAGTGCCCATCTAACACCATTGATAGTTATTGCAATATTATTGACAATATTTTCCAATAACTTAATTTATTTTAACCATAATTTATCAATCAATAAAACAAGGATGTCCTTTTTATCTACAGCAGAAGACCTGTTACAATAATTCCTACCCCACTTTTACCTTAAAAAAATACTACATACAATGTTATATCACCTAGATAAGGAGCATCTAAAATGTATTGTGCTGACCTCCTTTGTACATACCTTTAAAAAAATGTAACATTAAATGGAGGATTGTATGATTGAATCATCTAATAGTTAATGAAAAATTTGCTGTGAATTGGATTACGAGTAACCTAAAGCTGAATGAAAAATAAAGAAATGTCTTGACTGAAATCTGCTGAGAACACGTGAATCGCACCCCACATGTATTCAACTTCGAATCTTCTTGGCTTCTCTTTATAGTGTGAAACAACACCCCAAGGATTCGATCGGCAAGGTCACCTGCCACAGCTGAAGCTCTCGAGGAGGGTGAGATAGAATTGCTCCCCCCTGCAGCGACACTCATTTTTCACACTCAGGCACCCAGTCGAGGAAGCCCTGTGCTGCACGGTGACTGCATAGTTTGTTTTTGCTTTTTGGTCAGGGTACAGAGATTGTTTTTGCGTGTCCCGTGGTTGCCAGAACGGTTTCTCTGTCTCTCTGGTATGAGAAAAGAGAATAACACAGAGAGAAAGAGAAATCACCGTGGTTACAAGGATGCCCTGACACGGTGCAAAGCTGCTCAAAGGGGTCCTTGCAGTAGCAGAGGCACGCCTCCTGGCTTTTTAGAGCTGCAAATTCTCAGGCCCAGGAATGTGTGCTTTCACAGGTGCTCTAGGCAATTCCTCTGCATGCCTAAATTTTAAGAACTGCCTTTTTTTCAGGATCAAGACCTGCCTGGACATTCACAGAGATTTCCATAAGCCCCGAATCTATGTCCAAACACACACACACAAAGGCTTCTGTTGTATTGAAGATGCTACTTCTGTGCTGCTAGTTTCTTGTGGCCCTGGGGCAAAAGTTTGCTATTCTAAACTGCTACAGAAGCCAAACAGCTGTTCCCACACCTAGGCTATCTTCTTAATACCCAAGGAAGCCTTTTACACGCTTCAGAAAAGTATGTTATCTGCTGTGCTATTAGGTTCAATGTGATGACTATTAATCAAGTTTACAGCTAAGACAGTTAAATGCTTCTTGACATGTGAATGATCTCACTTCACTTCATTACTTACTCCTTAAAGGAAGGAGAAGGACGACAAAGTAGTCTCCCCCTGGCTGGTGTGGCTTAGATGGCTGTGTGCCACCTTGTGTACTGAAAGGTTGCCAGTTATATTCCTGGTCAGGGCGTTTTCTGGAGGCAACCGATTGAAACATCGTTGTTTTTCTCTCCTTCCCTCTCCCTTCTCTTCTATAAAATCAATAAAAAAACAAAAACAAAATAAAATTTAAAAAGTCTCTGGCCAGTCGAAACCGGTTTGGCTCAATGGATAGAGCATTGACCTGCAGACTGAAAGGTCCCGGGTTCGATTCCGGTCAAGGGCATGTACCTTGGTTGCGGGCACATCCCCTGTGGGGAGTGTGCAGGAGGCAGCTGATCGATGTCTCTCTCTGTCACCGATGTTTCTAACTCTCTATCTGTCTTCCTTCCTCTCTGTAAAAAATCAATAAAATATAATAAAAAAACACATAGTAGATTAAAAATAAAAAAAATAAAAAAAAATAAAAAAAATAAAAAGTCTCTGATCAAATGGCTTGCTACTTATTGGTTTGGGCATATTTTTAACAATATAATTTTGAAAGCACACTTAATCTTATTGAACTATCTGATTTCTCAGGAGGCAAAATTCTTGCATGATCAAGAAATCATGTAGTTTTTGTTTGGTACTGGCTAGGGTTATGAAATTCCTCTTAATTCCCTTAATGCCTCTTAATTCTCTCTAATAATAAGCTCATTGTGCCCCCCGCCCCCCCCCCCATTGGACATAAGCAGCTATGTCAGGATATATAATAACAATAGGAAAACACATTATATACGTTGCATTAGTCACATTCTTCTAAAGGATTCTTAAATTTCTGAAATGCCTTATTTACACACCACACACACATGGTAATAGAAGAGAGTGAAACAATGAGTTTATTGACAATAGAGCTAACCCTTTTCATAAGAACACACACAACTGCACAATTTGAAAAAGGATGGTCATTGCCCCTATGGGGGCAGTGCAGTGTAGAGTCTTAGACAGCAGTTTCTGTGATTAGACTGCCTGGCTCGGGGTCCTGCTCTGCCACTTACTGTCTCTGCGCCCTTGGGAAGGTTATGTATGCTTTCTGTGCTCAGTGTCTGCATCTGTAAAATGAGGTTCATAACAATGCCTCAAAAGTCACTTTGAGGATTGAATTAGTTAATGCATGAAAAGCCCCTAATACAGTGCCCGACTTTTGTTAAGCATGCAGTAGATGTTTGCAAGTAAACTACAGCATTACTCATTTTTGTGTGACAAGAGAGAACATGGATTCCCTTTCACCCTGTCCATATGGTTTGGGATCTCCCCATCTGGGGGTTTATAGCTTTAAGAAGGAGTTTCCTTGGAGACATTTATGAGGGGGGGTGTGCATAGAGGAAGCAAGTGGAGGGACCAGTTGCAGCAATTAACCCTGATGTCTTCTGCCTTCTCAGTTTGTTTTCCTTCTTCCCATTACAGATAATTTTCATCACTCTGGACAGGATAAGAGAGCACTTTTTTTTGGAGTATATATTACTTTAAAAAATTTAGTTTATAACTTACTAGGGGCCCAGTGCACGAATTTGTGCACCTTGAAAGGAACTGTTGGCCTTGAGGCTGCAGAGAGCACAGGGGGTGGGTCTCAGCCCATCCTCTGCACCCACACCCAGCCCCTCCTGCCACAGCCCCCAGTTCCCTATCTCCTGGCAGCTGGCTCCCACCGCTGCTGCTCTCACGTGCTGATGGTGCCAGCCCCACTCGCACCTGCTGATGGTGTGGAGCCATTGGGGTCGGTCCCATCAGTGGGTACAAGTGGTGGCTGCTACTTCAATTGCCCCTGAGGAGCAGGGGTTAGTGGAGAAGCCCTGAGGAGTGATGGGGGCCAGCAGCCACCACTAGCACCCACTCAAGGTGCTGAGTGATTGGGGCCAGTGCTGGGTGCTGGCAGTGAATGCAGGTGGGTCCGGTGCTGGCAGCAGGTGTGAGCACCAGTGGGACCGTGACACAAGGGAGTAAAGAATTTTCAGTAACCAGCAGAGGCTTGACCTGATGACAGCAACCTGTGCCCTGTCTTGGTCTGGCGCCCCTATTCTCCTCTACCATCCTGTTGTGGCTGATGCCCACCATGTTACCCGCATGCTCCCTTGTGGTCAGCGCACATCATAGCGATCAGTTGTTTGGTTGTTCTGCAGTTAGGTCTATTTGCATGTTAGCCTTTTATTATATAGGACTAGAGGCTCGGTGCACGAAAATTCATGCACTGGAGGGGAAGTCCCTCAGCCTGGCCTGCCCCCTCTCACAGTCAGAAGCCCTTGGGGGCGGAAGGCAACCCAGTGATCAGGGAAAGGTGATGCCCTCATCACACCTCTGCTGCTGCCACTGCCGGCAGTGCAAGCCTCAGCTAGCCCTGTTTACCTGAGCCTTGGACAGCCCTGGGCGGCTGGTTAGCTGCCATCTGAGGTTTGCCTGCATCTCGGGCCAGCCCTGGGAAGCTGGGCAGCTTCCATGGTTGGCTTGCCTGAGTCTCAGGCTGGTCCTGGGCATCTGGGCAGCAGCCATCCAAGGGTTGCCTGTGCCTTGGACCGACTCAGGGCATCTGGGGGGGGGGGCTGAGAGGATTGGGGGACTCTGGAGGCAAGAGGCCAGACCTGCCTGTGGGTGGGCCCGGCCATGCTACACACCTGCCACCCTGGTGGGACTGAGGGAACTGGGCATTGCCATCTTGTGGCTATGGGCACTGCCCTCTTTAAGGGCATGACAGTCAATTAGCATATTCCCTCTTTATTAGACAGGATAATACCTATCAGAGGTAATTAGTCTTTGACTGACTGAAAATATAATAGTATATCAGATTTAAGCAGCCCCTCAAACATTGTTCTTCTGAGTTACACTCCATATTCATGTAAGAAAAGAACATTTGCAAACTAAAGTTTCTGGAAGAAATCCCATGTAGCATGGAGTTTCATCTGCCTGTGAAGCTGAAGGAGTCTTTGTAGCATATTAAATCACAATGTGTCTCTTGAACAGTACAAAGGACTGAAATGAATGACTATTCACTCATTTTCTTACTAGTAAGTACATTTTTATATTAAGTCAAAGAAGAAATATGCAGGGTTAAGAGAAAGGCAGATTTGAATAATTTATATAAAGGACATAAACTTAACATACACAAAAAATTATGTTTGACACTGGAGTTTCTTCTGAAAAAAAGCTCATTTTATTAGATTTCAAGGAAATCTAAAGAGCAACAGGTTTATGATAACCTTTGGAATAAAAATTCTTTCCCGGTGAGGAACATTTATAATTGAATTTAGAAATAAAATGTTATAAGTTGATAACAGTATTTAAACCAAAAATATCATACAATTTTATACGTTTTATGACTTCTTTTATATAATGTTCAAATTTGAAAATCTTGGAAGACTTTTAAAAAATCTTTAGAATAATAACCTGTTTTATGCTGTGTTACCTCGTTTAGTTGTACATGGTTTAAATAACAATTAACAGAATTTTCTAAATAAAATCAAAATGTTCACAAGCAATCTCAAAGCATTTATAAAATATAGCCACTCTTAAAGCGAATGATCACTAAAGATGATCACATTGTTCTTTCTCTTGTCATACATGTCATTTTTATGCTAAGAACTCTGATTAGATTATTTTTGGCGCAAGTAGAATCTTCCTCCTGCTTACTAAGGGAAAGATTAGTAACACACATGCCTTCTGCCAGAAGCTGTTCTCCCGAGGTTGCCTTTTCATGAATTAGATCCATAGAGTAAGACTGTGCTTGCCATTGTTCATGGTTGGTTGGAACCGCATCTCAGGGTACAGAGGGGCCTCTAATGAGAAATTCACAGTGGATTAATGAAAGGCCAAGTTTTGTTGCCATAGAGGAACACAATTAGGCCCTCTGAGATCCATACTAAACCAGAGTCTCACCACCGAGGGACTCTGTTGTTTCATGCTACCCTGCGGAGAATAAGAACCTCCCAATAAGGCCACACCATGAGCTCCTATATATATTGTACAGTAAATCAATAGCATTTTACAACAGAATTACATGGTAAGTTTCTCTGTGCCTTACTCAATCAATGGAGATTCATAATAGGATTCACCTTTTAACATCTATGAATTGCATGGTAAATCAAGTGTCTTCATTTATTTTAAAACTGGATAGTTGCCCATCACATTAGGCAATAAGCTTAAAGGCATACTCTTTCTGATAAGAATAAGTTTTATTTCTAAGACTTGCCTTAAGATTGATATGAACTTTTCAAAAATAAAAGTATTACCTCCTATGATGTCAAAATATTAGAGTCACTTGGATGAAAGGAGCAAAACTTACTGGAAGGAACAACACAAATTTCTGAAGAAACTCATGAAGAAACTGAGGGCTAAGGGAAGTCTTCCTATTGGTTGGAGGCGAGATGATGGTGGGAAAAAGGGCGTAGAGAGCATGAGGAAGTTGTGGGAGGAAAGAAGATGGGATACTGGCCCAGCATTGATTGAAAAAGTCCACCCATCCTTCAGTAAATATTTTATTCTTTCTTGTCAGAGAGAAATAGTTCCTTTATTTCATAGTCTCTTTTAATTATAATGTTTTGGGGATTAAAGAAAAACTATTTGAAGAAAAAATATTTTACCAACCTCAAAATATCTTCTCATACAAAACTATTAATTTTCTGTAAACTAAATTTGCATAGGGTGAGTTGAGGTTGGGTTTTAATCTACTGCAAGGGGAAGGAATTATAAGTATCAAATTGAATTTGAAAGCAATTTCACTTTATAAGATAATCAAATGGTTTCAACAATTCAAAGTTCAAGGTTCCCAAGTAGATTCAAAACCAAGCATTTGAGGGTGTGAAATATATCAATTATCTCTCACCTTTCTTTTAGCAGTGAGGAACCTCAGGATCAGAAATTTTTATATGAATAGCCCAAGGCTGTTAGTTATTGGCAGAGCCAAAACTCTATCAGGATCTACCATTTCCAGTCTAGTGCTTTAAAAATAAGCTGTACAATATCAGCTTCCTACTATCTTATATTTAAATAGTGCTTTTGTGCTGTCACTGGAGCTTGTAAAATATTTTTACCCTTGAATCTGCCCTTTTATTTGCATTTTACCATGTTTTAAAGTACCATTGGTTTTCTGCCTAGAGGAATTTTGAATTAAATTGCCTTTTGGGTTCTAAATTTATTTTAAAGCTCATTTTGAATTGTCTCATAAGACTATGAGCTTGTCCTGCTCGAGTTTCGGCCCATCTTCTGATTTAAATCAACTTAGACATAAACTGGAGATAATTTCCAATTTTTCTCTACTTCCCAATCACCCGTCAGACTCTTGTCTTGTTTTACGGTTTTGTGACAGGAGCGGAGGAAAGCATCCCAACGCTTGAGGTGATTTTAGAGTATCTTGGACCAGATTCAAACTCATAAAGGGAAAATAAAAAAGAGTGGTGGTGGATTTTAGATAATAAGTAGATTCAAACCTGTTCCAGAAAAAATGCCAGCAGTGGTTAGAGACTCAGAGTCATCCAGTCCTTTATCACCTCGTTAGCTCTGGGTTGCCTGACCCTGTATGCTCCCAGCTCCTCTGCCTCAGCTACTGGCTTCCTATTTCCTCTCAGAAATGGGAATTATCCCCCAATCAACTTAAAGCTTTTTTTAAAAAAATATATTTTATTGATTTTTTTTCTTACAGAGAGGAAAGGGAGAGGGATAAAGAGTTAGAAACATTGATGAGAGAGAAACATCGATCAGCTGCCTTCTGCACATTCCCTCCTGGGGATGTGCCTGCAACCAAGGTACATGCCCTTGACAGCAGTCTAACCTGCGACCCTTTAGTCCACAGGCCAATCCTCTATCCACTAAGCCAAACTGGTTAGGGCTCAACTTAAATCTTTTAGTGGCAATGCCTTTTGGAAATCAGAGTAGCAGAGAAGTTATATGTATGCACATTGGTTCTGTTTTGGGCAACTTTACTTCTAACTTTCAATAATCTTTGATATTTTATCTTCTCTGTGTTCAGTCTTACTCAGGAGCTCATAACACTGCTGCCTTCCTTTCTTTGGCCCACAGTCTTAAAATAGACAAGTTTTAAGCAGGATTTTGCAATAGAGATTACTCGAGTGTTTGTGTGTAAGCAAGTAAAAAATATAAAATCATTGATGTTTCTTCAAGTGAATGAAAGGTAATGTTTACATTCAGCTTAAATGTCTTTAGGGTAGCACTAACCAGTTTGGCTCAGTGGGTAGAGTGTCAGCTTGTGGATTGAAGGGTCCCAAGCTCCATGCCAGTCAAAGGCATCTACCTTGGTTGCGGGCACATTCCCAGTAGTGGGTGAGCAGGAGGCAGTTTATCGATGTTTCTAACTCTCTATGCCTCTCCCTTCCTCTCTGAAATCAATAAAGATATATTTTTAAAAAATGTCTGTAGGATAAGTGAATGAAATTAGGATACTTTTTTTTCTCATTTCCATTTTGGACACATGGCTATTTTGATCCAGTGGAAGGCAGGCCAACCGGAAGCTTCAGCTTCAGTTCCCTGCTTCCTTCCTGTTGGAGTTGCACTCCAGCTGCAGACAGAGATGTCCCACGTCATCTTATTCAGGTGTGACAACTCTGCAATCGCAGCCCAGAGTTTAAGAAGAAACAGAGAGTTGGACCTGCATTACCACCATTTACCCACCACCCAGAACTGAAATATCATGGCTGACGTGTACACATAAGCAACTGTGTGACATTGAAATTGGGTCTCAAAAGAACTGGTGGCCCAGAAAGAAGCTCACTACAGACTGATTCATATGCCTTTCAGCATAACGATTATTACTTGTCTCATTTTAGATTCTTATAAGTATATTTCCAGTAGGACATGATCTCACGCATCTAGGGGAAATGGTGAACAACATAGACTGATGAACAAGAACAGACCCAGAGGTAAGGAGCCATGGGTCAGACTATTGGACCTCAAAGGGAGGGTGGGGATAAAAGGGAGAGATCAACCAAGGGACTTATGTGTATACATATGAGCCTAAACAGTGGTCAAGGACAATGTGAGGATGGGGGCATGAGTGGGGTAGGGGTGGGGGATTGGAATGGGGGTTAAGGACAAATATGTGATACCTTAATCAATAAAAAAAAAAATCTACTAAAATAAAAAAATAAAAAAAGAAGAAGAAACAGAGAGAGGCGATCTGGGGGAAAAACAAAACAAAAACAAAGTCTGGCTGATTGTTGGTTGTTTCCACCCCTTAAAGCAGTGGTTCCTAACCTTGGCTGCCCATTGTAGTTCTCCAGGGAGATTTACAAAACACAGAAACCTGGGTGCTCAGGTCCCACCTAAAAAAAACCACGGAAACCTGTGTCCCGCCTTCCGACATCCTGATGTGATTGGTTTGGTGTGGGGCATGAGGATTAGGGTGTTAATAATCTCTCAAGGTGATTCTAATGTGCAACAGAGTTGATCTTGATCTTGGCCTTAAGGAATCATTGATTAGCAACTCTGCTTTTGATTTAGCCAGTAGTTCTCAAATCTGTCTGTGAATGAGAATCACCTTTGGGAGCAGTTAAAGATACAGATTCCCAGGCCTCATCCCAGTTCAACTAAGCAGAATTACTTTAAAGCCCCAAAGATAGGCTTTAAAGAAAATACCTCCTCAGTGACAGTTTATGCAGCCAACCACTTCATAAACAGAGAATTCTTGATTTGCTCTGACAATTATTAAATAATTTTTACTGGCTTATATACTTAGAGTTCCACAGGAACCTCTGATGACATTACTATTCATAGCTGAGGAGTGTGTGTGTGTGGGGGGGAGTTTACAGAGAAGTGGAAGTTATGCTGGAAAACAGCTTCCAAATGAAGAAGAATAGGAGGGAATACAGAAAAGGAGAAGAAAATTTGGGCAAATGTAATACTGTTTATTGATAAGCCTACCTCACCTAAGTATGAATCCATCAAGTGACTTTCTAATGATGTAAAGACTTGGATTTATATTCTGGAGTTTCACTCACCATATGTAAACTTGAGAGATCTGTGTTTTCAGCTATGAAATAAAAAATGGGCAAAGGACCTGAATAGGTACATCTCGAAAGAGGATGTACAGACTGCCAATGGACATGTGAAAACATGCTCAAGGTCACTAACCATCAAAGAGATACAAATTAAAGCCACAATAAAATATCACCTCACACCTGTCAAAATGGCTACCATCAACAAGTCAACAAAACAACAAGTCCTGGCGAGGATGTGGAGAAAAGGGAACCCTAATATGCTGTTGGTGGGAAGGCAGACTGGAAAACAGTATGGAGTTTCCTCAAAAAATTAAAAATGGAACTGCCTTTTGACCCAGTGATCTCACTTCCAGGAATATATCTTAAGAAACCCAAATCACTAATTTGAAAGGACTTATGCACCCCTATGTTCACTGCAGCATTATTTACAATACCAAGTTATGGATACCCAAGTGCCCATCAGTAGATGAGGGGGAAAAAAAAGCTGCGGTACATTTAAACAATGGAATACTACATGGCCATAAAAAAGGAGGAACTCGTCTTACCTTTTGCGACAGCATGGAGGGACCTGGAGAGTATTATGCTAAGTACAATAAACCAGTCAGAGAAAGACAAATACCATATATGTGGAATCTAATGAATAAAATAAAATGACGAACAAAATAGAAACAGAGGCATGGATACATGGAACAGAATGATGGCTGTCAGAAGGGAGGGAAGTTGGGGGACTGGATGAAAGAAGGTGAAGGGATCAGCAAAAAAAAAACACACACACACACAAAAAACAAACCCATACATATATGTAACATATAGACACAGACAACAGTGTGGTGATAGCCAGAGGGAAAGGGGGGGGGAATAGGTGTCAGGTGAGGTGGACAAGAGGGGGAAATGGAGATAGGAAGAGACTTTGCTTGGGGTGATGGGTGCACAACACAGTGTGCAGATGATGTTTTACTGAAACCTGCATGGTTTTGCAAACCAATGTCATCCCAATAAATTCAATTGAAAACAAAGAAATGAGTACAAGCCGAAGCCGGTTTGGCTCAGTGGTGGAGTGTCGGTCTACGGACTGAAAGGTCCTGGGTTCGATTCCGGTCAAGGCCATGTACATTGTTTGCGGGCACATCCCCGGTGGGGCGTGTGCAAGAGGCAGCTGGTCGATGTTTCTCTCTCATCAATGTTTCTAGCTCTCTATCCCTCTCCTTTCCTCTCTATAAAATATCAATAAAATATATTTAAAAAAAGAAAGAAATGAGTACAAGACCCCTTTTTTTTGTGTGTGCAGTTATTATAAAAGAACAGAGATAAGGTGCCTAAAACAGTCCTCCTGTGGAAGGTGCTTAGTAAGAGGCAGCTGTTTTCGTAGTGTACACATAAATTATTTTCTGAGCAATAATACTTGTAGAGAGGATAACAAGGAGAGAGGGATAATTAAGCAGACGCACACCAAGCCTGAAACAATCATAAAACTTAATTACCATCTATTAAGAAAAATAAAAATTTCAAGGTTGTCTTTTATTTTAGTCATACTTATATTGCTTTTTAAAATGTAGGTGGTTTCAAAAATGCAATTTTATTTTGAAACATTTCCTTATGCTATCATTAGTGCCTTCAATCTAATCATTCAAGGACACTTGTAATTATCACCACTGTTATAATTATCATCCCCAGAATTATTATTTTTTATCTCAGAAATGCAAAAATAGCATAAAAGACCAATTTTGGCTTCACTATGTTGAGTTCTTTTTCTATTCTCCAAACCTGGTAAGTTTCTTAAATTATAGAAAAACACAAGTGAATTTGACTCTGATATTTATTAAATACAGTATCTATTTGATATGATATATCAATTTTAATATATTCAAGCCACTGAATAGTCTATGTGCAGCAGGCTGACTATATTTCTTTTCCTTCATTAAAAGATAAAGTCTGTCATTTTAAATGGCAGAAAGACTTAGGATATCTCCTTGTCTGCCAATAGAAAATCATCTCATCATAGCCTAGTTTTAGAGAGAGAGAAAAAGAGAATATTACTATTATAGAAGTTTCTTCCTTTGTTCATATGACATTCAAATATAATGCCCCAAGTGAGTTATAATATAATCATTCCTTTTAAAATAATATAGTATTGGTGATCTATTTTTAAAGTATCATTGGTAACTATCACAAGCCCAGAAAACACAAAAGAAGAAGTAACAGAGAGGAAGACTGCTAAAGCCAGTAGTAATAGAGATGTGAGAACCACAGACTTATGCTCTTGAGGTGATTAACTCTAGGAGGAGAAAGAACAGAAGATGTGGGATTCACACAATAGTTTAAGATTATGGGGAGAAAGCTTCAAGTTTCAAGAGACACTGCAGAGCAAACATAAGATTAATCATGTCAAAGGCAAGATAAGAAAAGAGGACTTTAAATGGACTTATATAATGAAGGACATTTATGATATATAACATTATAATATTGTTTAGGAGTAGCTTATTAAAGGTATTCTGTATTTGATGAGAAATTTAGAATAATTAGCTTAAATGAGAGATTTATTCTCCGGTGCTCACACTACTTCTGAGAGACCACCCGCGTCAGATGCACCAGGGCCATTATGCATTAGGATGTGGAAGAGTACCAGGCATTCTTCTCAATAGCCGAGGAGCAGTTCTTGGTGGGAACTTTCCATTATTACATTTGCTTTCCATTATTCATGCAAAATAAAAACATCTCTGAGGATTGGACTCAGATAATTAACAAAAAGACAGATTCTCCCAGGCTGGAGGATTCAGGTCTTCTCAGTGGGTGGGTTCTCCAGAGGAATTTTCAGGCAGAATAATGAATAATCCAAAGGCCTATTAACATTTGTGGTCTCACAGGGAGGCACACACCTGGTCATTCATTTTAATAAGAGCAAGTAATTTAGGTAACCTATGCACACGTCCTGTCCAACCTTCCCTGTTTTGGTTCTTGGATGCCAAAATAGTATACGTCTTCTTATAATGAGTTGCATGCATTATTGTGTCTGACGTCCTATACACAATATCTTTTCTCACTATTTATTTTTCCACTAATCATATGGATACTTAAAACTTATTACACATAGATTAATCTTTCAGATATAGTCCAGGTATTGTCCCCCCTGAACAAAAGGCATTAGTGGCTCACAACTGCCTAAAGAATATTTATATTCCTTAGCTTTTATCTACTATTTGCACTCCCCTCTTCTCCTGAACTGTTCACAGTCCGCCCCTCCCCCCCTTTTTTGCTTGCTTTTTTTATACCATTGTGTCTGATTTTTCTCTTGGTAGTCCTTTCACCTTACCTGCCATTTGTCCACATCTCTTCTGCCTGAATCTTCTATCCTCCACAACCTAGCTGCAACATTCTTTTGCTCTCCTTCCCTTATTTCCTTCAAGCCACACCCTACATTGAAAATACGTTTTATTTATTTATTTATTTATTTATTTGAAATCCTGGTCTAGCTTGCACATTAGGAGATTTTTATGGATTTCACAAACCCAATCAGGATCTTGTGAGCAATCAATGTAACATCCAGACTCAAGGGAGTAAGCATTTTCTCACCTCTAATAAGAACAATCCCTATGCTAATGGCACGGTGTCTTTTCTAAAAGACTTATTAGCTCAGCTCCCTTCTCATAACAGAAAAACCCAAGTCCTTGTTCTGACAAGGTCTGTTATTAAGAGAGTCAGAAGGGGATGCAGATTAGAGGAACCTTTTGACATTTCTCTTCAGGTATTTCATCTGGTGCTCTTATTTTTTAATGTCTTAGCTCAGATTTCTATAACAAAATACCATAGACTAGTGGTTTAAACAACAGACATTCATTTATTTCTCAGAGATGAGGAGGCTGGGAAGTCTAAAATCAGGTGCCAGCAGATTCAGTTCCTTCCAACTTGCAGATGGCAGCTGTCTGTTGTGTGTGCACTTGGCTTTTTCTCAGTGCAAGACTGTGGAGAAAGAGAGTGCCCTCTGTCTCCTCCTTTTAAGAGCACTAATCTCATCCTGAGGGCCCCACGCTCATGACCTAATCTGAAGGTAATTATCTATCCAAGGCCCCAGTTCCAAATACATTGGGCATCAACATGACATTTTGAAAGGACACAATCATTCAGTCCATAACACATGTCTTCATATATTTGTACCTGCTAAGTTTCCAGTATGAGCTGATAGATTGAGGTTCGGCAGGGAAATTAGGGGGCTGGGAGGGGCACAGAACATTCGGGGCCTTGTAGGCCCCTATAAAAGGTTCAGCTTTTTCCTGGTTCACACTGGATGCTGTTGCCCAGTTTGAGCAAAGATGACATAATCTGACTTCCATTTTACTTGCTTTTAGTGCATAGAACACAGAGGGCATCCAATGTGCATTTGATGACGCTCGTGAAACAAAATTCATATTATAATTGTTATTTATAAGTATTGCCAATAAACAGACAGAAATTCTCTTATCTATTGTTTCATTTTATTTTTATTTATTTTTCTTGAAAGAATATCATATTCTTTAAAAAATATATATTTTATTGATTTTTTTTTTTTTTTTTTTTTTTTTTTTACAGAGAGGAAGAGAGAGGGAGAGAGAGTTAGAAACATCAATCAGTTGCGTCCCTCTGGGGGATGTGCCCGCAACCAAGGTACATGCCCTTGACTGGAATCCAACCTGGGACCCTTGAGTCTGCAGGCCAACACTCTATCCACTGAGCCAAACCAGTTAGGGCATGTTTCATTTTATTGACCACTTTGGTATGCTACAAATACAAGCAAAATTTTATTCTGATTAAAGAAAATCATAAATAATCAATAAAAATGTAATTAAATATTATTAATTAAATATTTGTATTTTCCAAAGTGTTAGTTCTTTTAAAAAATATATATTTTATTGATTTTTTACAGAGAGGAAGGGAGAGAGATAGAGTGCTAGAAACGTCGATGAGAGAGAAACGACCAGCTGCCTCTTGCACACTCCTTACTGGGGATGTGCCTGCAACCAATGCACATGCCCTTGACCGGAATCGAACCTGGGACCTTTCAGTCCCCAGACCGACACTCTACCACTGAGCCAAACTGGTTTCAGCCAAAGTGTTAGTTCTTAAAAAGTGAACAAATTCTGGCTTTCCTAAAAGTCAGTGTAAAATTTTCTATATCCTCTTATTAAGTGCTCTGGAAACTTATGAGAAATGTTTGGAGAACTTAAAGTACTCTATTTTTCTTAAAAATAATACTCTTTCTGTAAGACAGCATTTTCCTGACTAGCTGACAGAAAAGAGAAGTCAGACGTTTGTTGTCTAGTCACTGAAGTGATTTCACTGTGCTTTGTACTGTGTGGGTTTTCTTTGCACTGCTTCTTCCTTTAGCTCAAACCCCTAATCCAGGCCATTCTGTTACCCGTACTGCCTATCACTGTCAGGAAAAAAAAATAATCTTCTCTAACATGCCACTACTTTCTCCCAGCAACTTCCTAACTTCTAATAAGAAAAAAACAATTTAAATCATTCTTTCTTATTTTCAGAGTCCTGAGGGTACAGTCATAGCCACTGTTCTAGTTACAATATAATTAAATGCTATTCTTTTCTGAATAAATTACTGACATCCACAGACAATTAATCTGATCTTCAAATGGTCTTTAAAGACTCAAAAAGGAAAAGTCCTTTTCAGATTTAGCAAATGATCACAAAATAAGGTTTGAACAGCTTTAACTTTAAAGTCATTTTATGCACTTTATCGACACATCTTAGGTCCGTCAAATAATTCTCTAAAACTTATTTTGTGATTTAAAAAAATATTGACTATGTTCTTGATTCAGTGAAAAGGTATTAGATTTTACTCAGCTGTCAATGAAGTTATAATATTGTTTATATCTCTGTAATTACCTTCATAGAAATAAAATACTGGTAAGTTATTTGGTAATAATTATACTGCATCTGATAGATAGAATAATGGTTCTCCAAAGTTATGGCTCTGGAGATGGTGAATTATCTTGGATTATCTGGGTGGGCTAAATGTAACTACAAGTGTTCTTATAAGAGAAAAGTAAGATCAAAGTTAGAAAAGGTAATCTAATGAGAGCAGAGGTTGGCATGATGTGGCGACAAGTCAAGGAATGGTGGAAACCCCCAGAAGCTGTGAGAAGCGAGAAACATATTTTCCCCTAGAACTTCCAGAAGATGCCAGCTCTGCCAACACCTTGACTCTAGCTCAGTGAGACTGATTTTGGCCTTTTGACCTCCAGAACTGTAAAATAATAAACTTGTGTTGTTTTAAGTTACCAAATTTGTGTGACTTGTTACAGCATCATCAGGCTAGACAATGTATAGCCATATCATTAAATATATATGTTTTAAAAAGTTGATAACACCCCAAACCGATGTGGCTCAGTGGATAGAGTGTCAGCTCGCAGACTAAAGGGTCCCATGTTTGATTGTGATCAAGGGCATATGCCTTGGTTGCAGGCTCGATCCCCAGTAGGAAGCTGATTGATCTTTCTCTTTCATCGATGTTTCTAACTCTCTATCCCTCTCTATGTAAAAAACAAACAAACAAAAAACCCACAAAAATATATTAAAAAATAAAAAGTTGATAATACACTGATTTATGTTCAATATATTTGATAGTATAAAAAAGAGTGTAAGAAATATCATCAAGTTTTGTAGAGCTAGAGGACTACATATAACTTCTTTTTAAATACAAAATTACAAGCATAGCCAACAGTTAAGCAATCTATTAAAATATCCTGGAGGTTAATATGTTTGAATGAGATGTCAGAGACAGTTATAATTAAAATTGGGAAGAAGCAAAACTTATTGCTACACTTTTCTGGGGTTGTTCATTAGTGATAGTTCCTCCACCTAATTCTTATCTCTGCTCTATGTTTTACTCATTAAAAGTAAAGCATCTGGTAAGTTACTAATGTATTATGCTCAGTCTGATTTGTTGAAAAAAAAAATAGAAATATTTAGCTTTTTGGAGAGGCGTGTGTGTATTTTGGGAAAAAAGCCATGGGAAGGACATACCAATGGGAGACTTTTAGGTATCAGGACAAAATTTTGGAAGAGAAATTGAGCAGAACCGGGGGTGGGGAGAAGTTCTCAAAACACAATATCAAGATATGTTACCATCTTTTGTATAGAGTAGAAATTCGAAGCTGATATATTCTGAATTGTTAAACATGTTTTAATAATATTTTTTCCTCTTTATAAAAAAATTAAAATATAGATAAGTACACAAAACAATTATTTCCTATAATAAGATATTATATTAGCAATTGCTAATTATAGAGTTACTCCTTTCTGATATTATTTCAGGTATATTTTTCAATCTGATGCTCTACAATTTTAATCTTTTATTTACACTTAACATTATATTAAGATTATTTTTGCATGTCATTGAGATCTTGTAAGCATTCTGCTATAATGAAAAACTGACATTCTTTATTCTTTTCTTAACCAGAGTCCTTTAATTAATTATTTTTACAAGTTGGAAATCCTTTAGATATCTCTTATTTTTAAGGTTTGAAAATCCTTTCACTGTCAGTAAATAAAATAAAATTAAAAGTTTACAACTTTCAGCCAACAAGCACTATTTTCTCTAATAAAACTTTTATGAAATAGCATTTTCTTTAGTATACATAATGTTAATGAAAAGTAGAGTTCATAAAAATATTTTAAAATCTCATTATTAGAATAAGATGTTTAATCTCAGTCCTGTCCGGTTTGCTCAGTGGATAGAGCGTCGGCCTGTGGACTTAAGGGTCCTGGGTTCGATTCCGGTCAAGGGCATATACCTTGGTTGTGGGCACATCCCCAGTAGGGGGTGTGCAGGAGGCAGCTGATTGATGTTTCTCTCTCATTGATGTTTCTAATTCTATACCTTTCTCTTCCTCTCTGTAAAAAAATCAATAAAATATATTAAAAAATGATGTTAAATCTCTTAAATAAACAAATTTAAGAGGTAGAAATTAAAGATAGTTTATTTTATTTTAAATTTTGTTGTAACATGAGTTGCACATTTTTTAAACTCTTATTTACCTAAATAAAAACTAAACTGCTATATATTCTCTAAAGTTCTCATGTCAGCAATTTCTTATTCTCTCAAGGTTGTTGTAAAAAAGAATAAATTTAAAATTTGATAAATATTGAATTAAAGATGGATGCATATAAATAATATATATTCAGTCTTAATGCATTTGCCATAATTTACTCAGCTCTTTATTTTAGACATTTAGATTGATTCCTATTATTTACTCCTATAAATAATGCTGCAGTGGCTTCTTTATTCATTCATATTTGTAGTTTTTTCTTTAGAAGGGATTACTAAATCATAAGTTACAAACATTTAAAAATGATACATAATGCATTTAAAAATGCTGTATAATTTTTCTTTGCTTTGTAGAAAATGCAACATTTGAAGCTCACATCAGCAGGGAAGAATGTTCTAATTTCATTACATAATTGAAAAAGTTGAATATTATTTAAAAAGACTTTTTAGAATTTCATAGGCAAAGAATTGGTAACTCATTGTTGATAATAAATTGTTTCTTTGACTGTTGTTGAGTTAATAATTTTAATAGTTTATTTGAACTTAATCTGTTACTTACCTGTTCATTATTAGGGATAAGGGAGATTAGTATTTCTTATTCATCTTGATATCTTATTATAATAAGGACTAGAGACCCGGTGCATGAAATTAATGCAAGGGGCAGGTGTGTCCCTCAGCCCAGCCTGCACCCTCTCCAATCTGGGACCCCTCGAGGGATGTCCGACTGCCCAGTTAGGCCTGATCCTGGTAGAGCAGTCGGACATCCCTCTCACAATCCAGGACTACTGGCTCCCAACTGCTCCCAACTGCCTTCCTGATTGACTTTAACAGCTTCTGTACTGCCAGCCTGATCACCCCCTAACCACTCCACTGCCAGCCTGATTGATACCTAACTGCTCCCCTGCCAGCCTGTTTGCCCCTAACTGCCCTCCCCTGAAAGCCTGATCACCCCCAACTTCTCTCCCCTGCAGGTTTGGGTCCTCCCCAACTGCCCTTCTCAGCAGGCCTGATCACATCCAACTTCCCTCCTCTGCTGGCTGATTATCCCTAAGTGCCTTCCCCTGCGGGCCTGGTTCCCCCCTAACTGCTCTCCCCTGCAGGCCTGGAAAATAGACATAGTATCTCCCTCTGGAGCAAACAGCAGGCGTGCTTATTGAACATTACAAAATATTCAGGTTCCCTAATCTCAGAGGTCCCCCCAAACTGCCCTTCCTTGCAGGCCCAGTTATCCCCAACTTCCCTCTTCTGGTCTGTTCACCCCTAACTGCCCTCCTCTGCAGGCTTGATCACTTCCAACTGCCCTCCCTTGCAGGCCTGGTCCCTCCCAAGTGCTCTCCCCTGCTGACCATCTTCTGACTGCCATCTTGTGTCCACATGGGGGCAGCCATCATGTGTGTTGGAGTGATGGTCAATTTGCATATTCCTCTTTTATTAGATAGTATAGCAAGCACTTATTTATCATATTTATTGCAAATATTTTCCCAGTTTCTCATTTGCTTATTATTTTAATTAATGTAGTTTGCTGTGTTGCAATTCAAATTTTATATACAATTCATCAATCTTTTATGTTGTAATTTCTTTTATTTTAATGTTAGAAGTTTCTTCTCTCAAGATATTAGATAAGTCCGGCTGGTGTGGTTTAATAGTTCAGCATGGACCTATGAACCCGAAAGTCAGGGTTCGATTCCTGGTCAGGGTATATGCCCGGGTTGTGGGCTCGATCCCCAGTGTGGGGTGTGTAGGAGGCAGCTGATCAATGATTATCTCTCATCATTGATGTTTCTATCTCTCCCTCTCCCTTCCTCCCAATAAAAATGTTAAAAATATTTATTAATATTATTTGTAGCTTGAAAATTTGGATTTTAAATTATTGATTTTAATGATCTATTTTATTAACTTGAGACTATTTAGATATATTTGGAAGTGTGTTGGGAGACAGTCCTCCAGGAATCTTTTATGGTTCTGCGCATGTTGCATGAGAGGCACTAACTTGCCTTGTTCCACACGCTTTTTCAGGGTGTTTGTATAGCAAACAGCCTTGGGAAATAGACATAGTGTCTCCCTCCGGAGCAAACAGCAGGCATGCTTACTGAACATTACAAAATATTCAGGTTCCTTAATCTCAGAGTTTCTCTCCTGCATTGCAACCCATTTGCACCCCCTCTGTGGGATCTGGGGCAAGGAAGAGTGATGCCAGTATGCTTAGGCTCACAGTAATCAAGTCTTTTTTCTCTAACAGAGAAAACATCCAGGAACTGGCAGGCTAGTTAAACAGGGAATACTTTCTGAAACTTTGTTGTTATTGAGAAGCATACTATTTAATCTATTTAATTTACTGTTTTAATCTTCATGCAAGGATATTTTTTAATTGATGAGAGGGGAGAGAGAGAGAGAGAGAGAGAGAGAGAGAGAGAGAGAGAGAGAGACATCATTTAGTTGCTTCCCATAAGCACTCCTTATAATAAAGAGCTAATATGCTAACTAGACCAGATGGAGGAATGATCTTCTGGAACGATCTTTAGAATGACCAGTGGGTGGGGCCATAAGGCAGCAGGGGCTGAGAGGGCCAAGCCCCTCGCATGAATTTTGTGCATCAAGGCCTCTAGTTTTAAACAATGGCTGATGAAATACTTGATCATTAAGCAGGTCTATGTCATTTTCTTCTATTTTCTAGATAAATGTCAAGGTATCCAAGACATAGTTCATAGTTTTAAGCCTATGATCGTGTGCATGTTCTATTAAAAAATATTAAGAAATTAATCTCCAATAGCCTGGTCTTTAAAATGAGTATTTAGAGATCCATTTGATTGCATTTATAAAAAAATTATCAATAAAAATTTGTGTTTCATTTTTGAGCATATTGTCAGTTAAAATTGCTTGGTTGAGCAATAAGTCATACTTAATCAGGGTAGCAAACTGGCATTTTTAAAATAATGAACCAAAGTATAAAAAATTTATTTAGGAGTTCATGGATTAAAAAAACAACAACACTAAATATTTAGAATCCCATAAATTAGTAAAGTACATCAGATATATAAAAATTGACAAATTGTGATGCTATGATATAAAACAACCTGAAGAAACTGAATAGAATGTTTCAACTGATTATTTTAATGTTTAATGTAAACAAATGCCACTTGATTATTTTTTAATATTAAAAAGGTAAAAAAATATATTTTGCTATTATGTTTAGAAACAGATAATCATTCTCAGTAAAAAAAAATGTTGTGCAAAAGTATCACCATAAAGGTAATTTTAACTGTCAGCTTCTGCTCCAAGAACATAATCCCAACACCTTTATAGGTTTCAATAACAATAATTTTTTTTCCTGTTGTTCATATTATAGGAGGACTTAGGGTTTGACTGTGGATTGTACTGAGCTGGATTAGGTTCTAGGTTATATATCAGGTTCAAGTATGCTCCCAATTTTTTTTTTTTTCCATTTTGATTCTGAGATGGAAGGAACAGCTCTTTTATTTGGGACAAATCATTTTTTTTTTCTTTTTTCTTTCTGTGGTCACAGGAACAAGAAAGGGCAAGCCAAACAATGCAATTGAATTTGAAGCTGCAGCTCAGATATGACAAATATTATGTCCACTCACATCTCGGTGACCAAAGCCTGTCACATCTGTGGGCTGGAAAGTAAACACAGCTAAATTTTCAAGAGAACAAATACTTGTGAGCAAATAATATAATTATTGCAGCAAAGCATTTATGGAATAAACACATAAAACTCTTATTAACTAAAACTTGTGTAACAATTGATGGGAATTATAGTACATTGCAGTTGAGAACCAAAAGGTCACTGTCCTCCTCGTTTCTCATCTATATTACTGTATTTCTGTCGTACGGATATGACTCTGTTGTCTCACCTTCTGAAATATCACCTACAATATGTTTCAGTTGAGAAAGCAATAAAGTTGTGTGTTGCTTTAAACTGGATTATTTAATGCAAATAAGAACCATGTTTATATTGAGCCACTACTTAAGTTATATTACACCTAGAGGCCTGGTACATGGATTCATGCACTGGTGGGGTCCCTTGGTCTGGCCTGCAGGGATTGGGCCAAAACTGGCTCTCCAACATCCCATGAAGGGTTCTGGATTGTAAGAGGATACAGGCCAGGCCGAGGGACCCCACCGTTGCATCATCAGGGACAGGGAGGGACTGAGGGAGGGCTCCACGGCATGTCCGGCACATCTTGCCCAGTCCTGATCAGCTGGACCCCAGAAGCAAAATAACCTACTGGTCAGAGCGCCTGTCCCCTGGTGGTTAGTGTGCATCATAGCTACTGGTCAAACAGTCAAACGGTTGAATAATCGTTTAGGCTTTTATGTATTAGATTTCCAAACCTCTTTCAAACACATGTGTAAGCCATTTGTAGAAATCAATCAGTCTAACTGAAGAGTAAGGTTTTGTGGATCACTGGAAAACAAGTTTGATAAAATGGGTTCTGATTGTGCAGATTGTTCAGTATCAGTTTATCTAACTTATTTGCAAGCAGCCAAATTAACAACCAATAACATTTCATCCTCATCCTAATGGCTTACTGTAAACTTTTATTTCAGGAAAGAAGTAAAAGTTGACCTAACTGTGCCTTTTCTGTTGAAATCCTATCCAAATCTTATCTTGTTCTCAAGGTCCTGTGGCGATTCTGCTCGATCACAGGAGCTGCTTCCAGGCCACAACTGTCTCGTCACTTCACTGCATTGGAGTCAAAGACTAAACTTTCCCGTCTGAGGCTTGTGCTTTGGTCAGTATATGGGTTGAAAGAAAAGTTTGAGGAGCTAAGAGAAAATATGAAATTATGTATCAGAAGCACATTTGACCCACTATTACCCTGCTATAAACACAATTAGGAAAATTTTTTTTCATTTTAAATTCCTCAAAGCTTTTGATACCAATATTTTAGTAGTCCCACCAAAATATTAGATTTCTAAATTTGTTTAGAAAATATATAATAATATATGTGGTATATGGCATATATAAAACGTATAGACTACATATATATATTTATATTCAATTTATACACACATACCATATGGCTATGTAATTTTACATGTGTATATACCCCACAGCTAATATTCTATATTAATTTCATTTCAGATAGTAAAAGGGAGTTTAAAAATACTGATCAAAAAGGATGCTGGGTCTGGCAGAGCTGTACTATAAAGCTGTACTATAAAATTGTATATAGGGGGATACATTTAGAAATATTATTCTGGCATCAGGATAAAAAGATCACAAGATACTGAGACTTGAGACAAAAAAGCAAAAGTGATGAGGGCCTGAACTAGGAAAATATTTTTTTTTTCTGTTTTATGTGGTGGATTGGAAATCTTGACAGGTTCTATTTGAATAAAAAGTGCCATTGCTAAGAAACAGCCAGAAAAATAAGTATTTAAACATAATTTAAAAAATAATGAAAGTTTCTAAAAAAAACCCTTAGAAGTATAGTGGTATAAAAATGTTATTAATGATTCACACTAGTGGCATTTATTCAACAGTAAATATTTTTGTTGTTTCTTTTCTATAAATTTTGAAAGCATTTAAAAAGTCTTCAGAAATAATTTTTGAAATAAGACAAGTATCTTCATGTGACAAAAATAATAAAATAAAGGAGAAGTTTCTAATATAAAAAATAAACTGTTTTCATTATTAGTCTCAATTCCTACATACTTTTTATTGTTTTTGTAGTCTGCTTGTGGATAGGATAGAATAGAAAATTTGGAATTCCAACTGAGAAGGGATCTCTTGGTGTATCCTACATATACATATACACATACATAGACATAGACATAGACATAGACATAGACATAGACATAGACATAGACATAGACATAGACATAGACATAGACATAGACATATACACATAGCTGTATGTGTGTGTTAAAATTGACATACCACTAACTGCACATTTTTGAAGTGACAGTTGGTAAGTTTTCCATAGTATGGATATACCCATGAAACCGTCACCACAATCAAGATAATGAACAATTTCATTACCCCGGAAGCTTCCTTTTTCACCGATGTATTCTTTCTCTCCTTCTTTCCCCTTCCTGTATATCTCCCCAGGCAACCCAAGATCTGCGTTCTCTCACTATGGATTAGTTTGCCTTTTAGTAGGATTTTATATAAACAAAGTCATACAGTATGTATTCTTTTCTAAACAAGATTTTAAAGTCGGTTTTTAGAGAGAGAGGAAAGGAGAGAGAAGGAAAGAAAAAGATGGTTGTGAAAGTGGAACATCGATCCGCTGCCTCCTGCACACCCCCTACTGGGGATTCAGCCGGAAACCTGGGCATGTGCTCTGACTTGGAATCAAACCTTTAGAAGCCAGTAGTTTATTTTACTCAGCATAAATACGTTGATATTAAAAAAAAATACTTCATAGACCAGTCACCCATTCCTTGTTATAGCTGGGCAGCGTCCCATAGTACAGATATCCTACAATTTGTTTCTTCATTCATTTGTTGATAGACATGTAGGCTGTTTCAAGTTTTTGGCTGTTATTTATTAAACAGTTATTGCATATTTGTGTGTAATTCTTTGTATGGATATATGCTGCTTTAATTCTGGATAAACAACTTGGAAAGGAATGGGTGGATAGTGTGGTAAATGTATCAATGTATAGAAAAGCATAGAAAAGTACGTAGAAGAATACACACCAGATGGTTAAGAATATACACCAGTGAAGCTGGCAGGGGAGTGTGGGGGAAGGGAAATTGAACTATACTCTTTGTTTTTGTCTGCATTGTTTGCAGTTTAAAAATAAAGATGTTTATGTATTTCTTGTATTAAAAAAACCTCCTTCAATATTATTGAAATCTTGCAGGAAAAATAATTCTGTTATGCAAACCTGACATTCTAAGTCTCTACCTTCTTTCTCCCATCATGACCCAGCTTTTTAAATTATATGGCTATTAGATATGATTTTTATTAAGTTGAGATTTCCTAAGAACACATTAATTGTGTTGGAGCAGAGTAAGCTGTCAGGTTCTGTTATGTCATTGTTTGTAATTATATATGTACATGCATATATACAGTAATTGGAATTCAACTATTTAAAAAATTACTAAAATTAGTCTGTCTGTGAAGTTACAACCTTACAATGTACATCTGCTACTTAGATAAATATTATCTTTAAATTGTGCTAATCTCATTAAAACACATTGCTTTATATAATGTCAATAAAATGTCAGACTAGACTAAAACAAGATATGCCAGATGGAGGAAATAGTCTATTTTGAAATTATTTAACTATTGGAGAAAGAAAGTCTTCAATTTTTAAATAAAATGTCTGAATAGGGATTCACAACATATAATCAGCAAGTATAAATTCCCCCAAAGCCACAGCTCATACTTAGCACTAAAACTTTCTAAAAGCCAACTGAAAGTAAACGTAATTGTAACATATATTTCTTGAGAATTTCCCACAAGCTGTGAGGCATGAATTTGGGGTTCAACTGCTAGTGTTTGAACTTATTATGTGAACACTATTTAAACTCTATAATATCCAGTTTCATTGTTTTAAAGAGAGATAAATACTATATAATTTTAATTATGTGTGGAATCTGAAAAATAAAACAAACAAAACAGAAACATAATCATAGAATCAGAAAATAAATAGATGGTTGCCAAATTTGGGGAAGAGGACTAGTGGGTTGAGTGTAAAAGATGAGGGGCTTAAGAAGCAAAATTACTAGTTACAAAAATAGTCATGGCAATGTAAAGTACAGCATAGGGAAAAAACTTGAAACAAATGAAATGTCTATTAATATGTAATAACTATGTAGGTCTCAGATGAGTACTAGATTTATTAGGTAAGTTATATGATGTGTAGGCACTCAGTTGTGTGCCTAAAACTAATATAATATAATGTAACGAATAGTCTGGTGCACAAAATTCGTGCACATTAAAAGGGGATTAATTAGCCAAAACTGGTTTGGCTTGTTGGATAGAGCATCGGTCTGTGGACTGAAGGGTCCCAGGTTCGATCCTGGTCAAGGGCATGTACCTCGGTTGTGGGCACATCCCCAGTAGGAGGTGTGCAGGAGGCAGCTGGTCAATGTTTCTCTCTCATCAATGTTTCTAGCTCTCTATCCCTCTCCCTTCCTCTCTGTAAAAATAAAATCAATAAAATATATTAAAAAAATAAAAATAAAAGGGGATTAAGTAGAGGAAATATTTTAATATTGCTATTTGCCCTTTCTCTATAATAGAAGTATCAGAGATGAAAGAAAATTACTAAAATGTATCTTCCTCCTGTCAGAGTCTGGGGTGCACTGCGGGACCCAGAGTCAAGTTCCTGCCTACCTGCTGCACCTCAAAATCAAATGAAACACAAACCTAGCCCGTCCCACCCCCATTTGGTGGGATCCAGACCTGGCCTGCCCCATCCTTGTCAAGCCCTGCTGGGTGGGAGGGGTGCAAACCTCAAGTCCCCTGGCCTGGTGCTGGGTGGCGGGCACAGCCTGAGGTCCACCAGCTCAGGCCAGGGCAGGATGTGCACCCTCAGGTCCCCCATCAAGCACTGCTGATTAGGGGGTGCGGCCTCAGGTCCCCTGGCCTTGGTCGGGGAGGAGCATGCCCTGACATCCCCCATCAAGCTCTGCTGGGTGGGGGATGCAACCTCAGTTCCTCTGGCCTGGTGCCAGGAGGGGAGGGTCACAGTCTCGGGGCCCCCATCAAACCCTGCTGGGTGGGGGGCACAGCCTCAGGGCCCCCATCAAGCCTCGTTGGGCGGGGTGTGTGGCCTTAGGTACCCTGGCCCAGTACCAGGGCAGGGGGTGCAACCTGAGGTCCCTTGTCAAGCCTTACCAGGTGGGGGAGGGCATGGCCTGAGGTCCCCTGCCCTGGCCCAGAGCCACACAGCCTCAGGTTCCTGCTAATTTCTTCTTAAGGCTTATTACAGGAACCCTGCCTCCACTGTGGGTGAAGCCATCTTGTGTTACAGAAACCCCGCCTCTGCTGTGGGTACTGCCATCTTTGTGATGACATGGTGGTCAATTTCTATATTCCCTCTTTATATTGATAGATATAATATTATATATCTATATATCTATATATCTATATCTATATCTATATCTATATCTATATCTATATCTATATCTATATCTATATCTATATCTATATCTATATCTATATCTTTCTCTCTCTATCTCTCTCTCTCTCTCTCTCTATATATATATATATATATATATACATATATATATTAGATTATTACAATTGTTTCTCCTTTTTCACCTCATAGCTCCCTTCCATCTGGTTCCCATCCCATTATCTGCCCTTACCCGCCCCCCCCCACCATTGTCCTCATCCATAGGTGTATAATTTTAATCAAGTCTCTTTCTGTACCCCCATATCCCTTTCCCCCTGATAATTATCAATCCACCCCCTTTCTTTGCCCCTCATTCTATTATATTCATCAGTTTATTCTGTTCCTCAGATTTTTAATTCACTTGATCTTCTTCCTCTTCTTAAATAATACCTTTCAGCATTTCGTATAATAATGGTTTGGTGGTGACGAACTCCTTTACCTTTTTCTTATCTGTGAAGCTCTTTATCTGCCCTTCAATTCTGAATGATAACTTTGTTGTAGGTTCTCACTATTCATCAGTTTGAATATTTCTTGCCACTTCCTTCTGGTCTGAATACTTTCTGTTGAGAAATCAGCTGATAGTTGTATCTGTGCTCCCTTATAACCAACTGCTTTTCTCTTGCTGCTTGTAAGATCCTCTTTTTGTCTTTTGCCCTTGGCATTTTAATTATAATGTGTCTTGGTGTGTTCCTCTTTGGATTCCTCTTATTTGGGGTTCGGTATGCTTCCTGTACTTGTAGGTCTATTTCTTTCACTAGGTGGGGGAAGTTTTCTGATATTATTTCTTCAAATATGTTTTCAGTATCTTGTACTCTCTCTTCTTCTGGCACCCCCATAATTCTGATGTTGGTACGCTTGAAGTTGCCCCACAGGCTTCTCACACTATCTTCAATTTTTTGGATTCTCTTTTCTTCTTGCTTCTCCAGAGGAGTGGCTCTTTGCGTTTCAACTCTTTGACTTGATTCTTGTGATCCATTCTGCTGTTGGATCTCTGCATAATATTTTCCAATTTAGTCAGTTTATATGTAATTTTTAGTTGGGTCTCATGAAATTTATCAGCCATTTCTAGGAAGTTCTTGCATAACTTTATAACCATGGTTTTGAACTCTATATCCTCCATCTCTTTCGTTTGAGATCTATTTCCTTGTTTTGGCATTTTCACTGTTCTTCAGAGTTGGTAGGATGGCTTTGTGTGTTAGGTGTTTTATATGGCCCAGTGGGTCAGCCTCCCCAGTTACCTGAGGTAGGCACCCTTGGTGCTCTCCTTTGTGGACTGTGTGTACAGCCTTGTTGTAGCTAAGTCTGTATTGTTGTTGGTATCACTGGGAAGAATTGACCTTGAGGCCAATTGGATGTGAGTATCAGCTGTGTCTACTCTGGGATACCTTCTGTATTGGAGACAGTCTTATAGGATCAGACTTGAAAAATTGCAGAAGCCTCTATGCTCAGCTTGGATGGGGTGGAGTCTCAGGGCTGAGCTGACAGTCTTGGCTTCCTGTCATCCCTGCCCTTGTGCATGAGCCTTATACCTCTGCCTTCTGCTGCTCCCCTGAGTTTCCTCCTGACCATCCCAGCTTCCCTGTGCAAGAGAGTGGGTGCCCCAGGGGCTCACCTGAAATTGGGATGGGTCTCTGTAGTCTGAAGCTTCTGCTATGGAGAGGCTGCGGCAACCTCTGAGGTCAGACCTCTCTACGTGTATTCACTCGTGCGCGGCCGTAGAACTTGCCTGGTACGGCTTCCTGCTTCCCCAGTCTCCCAGTCTCTGAGTCTCTGGGTGCCTTTCTCTACAGTCCAGACTCCTCCCGTATGAGCCTGGGTCCACGGGGTTTCGGCTGGGGTTGGGGTTCAGTACAGTTGGAAAGGGTTCAGTGCAATTGGGAATTCCTTCCCCCTTCTGCCAGCCAGGCATTCAGCCACACTTCCCCTGTGGGCGAGCAGCTCCCTACCTCAGCGCTTTGTGGCTCCCAATTGGATCCGTGAACCTCTCTCCTCCTTAGTTATAGATTTCCCACTCTGCCAGCTTTCCTGTGTTTTTGGATGATGTCTGTTATGATTTTAGTTGTTGTTTTTGAAATTGTTGTGCGAGGTGGCAGCTTAGGTGCTTACCTAGACCGCCATCTTGGTTCTCCATTAGGGACTTTTTAAACTATATTTAAAAAAATCTAAAACACCCCACAATAAACAAATAAAACTAAATAATAAAAAGGAGAAGTAATTAATTCTTATGGAGATTATGACAATTGAATGCATAAATTATATAAAATGTCTAACATCAAAAGTAATGTAACAAATACTGGGATTGTCAGAAATACTGAAGTAACCTTAAGTATTTCTGGATCTGTGAAGTATTCCAGGGATGTCCTAATTACTTCAAGTTGCCACACCTACTATGAAGATGGCACCTCTGGTCCTCTATATTTCTTTCATATTGGGTGACTCTCAAAGTGAGCTTTGGAAATAAGTGGTGTATGGTACAATAGTTAAGAACACAGGCTCAGCAAAGTGAACCACACAGTCCTTTTCAGATTGGCAAGAGGCAGTGTGGCATGGAGACTACCGTATTTTTCGCACCATAAGACGCACCTGGTTTTTAGAGGAGAAAAATAGGAAAAAAAATATTCTGAACCAAATAGTGTAATAAAATATTTAATAAAGTATAACAGAATAATATTGCCACTCTGCAACTCGGACCATAAGATGCAGGCACTTTTCCTCCCACTATTTGGTGAAGAAAAAGTGCGTCTTATGGTCCAAAAAATACGGTATAGGACATGCAGCAAATTCTCAATAGACCTCAATTGAATGAAAGTTATTTTATTTTTATTTTTAAAGAAAGGGTCTTTTAAAAAAATGTATTTTATTGATTTTTTTTTACAGAGAGGAAGAGAGAGGGATAGAGAGTTAGAAACATCTATGAGAGAGAATCATCGATCAGCTGCCTCTTGCACACCCCCTACTGGGGATGTGCCCGCAACCAAGGTACATGCCCTTGAATCCACAGGCCGATGTTCTATCCACTGAGCCAAATCGCTTTGGAAAGAAGACAATGCTCCATGTTGGGTGGGATCAGGAAGGTGTGATGTATTGTGAGCTTCTAAAACCAGGTGAAACCGTTAATACTGATCACTACTGATGACAAATAATCAATTTGAACCACAAATTGACCATGAAACGACCAGAATGTTCCAGAAGACACGACAAAGTAATTTTGCTTTATGATGATGCAAAACCAGTTAAAGGCATGTTAAAAGGTCTTGCCTGGGAAATATTAACCCACCTGCGGCATTCACCAGACCTTGCTCCTTAAGATTATCACTTGTTCCGATTGATGGCACATGCACTTTCTGAGCAGCACTTCAAAAAGTAAGAAGAAATGGAAAATTGGGTCTCTGAATGGTTTGCCTCAAAACAAGAAAAGTTGTATTGGGACAGTACCCACAAATTACCTACACATGGGGGAAATAAGTAGCTAATTATGGACATGACTTTGAGTGAAGCATTTTTGAATTTATCGTGTCTTCTTTGATTACAAATTCTGCATTATTAACTGGTACACCTCGTATAGGAACAAGGCAATGCATTTTCACAAGAACTGTGAAATGTGGCTTCAAGCATGACATAATAAGCATTGGGGAAAGTATTAATTCATGACAACCTTCCAGACTTCCTGCCAGGACACTTCCCATCCCTAAGAAGTAGGGTTCCCATATATTGGGGGCATAATTATACAAAAAATGATTATTGTTTATCTGAAATTCAAATTTAGCTGGGTGACCTTTTATTTGCTAAATTTGGCAGCCCCAATGGGGACAGTAAGATACATAGTGTTAAAGGACCACACCACCAGAGGAGTGAAAGCCAATATAAATGTACCATTGACGTGGACCCTTCAAGAGCAGCAGTGTCTGCAGGAGCCTATGTTGCTTCTTTTGTGAGAACCACATAAAGGGAGTTTGAGAGAGTGACCTGCTCCATCTCAAAAAGACCCTGGCATCCACTTGGGTTCCTCCTTACTATGCTGCAGCAGAAAATATCTTCTGGAAACAAACTCCATGTTATTCATTTTCTGTTGTTGTTACTGTGCCAAGTGAAATTTAAGTGCCAATCAAAAATTTTAAAAATATATTGCGGAACAATAAGAAATGGCCTGCATTCCAATTTAAACAGGCACATCATTTAATTTCTTCATTGGATTAATAGTGTTTAAGATGGACTCTCAGTTGTCTTATCTGATACAAGTTGGTACAGTATTAGTTGCTTTCTTTTTTGACCATGGTCTTTGGAGAGTTGAAGATTTTTTTAAAATATATATTTTTATTAATTTCAGAGAGGAAGGAAGAGGGAGAGAGAGATAGAAACATCAACGATGAGAGATAATTATGATTGGCTGCCCCCTGCACGCCCCCCCACTGGGGATGGAGCCTACAACCTTGGCATGTGCCCTTGACCGGAATAGAACCTGGGACCCTTTAGTTCACAGGTCGATGCTCTATCCACTGGAACTTAATCGGCTAGGGAGGAGTTGAAGATTTTAAAGTGAAAAAATTAATGTGTTTATAAGCTGATGTTTCAGTTCAAATAGAACTTGCAATTTCAACATGTGAGCATCCATGTGATGGTAAAGTCTCATTAAAATTACTGTAGAATTCATGGTTTCTGGGTTCATTTTTGTTTTTTATTTAAACACACAAGGTTAAAAAAATTCTTCCTATTTTTTTCCACTTCACATTGCCTGAGTTGGCTCTGTGAGTCATTACAAATAGATGGTATTTCACCCGTGAAGGGTGAATATAATGTTTTTGCCCTCATGAAACATGTAGCTCAGGTTTTGAAAGCTTTTTATTAAAGGGGAGTAAGAAACTCTCCTTACAGATAACCGACCCTACTTATTTTATTAGGATTCTGTGCAGATGAATAATTTAGACCTGTTATCTTTGAATTCTTGAAATAAGATTGCATAATCACCTGAATCACCTTTTAATTCCTCAAGTCAGATAATTCTATAATGCTCTATAAGTTCACTATGAGTGCTGTGATGAGAAATTTGAATGCCAATTTAGTACAATAACAAAATGTATATTAAGCTATTATATTTCAGTGCTAAGAACTGATGTTGCTTGTATTACTAATGCTTTTGAAGTTATAGGCAATGTGCTGCATATTCATCTCGCATGTAATAGTAGAAAGAACACTGGACCAGAACCATAACAGTTTTGATCATAGTGCTGGCTCTGGAGGTTTTTAATATCTAATCTTGTTGGAAGATTCCTTTAGCATTATTCAGTTTAGTTCTCTGATTTATGGGTTTTACTAAGGAAATTTTAAAAAAGTGGGTTGGCAACTTTCAATTTAGTCAATAAAAATTAAAATATGGTACCAGTAACTATAACTAATCTTTACAAAGAGAACATTTTAACACACACACACAAAGTCATGAATTCACTAATGCAAAATAAATTATGATTCTCTAGACTGAATAAATTTGGCTTTATTATTTTTTTTTAGACAAAAACACCCTAGAGAGAAGAGTGGAAGAAGAAAAATATTTTTTCCCTTTTATCCTCATATTTACTCTTTTTCCATCTCATCACTTATGGAAAAGAAGGGGATTTATTTTAAAGACAGACTTTATTAACATAATATAAATTTAATCTAGGAGAGACAATCAATATTGGCAAGAGAAAGATATGTTTGTCTTATAGATACCTCAATTTGAAGGTCCTAATTTCTCTCCAGTGATATACACTGGGGACCTAACATAACACGTTCAGAGAGGACCTGGAAAACTGGGAGAAGAGCAGAGGAGAAAAAAAGATCAAGAAGAGCACAAGGGACAGGATGGTTAAGGGAGTGAGAAGAGGGGAAGGGAAGGGAATAGAAGAGGGGGAGTTTACAGATGTTGAGGCAGACACTGAATTGACTGAATGTTAAGTTGGAAGAAAAGTAAAAACATCATTTGGGCAATATATATGACATTTGTCTCATAATTTGATATACTTCTGGGCAATTGATTGCTCATGAACCACTCCTAAGGTATTTATTACACTTTTTTTCTCCTGGTTGTTGAAAACTTTGTCAAGGACTAACATTTGGGATCTACTGATTCAAAATATTTCTAACCTGCAAGAAGGTCAAGGTTTCACATTCCACATGCTTTTATTCTCTATCTCAGATGTCCATTCTTTATCTAGATCATTTCTATTCATTTTTCATGATTCATTGCAAATAGTAATTCTCCAAAAAAACCTTCTCAGCTTCTTTTTCTAAATCTGATGCCCTTCCTCGGTGCCCTTCCTCTGTGCTGTCATAGTTCCCTTATCATTTTCAGCTTCTTTTTGTGATACTGAATCATACTTGCTTATTTTAATTATCTTTTACTTATGTATAAAATTTCTGACAGTAAGAACTGTATCTTAACTATTTTTGCACTTCACAATGTGTTGAATGAATAAACACTGTTTCACATTCATGAGTCATTAAACTTGCTATTTCCCTGACTACAACACCTTCCTTCTTGTTTGCTGGGAAATTTCTCCTTATATATTTTAACTAGAGGCCTGGTAAATGAAAATTCATGCACTGGAGTGGGGGTCCCTCAGCTTGGTCTGCCCCCTCTCACAGTCTGGGAGCCCTCAGGGGCAAGAGGCAACCCAACAATCAGGGGGGAAGGCAACACCCTATCACCCCTCTGCTGCTGCCACTGCTGGTAGTGCAAGCCTCGGCTGGCCCTGGTTACCTGAGCCTCGGGTGGTCCTGGGTGGCTGGGCAGCCTCCATCTGAGGCTTACGTTTAGCTCAGGCTGGCCCTGGGAGGCTGGGGGGCTGAGGGGACTGGGGGACTCGGGAGGTAGGTACATGGCCTGAGGACGGGCCTGGCCTTGTTGCATGCCTACCACCCTGGCAGGACTGAGAGGATTGGGTGCCACCATCTTTGAGGATGGGGCAGTCAATCAGCATATTCCCTCCTTATTGGCTATGGACGCCACCATCTTTGCAATGATGTGAGGGTCAATTAGCATGTTTCCTCTTTATTAGATAGGATATCTTTCATGTTAAACTGATTGTTAGGTCGCCAGAGGCCAGAGTGGTGAGGGATTACGAATTTATTTGGTCATCTGCATACTAAGTGGCTGAGCCTGGATGGCTCTAGCATCCAGTAATGGGAGTCAATGGCTTTTAAAGGACTTTTGGTTGGCTTTTTTTCTGGGTGGAGACTTCTTTATGCATACCCAGAGGGGAGATAATGAAATGTGGTCACCGCAAGCGAAATGTGGTCAAAGGGAATGTCCATAGTGAAATGACCTGAAAAGCCAGTTCCCAGGGGCCGGGTATCAATTCAATTGCTCGATCAAACCTAACATTGATCTGCAAATCTTTCCTGACCTCTTCTCTCACTGCAGCAGATTTGATGATTTGACCCTTTCCCTGATTTTGTACTTTTCATTAAAAATTAATTTTTAAAATAATGAAACGATGTCTCTTATTTAAATGTAAAATAAAACACATGTGAACTATTTTATTTAAGACATCAATTAATAAGTGAACTGGTAAGATGGCACAACAACTTCAAATGAGAATGGGATTTATGTGTCTCCTGGACAAATCCATCTGCATTGCCCAGCACAGGAACCATTTACACTGCGGTGGACAAGGAATATCGGCACTGCCACTTGTTTTCTAGAGGTTAATTTCCACCTCTACAGAGCTGTAGAATATTCTAGTCAAAGATAATGAAAGACACAGATTCTTATAGAACCATAAAACCTTCAACATTCCACTGAAAACATTCAATGATCCTTTTTGCCCATAAGAAAGTCATTCACATTTTCCCCAACACTTTTAATAGTATATTATTAAGTTTTCACCCTTTTGAAATGATTTTCCTATTCTTGTCCCTGTACCATCTGTTCCCCCAGTAATCCATTTAGGAAAAAGACTTGAACTTAAACTCTTCTCTGGGCTGAGTAAAACATTTACTACCCTCCCTCTCCTTTTTTATTTAATTATCTTTATTATTGAAAATGTTACAGATTCCCCTTTTCTCCCCATTGGTCCTCCCCCCTCACTCTCACCCCTCCCTGCCCCCAGGCTTTCACAGAACCATTGTCTGTGGCCATAGGTTATGCATTTATGCATATAAGTCTTTGCTTGGCTGAAACCAGCTACAACAAAGGTCAGTTAATTAATAAGCTAAAAGTAAAATGTGAGTAACTTTTAAAACCTAATTGTGAGAAAGCATTGGAGAATCGGCAAGATTAATAGATAATTCTTGCAGTTCATTTTTTCAGTATCTTTACTTAATCCCCCAATGCTCACAGCCAATTTAAGCTAATTTCTCTTAGACTGGGAGAGAGTGGAGGATTCTGTAAGGAGCTGAGCACATAAGGAAAGATAGAGATGATGGTAATGAAAGTAATAGTTACTAGGAAAATAACTAATGCTAGAGAATCTACCACGGGCCAGGCCCTTCACAATGTAGTTTTGTTTCCATTTGCGATTGGACTGTTACTGGCGTCCTATAGAAGGGAGCTTAAGTAACCTGTGGAAAACCATATAGGAATTAAGCGGCAGACTAGGGTTTAAAACCAGCACAATCAAATTCTGAGATTTAACCATTAAGCATTACCTGGGAATAGCCTGAGCACAGGAAAGTCTGCAACAGGACGAGTTGTAATGGGTTGATGCCTCACTATGCCCACACAGAAATTCTTAGCAGAGGTTGGGTCTGTGAACTGTATTAATAATCAACTCAGTAAATCTAAGCAAGTTCCCCTTGCCCCCCCACCCCTATACCCACATAGATGTTGACATTTAAACAGTTTTTCTCATACTTCGTGAATTCCTTATTATCTGTATCATTGGGGATAAAGAAGGGGACAGGCAGCAACACTCAACATTGAGAATACTAGATACTTTAAACACCCTGATCCTGTTAATGAACTAATTAATTAATTAACATAAAATTGTGTGGTGGTCACAGCTTGAGCCTGGGTCCTCTGCACAAAAGCTCTGGAGCGGGTCTTTACAAGATGGTGAGGGAATTGCTGACAGAGGCACTCGGTGAAGCTGGTCTCTCCCCAGAGGTTTGGGGTGAGGTAGACAGGTCTTGGAGATGGCGTCAGAGGTGGCCTTGGCAAAGTTGCTCAGGGTGGCAGCGCAACCCAGGCTGAGGTGTAGCAGTCATAGATACCGGCCATCACCAGGAGTGTCTTGGGCACAGGGGCTGAGACATGCCAGCGCCCCTGGGCACAGCAATGAGGTACGCCAGCACAGTCATAGCAGCTGGCCACCGGGCAAGGGACAGTGTGGTGCCTGCCAATCTTGTTTCCCTAGTAGCCTTGCAGCCCAGGGGCGATAGAGAGCTTGGCCAAGATGATGGCTACTCAGATGGCAGGGGCTACTTCCTTGGAGCACTTAACACCCAGGTGGACATGCCCACTGTAGTCCCCGGTTAGGACAAATGCCTTGAATCAGGTCCTCTGGCCAGCTGCTTATGCTCCAGGATAACCTTCAACACCTCAGCTTGGATTTACCCCTGAGGAAATGGCAGTGATTTCAGAGTCCTTGTTGGGCAGGGAGGAGAGGCAGGTCTCCTGCAGGCACTTGATGTTCGTTTCCTTGGCCAGGTGGCCCAGCGTGGCGATGGGACTGCGCTCCTTGTCCTCGACCTTTCCTCTGTGGGCTCCACGACCTCACACGGCAGGCTCTGGCCTCGAGGCCTCTGCCGAATCCTCCATGAGAGCTGCCTAGGCCTGCAATTCCAGGGTCCCTGGGGCCTTTAGACCCACCCACAGCACCGATGTCAGCTTCATTTGGTGTTCTCTCAGAGAAGTGATGTTTGTTTTATAGATACTCGTGAAAGTATTCGATAATCTGTGGCAGATATTTTAGAAATTCTCTTTATTTATTTATTTATTTATTTATTAAATATATTTTGTTTATTTTTTTACAGAGAGAAAGAGAGTGGGAATAAAGAGTTAGAAACATTGGCCGGAGCTCCAGTGGCGCAATCGGTTAGCGTGTGGTACTTATAAGAGTTAGAAACATCGATGAGAGAGAATCATCGATCAGCTGCCTCTTGCACACCTCCTACTGGGGATGTGCCCACAACCAATGTACATGCCCTTGACCAGAATCGAACCTGGGACCTTTCAGTCCGAAGGCTGATGCTCTATCCACTGAGCCAAACCGGTTTCGGCTAGAAATTCTCTTTAAATAATGTTATATAGTGCTTCCTTGGTTCTGAGTACTGTCCTGGTTGCTTACATGTAAACTCATTTAATTTTCAAAACTACCCAAAGGTCTTGGTACTACATCATTTATGGATGAGCAGGTGGAGGTACAAAGTGTTAGAGTTGGGATTCAAGCACTTGAAGTCTGTCTTTAAGAGAACATGCTTATCACTGCAGAACTGCCTCGTGGTGACACCACATTCCACAACGTCCAGTTATTGCAAGGGCTGGGGTGAGGAGGGTGGGGCAGGCTAGAAGAGGTCAATTGGGGAAAAAAGGGGACATATGTCATACTTTTGACAATAAATATTAAAAAAAAAATAACGTCCAGTTACAGGTGAGAACACCCTGTTTTCTCCGTGTCATTATAATTCTATTTTCATCTTGTAAGTCACTGTTAGCTTGGAATATATTACATGTCAGTACCCTTTTCAGGCTTGTTCTTTCTACACTCTCCTTGCATAGATAAAAGGGCTGGGTTGTAGAGGACTTCCTTTTACAACATAAGTAGGAGTTGAGATGACAAGAAAATGACAGTAAACTGAAGAGAAATTAGTAACATCAATGTAGCCTCTGTGGTAAGCACCAACCCAATTAACTGGAAAAAAATCTAAAGAGAAGTATAGCCTATAGGATAGCAAACTGGATAAATGAATGTGAGTAAGTTTAAAGACCAGCTATAATCATAAATAATAGATGTAAGGAATGACCTCTAGAAATTTAATAAAATTCACTGCAGCATCACATCTGGGCTCTAACTCTTATTAGTTGTGTGACCTTGAGCAAGCTAAGTAACCACCCTAAGTTCAGATTTCTCACCTGTAAAATGAGAATACTGAGTACCTACCTCACAGGGACAAAGAGAGATTTAAGTGAGATAATGTTTGTTAAATGTGGACTATAGACCTGGCATTTGGTAAGGGCTCAATCCATTCTGTTATAAATTACTCCAAAATGCTCTTCCTCAGGCCCTAAAAATACCTTTGAGGGTATGGAGGATATATACCAGTGGGATTTTTACTTCACAGTCATGTATAAACATGGGATACGTGGGATGCAGAAATCTTGAAATTGAAACAACTGTCGAAATGAGATCGAACTTGATGAGGTGGGGGGGAGGGAAGTAATTCAATAAAGCCAGATGAACTGTGATCTATGTTCACTGAGATTGTAGCTATCTGTTACCAACCGTGTGACAGGGCGCAGTGCAGAGTCATTGGTAAGAAAATAATCACTTATATTTAGAAATCCCATCACATCTCATGAAATTTCCCTCCAATAAATGAACCAGAATGCTTATAATTGCTTTCATTTTTTCAAACTTTTATACTAAATAATTAAGAAAAACATCTGATTTTTTATTTGTAAGTATTTTTATATTATCCATCACAATCCTATATATTAAAAGGTAATATGCAAATTGACCGTAGCCACAGAACAACCAGAACAACTGCTCTACCAGTCACTATGAGGAGCACTGACCACTTTGCCCAGCTGGCAGGCTCCAGTCACCTGATGGTGAATGGGGAACCAGGGATGGGTGGCGGTGGGGGTGGGGCCGGCTAGGGGCAGCCGGGGAGGATGGCCCCCAACACAGGCTAGGCCTAGGGGCCGGTACCTGCGCACAAATTTCATGCTCTGGGCCTCTAGTATAAAAATAATTCTGCAAGTTGAATTTTGTTATTTTTTGTTATTTTTAGGCCTATTGTAATTCATGAATTTGGGATAAAGTATCAATTCAATCCCCCAATTGATCCTAAAGCTGACTTTTCAGTTGAATAGTTGGCATGCAAGATAGCTGGGGTTACATGCAAAATAGTCTGTTACATCATAACAAAGCTTATTTCTTTAGTAAAGTTAGAGATTCAGCTAAATTCTTAATATTTTGAAAACATAACTTGAATCTAGAATCTATTTTGAAAACTCTACTTGTACTTCCTATTTTTGGATCAAGTGTTTTTAGAATATATTTTTATTTCAGAGAGGAAGGAAGAGGTAGAGAGAGATAGAAATGTATATTCCATGGCTTTGGAGAGAAATGTTCTGAAGATGTCAATTAAGTCCATCTGATTTAATGAGTCATTTAGGATTGCTGTTTCTTTGCTGATTTTCTGTCTAGAGTATTTATCCAGTGATGACAGTTGTGTATTAAAGCCCCCTATTTGATTGTATTGTTGTCGATCTCTCCCTTGATATCTTCCAGAAGTTGTTTTTTTTTAATGTACTTAGGTGCTCAAAGCAGATACATTTTAAATTTTAGAGACATTATGCTATTTCTTACAGTTAAAAAAACTTAAATATGAAATATTTTCCTTCTCCAGAAATTCCATTATCAGAAAATGATAATAGGAATACACACACACACACACACACACACACACACACACAATTGAAACAGTAACAAATACAATTCTAGTCAAAAGAGCACACATAATACATGATATTGTTAACATTACCCAATTTAATATTTTGGCTGGCTTTCCACAAATGCAGCGATTTAGAGTACAGTTTGAGGATTGACCAAGTTGGCATATCTCAATCATTTTATAGGACAAATAGAAATATTAGTTCCTGTAATTTTCAAGGTAGTCCCTCCTACCCTGTCTATGTACCCCATGAGACCTTCCCCCAATGTTCAAACAGAACATCTTCCTAACACAAGCATTTACACTGTGTTTGAATGCTCTGGGATTCCCATGTTGTCTTTCCTGTACTTGTGTTTCAGCAGCATTCAAAGCACAACAGCTGGCCTATTGTGAGGTTTCTCCTCCCCCCCCCCCCCCCCCACCATAGCCATTAGCTGCTATAATTCTCTTTGTGTTCTTAACGGCTGTAGATAGCTGCTAGGCCAGCATCTGCTTGAGATACAACTACAGTGAGAAATTAAAAATCACAACTTCAAGCCTCTGGGTCTTTGTAACTTACACAGTAGCTGGGGCTCAGATCGTTATGTACATCTGAAAATATGAGTATCTGTTCACCAGTGAAAGTAGGAGAGAAAGCAGGGAAAGAATATGGAAAATAAATGAGGGTGTAGTAGTCTGGTCATTTTATGTTACTAGAGAGAAAGTCTTTTTGAAACAGTATGAAGATGACATAAATATGATTTTGTTTGAAGTTTTAAAATGGAGGTAAATTCTGTAGAGAATATGTTTAGCTATCGCATTCAGTTTTGTGTTATGCTGGAAGCTCAAGTACTGTTAGGTCTGTCTAATAGCATATCGCCATATGATGAAAGAACACGCACCTGTCAGACAGTATGGCTCAGTGGTTGGAAGTGGACCTATGAAGTAGGAGGTCCGATTCAATTCCCAGTCAAGGCACATCCCCAGGTTGCAGGCTTGATCCCCAGCGTGGGGTGTGCAGAAGTAGCTGATTCATGCATGATTCTCTCTCATCATTGATGTTTCTGTCTCTCTCTCCTCTCCCTTCCTCTCTGAAATTAATAAAAATATACTTAAAGAAAAAAGAACAAACACCCTACCATAGATATATACTTTTGCTTTCAAGTATAACTCTGTATTTATAGCATAATTTTCATACATGGGTATATTATATTAGAAGCCCAGTGCACAAAATTTGTGCACTTGCGGGGGGTGTCCCTCAGGCTGGTCTGTACCCTCTTGCAGTCTGGGAGCCCCTGGGGGATGTCTGACTGCTGGTTTAGGCCTGCTCCCCGCCACCATCACTGCGCTCACCAGCCGTGAGCCCAGCTCAGGGCTTCTGGCTGAGCAGCACTCCCCCTGTGGGAGTGCACTGACCACCAGGGGGCAGCTCCTGCATTGAGTGTCTGCTCCTGATGGTCAATATGTGGCATACTGACTGGTTGTTCTGCTGTTCGGCCAATTTGCATATTAGCCATTAATTAATTAATTAATTAATTTTTTATTTATTGATTAAGTTTTTACATATGTGACCTTATAAGCCTTTTATTATATAGGATAGTACAAATGATTTGAGAACTTGGCCTATGCTTTTTTCTGTACCTCAATAATATTTAATATTATATTTGCACTGCATTAATGAATGTTATAGTAATTTGTATGACTAAGCTATTTACCTCCTTCCATTATATTTCTGAAACACAGCAGTTTGCTTGTTACTTTGGGGAAATAGAAATAATAACAGTGGCCCTAAACTTTGAGCTGTTTGAAGCATTTGATTATAATTTCCGCGGGCTTGAGCATCTGTCCCCTGTCATGAACTAAGTTATATTGCCAGTGTTTGCACTGATAATCATTTACTTAAGAATAAAAAATAAAGGTCTGTAAAAACTTTCAGTATCACTTAACCTTGTTTGATTTGGGAAACTTCATGTGAGATAATTTAGATAATTAAGACCACTGGTAAGCAGTGTTCTTGGGCAAAATGCAAGAAATACATTTTTTATTTGTTTAATAGTATCTTATTTATATATAGCAAAGTATAGCTTGGAAAGATATTAAGATATCCAAATGGAGCTCAGAAGATAATTTTAATAACATTTGGCTGATTACTAGAATCTTTTTCTTAAGACTGCAATCATAAATAGATATATATGTTCATATCTACTGGTACATTTAGTGTATCAACTATGTAATATGGGAATCATATTTCTTAAGTCTCCAGATATAAACATATAACCAAAACTTTTAATCAATGGATATTCCAAAAACATAGTAAATATAAAACTATATATTAGAAAGTAATAAGAACAATTTTTAGAATAATATTGAAATAAAAAATGAAGGAAGACATAAAACATTAGGAAAAGATTGATAAATGTACCCATGCAAAATTAAAAAGAATTACAAGGAAAAAAAAAAGAGCAGAGGCTAAGGACAAATGGTAAAGGTCCACTTCTTTTTAGTATATGAAAAGCTCTTACCTTTTAATAAAAAAGGCAGGAAACATGCATTGTCATTGCACAAAAAAAGAGGCTAAGTAAAGATCACTAGTAATTAATCTTTTTAAGGCCCTAGCCGGTTCGGTGCAGTGGATAGAGTGTTGGCCTGCAGAATGAAAGGTCCCTGGTTCGATTCATATCAAAGGCACATGCCCAGGTTGTGGGCTCAGCCCCCAGTAAGGGGTGTACAGGAGGCAGCTGATCAATGATTCTCTCATCATTGATGTTTCTATCTCTTTCTCCCTCTCCTTTCCTCTCTGAAATCAATAAAAATATATTTAAAACATTTTTTTCCAAGTTAAAAAAACAAAACCCATTTATCATGTCTTTCAGAAAAAAAATGAGCTTAATAGATAATATTCATATTTGACAATGATATGAGGAGATAGATGAAGATATAGTTCCACTAACTATATATTTCTGCTAACTTTTTGAAGTGCAATTTTGCAAAACCTGTGCAATAGAAAAGACACAAGAGTTTTGACCCAGCTTTGTTAGAAATTTATCCCTATTGATATATTTACAGCCATAAACATATACATTCTTGTGTTATCTATAACGTCAAAACAGTGGAAGCTACATGAGTGCCACTACTACTTCCATGAATATTAGTAATCTAAGTGGATTACCAAGGAGTTCATACAAAAGTATGAGGTAAATCTGTATATATTGATTTGTAAATATCCGCATGGGGGAAAAAATAAAAAGGTTCAAGATACAATACATAATATAATGTATACTAGAGGCCCGGTGCACAAATTTGTGCATGGGTCACATCCCTCAAGGTGGCCTGTGGAGATTGGGCAGAAACACACAGTCCAACGCCACTCCTGCCTGCTGCTCCCACTCATACTGGCCCTGCTGCACAGGCTCATGCCCAGTCAGTCCAACAGGGAGAGATGCCACCGCAGTAGCACTTGTTAGCCATGAACCCTGTGTCTGGTGCTTGCCTGAGGGGGGTGGGGAGGGGCTGAGACACAATCATCCCTCTGGGCTGGTGGTGGGATGCCTTTGTCCACCTGGTCTGGGATCTGGATCCAGCCCACTGACATTCACGCCGATTGTGAGGAGCCACCTGGTGGCCACTTTTATATCGTTTCTTCCTTGCCAAGTGTCTAGGGAGGGGAAGCGGCCATGGTTCCTGAGGCCATCTTCCAGGAGGCAGCAGTACTGTTGGTATCTTGCCAGCAGTGCTGGTCCATTGGTGCCTGGCTTATTCTCTGGAGATTGGACCTGCAGGACTACTGAGGGAATGAGTGGCTGGCGCTGGACTGGTGGACTGTTGGGACCGGTTGGTCAACTGAGTGGCACTCCCACTGTGGGAATGCACTGACCACCAGGGGCAGCTCCAGCATTGAGTATCTGTCCCCTGGTGGTCAGTGTACATCATAGCAACCAGTCGATTGGTCGTTCACTTGCTTAAGCTTATACATATATATATGCTCCTATTAGTGTAAATAAAATAATAGAAAGATGTGATAAGCGTATGCTATATGTCAAGATTTCTATGAACTGTTTCACCAATTTTAACATCAAAATAACCCTTATCTTCCCATACTGAAGATTAGAAAAAGTTTGTAATTTTCTCAAAGTCACTTGAATTGAGTTCCAATCTCAGTATGTAATTGTGAAGGTTGTTGGGGGCAGCTGCTTAGGAGTGTTCCTGAAATTTAATAAATTACAACTACAGAAAGAAGGCGGACATAACCTCCACAGAGAACTTCATGTAGAAATAAGAGTTTATTTCCCATTTCTTACCATCTTATCTGTATATTTATGGTAGTTTCCTTAAAATGTACACACATTTGTGCCTTTTTTCTTTAAGAGAAACAGGACTCCGTTTTTTGAATTTAGCTTTTTGGAACTAGTTTAAGGTCTTCCAATGATCACAGAGACTAAGGTGCCCTGGGGGTGGGGTGGTTGGGGCTGTCATTCACCGAGCACAGCAGCGGTCCCCCGGGAACTACATGGGTTCCCTACCTTTGACACCAGATGCCAGTTTTTTTCTCATCTTGAGAGGAAGCGTTTGATGTAGGGCATCAAGTGAAGCTCAAGGGCTTTCCACCAAAGTGCTTCATCAGCTCAGCAGCACTTACTAACACTTCCTCAATGGAAAGGGCAATTGTTTCTCACCTTTTCTTTCTCCTTTTTTTCTTGTTCATGCATAATTCATGCAAGATTATCTACCTGTTTACCATGCTACTCTATCTTCTAACTAAATGAAATGAGGAAATGAAACCCTTTTGCCACCGATTCAGGAATAATCTTTTGCTTTTAAACATAATCAATCTATTTTGCTCCCTGAAATGGAAGTCTCATAATTTTGAAATCTGAAATATCCTTGTTAAGAAAGCAGTATAATAATGGTGGATAATAGTAAAATATAAACGTGGCCTCAGAGATGAATTTGCAACCGTAAGTAGAGAACAGTGTGTTTTTCTGGTATTCCTAAGGTAAATTTTTACAATAATTAAAAAAAAGTCATATATATATATATATATATATATATATATATATATATATATATGTATATGGAGGACCTCAATTAATTAGGGCATCAGATAGGCTGCAATAACAAAGAGGCTCTGAAATAGAGGGGTCAAACCAGATAGCACATTAGTTAGCAGTCCAGGGTGGGAGGTGGGATCTATGCCTTGAGGTCAGCCAAGGCCTCAGGTTTGTGGGCTTGCTCTTCCAGTCCCAAATGGGGCCCTAAAGGTTGTTGCAGCCATTGGCATTTCTGGCTGTGAGGAAAAGGAAAGAGAGAAAGGGCAGGAAAGCAACCTTTCTTAAAAGACAAATGTTATGGGAATTGTAGATTTCTCTTTCTTGCAGGATCCATTGGTGAGAACCTACATGACCAGTTATATTCCCAAGGAGGCTGGACATGCAGTCTTCATCTGGGTCCTAGATGCCTAGTTGAAATGTTTTCATTGTAGAAAAAGGGAAGGACATATTTGGGGGAGGGGAGGCAACAGTCTGTCACCTGTGCCTTCAATTATTTTACAGTTTTTAAAAATTCATTTTACAATCACATGTCAATTCTAAAGAGATGGAGGTCAATAAAGCATAACTTGAAACTGCTCTAATGTGAATTTAGATGCATTTTAGCTCCAAGCATTTAATTTAAATGTACTTTTACTTAGGGTGTTGAGTCATCGAAACTATAATGCCAAGAGTCAATAGTTTAATCCCAGTCATTTATGGGAGAACTCATAAGACAAGCCACATTTCCCCTCTTCACTGTGAGAAAATTACAACAGAAAACTCATATGATATTAAGCCTTTAAAATTCCATGTTAGTACCTTCTGAGCATATTTCTTGATTTAGTCACTCAAGAATCTTTAAATAGATTTAACTTTTCCAGTACTTCTGCAAATGTTATTTCATTGTTAACATTGTGTTTGCATCCTTGAAGTTAGATCTATCACAGACTGTTGGTGGAAGTCATTGAGGGTCATGACCACTGGTTGACCTGGGAGCTGGATCAGGGCAACTGGAGGGTCCTCATCCTTTCCTCTGTCCATGGAATGTGTGTCCAGCTTGCCTTCCCTGAACTAGTAGCTGCCCCAAGGATGCAACCTTGGCATTGCAATGTGTTGTTGAGACCACATGGAAGGGAGAAGGAGAGATAGAAAGATCAATGACGAGGGAGAATCACTGATTGGCCGCACACCCCTCCCTTGGAATTGAGCTTACAACCCAGGCCTGTGTCCTGACTGGGATCCAACCTTGACCTCCTGATTCATAGGCTGATGCTCAACCATGCCAGCTGGGTTATTTTTGTGATTTAAAAAAGAAAAAGTCCACAAAATTTTGAATTTCTCATCAAGTCGTCTTCAGGTTAAATGCCTTTCATGTAGCTTATGCTTGCCCTCAGGTCTAACAACCAAGCTGTACTTGGGATAGGATTGTATTTGACATACATGGCAAATTTTTTGATTAGAATTCTTCTGATAATACTTCGCACATTCCATAGCCATCTATATGCTAATATTTCCAACAAATTATCAGATGCTATTTCTACATAACCTTTTTTCTCAACAAATGACCTGTCATGTTCATAATGGCCTCAATTTTTGGTGGCAGTTTTAATTTTATCTAGCAAAAAATTGAAGACCCATAAAGAAACTAATTACATAGTTTCACAGTTAATAATATGGTTTCTAGTTTTAAGATTTGTAATGTGCAGATTTATCTGGTTAAAATTTCTAAGATTCAAGGCCTTTTTTTTTTTAAAAGCACATAAAAATCCTTTAGAAGCAACGTAGAAGTTTTTATACCATGGACTTAGAAACATGAAATATTGATTTTTCATTACTGTTATAGACTTTTGTTTGTAACCCTAAACTTTAGCAAATCACATTTCCATTATACATAGATTGTCTTGTTAAAGTTCTCTGAAAAATTAATGGCTCTCCAAAATGTATTCACAAGAAAGGCGTATCAGCTGGAAAATTCATGTGCTGTTTACCAATAACATTAACACTGCATACTCCTCTGAAACTTTGAAATTTTAAACAGTGCAATTCTCAAGGTTTACTGTTTTTCTGACCACTGACCATTGACAAGGAGGCAGTATAAAAAAGTCCACAATGTGGAGAGCTATTTCATCTGTATCTAGGGTAATCTTAACAAAGATCCAATTAAAAATAAGTGAATTGACTGATACAGCACTGACATCATCCTATATAATAAAGCCAAATATACAAATCAACTGAACAAGGGAATGACCGGTGGAATGAACTGTTGCTATGATTTGCACTGACCACTAGGGGGCAGACATTCAATGCAGGAGCTGCTCCCAGCTGGCAGGCCCCAGGCTGTCCAAGGCAGGTGCCAGCGGGGGCTCCTGATTGCCCCACCAGTTACCCCACAGATTGGCTCTGATCGCTGGCCAGGCCTAGGGACCCTACCTGTGCGTGAATTTTGTGCACCAGGCCTCTAGTTTGATATTATTACGTTAAGAAATAAATATTTAAGGACCAGTATTAAAATGTAGAAGGACTTTTACAAATTTTCACTAGACGCTATCCTTTTATAAGTAGAAGAAAGGCTTTAAAATAGGAAAAGCAAAACAATAGGGAAAAGAAGACAAAGGAGAGGAGCTTAGAAAGCAAGAGATTGAGATGTTAGGAATGCTACACAAGAGGCAGGTTAAAAGATAAATCTATTAGGAAAAACTATTGAGGAAAAAAGATGAAAAATAAGGAGCTTGAAACAAAGTTGAAGTTTGCTAAACTCTTTAGGTTAGCTATTCTGGCAAATGTTTTCCTTAACCCGGCAGATGTGAATACATATCCTGACCTTTATTCTCTGAGTATATATGGACGCTGCCTTTCATATGTCCATCTGTAGGTGCAGATGGATTTTGTATTGACACCAGAAAGGCTCTATGCACATCTTGTCAACTTGTTATTTTGCTTTTCAAATCTAATCTGAAATTATACTTTCCTCCCATTCTATTCCCTTAATTGCTTTCTCTCATAATTGGTTTGGTGAATGAATGACTTGAATGTATTCATTGTATAATGGCATTGCACTACTTCACATAATTTATATGATTATTCATTATATTATTTAATTATTTTTCTCATTTTATTTCATAAGGCTTTCAGGGCACAGCTTGTTTGAAAGACATATTCACAAAAAGCTTATGCATATTGTTCTTTAATGTCAAAGTACTATTTCCATTAAGCTTAATGGTCCTTCAGAGAAATTGACTTTTGAATATACAAAATGCTTTTATCATTTTGATTGAAATAGTTTTAATTTGGGCATTTTTGTGGTCTGCCATGTATTGAATGCTTGCATGATTGGGTTTAACTGCACACACGCAGTGGGTCTATCATAGAGCAAATTGTGTTTTATCATCCATTCCCACTACTTCTGGTTGACTTTCACATTTCAGACCCCAATGAGGATAGTGTTGCTCAATGACTCTAACATATTGATTCGGAAATCAACATTCCAGTCCTTGAAAGTTTCAGAAATAAGCCCTATTCCTTTTCAACATAAGGAACTTAAAGTATAGCCTAAAACCTCACATGCTGTCATGATATTGTAAATGTAGTGTATAATCACACATTTGATGCTATTATTAAACACTTGCAGCACCGATGGAAGCAACGGCAGTTTCAGCTCTGAATTATGTAGAAAACATGGAAGATGTTTTCTTCCATGTGGGCGATTGACTTAATTTAAAAGAAAGAACATAGGAAGAAAGGCAGTTGGTAAACCTAATTTTTGAAGACAGTTTCTTTGAGAGTTTTTGTTTTTCTAGCAACAATTTGCCATATAATGACTATTCCTTGACTAGCTTAAAGTGTTTGGCTGAAGTGACAACCAATTATTTCCCATGAAGATGGTAATTAAAAATGTAAAAACCAGTATTTTTGAATTTATTTATTTAAAAAAATATATGTTTTATTGATGTTTTACAGAGAGGAAGGGAGAAAGATAGAGAGCTAGAAATGCCAATGAGAGAGAAACATTGACCACCTGCCTCCTGCACACCCCCTAACGGGGATGTGCCCGCAACCAATGTACATGCCCTTGACCAGAATCGAACCTGGGACCTTTCAGTCCGCAGACCGACGCTCTACCACTGAGCCAAACCGGTTTCGGCATTTTTGAATTTATTGATACAAATTCAAAATTTCCCCAGTGAACAAAACTGCTTGTTGTTAAAGCAAACCTCAATAAGAAAATACCTGGAGAAGAATAGAGAGTGGGCATTCTGAAGGAAGAGTATTTCAGGCTGAGGCAACAGTCAGTGCCAAGGTCCTGAGGCAGAACTTTGTCCTGTGTATTGGGCGGACAGTTGAAATACACAAGAGTTATAGGAAACCATCAGTTTGTTCATTCTTTTCATGGCCTATTAATATTATTGTGTGTGTGTGTGTGTGTGTGTGTGTGTGTGTGTGTGTGTGTGTATGTGTCACATCTTTGGTTGCTGAGGAAAGAGGGGTGAGGAGATGGGTGAAAAAAGGTGAAGGGGAGTTAGTGGTACAAACTTTTGTTACCAAATAAAAAAGTCATGGAGATGTAATGTACAGCATTGGGGATATAATCAATAATACTATGGTTGACTGAAGGCTCATGGAAGAATGTTGACCAATGCAACAGAGTTAGGAAGATGAAGCCTGAATATGTGTGAAGGGGCTAGGACTGACTATCCTAGCAGACCATGGAAAGCTTCCCAGTTTAGATTTTGCACGTTGGAAATAGGCAGGCTTGAGGAGGCCTAGTTACTGCCTTTTAGCATTACAGTTTGGATTTGTTATTCTCCATTTTAAATGAATTAACACTTGTAAAGCATTTAGCAGCAATGTCCAACATAGCATGTTTTGTTAGTATTGGTTAAATATATACAAACTAGAGGCCTGGTGAATGAATTTGTGCATAGGTGGAGTCTGGCTAGGAGAGGGGCTTCGGAGGTGGGGGGAGGGGCTGATCAGGGGCCTTGCCCGCCAGGGGGTGGGTTGCAGGCAGCTGGCCAGCTGGCTCTGTCCCCTTGTCTAACTCCTGGTCGAGGGGACAATTTGCATATTAGCCTTTTTTATATAAGATATTAAATAGTCCTAAGTCCTTCAATCCTTTTCCTACCATCTCCATTAAAAAAATGTTTGGAATCAGACTTTTATCTTAAGGTTAAAATGGCCAAGAATTCTTGTCTAAATTTGTTTTAACATGGAAGAAATTCTACGGTGATAGAGTTTTGCAGGTAGGAGACTTTATATGCAAATGCTTTGATAAGCCACTTGTAGGGGGAGTGGAAAATTGAAGGGGCTTCAAATGGATAGGCCAGTGTCCACCGTAGAGGTGACGAGTAACCTATTATTTTGTAGATTGGGGCAAGCAAGCTGAGGGAGATGCTGAACTGTTCAACACAACTATGTGTGTTTCTTGGGAATCTTATCTAGGAGGAAGAGAAGAAATAATTAAGTTGTCGGGTTGGGAAAGAATAAAAAATACAAATATCTAGTGGGGGATTTTGTTACATTTTTGCTATGTAATATGTGACAACAATATTTTCTCCAACTATCTCTACAAAATAGTCAGAAAAATTGATATCTTTTGAATGTGTTGTTGAATTGGTTGTTTCAGTGAATATGACAAAATACCTTGTTCCACAGAGGATTTGAAGTGATATCAGAGATATGAGATGTTAGACCTTGAATATTTTTTCTACTTTCCAAGGCCACACAGATTTTCCTGTTTATGAACCCTTATATCTTTTGATAGCTATTTTAACATTCTTCTAGATATTTTCTGCATAAACCAGTATGAACATGTTAGTAATTTGAAAATATTTGGTTTGAACAGAATCAGATAGCTTATTTTTTTGTAAGAACTTACCAGGATTTTTCTATATTATTTGGTGACACAAATCTTCAAGCAAAGAAATAGAGTATGTAACCTTTAAGTTCAATAAAACAACATACATATGGCTCAAAGGATTCAAGGCACATATTTGAAGAACCCATTCAATTGTAACTTATAGTTAGTCAATTCTTGTGTATTGATTTCACTCCTCCCCCCTCCTCCCCCCCCCGATACAATATCCACACCAAATACAAGCTGGAGCCAAAAAACAGATTTGAAATGGATGGCAAGATGTCCAGCTAGGTGGTTTTGAATTCTGGAAGACCTGGGAGCCCAAGGCAAGTCCTACCTTTGCTCCATTTGGCGCCATCTGGTGGTAGTTTTCTGACAGCTGAAATATCTGTGGAAAGGATTGAGTCCAATTATTATTGACTCCAGCACAGTGGTAGTTGTTTCAGACATGTTCCAGTTCCTTGGTTTAGGAAAAGAGGTGGGAAAGAGAAACTCCATTGTGGCTCTCTGTATTCACTCTTCCTATCTCGAGTGGTTCACCTGTTTTTTTCCAGTGGGCTCATTTCTCTCTCCCAGCCCAAGATAATACGTGTTTCTGCTCGGAATTGAGAATGGGGGAAGGGGGCCAGGTAGAAGATGGGACCAATCACAATGGAGCCATTTCTCAATTCAAATTGCCATGGCTTTTTACCATATAAGTTCTTGGAATTCACAGAATGGGTTAGACTCTGTTCACTCTCCAAAGGGGGATTATTTTTTGTGATGGTATATAAAGAACAAAACTATTGTCTACCTTTAAGGGTTAACAGTATAGTAAGGATGACTGCAAACTAGTCATTGTGATAGAGTTGAAAAAATGCAAAACCATCCTGGCTAATTCTCAGGACAGGCTACATTACATAACTCGCAGGGTACAGTGTGAAATGAAATGCAAGATCCTTTGTTAAAATCTTATTAGGAATTTCAAGGCAGCAATAACAGAGTGTTAAACCAAACACAGGACCCGACTGAGCTCAGCGCCCTGTTCCTCTGCACAGGTGGCATGTCCAGGAGGCCGGGCCCTGCTAATACGTCTTCAAGTCACAGTCTATTGAGGGTGACTAAGTATATGCTTTACATGTGTTAATTGAATTTTAGACAAGGACCTTGTTATCATGTTACATATGTGGAAACTGAGCTGTAAGTTACATAATTTCCCAAGTGTCCCACAGTTAGCTGCAGAGCTGGCATTCAAACACAGAGTTCTGGTAATAGAGAATCTACTTTAATCACTGGGCAACATGACTGCTCTGTTTCATTCTAAATGTACTCTATAAAACAACTTACCTACCCTGCCCACCGACACGTATTTATCTCCTGTATAGACCCTAAATGATTAATGATGAGCTTCTTGTGTGTGATGGAACTCTATGCCAACCAGTCAGCTTAATCATCATAGGAAACATTAGACACAGGCCTTGTGTATGTGAATGCCTCCCTCTCCAGCCCAAGATCAACTAAACGAGTCATGAGAGCATGGAAGTTAGAGGTTCCTTAGAAGTAAACCTATCTACTTCCAAGAGAGGCTAGTTACGGAAAAACAAAGAGTGGCCACTCACACCTCTGATTTCCCAGTACACTCACTCAACCCAACAAGTACTTTCTAAGAGCCCTGTCCTCCAAATATAAGATAGTTTCTATATCCCTCTCTTAAAAAAAATCTACATTTCGTGGGAGGAGGGAGGAAGGAATTGATTCACAGAGGTTGAGACTAGTTCAAGAAGACATCTGTCTCTATAATATCTATTTCTATTTCTATCATCTCTACCTGTACCTGTACCTGTACCTTTACCTCTACCTCTACCTCTATCTCTATCTCTATTTCTCATCTCTATCTCTATCTCTTTCTCATCTCTATCTCTATCTCTTTCTCATCTCTATCTCTATCTCTCTAAACTATATTTATCTACACTGATCTCTGAATGCATAATAATCTGGCCACTCATTATATATATATATATATATTTGTGATATTTATATATCTGAGGCCCGGTGAATGAATTTGTGCTTGGGTGGTCTGGCCAGCCTGGCCAGGGGGAGGGGAGATGGACAGTTGGCTGGCCTGCCTGCTGGTCGAACTCCTGGTTGAGGGGACAATTTGCATATTAGCTTTTTATTATATAGGATATACACTGAGTGGCCAGATTATTATGAGTTCAGAGATCATAATAATCTGGCCACTCAGTGTATCTACATATCTTAGATGGCATGTCATCAACTTTCTCAGTGATTAGGTTCTTCTATCTGATGATGGAGAAGCAGAGACCTAGAGAGGTTAAATGCTGAGTTGGGGTGGCAGATCTGTGATGACACCTGAAGTGTCTCATTGCCCACTTTTAGGTTCTTTTCAGGATACCAAGAATTTATCTTTTCTCAAACGAGTCTTTTTCCTCAATGAATGATGTACATTGATTAGTATCTGTCAGAGGACTCATTTTACTTGACAAGACTGACAGTATTTTTATAGCACTTTCTATAAGGTTAGTTATTAATCATAGTGGAAATTCTAGAAATTTGTGGACTCGGTACAAGTGGAGAAGATGGTTCTGTAATGTCTTGCTTAGTATGTTCTGTGGCAAATATCAAACGTTGCCTTCGGTTTTGTGCCTCTTGAGGGTGAATTAAAGTAAATGTTTTTGGAGAATATACATGCCATCTATAGACTTGCAACATATTTGTTTGAAATGGAAGAGTACACTGAGAAACAATGAGAAATCAATTCACACTCTGCTCCTGTGATTGTTTTGTTTAATTATATATTTTTTTGCTTTGATCAGGGAGTTTGGTCTAATCTAATTTTAAATTGTGGCTATAAAATAGTGAAACAATTTCACAAGAAGAAAGCCAGTCTCATGAAGCACAGCAAAAGCTGTTTACTTCACAGACAGCACAGGGATCTAAATGTGTAGTATATCATTCTTGTATAGACCCTGAATATAAGTTTTTTTTCCCTTAATTCCTTTTATTTTACTGCTGTCAGTGAAAGCAAATCTAAATTGCCACCCAAATATCACAAGCTTTTTATTTATTCTAATGTTGAGAAAACTTTGAAAATACAGCTGGGGGGGCGGGGATGATGACGACGACAGACATTGGACCTACTTAAATGCTTCCTAGTGGGGCAATGCATTTTTAATTTAATAATTTTTTTGGGGGGCTTGTATAAATAATTTGCTTTTGAATGAACATTCTTCTTTATTTTTCTTGGTTATAGGAATGAATGAACATGTTCATTTATTATATTTACAATCCAGAGAGTGCATAATGAAGTTAAAGTATATAGGGTGGGATGCTCAGTTGGTTGGAGCGTCAGTTGGTTATGGGTTTAATTCTAGTCAGGATACATACTTTGTTTTGTGGGTTCAATCTTCAGGGTGTGTGCAGGAGGCAATTAATCAATATTTCTTTCTAACATCCATCTCTCTCTCTCTCTCTCTTTTTCCTCCCGCTTCTTCTCTCCATAAAATTAATAAAAAACTTATTCTTGGGTAAGGATTTTAAAAAAAAGTATATAGGGTGGGGCAAAAGTAGGTTTACATTTGTAAGCATGTGAAACACAGAATTTATTATTATTAATTAATTAATTGTATTATTTTCCACTAGAACAACTATAAACCTATTTTTCCCCATCCTGTATATCATCAAAATAGTCTGGGGAAGAGTATATTTATCAAATTAGATTTTTCTTATTAGGTATTTGATTCTTGAATCTATGAGGATCTTTCCTCCAAAGAAAAAATGAAAAACATTCATGTAAAACTCATATGATCATTTTTCTTTAAAAATTCCTACAAACACAGAAAGTAAAAGTCAGCATTTCTCAGAGGCTTCAATTCTGTTCTTCTCAGCATTTTATACAAAAGCCAGTGAGCACCATAGCTGCACCTTTCATGAAAAAACAAAAAATAAAAGTCTTTGAAATTTTGCCATCAACTTGAGAAGCCCTTGAAGGGGCAGTTCATGTTTATTATGTGATAAGGAAATTAAAAAAGGGAGACATTTTGCTAAGGTAATTGGTTTTTTAAAAGATTGGCTAAAACACCAAATAAATTTCGAGTACTATGCTGCTGTAGAGGACCAGTGAGAGGATAGGTTATAAAAAAGTCTGAAATTAAATATCACACTTGTAACATTTAAAGTAGACACAAAACTGTCTCCTGGAGAGGTCAATTATTATATTTCTTTCATATGCTGAAGGAAACACTGTCAGCTTTCTATAATGAACTCAATAGTAGCTGCAGGCTTTTTAATCTTAGAACTTTTATAGTCATGCATCAGTGCTGAAATTATAGACCTCATGCGTTTTATGATTGAAGGGAACTCTGGACACATGATTCGATGTCGCTAACATCCCATTGAATTCCCTTGCTGGTGAGTTTTTGTTGTAATTTAAACTCCCTGATTAATAGAAGACAGTAGACTACAAACCAAATTCTAAGTGACAAATATGCAATGAAAATTGAGGCAAAATACAACAAACATAATTGAAGAGTCTTAATTACTGGCTCCATATTAACCACCTACGAGCACAAAGAAAGTAAATTATAATTTATGTTAATCTCACAGGCGTTCATCACTGATATAATTTGTGAGACTGTGCTTTGCACAAATCTGTTGTTTATAAATGTTTTATGTTTGCAAGCAAAACATTTTAATATGATATTACAATATAGCCTATCAAGCAATAAGTGAAAAATGGCGTTGGTGTAGGAAGGGAAAGATTTTTTCTTTTTGGCTAAAATTATTCAGTTTCCAACCTATTCAAGAGTTGGGAGTAGAAAAATATTTACTTTTTATATGTAGGTAAACATTAAAAAAACACACAAAAACAAACCCCTGGTATTAAAAACACACACACACACCTAATAGAATTTACTTATATCAATGGAATGACAATTGTTGGCAATGTTTATTTCCAGATCTCCCTGGTGGATGAGTTGGGAGGGAGAGAAGAGGAGGTATAAATTTGCTTAGCAGGATTTCAAATAACTGAATGCCAGAAAGTCACCATATCCTTCATAGGAGTTTTCCCAAGCAAAACTCTTGCACGTCTAGTCCATCTTCCTGTCTACTTCTCTAACGGCAAAGTGACACATGTAAACCTGGAGTTAGCTCAAAGCAGGCAAGTTCATTTTCTGAATAAAATAAACAAGGAGACAACAAAAATACTCAACTTTACAATTGTTTTCAAATTAATATTTTCCATTTTAAACGTTAGAACATTAGTTATTTCAATGTTCTTTAAGAAAACTGGCAACCATTATACCTTCAATTTAAAACAAGCAGAAATAGCCTAGACTAGTTGAGGCCAAAAACGCTCATTGGTTGAGCATCGACCTATGAACCAGAAGGTCATGGTTCAATTCCTGGTCCTTATTAATGATTCTCTTTTATCATTGATGTTTCTTTTTTTTTAAATATATAGTTTATTGATATTTTACAGAGAGGAAGGGAGAGGGATAGAGAGCTAGAAATGTCGATGAGAGAGAAACATCGACCAGCTGCCTCTTGTACACCCCCCTACTGGGGATGTGCCCGCAACCAATGTACATGCCCTTGACCGGAATCGAACCCGGGACCCTTCAGTCCGCAGATTGACGCTCTACCACTGAGCCAAACCGGTTTTGGCTCATTGATGTTTCTTTCTGTTTCCCTCTCTCTTCTTCTCTGAAATCAATAATTAAAAATATAGATATTAAAAACAAGTAAATAGATAAAACAGAAAGAAATGGTGGTTTTGTATAATTAGTTAATATTCTCTATAGTCCATTGAAAAAATATATGCTTTTTGAACTAGCATTAAAAAGGGAATTAAAGACTTATTAAGGTTAATTAGGTCCAATGGCTACTACTGATGCCAATTATATCTCACCTTTACTTATGTAAGGGATTTAGATGGAAAAAGAAAAAATATCCACAATTAGGAAGTTTTTAGTTTATGGCAACAAAACAACTGAATTGCTAGTATTCTCAATAAAAACGAATAAAAATTAGCAATAAATTTAATACAATTAATGAAAAATTAATCCATTTTAACTTAAATGAATATTGTGCATTTTTATACCAGTATTTTTTATGTAACTGACATAGTTGCTTGAGACAAACATAACAGAACATCTTACTTTGCTTTCTTAAGTTCAGACAGTAGAATCTCCTATTTGCTTCTATGCAGTGTCCCTAGGGGTAGGAAGCATGCCCGCTTTTACCCATGCAAACCTGTGAGGAGTGCAGACCTCCCCCTTTCCCTCTCTCTTTGCACTCTCTCTGCCCTCTGAGCATCCAATGGCTTCATTAAATCTGGTGTAGTGCCCTTTCTGGGTCTCCGTATTTTAGAGGATGCATGCTACAAAGCCCCTGACTTCATAACCCTCAGGTGTTTCCCTTCCTCAGTGACCATCTCTTCAGAGTTGAAGTCTGAAACTTTACTTTATCTGCTGTAAATTGTTAAAAATACCATATTTTAATCCAAGGGATAAGAAGCCCTAAGGAAAAACTTCAAGCATCCACCGCCTCCTGGTGGGATACCTAATAATGGGAAGCTTCTTCTTGCTCCTTTGCCTTTAGGCAGGGCACACCTTGGATGTGTCCACAGAATTTATCTCCCAGAGCATAAGAAATACAGAATAATGAGAAAAAGAGCTTTATAAATATTATTTTTCCTCCTCAAAATTCTCTATTTTTATTGATATTTCTACTTCACCTCCTCTATATAGACTGAGCTTAAAATAGCTAAAGATTTACTTAGATGAAGGAATGAGTGAGGGGTTAAACTTTGAATTAATAATCTGAAAATGCAAAAAAGATAAGAGGATATAGGTTCAGTTGATGAAACAAAATAATTCAGTTAATCAAAGGAAAGGAGTGAGAAAGGATGATAGATTGGACAGTACAGGAAATGTAAGCAGATGGCACACCCTGAAAATGGCAGTGATCATTTTGCACTTTAGGCACATATCTCTGGAAGGTAGGAGCTGGACAGAGAGGGAGCTAGGTTGGGTATTACATTTTATCCCAGACAATAAATGATGAAAATTTGAATTTGATCTGCTAGTTTAGAGGGATAATGTGACAGTTTTGTGTCCCCGTGGATGGACCATGGAGTGCCCAGACATTTGAATGATCATTTTGGGGTGTGTCTTTGAGGGTGTTTCCGATGAGATTAGCAGTTGAGTCAATAGAGTGAGTAAAAGATTGCCCTCCCCCAATGTGGCTAAACAGACTAAAAGCCTTAGTAAGAATTCTCTCTGTCCCTCTTACTGTTGTTAAGCTGGGACATCAGTCTCTTCTTGCCTTTGAGCTCAGCCTGGAGCCATACCATTAGCTCTCCCAGGTCTGGACTTCCCAGCCTCCTTAATTACACCAGCCAATTCTTATAATACATTTTTTCTTTTTCTTTCTGTGTATACACATTCCTTTGATTCTGTATCTCTAGAGAACATTGACAAATACATACTAATAAGTAGGTGCTTCTGTAACAAATACCTAAAAATATGAAAGAGGCTTGCTTGGAGCTGGATAATGTGTAGAGGCTGGGAGAGTTTGGAAGTGCATGCTAGAAAGAGCCAAGATTGTCAATAAAGGAGCTGTCAAAGGTGATTTTCCTGAGGACTTAGAAAGAAAAGGAGAGAGGCGTAGATAAAATTTCCATCTTAGAGAATACATAAATAATCATAAAATAGAATGTTGGTAGAAATATAGCTAGAAAAAGCTGTTCTGTTGAGGTCTCAGATGTAAATGAGGAACATGCTATTAGACGACGGAGAAAAGGCCATCCTTGTTATAAAATGGCAAAGAACTTGGCTGAACTGTGTTCTAGCGTTTTGTGAAGTCAGAATTTTCAGGCAATAAGACTGGATTATTTAGCTGAGGAAATTTCAAAGGAATGGCTAGTTAACACTTCTGTCTCACTGTTTGTACTACACTCTGAGAAGAGAGGAATGAAAAAGAAATTAAACAAAAAGAAATCAGAATTTAAAGATTTGGAAAATTCACAGTCTATCTGTTTTGAGAAGGATTGTTCTCAATAAGGGTATGGCTGAACAACCATTTAATAAGAAGACTATCAGTGTGAAGCACCAACCTGTCAGCCACCTGAGCAGAAACTCTACCAGTGTGAACTAACTGTAACAGAGACAAGATGAAATGAAGGAAGGCTGTCCAAGTTCTTACAAACTTTAGGACTGGACCATAGAGCTATTTGGCAGTGAGTGTGAGCTGTTCTTTAAGGCTAAGAATGAATGGCTCTAAAGATGATTTAAGATAATCAGAGCTGCCTCCTCAGCCTTCACAGTGGGATGGGGGACATTACTTCAGTTTCTACAAGCCAAACAGCAGTGGCCAGGAGACCACCATCAGGTAGAACTTTGGAGACAGGAGCACATCCTATGGGTCCTCAAGGTAGACTATCAATCCAAAGAGAATCGGATGGATACTTCTAGGCCTTAAGATCTACTAGTATTTACCTGACTAAATTTTGGACTTACTTGGGACCTGTTACCCCTTTTTGTTTTCTGATTTCTCTATTTTTGAACAGGAATGTCTATCCCTATGCCTGGCCCATCATTGTATTCTGGAACCACATAACTTATCTGGCTTTACAGTTTTATACCTGGAGAGGAATTTTGCCTTAAGATGGATATTAGTATCTTGAGTCTCACCCATATCTCATTTAGATATTGAGATACAAATATGGAATTTAGAGTTGATGTTGGAATGAGTTAAGACTTTTGGGGTTGTTGAGAAGAAATAAATGCATTTTGCATATAAGAAAGTCATGATTTTTTTGGGGGGGAGAGACAGGGGTAGAATACTATGGGCTGAATGTAGTGTTCTCTCCAAATTCATTTGTTGAAGTCCCAACACCCAATGTAATGGTATTTGAAGGTGGGACCTTGGGAAGTAATTAGTTTCACATAAGATCATAAGATTGTCCCCCTCCACCACGATGAATTAATGTCCATATAAGAAAAAGACCAGATCTCTTTTTCTCTCTCCCATTCTGTCACTCTCTCTTTATTCCTTTCATGTGAGGACACAGCAAGGCCTTGAGGGCCATCTGCAGACCATGGAGAAAACCCTCAGAACTGAATTGGCAGGCACCTTGATCTTGGGCTTTCCAGCCTCCAGAACTCTGAGAAATAAGTGTCTGTTGTTTAACCCACCCAATCTATGGTAATTTGTTATAGCATTCCAAGCAGACAAAAACAGATAATGAGAGGGATGATTCAAGGATTATTCTGAGATTTCTAAAAAAATCAAGGATGATGGTATCATTTGCTGAGTTGGGCAGCGGGGGTGGGGTGGGGTGGGATTTTCAGAAGAAAGATGTGAGAAGAAAAGGAAAGGAGAAGTCTTGAGAACAATGATAGTTAGTTACTTGAAACATTGGAGTGGAGGTATCTGTGGAGCTAAATCCTTAAGTAGAGGTGGGCATATGGGCCTGGAACAGAGGAAAGCTATTTGGAATAGAGGTATACATTGAAGAAATTTAATTCATTATGGTAACATCATATAGTATATGCATAAGAAAATAACTTTATGAGAAGACCAAATTTCAGAATGAAAAATACCATACATACATAGTATAATTTTTTTCTTTATTGATTAAGGTATTACACATATGTCCTTATCTACACATTGCTCCCACTCCCCCACTCGCCTGGTGTCTGTATCCATTGGTTTTAAATATATTTTTATTGATTTCAGAGAGGAAGAGAGAGAGACAGAAACATCAATGATGAGAGAGAATCATTGATCAGCTGCCTCCTGCACACCCTCAATGGGGGATTAAACCCACAACCCTGACATGTGCCCTTTACTGGAATTAAATCTGGGACCTTTTAGTCCACAGGCCAATGCTCTACCCACTGAGCCAAACCAACTAGGGCAAAAGCAAAGTATTTTTTAGGCTTATCATAAAATAGTGGGCTGAAAGAGACCATTATAATTTGTCTTGTTTATCATCATTTTGATTACTGAGAAAAAGACTCATTCCAGTCACATAGAACACCCTACTCACGTATGACACACTAAAGAGAACCCAGGAAACAATGAAGTTAATGATTCCTTCACCCACTTCCTCTTTATCCTAAATATGAACTGGTTTAGGACTCCCAGTGGTAAGAGTGCTTACATGCAAAACTTAAATAAAAATGTTTTTTTTTTCTTTTGACATCTCAATAATCAGCAAAAATGTCCTGTATAGGCGAAATATATAATCTGCTAAATTTATCTTTTTTTTCACGCCTCACTTCAGTATATCATCTCATTGTGCAGTATTTCTCTTTTTGTATAACTGCAAAGAGCAGTTCTCTTAGATAATATCAGTAGGAAAAGAGTCCTTTAAATTCCACTGTGGCTGACAAAAAAAGTGTAAGGTCTCAAAAAAGAGTGTCCAGCAATTATTAAAATGTTCTTATGCCATATCACTTAGACTATGAGTCATCGGCTAACCATGAAGGACTAACTATAACATTTCAGAATTCCAGTTTGGATTAATTTACGTTATGCCTATTATTTGATCTTATGTCTTTTTCTTACTTAAGAGATTTTTAAATACTGAATTTAGATCCTGGGTCAGAAGTAATTTATAAAGGATGTAGTTCTATTCTTCCAGATGAAGAAATATGCCAAAAATGCATAACTGACTGGTCCAAAGCTGCTTAAATTATTCATAGGCTGTTCACTCTTCTAATCCACACTCTTTCCATTACCATCAGGTTCTTGCATAGCACCTTATATTCTTTCAACATATAACTTTCAGAAATTTGCAAAATTATTATTTATTTTTTTATTTTATTTTTTTTTAATTTATTAAGGTATTATATGTGTACATAGCTTACCATTGCCCCCCCTCCCCCATTCATGCCCTCCCTCCCCAGAGTTCTGTGTTCGTTGGTTGTACTTATATTCATACATACCAGTCCTTCAGTTGTTCTCTTATCTCCCCCCAGGTCTCCTTCCCCTCCCCGCTGTCATTTGACAATCTGCTTGTTTTATAGTGACTATCTCAGGACCACATGAATAGAATCCGCTCCTCATTTGGCAGTCTGCTTGTTTTATGGTGACTATCTCAGGACCACACGAATAGAATCCACTCCTCCTCTGGTTCACACCGCCCCTCCCCCTGGGTCCCACTGCTTCACAGGGGCACACGGCTCACCCGGGACACACGGCCCCCTGGGAGTTTGCAAAATTAGGTCAACACAATACTGTCCAGGTCAACCGCCAGAGGAAGCAACCGGCTTCCGTTTGCCTTTCCTCCCAAAAGAGCCTGAGACTGGTCTTGGGAGCAAGCAGTTTATTGGGAAGCTTATCTAAGGAAACAAGAGTTAGATTTGGAGAAAAGTGAATATAGAAGCAAAATTATGGTATATTTCCAAAGCCACTGCCTTGAGGAATGAGGACCCCATTCCACTGGTATATGCAGAAAAATGGCATGCATTGACTGTTCCTTTCCCTTAGCCAGTGGTTGGGAGTTGCCCCTGTGGCGTTAACTATCCCATGCTCCTGGGATGAAATTTTGCAGGGCAATGGCATATTACATAAGACATACCTGAGTTCACATCCTGGACTGTTCATTTGCAAGTTGTGTTTGTTATTATTGCTTAGCATTTTGGAGATATAGACTCAGTTTCTCCAACTATTATTTTGATGCAATCTCATTGGATTATTGTGGGGAAAAAATCAACACACATTTGTTACAATATGGCTCTACATGTTTTTTTTCTTTATAATCATATTTAGCAAATGACACATTTATATTGGACGTTTTAAAGGATTTGAAAATTCAATGACAGAGATAGCATAACCTCATCCTAACACTGTTAGGTGACTAGACTGTGTGAAGCCAAGGATATGTCATAATGTGATTCCTGAGTACATCAAGAAAAAAATAAAAGCATGAGGAGCACTAAAGTTATTTTTTAGGGTCTGGCATATGCATAACTGTGTTAAGAATATGGGAAAGGAGCCAGTTTTATAGAATGACAGTGACTCATATTTCATGAATATTAAGAATTACAGGTTGTAGATGATGGGAAATTGAGAGGCCTGGCAATTACTATGAGACAGGAATGCTGCTTTTGAAATTTATTCTTATTATATGAGTGCCTGTGCTCTGAAAAAAATGACACATATCTGCATAATCCCCAAGGATCCCTCATGATGTATTTCTAGCTCAGATTTGCATGAGAGCTGAGAACTCAAGTTGTTAGCAAGAGAGGAAAACCTTAAGTATAATGGATTAAATAATTAAAGTAGCAATGAATTTGCACTTATGTCTGCATAAAAAATTGTTAGAGATTAGGTATACCCTAGGTAGATGCCAGAGTTTGTTGCTAAATTGTTCTGAATTTCTTGATGATATAATGATGACAATGTTCATTTCTTTACATTTATTTCTGAGTGTGCTGTTATTTGGAAATATATTTCAAATTGAAGACTTAATCTGGCTTCGAACATTTTAAATTGTCACATTCTGCACTAGAGTAGATGTCTAAAAATTTTTTTTCAGTGTTAAACACTTGTGGGTAACAAAAACACACTGACATTATTTGCAGAAAAGATGAATAATTACAAAATTTACTACTCATAGTAAAAAACATAAACATTGTAAAAATTTCTTGTTCTCACCCAATTACTACAGGAATTACCAATATCTAGGCAATTATGTGCTAAACTCCTACTTCTGAGTTGTGAGTGGTAAAGACACACACACATTGGTTTTAAAATATACTTCAGTCTGGAGGCAAACCATCAGTCCAGATAACGTCTCAAAGTCTCAGTCCCTTCTATATTTCAGGATTAAAAGGGGAGGAGAGGAAGGGGACTAAGTATGATGATTATTTATAAGCTATTTGGAAGATAAACACAATAAGGGCTCAGTAAAATGTTAACACCTGTGCCATAGACTTCCCCAGTCTGTGCCTAGAAAAGACAAATCAAACAGTTTATAGCTCCTTTAGAATCCCATGAACCTTCATCTCTCTGGGTGGCTGAATGTATTTTAATATATTTCCTATTATTTTTAGAAGTACTCAGGTGGGACTGCAGATATTCTCATAAATCAGCAGTCAGTTGCGGTTTACTGTATCACCTTCTTCACCCTCTTCTAGTTCCTATCTATTTACACCCCTTGCCTGAGAAGACATTTAACCACTGCTTATGTTGGGACCTCCGATGTCAATATGAAGCAACCTGACCCTGAACGCTCTCTTCCAAGGCTTCTACTCTTGGAGGTTTCAGATCAGTATTGGTTTTCCTGGAGAATTAGGGTGAATAAATTCCCCTATAAGTATTTGCCACATATTATTTCCTCATCTTCAAAACATCTGTATCTGTGACCGCAATCTTACCAAGCATACAAGCTAGTCTATCAGCTGCTGGTCCTGTGCCATCAAATAACAAGACCTCACCCAGTCCATGATTCTCCGGAGAAGAGACTGCAGAATCCTATTTATTATCCTTTCTCCTCCGCTTCAAGGGGAGGTGGAGTCAAAAAACACTGGGTTAAGGGTGAGGTTTGTTTCTTCTAATAACATTTGTGCCACAACTAAGCCATAAACCTGTTTTTTTTTTTGCACCCTTATTCTTATTTAACTTATAAAAAAGTAAACAATTACACACACACACTTCATTTTATTGATAAGGAAACCGATTGTACATGAATAATAACATGAGTGAGGCCATACCACTATGTCAAAACTGAAATATCAGTACACGTGGCCCTCTATATCTGCAGGTTTCACATTCATGGATTCAATTAACTGCAGATCAAAAATATTTGGAAAAAATATCCCAGAAAGTTCCAAAAAGCAAAACTTGACTTTCCCTTGTGCCACTGACTATGCTGAATCATATGAATGAAGTGATGTGTAGGCATACCCTGATGTAGCCTATATGCAAATATGGGTTATGTTTAAATACAATGCCTTTTCACATGAGGACTTGAGCATCTGTGGAGTTTGGTGTCCATTGAAATCTAGGAACCAATCCCCCCACACTACTCCAGGATTCTGAGGGATGACTTCAAATCTAAGATCATACAAATTACTCCAAATATTATTGGATTGATTTTTAAAAAAAATCTTTATTATTGAAAGTATTACATATGTCCTTTCCTCCCCTCCCCAATTGATCCCTTCTAGCCTGCCCCCACCCCCGCCCTAGGCCTTCACCGCTCTATTGTCTGTGCCCATGGGTTATGCATAAATGCCTGCAAGCTCTTTGGCTAATCTCTTCCATTCCATCCAGATTGGTTCTTAAGAATGAAAACTTTTAGATATTGTTGTTTTTTTCTTTTTCTTGCCATTACATCATTATAGAATGCAAGTAAAAAAGGAGCGCTCATAAATTTAGAATTATTATATTGAAAAAAATTAGAAAGATATTCCACTGATTCTGCTAATCACATTTGCACATAATATTGCTCATTTAGATAATATTGATCATTGTATTCAAAGATGACATTAGCAGGATGACATTGTATTTAAACATACCATATATATATATATATATATATATATATATATATATATATATATATAAAATCTTGCTGTATTAAAACTCATATTAATACAGTAATCCTTCTTTGTTTCTTATAAACTTTTGACTAAAAGTCTATTTTGTCTGATATTGGGATAGCCACTCCTGATCTCTTTTGGTTATTATTTTCATGGAAAATCTTTTCACCCTGTCATTTATTTTCACTTATTTATCTCTTCAGATCTAAGGGGATACTATTATATATACTACATTGTTGGATTGTGTTCTCTAGTTCCTTATTCCAATATCTATCTTCTAATTGGGGAATGTAATCTATTTACAATTAAAGTAATTACTGATAGCAGAATATACACCTTCAATTATTTTTTCTCCCAGTAGAGTTGATAGATTTGCTTTCAGTCATTTATACACTTTCATTTAATTGACTTTTTCAATCCAAGTCTTTTCAAAACAGTGAAAATTACAATTAAAGATTAGCATTGCTTTTCACAGGTGTTATTAAGAATGATATTAACTGTTCTATGTAGAAATTTTAAAAATTACTTTCAGTTGGAAAATGATGTAATGAAGAGCACATGTAAAATACAGTGGTGGGTGATTTGATGTAGGAATTTTGCAGAGAATAGATGAATCAGCCTCCACACTTTTTGAAACGCATCAATGTAGGTTTATAATCTAGAAATAAGACACAAAACCAAAGAAGGGGCTTCTTTTCAGTTCATAGTTTTGTTTACCAATCAGGTATGAAATTGGAGAATGTTTGTTAACAAAGCATCATAATTAAATGGACATTCTCTCCTTTTTCCAGAGAGAATGCAGCCAGTTGAGAGATATTACCAAATGTTTAGGAGTTCAGATTATGGAACAAAACTCAATCCAGACACGAGAGCCTGAAAATTCCCAAGTTATTTTATTTATTTAGTTTTGCTGCGAATTATCTTATTTTTTAAAAAATATATTGCGTAGTGCTATTTTTAGAAATATTAAATTCTCACCCCTCATCAACTCTTAAAAGGGCTCAATAAATGTTAATTTGACATCCAATGAGGAAAAACAGCAGACAGATTTGTGGTATAACTCGCTTGGAGTGAATACCTTATGCTATATATTTTGTCTAATGGATCTTTCTAGGCCAAATTTAAGTGTACCAGCTTCATTCTAAATGCAATATCAAAGTTTTCAGGTTTGAATTGTTTCTGACAAGCTAATTTATGATACCCTCTAAAGTGGAATTTAAAGTAAAAGTGTAAGTTATATAATGTATAAATAAGCAAAGCAAAGGCAATATAATAAAGAAAGCAGTCCTTTCTGATTTAATCTAACATGATGGCAATTTTATAAGGCAGGCATGTTGAATTGTTGAATTTTCTAACAGGAATGAAAATGTATGAACAATACTTCCATCCAAGTAGTGAGTTCTAGGTTCCCTCAGGTGATTCATTTCTATTCTCAAATAGATGTGTTCAGTGTTCTGAGTAATCAGTTTGTCTCTAGAGAGAACACAAAGCATACTGGGGCATTAGTTTTCCATAGTATGGAGCTATCATTAATAATCCAAAGAATAATGGACATTTTATTCAAAGAATTCTGGGGACTTCTATCCTTCAATATGATAGCTTTCCTCGAGGCATTCTCTGATCAAAATCACTTATTTTTATTAGAGAGTTAAGATGAAATTCATAATTCAAATAACATATGCAAACGGAAAGCTATTTCATTTCAGGTTTGTCCTAAGTGATACTGAAAAAAAAAATCTCAAGATGAGGCTGAATTTTTACTGAATTGCTAGATTAGTTATGTAATAAATCCTTAAACTTATTTTGTCTTTCCTTAAAATACTGATTAATTAAAATAATGGAATTTTAAAATGCCATCTTCTAAATAATTTTTCTTTGAACAGACAAAAATATTAATAAAAACATAAATATTTTAATGACTTTATATTGCATATGGAAAATTGATGAAACAAACAAACATGCCAAAAATAAATCATCATTTCAATGCGGATTTCAAATTGCACATATATTTGTAAACTAATGGACACAAATGCTAAAACTATTGCCCTAAAAGACTATGGGCATTTTTTAAAGGACTGGAAATCTTGTTATAGCCAGTCATGGTCATCTCCTCTCTTCCTCCTCCTCTGCCTCTTTTCCTTTTCAAATTTTTAAAAATAAATTCTTATTACTCCTAAATGTTAAGAAAAATAAAATATATTGTTTAACTGTATTTCCCAATTAAAATATGATTGATTAGTATGAGATGTAATAGAAAATATATATACTAGTATTGTTCTCTGCTCCTGCTTCCTGGTTCAGTGCTTTTAAAACCTTGTGAATTCCCAAGTGATAGCAGCACTAAAGCATCTTTTCTTCTAATGAGGTGACTCAGGGTGGACTCCTGGATGGGGGCTGGTCACCAGAAAGACCAAGCCATGATGAGAAGCTTGGAATTTTCAACCTCACCCCTCATCTTCCAGAGAGGGGAGAAGAGCTAGAGATGAAGTTAATAACTGAGGAAGCCAGCCTACTAGTGAAATCCCAGGGATTTATGGAGCTTCCAGGTGGTCAAACACCTCCACACCAGGAGGGCGATGCTCACCAATTCCTGGGGACAGAGCTCCTGTGCTAGAGATACTCTCAGACGTCACCCTCTTCATCTGGCTGCTCATCTGTATTCTTTAATAAACTGGCAAATGTAAGTCTTTCCCTGAATCCTGTGAGCTGCTGTGGCAACTCAACAAACCCAAGGAGGGGGTCTTTGGGACCTTCTATCTAGAGCTCGTTGGTCAGAAGCACTGGTGATAGGTAACCTGGGCTTGCTGCCAGCGTCTGAAGTATGTGTGTGTTGGTGGGGTTGGGGGAAATGGATGTGGGGTGGGTGGTATTATGGGCCCGAGCCCTTAACCAGTGGAATCTGACGCTGACTCTGGGGGTAGTGTTAGAATTGAGTTACATTGTAGGACACCCTGCTGGCGCTACAGAAAATGGCTTTTTGTGGGGAAAACCTCCACACATTTGGTAACTAAAAGTTTTAGAAGCGAAATGTGCTGTGTTGGGCAGTAAAAGAAACACAGGAAACAAACACAGTAGAGAAGAACTGGCCTTTTCCCTACACAAGAGGAAAAAATCTGGGTTTTTCCTTCACAGTTTTAAAGGACCTAGGATATAATAAAATGCATATTCACCCTAAACAGGATTTAATTTATGCTTTATTTCCTGAAGGCATTTAGGATCAAATAATGCCTTAGGGTCTTTGAATGAGTATCAATTGTGTTATTTCATACATTAGAAAATTGTGTGTATTTCATGCTTTAGAAAAAATTCTCACTATCTGTTTTTTGTAGTGGTCTAGATTCTAGGTATGTGTGATTTTAATATATAATTACATCTTTCTGTGACTTTTGAAGATTTTTCTTTAAAATGTGGCTATCTTTTTTTCTCTTTTTTCCCTTTTTATTACAGGTTTAGTCTTGGGTTGTAAAGCTGTCTTAAGTTTTACTGAGCTATAAAAAGCCTTGCACACTGATCATAGAACTACAAAACGATGAGTGGATTTATCAGATTGACTAATCTATAACCTTGTGGTTTATTGGGCACTAAAGCAGCATCAGGATATGTTGTGCTTGTACCTTCTTTTGGAAAACCCCGGGCTGGTCATGTTAGAGGCCTAGGATAGTTTTCTGTTTGAGGATCCCTTATGGTTATTAGCTAGGAATCCAACAAAATATATCGGACTCGGTGATTATGGACCCATCAGTGCATCCTATGGACTTAAAGTATTCAAAATGCCAGGCTCTGAAGATGCCAGTAATCGGCTCTAGGTTGCAATTTAATTGTGGCTCTGATGTTGGAAGGCCAGGCCTCAGTTCTACAAAGGCCCTCTCAGGCAATGCGGTAGACCAGTCTCATCCATGTGTGAGAAAGTTTATAGATTTGCAGGTTCTCTGGAAAGGCTGTGTTAAGTACGAACTGGATCTTTTTAGTGAAGTGAACTCGAATAAAGAGTCACAATGTCAGCAGAGCCCTGGAGCGGCTCGCACCTAGGCTGGAGAACACAGCTGCCAGCAAAGTCCCGCTTCCCCTGCTTCCCCGGGTAAATGGAACAGAAGGTGCTTATTAGATAAATGTTGTTTTGATTAAATTTCTATTTTCTCACTGAAAGCATTTATAAAGCCTGCCTCTTGAGGGTGCTTTAATTTTTGTTCCTGGTTTGAGATGAACATTTTCAAGCGCTTACACTTGCAGAACCTAACAGACTGATCTGAAATATCCACCAAGAATACTAGAAATTGCAGCACATTGATGTTTAAGGTCTTTGGGAAATATGTAAAAGATCAGATTTTACGCATAATAGCTCATTTGCTTTCAGGAAAATTCTATACACTATCCCTGGTGATTGTTGTCATGCAGATGAAGTGTATCTCTATGTAAATCCAAAATTAGGAAACCTGCATCTTTTCATCTCCTATGTGTTGGCTAAAATAAATTTCCAAAAGCAGAAATTAGGGTTCTTACACCACATCCATAGAAAAGTCCTCTTCTATGTTTGTCCTTTGAAGCAGAAGATTAGAAAAGCATGTGGAGGAAGTGTCAATACAGTAGGTTTTCGGATTATGTTATGTCAGCGATCCATTCCTACGGTACTATATAACATGATTTTCATCATAAGTCGGAACCCACCTACATAAGCACCTATGCCACTCACAAGAATCACATACACAGCAGTAATGAAGTAAAGGAGTAAAAAGAAAATTAAAAGAAAGATAACAATTCCTCACCTTTACTTGTGGTAAATAAATAATAAAAAACATAAAGCACATATGTACATATGGTCGAAATGATGGAACCTTTTTTTAAATAAATAAAATAGTAGCCCTGCGCATGAATCTGTGCACCAGTAGCTCACCAGTAGCTTGCTGCCACCCTCCTGTAGCTCCCTCCACCCCCTTTCCTCCCATAGCTTGCTGCCCTGCCCCCTCCTGTAGCTCTCTGCTGCCCCACCCTTCTGCTGATCCGCTATCTGGTCGGCATAACAACCATTTGCATATTACATCTTTGTTATATAGAATGGAAGATGGTGACATAACCACAAAATGACGTATGTTGAATCCACAGTAACCTGAGGACTGCCTACTGTAGTTTCTCCTGTAACTGACATCCAATAGCAATTTTTTGACTAATTCTTTTGGAAACTGTGATATTCTAAAAATATTCAAAAATATTTGGAAACGATTTAGACATATGTAAGAATTTAAAGTCTGCTTTTCTTTAGTGAAATAATGATAACAATGATAATAATGAACAGTTACAGTTTATCATCTAATTTTAAAAAATAGATCAATATTCTTGAAGTATTTGATGTTTTCTATGTGTCTTTTCCCGATCCCCTTCTCCCTCAGAAAATACATGATCTGGAAAATTATATCATTTATTGCTTCATTTTTTAAAGCTTAGTCTATATATGGCTCTTTGTTATCTATCTATTTGTCTGTCTATCTATCTATCTATCTATCTATCATCTATCAATCATCTATCTATCAATCATCTATCTAGCTATCATCTATCTATCACCAATCATCTATCTACCTATCTATCTACCCATCCATCCATCTAGATTCCTAAAAAATTACATTTTTTTTGCCAAGGTAATAAAGATATTTTTTGTATATTTTCACAAAAGTTTTAAGATTTTGCATTTATATTTAAGTTCTTAAACTCTTGAGTTTTTGAGTGTGACATGAGAGGAGGGACTCAGTTGTATTTTTCTCTGATTAATATAATCAATGTATTAAATAGTAACCTGTCCTACTTGATCCATAGTGTTGGTTCTGTCATATAAAAAACTCCCCTAGTTGTATGTGTTTGTTTTAGTGTTTGCTATTCTATTACAAGAACCTATTTGCCTGTTTCCAAATCATGTCACTTTCTTCTTCTTCTTCTTCTTCTTCTTCTTCTTCTTCTTCTTCTTCTTCTTCAGTATCTTGTCTCTTCTATAAAAAATTAAAATCAGCTTCCCATGAAACACTGCGTTGGAATTTTGATTGAAATTACATTTATTCTTTTTTTTAATAATATGTCTTCTGTTTCATAAATATCTATATATCTCCATGTATTTCAATTTTCTTTGCTGTTTTTCAGAAGTCTTATTAGTTTCCACATAAAGAACATTTGCTTTTGTTGTTAGATTGGCTTCTTCCGAACAGGAACAGCTGCTTTCCTTTGGGAGTCAGGAATTTTGGCATGTGCCAGGCAGATGGTGCCAATACCACTGCCCCCCAATAAAACTTTGGACACTGAGGTGCTAATGAGCTTCCCTAATGGATAACATTTTACAGGTTTTACCACAGCTTTCAGTTTCTGGAAGAATTAGGCATGCCTGTGTGACTCCTGGTGTGATGCTTGGAAACTTGTACCTGATTTTCTGTTTTGTATCCATTCACTACGATAAATCATAGCTATAAATATGATCCTATACTGAGTCATGTGGATCTTCATAGACAATAACCTAGTGGGCAGGTTTTGGGGACCACTGACCCAGGAATGTCCCCTTTTAATTATATGAAAGAGTTAGTGTAATATTAGAATTATTGTTATAGCATACTAAGAAGCTAGAAAAATTCCAGGACAAACAGAATAGGGAAACTAAGACAGAGAGTGAAACAACAGTTTGCAGCCATCTAGTAAATCCTATTTTCCCTAAACCAAGGATGCTTATGAGTAAATGGTTTGTACTTCTCCTCCCCAACCAGAGGGTAAATAGCTTAAATCACCTACTCAGTGTTTGCCAACCATACACAACGATAGACAAATTGAGAATAAATTTTGGTTTTGGTACATCAGCATAAAGCTGATCAATATTCTATTTATCTGACCCCCAAGACCTCCCCTAAATGCCCAGCCTTTAAAACCCCCGAAAACAAAGGTCCCAGTGCACTCTCTCTCCAGGTAGCATGACAGTGTCATCCCCTTCCCCCTTTCTTCCTCCACAGGCACATATGCCCTAACCTCTAAGAGAGCCCATGAGACTTGCAACTTGGGGAGAAATGGTTCTTATTTCACTGTTCTGAGTATATATTTGCTGTGGTAAATAATTTTTTTCTATACTCTGTGTCTTGATTGAAATCTTTCCCTCAAAAAGGCAAGAACAAAGGTCTCATCTCATCCCTGACATTACCTGTTATTGAATGATTGATAAAATTTGCCTATAAAACTATTTGGTATGACCTTTAGAGCTATGTATTAAGTTCTTCATTTTGCAGCTAGGAAAATTAAGGCTCAAGAAGTTAAATAACTTATACCAAGTCATACTGAAAGGAATTCTAGAGACAAAATTGGCAAGTTTAGGGAGTCTTAGAAATAGAGGGTCCATGGGAGAGGAATGCATAGACGGAGGCTTGTAGATGCCAAAATGCTTATCTTACTTGTACAAAGAATAGAAAAAGGCCATAGGATAAGCTTGGGGGGAGGGGAGGGCGAGAAGAGGGGAGGAAAACATACATTCAAGAGAATAAGGAAAAATCACAGGATAATGGAAAGAAAGAAACGTATTTTCACAGAGAATAGGGGGATGTTGCAAGATAAGGGGGGGGGGAGAAAGTAGGAGCACCACATGGGCTTTGGCATTTGAAGCTGAATCTATGTAACAAAGTAGCCAATGAAGAAAGCATGGGGTCCTAAATTAATGAAAGGTCCAATTAGAATGGATCAGGTTTAAACAAAGTACTGCAGCAAATATAAACCGGAGACAAAGGGACATGAGACAGGATTTTTTAAAAAAATTTCCCATTAGAGAGAGAGAGAGCAGGCTTTTCCCACTTGGGGGCCCCTCCCCATTGGGTCTCTTTTGGGGATACCTCTGCCTAGGTGAAGTTTGTATATGCTTCCAATGAACTTCTACATTTTTATTAAAGAAATCTGTTACTCCACAATTTTTTTTCTTCATCTTCATCAGACAAGAACTCACAAGAAGAAATCTGTATACTGAACCCCACATTTGGGGTTCAGTACAAGCGACCATCTAACCATCCTAACCATCCAATCAGTAGCTATGAGGCACAATGGGCACCACGGGGAAGATGCTCAATGAAGGAGCTACTGAGCTGCGGTGACTTGGCAGCTGCGGTTCTCAGGTGATGCACCCGGAACCAGAGAGGAGGGAGCCTGATTCTGGGGTGCATCACATGAGAACTGCCCTCTCGCAATCTGGGACTCCTCGGGAGATGTCAGAGAGCAGGATTTGGTCCGATCCCCACAGACCAGGCCGAGGGACCCCACCAGTGCACGAATCTGTGCAATGGACCTCTAGTAAGATATAAGTTTGAATACTGCTTTATTTGATGCCAGAACCTATAATCTACCAATTTTGACATCACAACATTTTAATTTTACTTAATTTATTCAGCTTCCATAGTTTTTAATTTTACTTACTTTATCCAGTTTCCACAATCTTAATAAAGTAACAAAATGTAGGATTAGCACAGTGAGTATGAAGTATTAAACTTTAATATCCTAGAATTTTGCAGTCAGGGAGAAAGTTAATAGCTCCACATAGGCAGTGTCATAATATCCTTATTCCTACTCAACAGGGACCTCTGCTCTCCAAAATAGCCCCTTGAAAGGAAATTAATTTTCCAAACAAGAGGAATTAAAACACCTGTTTTGGAACAAAGAGGCATAGCTCTCTTTCAGTAGTCCAGGACAAAATAAAATTCACAACTTTAATTCTAAGTTTCAGGCTCAAAGAGACTATGCAAACAGAGTGAGGCAATTCCTCATGTAATAAGGCTAATTCTTCAATATCTCCACAGTCCATTTAAACTAATATTTATAGAGTACATACTATAAGCCAACCCGTGCTGTGTACAATGATGAGAGGAGTATGAAGATGAATTACAGTATGTATACTTTAGGATGTCATAGTTTAGAGAAGACAGAGATGTAAACATGTTTAAAAGGAATATGGAAAGCTTATTGATAGAAATATGCACAGCGCTCTGTAGCAGCAGAAAGAAATGACAAAAAGAAGTTTTAAGGTTCAAGGTCGAGTGGCTATTAGTAGTTACAAAAGCATGGAGAATCACATTCCAGGCATAAGAAAACTTATAAACAAAGCCTCATGATGTGGTATAATTAGAGCATAAACAGAAACTAGGTCATGGCAAATGAATTCACAGCAACAGGGAAAGCTGAGTTCGGAAGGGAAATGCATATAATTGTTTTCATTGTCTTGATGATAAAGTTAATGAAGGTTTAAAGGAGGGGAACAATATGACTTTGAATAGGTGGCATTTAAAGCAGTGTAGCCAATGGATTTAGATGGGCAAGATTAAGGAGAAGGGGATTGTATAGTGTTGCATGCATATATACACAATGGCAGTCATACTCCCACTGACAATCCAGACCTTCACTAACTTGCCCTTGTACAGTGAATGGAGGAAAGAGGACAAATTAAACAAATAATAAGGAAGTAAAGTTAGTAAGATTTAGTATCAATTATTAAGGCAGGGAGGGTGATGAGAATTGATTATTAAGGGAAAGAGGAAATTGAATCCAGTTTCTGACAGCCTATGAGAGGCTACGGACTGTTAAAGGAAACACCAGATGAGATGAATTTGTCTGGAGTAGAGAGAATTGAATTTAGATGTACTCATGTGGTCTTAGAGTGTTCGTTAACCACCAAGAGAATTGTCCTAGATGCACTTGAATGAGTAAATCTGAAATAGAGGAAAAATGTATTTTGGGGAACCATCAGCACCTAGGTGATGATTAAAACAATGATAGCAGATGAGATTAAAAATGAAGAACATGCAATTAATTAGGAGAGAAATGTGCTAAGAACAGGATCCCTGAAGCACCAACTTTTAAGCCTTCAATTCTAAAGGATGGTGGGAGGAATAACCCACCACAGACAAATCTTTTTAAAATATACTGTCTTTGTACAGATTTTCATTTGTGAATAGACACTATGTTGTATTGCTGGATCTCTAGACAGGGCTCTAAAATTGGCTAATAGCGCCCTAACTGGTTTGGCTCAGTGGATAGAGCATTGGCCTGTAGACTCAAGGGTCCCAGGTTTGATTCTGGTCAAGGGCATGTACCTTGGTTGTGGGCACATATCCAAGAAGGGAGTTTGCAGGAGGCAGCTGATTGATGTTTCTAACTATCCCTCTCCCTTTCTCTCTGTAAAAAAATAGTAAAATATACTAAAAATAAAATAAAATTGGCTAATAATAGATGCATTAAAAGTTAAATATACAAAACAACATTTCTAATAGTACGCAGAGTTTGTTTTATTATTAAACAAACCCCTGCATAAGCAGGGTATTCATAATAATAATAAAACAAACACTGCGTGCTTTTCATCTATTTAAATAAATTGAACTTAACCATTACTTTTGAGATGTATTTGTCCTCTTTAATTCCCTTCCTCAATCTCTCCAATGCCCACAAGTAACCAATATGATGAATTTTGTGTTTATTAATTCCTTGATTTCCCCATAGTTTCACTTCCTATAAATATATATTTAGATTTTTAAAATGTTTGTGAACTCATTTAATGAAATCATACTCTACTTATTGTGCTGAGCATTGGTTTTCTTCCCCTCAACATTACATTTTGAGATTGTTTCATGTTGAGATGTTCTCTATAGTTCTCATTATATCAACATACCACATTTAAAAAATATATATTTTTATTGATTCAGAGAGGAAGAGAGAGATAGAAACATTAATGATGAGAGAGAATCACTGGTCGTCTGCCTCCTGCGTGCCCTACATGGGATGGAGCCTGTAACCCAGGCATACATCTTGACTGGGAATGAACCGTGATCTTCTGGTACACAGGTCAATGTTCAACCACTGGGAAACACTGGCCAGGCCCAATTTTTCTATTTTTTTGTGTGTTCCTCTTACTGATTCCTAGAAGTATATAAATACCAAAATATATGGAATTCTGTTTTTCTGGGTGTTTTTTTTTAATATGTTGTAAATAAGATGAAGGTGGCTATAGTCCCTTATAATGAATAGAACCATGGATTTTATATGTAGTTGAACTTAGTTTAATTTTCCTATATTATAAGTGTTTATGTATTTTGTTTAAGAAATCCTCCCCTACTGTGGAATATATGTTTCCCTAGTGAAGAGAGTGATTGTCTCTGAAATTGATATCAATATTATTTTCTATAAGGTTTAAAATTTTATTTTTCATATAAATATTAATTCCTTCCAGAATTGATATTTTTCCTAATTTTTATGCACTAAGATGTGGCTAGATAAAGTCAAAATGGCCCACTATTTGCACTATATAAACTCTGTGATTGTTACACAGCTGCCTTTAATTTTTAGGATAAGTACTTTGGATTTAATATTTAGACAGTAGACATTCATTAATGATATTAGCGAGAAAGAGAAGTGATTAAAAAATGGAATCTGAGAAAAAATTATTTATGATCGTTTTTATAGGAGATCAGAGGAGATAAATAAAATTGGTTAATGCAAGTAGTAAGTAGATAAGTGATGAGTTAACACACAACATCAGATTGTTAAATCAGACTCTCATGAACAAGAGCTTGCCCTCAGTGTCAAATTTACTAATGTCAGAGATATAGGGAATCAAAAGGCTCAGAAAAAGAGAGGTCTGGGGTGTCAAGGGTGGCTTCTTAGATCTACACCTCTGTCCTAGAATCAAGGAGGTCTCTATGTGAAGTCCATGTGATCGCTTCACACAGTAGGAGCATTTAAATACAAAACATTTCCATCTTATCCTCCAGGGAGTGGTGTGGCCTTCTTGACATTCTCCAGGGAGGAATGCTTCTTAGATCCAGGGTTCTATTTAAATAGACAGCCCTTGGCCAGGGACATCCTGTCAATGGCTTTCAGAGATAAAGCTTCTTTCTCTAGCAAATATCATCAGTCTACTTAATCACAGATCACAGGCTAATTGTTAAGGAGAGCAGACGGAACCCTGGCTTTTTCCATCCCAAACTCCCTGGATTATATTCTGAAGAAAAAGAGTGAACATAAATTACAAGTTGACTGTGTTATCTTTTTTTTTTTTCTGGTGGTAAAATTTGGACTAGAAATAAGGCAAAGTTGTTTTTTTTTTTTTAAAGAATAAAAATTATAAACAGGGAGAGAGAGAGAGAGAGAGAGAGAGAGAGAGAGAGAGAGAGAGAGAGAGAGAGAGAGAGAGAGAGAGAATTAGAGCCAGGTTATTTTAGAGAAAGATGATAACTTCTCTGACAAAATATGGAAACTTGAGTGATAACTGACCTTGGAATAAACACATGTTATGTTTTAAGCATGTTGCATTTAAAGGGATCGGGGACATAAAAACAAAAGCATTTGGAAAACAGTAAAGAAGAAAGGTCAGTGCTGAAGCTGTATATAAATAATCTGAAAATTTAAATCTCATGGATGGATTAGTTATTTGAATACCTTGATAGAACATGTGGCAGTAGAGATCAAAGGATTAAGTCTGTGACAACTATAGTTTTACTTTCATCACTGAAATTTCTTTCAAATATTAAAATTTCTCATAGATCTAGGAAAACTGGGTTACTAGAATATGAAAAATTCAGAGATTCAAAAAAAAGTTTTAAAAGAAGAAAAGTATCCAAAAGTAAAGAGGTTAATGAAGGGGCAGGGAGGACTCAAAAGAAACATCTAATAGGTCCATTTAAAGAAATTGTTGAAAGCCTACATTGCAGCTCTCAGAATTATGATGCTAATAATTCATAATACTCCAAAAATAGGCAGCTTGCACTGGGAAAGCCCACGTGTTTTTTTCTGTGATTTTTTCAGTGTTATTCTTTTCTATGGTGTTGCTTTGTTATGAATAGACAACTAAAAGAAATGGATGATATTCAAATTACTCAAATAAACATATATTCTTGTATTTAGTGTGCTGAATGGTAACCTGCCAAAAGATGGCCTAGTCCCAATCTCTAGAAACTATGATTATTACTTTATATGATACTAGAGGCCCGGTTTACGGATTCGTACATCTGTGGAGTCCTTGGCTTGGTCTGTGACCTTTCACAATCTGGGACCCCTCAGGAGTTGTCAAACTGCCAATTTTGGCCTGATACCCACAGGCCAGGCCAAGGGACCCCCACTGGTGCATGAATCCAAGCACCAGCCCTCTAATGTGCATATTAAATCTTTGGTTAATCTCTTCCTGCTCTCCCCTCTACCCCCTTCCCTCTAAGATTTATCAGTCTGTTCCATGTTTCCATGCTTGTGCATTGAGCGTCTGCCCCCTGGTGGTTAGTGCACATTGTAGCTACTGGTTGAATGGTCAAACCATTATTTGGTTGCTTAGGCAATACACACACACACACACACACACACACCGTTTTCCCAAAAATAAGATAATGTCTTATATTAATTTTTGCTCCCAAAGATGCGCTAGGTCTTATTTTCAGGGGATTTCTTATTTTTCCATGAAGAAGGATATGGTACATATTTATTGTTAAATGAAAATAAAGGAAATTTATTACTTGAATACGGTACAGTAGTACTGTAGTTGTCAACACAAACCAGACAAACTGTGAATCCTACAGTATCAAGAATTTACTCATTTATTCAATGACAATCATGTCATCATATTCTGGAACATCATCATAACAATCCAATTCCTGAATTTCCTGGTGAATTTCTTGTGACTCCATTTCTTTCAGAATCAGTGGACCAAATCTCTCATGTTTAGCAATAGCACTGTCTTTAAATGAGTACTTCTTGTCAAGGTAGCCTGCTCGCAGTGCATTTGCAATGCAACTGTCAGTGATTTTTCTCCCATGAATTCTTCACCCAAGTCACAACTTCTTGCAGTTTAGGTTACACAAAGTTTCCATGCTGATTTCTCTCCATTCACACAGCAGTGACATGAGGACTCCGTGTAACGTCACTGGTTGCTAGATGCCAGTCGGGGCAGCGCTGGCGACCAGTTTACAGTAAATTAATTTTCATTCTGAAACAGAGCCCGGGGGCCTTATTTTTGGGGGGATGCCTTATATTTCACTCAGAAGGAAACCTGTAAGTAGGTCTTATTTTCGGGGAAACACGATATATATATGAATAATACCTTACATGACAAAAGATATTGAGTTCAGCACCTTGAGACAAGTTTATCCTGGGTTATCCAGGTATGCACTAAATAATGATGAGTCCTTATAAGAGTGAAGCAAAGGGAGATTTAACAGCAGGAGAAGAGGAGTCAATGTGACCCTGGAGGCAGAAATTAAGAGATTACAGTGATGTGGCCACAAGTCAAGAAATGCTGACAACCATCAGTAACTAAAAGGGGCAGAGAACAAGTTCCCTCCTGAGCCTTCAGAGGGCACGCAGCTCCACTGAAATCTTCTAGTAAAAATTCTGGCTTCCAGGCTGTGGAATAAATTTCTGTTCTTTTAAGTTATTCCATTTCTGGTAACTTGTTACAGAAGCCTTCCACATTTATACACCACATAAATAAACATGTTTTCTTTAAGTGGAAATGGATGTATAATAAAAAAGTAGAGATGGCCGAAACCGGTTTGGCTCAGTGGATAGAGCATCGGCCTGCAGACTGAAAGGTCCCAGGTTCGATTCCTGTCAGGGCATGTACCTTGGTTGCGGGCACATCCTCAGTAGGGGTTGTGCAAGAGGCAGCTGATTGATGATTCTCTCTCATCAATGTTTCTAACTCTCTATCCCTCTCTCTTCCTCTCTGTAAAAAATCAATAAAATATATTTAAAAAAAAATAAAAGTAGAGATGACAAATATGTCATTTGGCTGGTCTCTAAGAATTCTTGCATTTTTTAAGAGTTGGATTCTTTTCCCCATTGTAGGTCTAGCTAAAGTAGGGGTGCTGCTCAGAGAACTTGGTCTTTTATACAACTGAAAAGAGGATGAAGATGTCTACGGGTCTTAGAGGGATAAGCTGTCAATAAGAATGTTCCGAATTTCCCTTTTTTCCTTATGGAATTTTCGGAGGCAAAAATCATATTTGAGGAATAGTATTTTCTAATTTCATGTTCAGAGACAGTAGACAAACATGAAGTTGAGCCATGTCAGGGTGATTTTATTAGTAGGTGGCCCGAGTCAAACAGAGATGGTGAGGAGTGAAGAGAGCACAGAGTCTCAGTTTGTAATGAGTTGCCAGAAGGGGTGGAAAAGTGGAACACTACACCTTTGGCAATGTTATCTACCCCCTTTGGGGAAGGGGAGGGCAGTTCATCACTCTACATATTGATGTTCTTGTTTTCAAGGTTTAGCCACTTCAAATCATTAGCTTGATTTAGTCATCTTTATTGGGTTGGGTAATATTTCACTCCTTCTAGATTGGTATGCCACTAAGCTTCACTAACCTGAGAGTAAAAATGTCTGTAATTTCATGGAAAAGACAATCGGTTATTTTGTTCAACTCAGAAAAAAGATCAATTTGGTAGATGTAGATGCCTGTGTAGACGCCGCTGTGAGCAGCAGGAGGCAGAAGAGACTCTCTTGCGGCATGATGGTATTTTCATTATCGGTTGGATAAACACACTGAAAGCTTTTCCTTGCTACAGAGAAGTTATAATGGCCCATGTGTTAAAGTGTACTTATTTGCTGTAAAGAGGCATTTGTGGTTGATTAAACACGTCAGCTTCATTTTTGCATTTAATCAAAGGCAGGGGCCATTTATTACTTTGAATACTCCACTACCCAGACATTAGCCCTTGACTAATCTACACTACTTAATTGAAGAACATTTCAGGTGCAACCAATTATAATAGAACATGTTTTATTCCTAGACTCCACTTCAAAAACTTCTTAATATACGAGCCTTAATAAAAACTTCTGTCCATCTAGGAAGGTCATGCTGTATTTAATTTGGATAATCAACGTGCAGCCAGTATCCTGTAACACTAACAGTCAGTGAAAGCTGAATCATCGAGTCCTTCCCATGTCCACAAGTGCTCTACCTTTTGTGTTTCCTGAAACTGTACCTACACAATTCTTCTGGAGATTTTAGGTAGTAGAAAAGTGCATTTGGCAGTACATTTTCTTGTTCTCAGAGAGCAGAAGCAGTCCCCTGTCATTTTTAATGCTGTAAAATGGAGGTGATTTCTTTTATTTCTTCAAATTGAAGCTGTGAAATCTTTCAACTTCCACATTTACTATGTCCTTTCTTTAAAGTTTTACTTTCTACCATTTTTTCCCCTCCTACTCTGACTCCTGGGTACACTGGCTCTTGGATCTACACTTTCTACCATTTTTAAAAACCTCTTTTTTGAGGTACAATCAACTTACAAAATTCTGTGCATATTTAATGTATAAAACTTGCTGAATGTGGAAATAAGTGTATGTTTGTGAAACCATAATCATAATCTATGCCATAAAAATATCTATCACATTCAGAATTTTTCTTCCATCTTCTTAACTATTATTCATTATTATTATTAATTATGTGTATATGTAATAAGAATACTTAACTCAAAATATGCCGGTTATAAATTTTTGAGTATAGAATACATCATATGCACTATGTTGTACAATAGATCTCTAGGATTAATGATCTTGCATAACTGAAACTTTTGTACCCTTGACTGATATCTCCCCATTTTCCCCACCCCAAACCTCTGGAAACTACCATTCTACTCTCTGCATCTACGCATTTGTCTATTTTAGATTTCTCATGTAAATGGTATCCTGTGTCTGGCACATCTCATTTAGCATAATGTCTTCCAGGTACATCTACATCCTCGCCAATGGCAGGATTTCCTTATTTATTTAGTTTTTTGAGGCTATTGGATGTATATGTTACATTATTTTATTTATCTGTCAATGGATTTTAGGTTACTTCCATGTCTTAGCTGTAGTGAATTATGCTGCAATGAACATGGGAGTGCAAATCCTGATTTTAATACCTTTAGATATACACCCCAAAGTGGGATTGCTGGACTATTGGATAGTTTTACTTTAAATTTCTTTTTGTGGAACATCCATATCATTTTGCAGTGTCCAATGGTTTATTTTTCTTCACTACTTCCTTATCACTTATCTTTATTTTTTATTTTTATTTACTTATTTATTTTAATATATTTTATTCATATTTTACAGAGAGGAAGGGAGAGAGATAGAGAGCTAGAAATGTCGATGAGAGAGAAACGACCAGCTGCCTCTTGCACACCCCCTACCGGGGATGTGCCCACAACCAATGTACATGCCCTTGACCTGAATCGAACCTGGGACCTTTCAGTCTGCAGACCGAAGCTGTACCACTGAGCCAAACCAGTTTCGGCTATCTTTATTTTTTTAATCTTAATTTTTAAAAATAATAGCCATTCTAATTGGTGTGAGGTGATATCTCATGGTGGTATGTTTGCATTGTCCTGGTAATTGATTAATGATGTTGAATATCTTTATACTGTATATACTTGTTGGCCATTTGTATGTTTTCTTTTGGAGAAATTCCATTCAGGTCCTTTGCTCATTAAAAAAAAATTAGAATTGAGTTGTTTGTTTTACTGTTATTAACTTATAGTAGGAGTTTCCTATATATTTGGGATATTAACATTATCAGATATGTAGTTTGAAAATCTTATGATTTTTTTAAAAAAAATTCTGTAGGATGCCTTTTCATTTTATTTATGGTTTCATTTGCAGTACAAAACTTTTTAGTTTGATGTAGTCCAAGTTGTTTATCTTTGTTTTTATTGCCTTGGCTTTTTGTGTCATCTCATGTCAAGGAGTTTAATGCCTATTTTTTCTTCTAGTTTTATGGTTTCAGATTTTATGTTTAAATTTTTAATTCACTTGAGTTGATTTTTGTGTATGCCATAAGATAGAGATCCAATTTCATCTTTTTGCATGTGGGTATCTAGTTTTTTCAACACCATTTATTAAAGAGATGATCCATTCCTTATTTTGTATTCTTGGCAACTTTGTTTAAGATCAGCTGATTATAAATGCATGGTTTTATTTCTGGGTTCTCTATTCTGTTCCATTGGTCTATATGTCTGTTTTTATAATAGCACTACAGGCCTGGTACACAAATTTGTGCACCAATAAGGTTTCTTGACCTGGCCTGTGTTTCTTGATCGGGACAAAACCAGCTCTCCGACATCTCCTGAGGGGTCCCAGATTGTGAGAGGGTGCAGACCAGGCCGAGGGACCCCACCAGTGTGCGATTGGGGCTGGCAAGGTACATGGGAGGTTGGCCAGCTGGGGAGAGATCTGCAGGAGGGATCTAGAGTGTGTCTGGCCCATCTCACTCAGTCCTAATCAGCTGGACCCCAGCAGCAGCAAGCTAACCTACCAGTCAGAGCATCTACCCCCTGGTAGTCAGTGCACATCATAGTGAGTGGTTAGTCAGCCTTAGCATATCATGCTTTGACTGCTTGAACAGATGACTGTTCATTGGACACTTAGCATATTAGGCTTTTATTATATAGGATCATATTGTTTTGATTGCTGTAACTTTTTAATATATTTTAAAATAAAAATGTGGAATGATTCCAGCTAATTATTTCTCAAATTTTCTTTGGCTATTGTGACTTCATATGAGTTAAGGATTTTTTCTAAGTCTGTAAAAAAATATCTTTGGAGTTTTGATAAGGATTGCTTTGAATGCATAGATCACTTTGGGTAATATGGATATTATCTTATAGTTAGCTCTTGAAATAAGTTGAATTTATGTTAAATTTTCATCATCCAGAAATAACAGGTAGTAACTGCCTTTAGAGGCTAAGAGAAATTACTATAATTCAATATTTTAAGTTCTAAATTAAAACATGTTGATGCTGTTTATTCTATAGTAGGTTCATATCAGGGATTATCCAAGGCAAATTTATGACTCCTTATAAACCTGTAACATTTTCTCTCTCTCATTTGCTCTAAAGACTGCAGTATGCAGTAGCTGATACTGTTGTTCTCTTGTCTAGAACCAACCCTTTTATTTCCATGCTAATAGAAACACCTTTTTAATCAGGTAGCAATGTGTATTGTGCCAAAGGCTGAAACTTAGTATATCTATGTCAGTCATGATAATTCTCTTTTCCATGCTTGGTCTCTAGTTGTGGAAATGCAACTTGATTAATGATGAAAAAGATTTAAAAACAAGGCTGATAAAAACAAGATTTAAAAACAAGGCTGATAATACGTTAGGTAACTTTTGCTGCATAACAAGCCTATCCCAAACCTAGTCATTTAAAACATCAATGATTTATTTAGTTCATGATTCTGTGGTTTGGCCGGGTGGTTCTTCTGGACCAGGCCGGCTCAGCTGATCTGCCCTCAGCTTGCTCCTCTGGTAGATGGGCAGAGAGTGGGTGGTTGTATGATCCAGGATGACCATTGTAGAGTTGGCAATCAATTATTCAGGGCAAAATAATTGACTAGGCCCAATGTCTTCATTAGTCATCAGATTGGGGCTGTTTTTTTTTTTTTTGTTTTTTTTTAAGTATATATATTTTATTGATTTCAGAGAGGAAGTACGCGGAGAGAGAGAGAGATAGAAATACCAAATGATGAGAGAGAATCATTGACTGGCCACCTCCGCTAGCCCCTCACCAAGGACCGAGCCCATGATCTGGGCATGTGTTCTTGACTGAAATTGAACCCAGGGCCTTTCAGTCTGCAGGCTGAACTGTCTAGGGCTGGAGGCAGGCTTTTTCACATGGTAATCTCTCTCTCTCTCTCTCTCTCTCTCTCTCTCTCTCTCTCTCTATATATATATATATATATATATATATATATATATATATATATTTATTTGTGGTAATATGCAAATTAGGCCAGGACACAGTAATAGGTCATGACTGCACAGGAGAAGGTTGCACACACAGGTGAGCCCCAGAGTGGAGATGGAGACAGAGACGGGGGGGCCGCCCGAGCCAGCGTGGGGGCTCAGGCGGCTCCAGAGGGGACACAGTCAGGGGGTCCAGGGGCCATTGTGAGTCAGGCATCGGTCAGGGATGACTCCCATAGCGGCTGGCATTGGGCGAGTCAGGCGGGTTCCAACCTCCCAGGGGACCAGAGTAGCAGGGTTTCAGATAAGGGGATGCAGCATTCCATTACTCTCTTGAGTTTGTGGTTTCCAAGGAAACAGCCAGAAAGGATGATAAACCCTCCGAGAAGGGCAAAGGGCTCAGCTGGCGCCTGTCTAAGCAGGGGCTTCATTTATATGGAGCCTTCCCACAGTGAGTGACCCCAACCCTCCCAGGGTCAGGCAGGTTCCGTGGAGCGCAATCTCCACGCAATACGGGCCCCAGTTTCCTTCAGGCGATCTCATACACATTAGCTCGGGGCAGCGGGAAGGAAGGGAAGAGGCCTCAATGGCATCACAACCACAACAGGTCATCAGGGGGTGCATGGAGCACCTCTCGGCCCAGGGCCCTGCGGGTGCCTCCTCGCGTGATTTCATTCGAGCGCTGGGCCTCCAGTTGAAATACATAAAAAAAAAAAAAAAAAGAAATGTGCAAGTTTTATTGACATCTTGAAACTCTCACTACATAACTTCTGTGCACTCTCTGCTGACTAAATCAAGTCACAGCTAGCACATATGTGAGGATTGGAATAATAGAATCCACCTCTTAAGAGGAGGAGCCGCAAAGAATGGTGGCCATTTTTACCATTACCACAGGGAGCTTCTGGGAAGATTTTTTTCTCTCCTCATTGAGAGCTACTCAGGTAAAAAACAAACAAACAAACAAACAAACAAACAAACAAAAAAACCCCAAAACCTGTATTCCACATCTCCTTTTCCTTCTTGCTTTCAATAATGTCTTAGGTCTTGATGTTCAGAGATCAAGCCAAGATAATTTGAGATATGTAGTACCGGAACCACAATATCAGTGAGTCGCTGATTCATACAATGAAAGTCTCTTTTTACATATTCATATTCCCAAAGAGAGTAGCCATAAATTCTTGTAACTTTTTCTGATTGTCTTCTCATTTGCGAGTCATTCGTGAACATAAGCCAATGGGTAGTAATAATCTAAAATATACCTATTCACACACACAAGAATAAAATAAAATACACATATTCACTTAGCATTTACTGACCATGTGCTTTGTGTCTGCTTTTCAATCATAGAAGCAGAACCAGTTGGAGATTAGTAGAGAAAAAAATGATTTATTACAGAGAATTGACATATGAAATTACAGGGCCTGGCTAAGCAGACATGAAATCCACAGGGCAGGCAGTCAGAAAGGGAAGCTGACAAGCAAGCTGGAAGCCCACCAGCACTAGCTGACATAGGAAGCCCTGAACTCAGGGAACATCTAAGTGCTCTTTTAAAGGGTTTCACACTGATTGCATCATGTCCACACAGTAATCTTGCTTTTGATTAACCTAAAGTCAACTGGGTAGAAACTAAAAATATCTGCAAAATCCCTTCACAGCAGCACCTAGATTAGAGTTTGATTGAATTACGGAGAGAAGATTTTTTGTTGTTTTTTGCTACAAAATGGCTGCAGACTCCCTTCTGTCTTCTAACTTTCATTAGAGAATATCTCTTTTAGCCCACTCTATCTGAAAGCACACTAGGATGGGAATTCTGAGCAATGTAGTTCTGGATGGCTAAATTGACATGTCACAAAGCCATCTATATGGGCAGAAAATGGAAATACAATAATGACTTAAATTTTTTTATTTCCAAACTGTTAAGGTTATTTCCAGATATCTTGTAGTTGTGAAAAAAAGTACACAATGTAGAAAGTAAAATGAACAAATCAGTAGTTACATTTATTCAGCTAATATTTACTGAGTGCATACTATGTGCCAGGTACTCATCAAGGCATTGGAGATTTATCAGGAAACAAAACAGAAAAACAAACAAACAAGCATCCTTAACCACAAGAAGTTTACATTCTTGATATTGAGAACTAATCAGCCAATCAGTCCACAGTTGAATCCTGATAATGTGCCTTTTGGGGATGAGAGAAACTCAGGGTTGGACCCTGATTTCAAAATTAATAAATCATGCACATAATCTGGTAATTTGCTTATCACTGATGTACATCATTCATTTAAGTTTGTAGGCTCAAAGAATTTATCTGTATGTCCAAAACATCCTTATTTTTAATAGTTTTGTTTTAAAATGAGATTCAGTTTGTGTTCTATAGAACAAAAATAGATACTCAAAATGGTTCAAACCTTCAGATTCCTTCAGAACTACAATTCTCCACATACTCTATTAAATCTCTAGTTTTTCATTTGATTGTTGGAAAATTACAACCCGGCTTGCAAAACATCTTCTATTATGTCTTTTGAGTTTCTAGTTTTAGTTGTTTTTTTTTTTTTAAATCTCTTCTATATTTATATTTTATATGTGCTCAGCCTCATTCTTTTTTTAAATTATGTTTTTATTGATTTCAGAGAGGAAGGAAGACGGAAAGAGAGAATCATCAATGATGAGAATCATTGATTAGCTGCCTCCTGCACACCCCCCACTGGGGATTGAACCCTAAACCTGCTCATGTGCCCTGACCAGAAATTGAACCATGACCTCCTGGTTCATAGGTAATTGTTCAATTACTGAGCCACACCAACAGAGCCATTCTTGTTCTAACATCTTTATTTATTGGCCATTGTCTTTATTTGGAAGAACAAATAATTTTTGAAAAGACAGTTGAGATTTTTCTCCCCCCCCATAGTACTTCCATAGCATTTTATACATATTAGATGAATAGTAAAAGTTGATAAACTATATGAATGAATAAGTCATGATTATTGTATATTATGTAATATTTTTAGAATAGTTTTCAGGATTTAAAATACAATAAATATAAGATATAGCTTATGGAAAACATATATTCTCTCTTAAAAATTCATAAATAAAAATAAGGCATGGAATCTAAAAAATTTCAGATTGACTTTCCTTAAACCTCAGGAAATAATTAGGATGTTTAATCAGAATTGGATTTATTTGTGACTTACAATACTCTTTAAACCTCAGGAATAATTTTGTTCCTTTAACAAAACTATCTATTTGAAAATGTAGTTTCTGTCCTTGTAATAGTGCAGAAATTCCATTTCTTTAACATGACTTTCCTTTCTGTCTGTCCAGTCCCTTCCTTAATTATTAAGACCTTCAGACATGAGATTCTTGTCAGCATCAAATTGTCTTAAGAACAAAATCTCAGATCTGTTGCAGAAACAGAGTGTTAGTAAAGCTAAAGATAAAATCTTGCCTTCAGTTGTGTTTCAGCCCCAAGAAAGCAGAATGGCCCTACAGAACATACCCTCATGAAACCAGACAAGACAATGACATGGCTGATGTCAGGACCTGATACCCTGACCCCAAGCAATTAAAAGAGTCCTGGACCTCAACTCTTTTAGCCACCATGATTAATGATCTTTTCTTCCCCTATGTAACCCATCCTCTGGAAGCTATTGGGGAACCAGGTCTTTGAGTACTAACTTACCTGTCACTCGATGCCATTTCCTCAATTAATAAACCCTTACTTTCTTGGGTGCAAACACCTGCTTGCATTTGAGTGGGTTTTGGTGCACACAGGGAAATGGACTCCTTTAATTTGGTGACATCTTTAAAAAGTAAAAAAAAAAGTTATGAAAATGTATAATACATATACATATGGAAACGAAAAATTAAAACATTGCTTATTTAAAATAAAAAAGACATTCATTGTTTGCCTTTATATTTCCTTTTCTCCTTGCTCAACAGATCATCTGCTTTTTATTCCATTTTTCTCATCTATAAATTTGAACCAAGGTTTTGTATATCCTCTGGACTGGCAAGGAACAGACTACTACCAGTTGTTTTGTTTAACCCCAAAGCAAGAACTCATCCATTTGGAAAGTTCTAAGGGCTTTTAATGCTATAACAATAGAAAAATCCCAGGGATTTAGAGATTATCTCATCTTTTATTAATTTATTCATGGGGAAATTTAAAAATATACCTAGAGGAAAAGCATGACTCTGTTCAAAGGATGAATGAAAACTCTTCTGCTTTTTGGAGACTCATGTGAGCTCAGGTGAGCTCCAGTCCTTGCCTGGGGAAAGTCACATACAGAGAGAGCATAAGTCTGTCTTTTTCCTCTTTTCATTGCCACTTTCTCACTGTAAATTTTGTTATGTTTTCACCCTGATAGGAACTAAGAACTCAAAAGCGTAGGAGAATGGGTGATAAATAACCCCAGCACCGGGCAAGCTCAAAGCAGCAGAATTGGCCTCTTATGTTGTGAGGTGTTTTTTTTTTTGGGTGAACTATAACATTTAAGAGGTCTTTTAAAAATATTTTTATTGATTTCAGAGAGATAGAAACATCAATGATGAGAGAGAATCACTGATCAGCTGCCTCCTGCACATCTCCTACTGGGGAACAAGCCCTCAACCCAGGCATATGCCCTGACCTGGAATTGAACCATGGGAAAATTGGTGCAAGGGATAACACTCAACCAACTGAACCACCCCAGCTGGGCTTTAAAGGGTCTTTGAAGGTCAGACATATAGACACCTTCCTGCATAGTACTATTATGGTCTACCTTGTTTATGTTTAGTGGATATTTCTTAAGGCAATTTAATCAATGTTTACTCAAGTGTCATTGAAGAAAACCATTCATGATTTTTGGCAAATACATATACTCAAGTAGCTGAATCTTTCTGCATAGGCAGCCTAAAAACCTAGTGTTAAATTTGTTTCTGACATTTAAATTCATTGTGGTAACAAATTAGTCTCACAATTTGCTTCATCAAAATAATTCAAAAACTTTGAACATCAGTATATCTAGAAACTAGTTTTAAAAACCAGGTTACAAAATAACTGTGTGATAGCCTAAAGTTAATATTTGCTAAAATATGGCTTAACATCAACGATAAGGTTAAAAGTTAAATACTATTGCTTTCCTTTCAGGCTGTTTCAAAATTCTACACTAGCATACTCACATATCTTTTCATTCCTAAAAGTAAGAACATTGGGTGAAAAATTTCAAGTTGTAGTCTCTATTTCTTAGCTCTAGCTGCACAGAAAATTCTTGATTATGGGTCTAATAGCCTTCTTTAAATAGCCATACATCTGAATTAACATCATATTAAGTCTATTTAACAGTGAGGACACTGTTCATCTTTGTTATATTTGCTGTCAAGTGTCCAGCTACCAGCAATTTTCTTTTGTTTGTTCATTTGGTGAATGTATACTTATCAGAAGCCTACTGTATAAGCAGACATCATAGCAGTGGCCCAATCCCAGACTCATGGCTTTGTATAGTTGATGAGGATGAGTTTGAGGCCCTGAAATATCCTTTCGAACAATCAGACCCACAGGGAGCCAACTCCTCTTATGAGCAACCCCCAGCTTATATCACCTATTGATTTGTTTCAATCTGAGTCTTTTCTAAGATGATCACGTTAGCTCAAGTGGCCAGTCATCTGACTCAAGCCATTTCAGTTCCATATCCCACCTCAACTCCATGCTTGACTCCGTCTCTTGCTTCAGTGTCTATTGGCTTAGACACATTTGCTTTTTTGATAATTTTTGTCTAGATAACATCTTTGAAAAGTCCTTTCACTATCACAATGTTTTCAAACTACTTGTATTAAAACTATAATCACATTTGGAACAGAATTATACCCTTGATCACTTCTGATTAATAACTCTGTCAACTTAAGATTGCTATAATATTTTAGGTTTTTAAAGAATCTTAGAAACTCTTTTTCTCTCTCATTTCCCTCCCCCCACTTACGTTCAAAGAAATTTTTTGTGCAAATATACTTACACGAGAGGCCCAGTGCATAAATTCATGCACAGGTGAGTTTCCTAGGCCTGGCCAATGATCAGGGCCAATTGGGGCCTGCTGGTGGGGGGAGGGTGGATAGACAAGTGGAGGATACTATGGGAGGTTGGCTAACCAGTCCTGATCAGGGAGGCCAGCCGGGGGAGGGACTGGCCAGGGGAGGGACTGTGGGAGGTTGGATGGCTGGGGGAGGTTGGCTGTGAAAGCGAATTGACCACCAAGGTGCAGCTCCTGCATTGAACGTCTGCCCCCTGGTGGTCAGAGTGTGTCGTAGTGACTGGTCGACCCATTGTTCCAGACATTCTGGTCGTTCAGTTGTAATGGCCGCTTAGGCTTTTATATATATAGATAACAATAGCTAATTGCTACCACACACACACACACACACACACACACACACACACACCCCACACACACACACCCCTTTTCCCTCAAAGAACACAAACCAATGACAAGAAGTAAGTAAGGTTCAGATTAGCATTTGTGGAAAAGGAAAGGACCTATATATGCAGAGAATGTTCCTAAAATGATCCATGGAATCTGTTCATGGTAGTTGATGAGAGGTGCTAAGAGTTTCAAATGGAAGAAAAACTTACACTTCATGAAAAATCCTTTCATAATGTTTGACTTATTTTTTCTAACCACACCCATGTATTAGTTTTACATTATAAAGTCACACACACACACACACACACACACACACACACACACAATCTTAGAAATCATCCATGCAAATCCTTTTAAAAATAATTTAAAGATAAGGAAACTGATGTATTTGGCGGTTCTTATTTTGTAGTAAGTTAGTGGTGGAGCTGAATGCAGATTCCTCAGTGACTGCTCTTTCTCCTGTACTTTTGACAGAAGGACCGGTGACACAGAAGATATGCTCTTGAGGAAATCACACATTCTATGGGGTTCATTTTATATGCTACTATAGTATATGTATATTTAATATAGTACATACATTTGCATATGTTATGGGTTGAATCACGTTCCCCTAAAAAAGATATGTTGAAATTCTAACCCCTAGTACCTCAGAATGTGACTTTATTTGGAAATAGGGTCTTCATAGAAGTAATCAATTAAAATGAGGTAATTAGAATAAGTATTAACCCAATATGACTTATTTAATAAGAGGTCATTAGGGTAGGCACATGTCCAATATGATTTTATGTCTTTATGAAAAGAGAAAATTTGGGCACATAGACATGTACATAGAGAGAATGTCATGTGAACATGAAGGCAAAGGTCGTGGTGAGGTGTCTCTAAGCCCAGGAGTACTCAAGAGTGCCAGAAGCTAAGGCAGAGGAGTGGGACAGACTCTCCCTCACAGGCCTTGGAGGGAACCAACCCTGCTGACATAGCTTATCCTTGGGCTTCTTGCCTCTGGAACTGGGAGGTAATAAATCTCCCGCTGTTGAAGCCACCGTGTGTTAGCGCAGCCCTAGCAAAACAATGCAGCCAGCATGCATGGACCTATCTTATGTAAACTAAGTTTGCTTGGTTTGTTTCTTTTCATCCCTTCCCACCCCTCCCCTTCAATGAAAAAGAATTTAATTTTAAAGTGCTTCTCACCTTTAGTGTGAACACATTCTTTCAAGGAAATATCAAAACAGCAGCTCAATTCGGTCAATTTCACTTGAAAAAATAATTCTAGTTAATATCACGAATTTAGTATTGTATTGATATAGTCTCTGAAATAAAAGTTGATTATTTAAAAAACAATTTGAAATACATTAAAAAAATAATTTTAAATTACCTCTATTTCCTGAAGACATACATGTTGGAAAGGAAGTCATTATTTCACTGAAACGCACATGTATTATAAAGAATATAAAAGTTGGGCATGCATAGATGCTTATAAAAAAAAAAACTTGAAACACTGGTGGTGGTGTTAATCATACTGTTAATACTACATTTCAATACCACTGTTAAGGAAAAGTGTAGTTGCGCTTGGTAATGGCCATAGTTATGGAGATGGGAAAGCTCTGCTTGCTTAGATACAGCTTATTTGCAGTGGTTATTTTAAAACTTCATTAGAAAAAATGTCTATAATGAGAACTGATACTTTTGTTTTCTGCATAATCACAGTAGTACCTTAAGAAAAGTTGATCTTGTAAACAACTGTTTCTACTATTTTTCTCCCATCAGCTTTAATAGTTATTGCTTCAAAAAAGCATAAACTGGGTTGAATTTGTTGGTAAGGATAACCAGTTTTAGAAATATATAACTTTGGCCTTATGTAAGATAAACAAAAGTATACTACAAAATTAAAATAATTTATTCTCATGAATAATTTTATAGAAACGAAATAATGTTCTAAGTAATAGAATATTAATACTCATTGGTAGCATGAGTAAATTTATATAAAAATTTAAAAACAGCCAAAACTGGTTTGGTTCAGTGGATAGAGGGTCAGCCTGTGGACTTAAGGGTCCCGGGTTCGATTTTGGTCAAGGGCATGTACCTTGGTTGTGGGCACATTCCTGGTAGGGGGTGTGCAAGAGGTGGCTGATTGATGTTTCTCTCTCATTGATGTTTCTGATTTTCTATCCCTCTCCCTTCCTCTCTGTAAAAATATCAATAAAATATATTTTAAAAATTAAAAACAAGTTAAAGGAAGAATAAAAGTATGTGATATACCAAAGCACTTTTTATTGGTCTAATAGAATAAATTAAGCCTTTGACAAATGGAATATTTTAAGAATTATTTCTACATTTAAAGTTGTAATGGGACAAAGCCGTTTATTATTATATCTGACCAAAATGAAAAGATATTTAAATCCTTTTTTTTTTTTACTCTTTTTGTTTAAACAGTCTTGAAAGACATTGAATTCTGATTTCTTTAGTCCAGTAGCTATGAAACAGTTAAAAAAAATCACTTAGGATCGAATCCCAGATTAAAAAAGAGAAATATCCATGCTATTTTTTGACATTCAGCATTTTGTTTTCAGGATTACTATTTTGCTTACTATCCTGATTTTAATGAACCCTGATGATTTTTCTGACAGTGTCTGCCATCTTCAATCTTTTTTTCATACAGGCACAGAACATTGAGTGATGGAAGCGGACACTACGCAATCAGGCAGTATTCAATTATGAGGGGTAAATAAACCACAGTATACACTGGTATATTCTGGAAGCGATCAGACTCAGGTCTGTCTTTATTTCCTTTTCATTACCAGCAGTCCTTTATGACTGGACCTTTATCCATTTTTGATATTGGAGTTGCCTACTACTGGATGTCTTTGCTTCCAGTATCTATGCACACCCCCAACCAACATGTACCTCTTTAAAAAAAATTGCATCTCACTTTTGTTGTTTTTTTGTTTTTTTTTGCCAAGAACATATATCCTATTAAGAGCCTGAACAGGTTTCCAAGGCCCTTCATCCCCTCACATTTTCTCTTGGCCTCATCTCCTTACTTGAGGCTTCCAGCATGTAGCTTCAGCTTTTGTGCTTTGATTTGTGGCAGTTGGATTTTGTACCTGTTGTCTTCATCTCCAGAACGGTACTTCTCTGTCTTTCTGTGTCTGTAGATCCAAATAGATCCAGATTCTGCAGGTCTTCCAGCCACGACACTCAGCTTTTCCTCTTGGATTAGTCTAACTAATCCCACCCACGCTCTGCATGTAGTTCTATTTACACTTCTAAAATGGTCTTGCAATTTATGGTGCATCAACACAATAAACTATTATAAAGATATTTAAATGATAATTTGAATACAACTTTTATAAATATGTGTGACACACTGTTAAATGAGGAAGATAAATTAAAAATTATTTTCCCTAAATATTTAATGCAGTGCTTCTTAAACGTTGGAGGGCATGAGACACCCCGGAAACACTTACTAGCAGTGCTTACCTAGAGAAGCTAATTTAGTTGGTCTTGCACAGGTCCTGGGAGTATGGATTTTGATTTCAGGGAAGAGGCTGAATACCTTCTCTGCTCTTTATTTTAATTGTTTTAGAAAAGCCTTTATTGTGGAAAATGTCAAGTATCCACAATTATGGAAACGATAATGTAATAAACTTTATGAGTCCCCTGCCCAGCTGCAACAATTTCCACCATTTCACCAAACTTTTCACCTAATCTTCCCTCTGCTTGTGACAGAGTGATTTGTCATAAAGCACTCACCAAAAACCTCCTTTAAAATTAAGGAACAATGATGTGTTCTTACTGAAGCAAAGAACAAAGACAGAAAAAAAAACCAATAACACCTCCACCCCCTGTCCGCCCCAGTCCTTAAATTTAAAAATTATGTCCAGATGAAGTTTTTGCCTTGTGGATACTCTTACATGGAATCAGAGAAATGAAGAGATTAGAAGACTGGACATGAAGAGATTAGTAGGCGAATACGGTTTTGAGAGAACTCTATTGCCAAAAGCCCCACAAATATGACTTGCAGCAGCCAGTGCTTTGCCCCCTAAAGTGACCTGTGGTCCCTGGACCAGTATCAGTGTGGGCTAGACTTGGAGAGTTGTCAGGAGGAAGAGGTCGCAGGGCCCACTCAGAGAGCTGAGCCAGAGGCCATGGAGAACTGGGGACCAAGGAGACCTTCTCAGAGGAGTGAACCAGGAATTTTCAAACTGGCTCACCAAGAACTCACTCTGTCCCAGTTCAGGGGCCTTCCTTACTCTTTCCCAGGAGGATCAGAGACTCCTGTGTTTCTCCACTTTTCCATATAGGAGTTTCCCCCAACCCCTTTAGGAAATCCTCTTTCATTTTATCCATTATATATGGGTGCCGAGTATGGATAATGTTTAGTTTATAGATTGCCAGACAGTGAGACACATCCTCAGGACCCATTGGAGGGAATTGTAAGTTGACTAGAGGACCTAAACATTGCAATGGATCCTGTAACTGAGAGAAGGTAAAGTGTATGTTCTTTTTATAGAGAAGAGAGAGCACAGATGCTTGGTTGCCCAAAGGACGAACTGTGCCTATACAAGTTTATTCTCCTCATCACTACCACAACACTGACATTTCCCAGTATCCTCTGAAGATGGCCAATGTGATGTGGATATAAGTCTTGGTGTAGAACATTTGGAAAATCCTTGCTACAGTTACTTATACAAGATGATTTGAGTGTTGGTTACTAAACTGAATCAACACTGACTGCAAATGGAAGTATGAACATAAATAAAGATCAATCCTGAGTCCATGACAATACCCAGAGCCTCCTTTATGATTCTAGGCTTCTGATCTCCAGATTTATTTTATATAAAGGTTAAAATTCTAACTTAATGTTGGTCTCTGTTATTAGCAATGAGATGCAATTCCTAAATGAGACATCTATTAATTTTCATTGCCTGTTTTCTATTTTCATTTTTATTGGTCTTTGAATATTCTTCATATATTAAAGATAGTCATATTTTTTCTTGCTATATATATGTAGGAAATATTTTTCTCAGTTTTTTTCAACCTTTAACTTTGTTTTTAGTAATTTGACACATAATAGTAACGGATTTTATGTAGTTAAACCTCTCTCTTTTTATAGCTTTTGTCTTTAAATTCACAGTTAGAGTCCTTTCTCACAGACAGGTTATAGAATGATTTTCCCATTGTATTAGTTAGGATATACTACTCTGTGATGCAATAACAAATTGACCTTGGAGCTTCAGTAAATTAACACAATAAAAATTTATATTTTCTTCACACAAGGTCTGATGTGGGTCAGGCAGCCCTTCACAATCTTGTAATGGCGCCATCTGGAACACAGGGCTTCCAAATCACCGCAACAAAGGAAGAGAAACAGATGAAGCACACTGTTGGCAATGGCAGTCTCATGCACACAGTCTTTTGACCCCACACTTGGCCCTGTAAAAATTGGCCTCGGGCCTGGAACACTTCCTTACCAAGAGATGAAGAACCCACACTGCCTTTGCCAGGTCTGTCACCTTGTGCAGGAAAATCTTCCCCTGCTTTAGGTTCAATGAGTGTTCTTTTGTTCTGCTTAAGCATGTGCATCCCACAGCACCTGGCCAAATCCTACTGCTATTATCTGTCCTCTGCAGTGAGGGGACAGGCTCTTTACATGGCAGCATGAGAGAAGTGCATGTGGGCAAACTGCCCGGTGCCACTCTGGTCACCGGGGACCACCACCCACTATAAAAGTTGGTCTTTGTCTATGTTATGAGAGTGTTCCAACCAGTGCTTGTCTGTGTTGTGCTTTCCTTGGTGACTCAGTATTCGATAAGAAGAACTATTCCAACTTCTATTCCTGGTGGTTGACATAGTGATGACCTTTGCTATGCACCTTTGGGATTCATAACTGGTACATAATATCCTACTCAACACATAGATTCTGAACTGTCTTGACTTGGAAGCAACACAAGCCGTTCCTGTTCACATTTGATTAGTCAGAAACTGTCACATAATCCAGACCTAACTAGATGGTTTTCACAACACAGAGGGTTTCAGTTCGATGTGCACTTGACACAGCCCACTACAACCCTGTTTCTTCACTTCCTTTAATTATCTAATTCATGAAGAGTTTGCTATGGTGTATTATATTAGGCCAGGATCTGTGTTGGTTATATGATTTACTTCAGACAGCTATTTTTTTAAATCACTGCTTGTCTCAAATTAAGAAAACATTGCTCCTCAGAGCCTTGCCCTTTGAGATGGTATGCTTCCTGCAGACACCTGCTCTCATACTGCTAATGGCCAGGGACCCTCCTTGTATTTGGCCATACTTGTTTGATTTATTATTTGTAAGTTCCCTCCATAAAGGTAAGGCAAAGTTGACCAGCTGACAGAGATGTGATAGGCAAGTTTTTCTTTTCATCAACTTTTCCATAGATCGTGTGTCCCTTTTGCTGTATGGCAAAGAGACCAACTGAGAATGTTTACTTTTAGTGTGTGAGCTCACCTCTGACACTGTGTTGTGGCCATCAGCTCTTCATTGATGACCTTATCTATGATCTTGGTAAGTGTAAGACACTTGCTTGTGGACAAGTGAGAAATAGCCACAATCTCGTCGGTTGTTCTTGTGAATTACAGCTTGGGACACATACAAAGTGCACATAGGAGCAGATCCCTTTGGATTGCTGTGTTTACAATCTCACGTCAGAGATTTTGCTTCAATAAAATTTGGCAAAGCACTTTCTGATTAAAATGGAGCTGGATATCACATGGGAACATTTTCATTTTCATTTTTGACAGGGAAAGAATCTTTGGGAATAGTTGGTGTAACAGTTCATAGACTGGGAGAATGGTCAAGCAATGACCTTTTACACAAGGTTTAGAGTCATACCTGGTTATAGGACATGTCCTTTTGTACTGAGCTACCAATAAACTCTTTTTATGGAAATAAAGCTTTGCGGGGAGGAGTTGCCTTCATTCTAGAAGTATTGGTCAACATAAAGTATATGAGAAAAGAGAGATGACTATGCTTCATTATGTATATGAAATGAATTTCCATTCCTTTATGATGGCTCAAGCATGGGAGAATGGCCCGAGGTTGATGTCCTGACAGTTGCATTCAGATGAGGAGCTCTCTGCCATTCTTCATGGTCTAGGAATGATGGTGGAACTCTGAACTCTCTCACATGGAAAACCTCTGGTGAAAGGTTTTGGGAGATTTATGGCACAGATTGGTCACATGAGCACTAATGCCTATTTAGTTTCTTGTGCTCCTGAATGGCTCATTTCCCTTTATCACTGAAAAATAACAACTTTTTCATGGCCCAATTTGTTTGCTTTTTTCCCCGTGGGCCATAATGTTTTTATTATAATTTCTTAGCAGGATGTTTTATTACTGCGGGGGCAATGCTCACTCTTTATTGTTGATTTGTTTTTCCTTCCAAATTTGGCTTATGAATTTGTAAAACTGTAGTGTTTCATAAAACTTTTAGAATAATTTTTATATCTTCAATTAAAATAATGATAAAAAATTAAAAGCTAGCATTTATAATTCTCTTAACTATGAGTCAGAGAGTTTAATAAGCACTTTTACATATGTTAATTCATTTGACTTTCACAAAAATTCTAGTAGATAAATACTTTCATTATCCCATTATACAGATGAATAATTGAATTGATCTGATCAAATTCACTGGGTTAGTAATTGGTATAGCTGAGATTCAAACTCAGACCTTGTGTCCAGAGTTCATATTTTTAATTATGATGCTAAACTGAAGTTCATTTTTCTCATTTTTGCTAATTTTTAGACATTTATATTTTTACTTGTTAATAAATATGGTATCTTATATAATTTATACATTTTATATACTTTGTCAATAACATACATTTAAAATACTTTCTCCTAAATTGTGACCTGCCTTTTAACTTTCTATATTTTCTATACCAAAGTTTAAAATGTAATATAGTCAAATTTATCATGATTTTTCTATAGAATTTGTAAATGTTTTTTATTTACCCTGAAGTCATAAAGTTGTTCTATGTTTTGTTAGGAAATTAAAAAATATTTTTAATAAGTAGTTTAATTTCTTATAAGAGTTTGTGGACTTTGGCAGAACAAAGAAAAAGGTAAATTAAAATTATATATATATGTGTATATATATATGTGTATATATAAACATACATATATATGTATATATATACACATATATATGTGTATATATAAACATACATATATATATATGTGTGTGTGTGTGTGTGTGTGTGTATATCTTAATTTTAGAAAGGAAGGGAGACATAGAAACATCAATGATGAGAGAGAATCATTGATTAGCTGTCTCCTGCACACCCCGCACTGGGGATTGAGCCTGCAACCTGGGCATGTGCACTGACCTCCTGACTCACAGGTCGAATGCTCAACCACAGAGTCACTCTGGCCAGACAGAAAGAAATGTTTAAAAAAAGTAAAAAAATTTTTTTTCAAAGTCCCACCCAACTCTGTCACTTTTTTGAAATTTGCTTATTTTATTTAACACTATATTATAATCATTCTTTTCTGTCATTGTCAATGAATAATATCTCTTAAAAAGGTAATTATAATATATCATTAATAATTATATGACAGAAGAATTATTACTATTATAGCAAGATATCTAGGGATGAAAAAAAAAGAGAAAGATTGGGGTCTTTAACTCCCTAGCACTGTGCTTGCCAGGCTATAGGTCAGCAGTGGCTGCACGTGGCCCTGCCCTACAGACACGGAGATGCCTGTATAACTACTCTCTCCCATTATGACTCTAAGCTTGAGTAGTAATGGCTCACCATTGTTGTTACCTACAGGCTGCTTCACCATCTCTGCCAGTTTCCCTTAAATTTGTATACTTCCTTTTCCTAATTATCGTCATTTCATTGGGCATGTTTCTTGCCCAGTCTCTACTGAGCCATGTAGCTGCAGAGGAAGACTGCTGGAAAGGAACCATGCCTTTTGAACATAACCAATTTCAAACCATCGAGTGTCAGGGAGGGAGCCAAAGGGATACATGCTTTTTAAATTGTTCTCTAACCTCTTATTTATCTTTTTTTAGCCCAAGCCGCCCACAAGCTTGGGGATAAGGATGCTCATGGGTGTAGAGCACAGAGCACAGAGCCGTGCCCATTGGAGTGGAAAGTGCATCTTGTTTGGCAAAGGGAGAAGATCCAGCATATGTACTAAACCCTTAATATGGGTTTCCCAAAGGGCTATGATTGATTCCAAGACGAGAAAGAATTTGATTATTTGATTCCTTGCTTTTAGTATCTCTTTTGTTTGTTTATTTCAATACCATTGAAAGAAATGAAACATTTAAAAAAGATTTACTGTGAGGGGATTAGATAGGGTAAAGCTTGGGGAGGGACAGTGAGAGATGCTGTTAGATGAGCAAGAATGCAACTTTTCTCTCTTTGTCCTAATTCCCTTTAACCACTCTCCAAGTTTTTTCTTGGGTTTTAAGTTCATGCTTGGAAGCATAAATCTCTCTCTGTGTCTTTCCGTCTCTCTCAGTGTGTGTGTGTGTGTGTGTGTGTGTGTGTGTGTGTGTAATTACCAGAGACAAGAAGAATGAAGTCCTATGTATGGGAAATCTAGCTTTTGATTCTCATAATCAGAACCTAGAATTTAGAGAGTTATAGTTTCATATGTCTTGTTCGTGCAAGACTGGTTCTGCTAAATCAAGAAATATTAGGGGAATATACAACTATTCCATCATACAAAAATTGTTAGCTCCTATTTCATAGAGAAAAACTAAGACATGTCATGGCCATGAGCATTTTTTCCACCCCAGCTTCATTTTCTACTTGCACATTTTATGTTGGAGAATTCATATTTCCTGTTTGCATCAAGCTTTGAGGATAGTATAATAGTAGTCATCAATGAAATCATGTATTGAATGCTTTCCATGTACTATGTGTTTTATTAAACACTGTAATGAATTATTTTCTAATTTCTTCTAATAAAATCATGAAGTGCTGTATTAAGCCCTAATCTATTAACTTGTTCTTTTTTATATAAGGCAGTGAGATGAAACATGTAGAATCATAAGTGTCTTAAATCAGTTAAAACATTTTTAAACAACATTGTTGTTATTTTCTTCTCAAGATAATAATCAGATACTTCTCATGCTGGTTTCCTGCTTTCTGCTGGCAAGGCTGATTTTTTTTCTTAAAAACCTGAGAAGAGGAAATATCATTACTGAAGAAGTGGCTGACAGAGTTTGTCCACAGTCATGTCTCCTGGGACCAAGCTGATATCACGTCAGGTGACAGTGAGAAACCACTTGTTCCGGTTCTCCAAATCCCACATTCAGCAGCATCACATTGGTAGCCATAGTGCTGTTTTTAAAAGCTGAATTGTTTTCTAAAGATGATGACAGGCTTACTCCAAAATCTTAAAGCCCTGAACCTTGAATCATTTATAGGGGTTTATTAGAAGCTTTAAACAGTACCCCAATCTGCCTCTCACTAAACAGCACTGGATCTGCTGGATGATATACCCCATGTATCAGGGCAGCCTGCACGTCAGCCTGGACCTGTTGTAGGAGTCTTGTCTTATCCTGAGATCCAATGAAAACTACATAGCAGCTTCTCAGGTCCCTCAGTAAATGGGCCAGAGCAACAGCCTCCAAAGAGGCTTTGTGCCCTGTTCTTAGTTGTAGGAGATGCCAAGTATAACTTATCCTTCATTTTTATTATTACTAGAGGCCCATTGCACGAAGATTTGTGCAATAGGCCTTCCTTCCCCTGGCTGCCGCACTGGTTTTCCTTAAACACCCATGACCCAGGCCTTCCCTCTGTCCAATACCTTCCATCTTCGCTCCAGTCAGAACGCCACTCCTGTCGCTCCCTCCATCCCCACCCTACCCCTCATAGCAGGTGTCCAGCCCTGCCCAGCTGCTCCATGCCTGCATATGTGCTGCCTGAAGTGGCTGGGAGGCAGGGCCATCACCATCTTTGTTGGGTTAATTTGCATACTCACTCCTGAGTGGCTGGTGGGCGTCATGAAGTGATGGCATATTTTGCTTTTATTAGTGTAGATTATTATTATTATTATCATTATCGTTTATCCTCACCAGAGGATATTTTTCCATTGATGTTTAGAGAGACTGGAAGGGAAGGGAGAGAGAGAGAGAGAAACATTGATGTGAGAGAGACATCGATTGGGTGTCTCCTGCATGCTCCCCGACCAGAGCCCAGGATCAAGCCTGTAACTGAGGTACCGTATTTGCCGGCGTATAAGATGACTTTTTGGCCCTGAAAAATATGCCTCCAAGTGGGGGGTAGTCTTATACGACGAGTATATAACAAACTCTGTATTTTTAGTGGAAATTTTAGTGGGTCGTCTTATACGCCCAGTCGTCTTATAGGCCGGCAAATACGTATTTTTTCAGGGCCAAAAAATCGTCTTATACGCTGGCAAATACGGTATGTATCTGTGACCAAAATTGAACCTGGGAACCTTCAGTCTGAGGGCTGATGCTCTATGCATTGAGCCAAATCTGGTAGGGTGATTCTTCACTTTAGAAAATATATGTAGACATTCTCCACATCATTGGACCCTTAGAGATTTCACTGAAGGAAGGCCCTTGAATTTAGTTAGACTTATTTTTTACCCTCTGACACACAATTGTGCTACCAGTAAGTCTAGAGTAGTGGCTACTTATCGCTCACTAGATCCAATCAGCTTGTCATTAATGTACTGGACCAGTGTAATATCTTCTGGAAGGAAAGGTGATCAAGATCCTAATAAATGAAACTATAACATAGGGCTGGATAGATGATATAACATTAAAGGTGTATTTCTGACCCTGACAGCTGAGAGAAAACTGCTTTTGGTGGACTTAATGAACAGGTAGAAGAAAAAGAAAATTTCCAGAGCAATAGTTGTGTACCTGGTATCATGGGATGTGCTAATTTGCTCAAGCAACAAGATCTCATCTGGTTTGCTAGCTGCACTTGGAGTCACCACCTGATTGAGGTTATAATAATCAACTGACATTCTCTAAGATCCATCTACCTTCTGCACAGGACAAATATGAGTGTTGAAGGGGATGTGGTAGAATCACCATCCCTGTGTATTTCAAGTCCTTTATGGTAGCTTTAATCTCTAGAGAACTAATATAAAAGTTCCCAAAGTTCTAATGGCTTTCTCTTGGTATTTTCCAGAACTATTTTCCTCACTCTACAGCTTATAAAAGCAATGGGAAACCAATGCTCAGTGCTAAGTATGTCCATTGCAATTATGCATTCTGGAACCAACTACACAGGGTAGACTGAAGGACCCACCTATTCCATTATGAATGGGCTTGAGCTGAAATCTAGAAATGAGGTGCTGTAGCAAATACCTAAAAATATGGAAGTTGTTTTGGAAGTATGTAATAGGTAGAAGCCAGAAGAATTTTGAAGAGCATTGTGGCAAAAATACATATTATCAGAAATGTAATGTAGGTGATTCTGATGTTAACTTAGAAAAGAGAACTGAAAAGGGAAGGTTCTAAAAGATAGAGCTGAAATGAGAAAGCATCAATTTTCATAGAGCACCTAAGTACTCTTCAGAATGTTGGTAGAAATAAGAATGTTAAAGGTCATTCTGATGAGGTCTCAGGTGGAAATGAAGAACATTGGAAACTGGAGTAAAGGAGAATCTTGTTATAAAGTGGCAAAAACAAAAACAAAAACAAAAACAAAAACAAAATTTGGCTGAATTGTATTTGTGTCCTAGAGTTTTGTGGAAAGTAGAACTTTCAAGCAATGACATTGAATATTTAGCTGAACCTATGTCTAAGCACAGTGTTGAAGGAGCAGACTCATTCCTCCTGGCTGCTTATTATGATATCTGAGACGAGATTAATGATTTAAAAACTGAACTGTTAATTAAAAAGGAGGCAGAACTTAAATATTTGAAACATTCTTAGCTTATCCATATGGTAAAAGATGAGAAAGTGTGGTTAGAAGAGAACATGAAGGGTGTGGCTAAACAACAATGGATAAAAAGATATCCGTCTCAACAGAAGTCAGGTAGCTATTATTCAACACAATGGAAGTCCATCTCTGAAGGCAATTCAGGAATCATCAGGGTGCCCCTCCAATCATGAACCCAGAGTGCAATGTGGGTGGTTGAGCCATTTCAAATTGGGGCAACTGGTGCCTCTGGGATCTTGGAACAAGCCCTGGAACTGCCTTCCAACACAGGCTCTGCTCCCTGCACTCCTCAGCCACCCCAGATGTGGCTCCAGTGACCACGGTGGTGTGGGCTGTAGTGGTTTTTTTTCAAGATGGGCCATAGCTGCTAGTGCACAGAGTACATGAGCTTTGAGGCGAAGCTGCTTCAGAGACTCTAGACCAGTTGAGTTCCCTGCTTGAGATTTGAGCTCTGGAGAGCTGCAGAGGTGGGACCACAGCCCAGGTGAATCTGGAAGGTAGAGGATAAGCCAAATAGGATTATTCCTAAACCTTAAGATCTCATGGAGTTTGCCTTGTACTTTGGACTTACTTGGAACCTGTTATCTCTTTCTTTTTTTCTATTTCTTCCTTTTGTAATGGGAATGTCCATCCTGTGCCTCTGCTATGTATTGTACTGTGGAAGCACATAACATGTTTTCACAGCTGGAGAGAAATTTGCCTCAGCATGAATCATACCTACAGTCTCACCCACATTTGATTTGATGATATTTAAATGGAGCTTAAGACTTTAAAGTTGATGCTGGTGAGACTTTGGGTGCTATTGGGATGGAATGAATATATTTTGCATGTGAGAAGGACATGAGTTTTAGAAGACCAGGGACAGAATGCTACAGACTGAATGCTTGTGTTCCTTCTTCCCTCCCACCTCTCACTTTATATATTAAAGCCAAATAATTCCCAAATGTAATGGTGTTTGGAATTAGGACATTTGGAAGGTGATCAGGTCATAAAGATAAAGTCCTCATGGATGCAAGTAGTGTCTTTACAAAAGAGATCCCAGAGAGCTCCCTTGCCCCTTCTGTCATGTGAGGAGATAATGAAAAGATAGCAATCAATGAACTAGGATTAGACTGTCACTCAAAACTGAATCTGCTGGAACCTTATTCTTGAACTTGCCAGCCTCTAGAACTATCAGAAGCAAATTTCTGTAAGCCATTTTCTCATTATAGCAATTTGGTGAGAATTTTACTTATTAATTATTTGTAGTTAACCAGAAAAAAAATTGCTTCAATATAGGGAGCTAAAATACTTCTAAAAGTTTTAACATAAAATTCTTGCCATGCTAGTTCCTGAGCATATAAATCTCAGTTGATAGTCAAGATTCTGTTATACATTTGATTCATTATTTTCAGTATCACTTTTCTTAGCAATGAGACTTAATCTGAATAGGCTCTAACAATCCTCTCTTTGACATTTGTTTGATTTTTTTTTTACTGGATTCCTGATAATTTATAGTATTTAAAGTTTTCTTGTAAAAAAAAAGAAAAAAGAAAGAGAAAAACTATTAAATAATGCCTTAAAATAATCCACTTTAGTACAGAAAGCACTAATGTCTATGGGAGAGCAAGGTCTTTAATGCAATGATTCTTGTGTTTGTAGAGAAATTCTCCTTAACAAAATGAAGAATCTCAGGGGGAAAAACACAATTGGTGGCAATAAAGTCTTTTTTTTTTGGGGGGGGGGGACTGGTATCTATAAATCATTTATATAAAAGGTAGACCATCTTAATACTTTACTAGAAAGGATGAAGAGCTAAGATTTAGTGATACAAGAACCAATTTTAATAGAAGAAAGTTAAACCAAATACCAAAATGATTGTGGTATGGCCAATATAGGCCCCAGTGAAGCTTTCTCAACTGCATAGGGGTCAGAAGTTCCAGATTTTTAGTCAGCAGATCAGGGTTTTAAGCTTTGGGTGTATTTCTTAATGTGACTACTGCTTCATTTTTCTTGACCAACATGAGGCTGTGTGTGAGGAAACTCTTGGAAAATCCAATATTGTAGGCTGGTGGTGGTGGTGAGGGCTCATCAGCATTTGTCACACAGAGTTCTTTCCTTCATTTAGGAGAAGATGAGCTCCATGAAGTGTCACCAATATTCTTAGAATATCATACTGCAAGGTCATAAGGAAAGAAAGAGATCTCTTGCTCTCTCTTTTGGGAGACATGGCATACTAGCAACTTTGCTATGTTTATTTTAGATAATAGATAAGATTCTCCTATCAGCCTCAGTCATCCAGGGACAGTTGCAATTTACTGTCATTGTCAGTCATTGAAGTTGCAAAATAGGAGGTCAGTGTTCTGCTGGGGCCAGCTCAAACGTGTACATTTCTTGATGAATCTGGGCTTAATGACATCATGTGGTAGTTTGAATTGGCCATGACAGAAGTTTTCATACTACAGAAATTGGAAACTGCTACAAATCATCCTTCCTTCCTCCTACCTCCTCCCACTGGAGAGTAGATTTATACCAGTGAATATATTTCAGATGTTTACATCAGTGAATATATTTTAGAGGTTTCCAAATAGAATTTTGAGTTCCTTTGGATTGTCCAAGTCACCATAAATATTAGAGAGAAATGTATTACATTTATATATACTCCAAATAGATGCTTAATTAACCAATTTCAGGGTCATTAAAAGTCAAGAGGAAACCTTTAATCAAGAAACTTGTATAGGAGTAATCAGGCCAATGAAATAATTTAACTTGATTTACAGAATCCCTAACATAAATATATGTGAATGTTAGATATTAAATAACTGGAATAGCATTATTTGTTATGAATTTTCTAAGAATATTTATTTTTATTTATTTATTTTTATTTTTTAAATTGTTCTTTAAAAAATATTTTATTGATTTTTTAACAGAGAGGAAGGGAGATAGTCAGAAACATTGATGAGAGAGCGTCATTGACCAGCTGCCTCCTGCACACCCCCCACTGAGGATATGCCTCCACAACTAAGGTACATGCCCTTGACTGGAACCGAACCTGGGACCCCTCAGTCCATAGGCCGACGCTCCATCTACTGAGCCAAACCAGTTTTGGCTAAGAATATTTAAAAAAAAATTTTTTTTACTAGACGCCTGATGCACAAAATTTGTGCACCAGTAGGGTCCCCCAATCATGGCTGATCAGGTTCCCTGCCTCTCCTCATCACTGCCTCTTCCTTCCCTCACTCCCTCAGTGCCTCAACTGCCACTGCTGCTGGTCGCCTGCCATGTTCTTCACTGCCCACTTGTGGTCAGTTCATGTTATAGTGAGCGATCGAACTCCCAGTCTCCTGGTTGAACTCCCAAGAGGACAATTTGCATATTAGCCTTTTATTATATAGGATTAATTTCAGAGAGGATGGGAGAAGGAGAGAGAGAGAGCTAGAAATATCTATGATCAGACAGAATCATTGATTAGCTGCCTCCTGCAAGCCCCACACTGAGGATCAAACCCCAACCTGGGCATGTGCCTTGATTGAGAATTAAACTGTGACCTCCTGGTTGATAGGTTAATGCTCAAACACTGGGTCACATCGGCTGGGCTAAGAATATTTTTTATATGCACTAAAGTTCATCATAGTATGCATGTGTTTAATCTTCATTCAGTTTATCTTATTATACAATAGACAAATACTTTAACAATGTTTATAGACATTGTATTTATAAAATCACTATGAGCTTTTTCTCTTCCTTGTGAGAGTATGTGCATTTATACCTCTGATATAAGGCTTGAAAATGAAGGAACATATTGCACTGTGTTCCTTTAGTAATGTGTGTTGGCAGCTCTGCTTATTACCCAGGTACCCAGCCACACTAAAATATGGTGGGTTATTGATCTTTTCCCTTCTCTATTAACCAAAAAGCACAGTGTAAGTAGATGCCCTCTTTCCTATAGAAAAAGCATCATCTTTGCTAAAGCAAGTTATAATTCAGCGCAATTTGGTTTAAGTGTTATTATGCCTAGCAATATAATACATATTCATAGGACCTTTAAGTTTTCAGGCCAGTCACTAGTCTACAGTTTACAAGGTGACTGTATGGCCCACAAATAAAGTGTTTGCTTTAGTGATTAAACTGTCAAATTGGGGTGTTAGACATTTTTAACCTTTCATTATTTTAACTTGAAGTGTTGAGTTATAAATAAGGTTTTATATAGCTAGAGGCCAGTTGCAGGAAGATTCCTGCAAGAGGGCTTCCTGCTGCAGTCGCTGCCCCACCTGCTTCCCTCCCTTCTCCCCTGCCCTGCTTGCTTGCTTCTCTGCAGCTTCGCTCCCTTCTGCAGCTCTTGGCTTTTTTCTATGCTGTCTTCAGTCTTCACTCTGGCCTGGACATGCAAAATTAATCACCATCTTGGTTGGGTTAATTTGCATACTTACCCTGATTGGCTGGTGGGTGGGGCTTGGGCATAGTGAAGGTGCGGTCAATTTGCATGTTTCTCTTTTATTAGGTAGGATTGGAATTTACTTTTATATCATTTAGATATATCCATCTAGTCTAATGAAAGATTTATGTTCTCTATAAATGTAGACAAACCAAACGAAATGAATTATTTTGATAAAACATTTCTCTATCTAATTATATTCTGCCCTTAACACAATATATGCCTAAAGAAGTGTATATTTTTTTTTGCCAACAATACTTATTTCCTTTAAGATTTTATGATAATGAGGGGGTTGTACATATTTAGTGTACTAAAATGCATCTATTATTAACATAATAATTACAAATCAGTAGAGTTTGGGGGGCATGATAGTTGAGGGTAATAGGTGTGAAAATATTGAGGGGAAAAGGCACATTTTTGCTTGATTATCCATTTGACTACCTATATGGGTCAAATTCAAAGAAAAACAAATAGCTCAAATTTATAACTTTTTTACTTGCTTACCTCAAAATTAAGTTGTAAAAATACATGAGAAATGATTTTGGCCAAACTGGTTTTTTTTGTTTTTGTTGTTTTACCTGCTTAATGAACTGAAAATGTGGCATTAACCCAGGCAGCATGGCTCAGTGGTTGATAATTGATCTATAAAGGAGCTAAGGTTTGATTCCTGGTCAGGACATATGCCCGAGTTGCAGGTTCAATCCCCAGTGAAGCCTATCAATGATTATCTATCATTATTGATGTATCTTTCTCTTTTTCTTCCTCTCTGAAATAAAAAAAAGAAATAAAAAAAAGAAAATGTGGTATTTATTATTCTTTTGAAATGTTACTATTCATTGGTACTCACTACCAAAGTCACAAGTTGTTAAAGTGGCATCTATCTGGATGATTGAACTGAGCATAATTTTATCTATTTTTTATATGTATAAAATTATAATTATTTTGTATACTTGAAGATTTCCTTTAAAATTAAATGCATTACTCATGCAGTTTTCTAGATGTTTATATTGGTCTATAAGAAGTGTTTATTTGGAAGCCTAATAAGAAATATACAATTCAGCAGAAACTGATGAAGTTTTCAAGTGAGTAGAATAATGTTATCGGTACAAAATTAATCTTGAGTTATTGTGTCTACATATTCATATCCTGACTGATAATACAAAGCATGAAGCTATAATTTTTCTTGAGATGCATGGCACATTCAACATGAAAGGGAAAGATTTTCTATTCCACAGCGTTTGAAATGCAACCATACTGCAAGACATTAATTAGAACAACAACAACAAAAATCAATGAGTTTATTTTCAATAATACAAAATCCTTGATAGTATGGAACAACACCATTTCTCCTTCAGTAGCACTACTAACATGATATTCAACTACAAAGAATATTGATATTCTTGTAAGACAGTCAACTGATGGAAAATCATTTCAGTGTATAGTATAATCCAGACCATCAACAAGGAGTGTGAGAGAGATGTAGGGGTTCATTATGGACAAGTCAATCTTCTTGATGCAAATCTGAAGAAACACAGACATATCCTAGTATATTTCATCGGAAGCAGCTTCCAGCAGGAGTATTTGAAGGCTCGATATATGGATTGACTGAGATGAAAGTTTATTCTTTATGCTTGTTAAATCACTTTCTTTTACCCTTCACATTTTTTTCTATTTATTTCAACAACCTTAGATTCAATTCCTGCTTCTCCACAATCGTTTTCAATATTTGGGTTGATCTATCTGGATGGGCCACAATTGTTACATTTCTTTACTGTTAGGGCTGCAGTTTCTTTGAGAAGTGGAACATTCACCTTGAGAACAGTCTTACTTTACAGTGCATGTTTGCAGAATGTGTATCTCTAATACCTATCAACGTATTCTAAATGTTCATTCAAATAGTAGTAATAATGCTAGCTAACACTTATTGAACACTCATACGGGTATGCCAGGCACTTTACAATCCTCTGAAGTAGGGCATGTTATTATTGGTTTTACAGATGAAGGAGCTAAAGCAAAGAAAGTTTATGTAATTTGTTCAAGGTGACACAGCTATTAAATGCCAGGACCAGGGCTGATGTTTGAATATTATATCTACCATTGCTGTAGCTTAACCTCTTGCAGGACCTCATAATATTTCACAGAGAGAAGGTTCTCAAGTAAGTGATGTTTAAATTCTCTTCATTCTTCAGGATTGTGGGATTTCCTATTTATGTAAATAACCCCACTATTTCACTAATCATTAAAGTTTAAAACCATGACATGATCTTTGATATTTTTACTATTCATGCCTATACCTAATTATTTGCTAATTTCTGTAAATCTCATTTTGCAATGTCTCCAGGCTCCCATTTCCATTGCTATATTATTTTGTGGGAACTTGATATCTCATAATATGGATTATAAATAAGCAATTTCAGTCTCCTTTAATTCTAATCCATTTTCCATAATGTTGAATTGAATCTAGCTCTACTTTGCTCTAGCTAAGCATTGACCATTCCCCAAATATAACTTGTATGTTCATTCCCATCAATTTATTGTTTCATATGTTATTCTCCACCTGTCAACATTTTACACACTTAAAAGGCAAATCTCAAAGGGCCACTTTATTCACAAAGCTCTCTACCCTTTAACCAGATGTGGGAAGGATGCTCATTTTAGATAGTAATATCCAATAGGATTTAGCCTTCTCTGACTGCGAGAGTACATGTAGGTTGGGAGAAATTGTAGCATCTTTGAAAAATACAATCTGAAAAATAGAAGGCTTTCTTGATTTACCTTTCACATTTAGATCACAATCCACATGAAATTCATTACTGTGAATAACATGAAGTAGAATGAAGATATATATATATATATATATATATATATATATATATATATATATAGTTGAATACCCACTTTACCCATTGCCTTTGTATTGAAAAAAAATACCAACTCCACTGTTTCTGCAGTGACATTATTTTTCATAAATTTGGTTTTTATAAATGCAGCTCTCTTTCTAGATATGCTATTCTATTTCATTATCCTATTTTCTTATCCATGCTCCTACAGAATTCTGTCTTAACATCTGTTCTTTATAATAAGTCTTTCTCTCTGGTAGTGTAAGTTCCTTCCTTTTCAACAGTTTTAATTATTCTTGATCCTTTGCATTTCTGTACACACTATAAAAGAAACGTATTCATTTACAAAACTAGAAAACCCTTGTTGGATTTTACTTGTGGCTACAGTAAATTTATAAGGAAGCTAGGAAGTATTTGAAATAATTACAAATTTGCATTGACAGACTGATTCTATAATGTATATGGAATGCAAAGGAACAAGAATAATCAAGACAATGTTGACAATGAAGCACTTACACTATCATAGAGTAATTTAAAGATCTCATTTTATTTCTGTCTACATATCTGCTATTGTCTTATTATCATATAGTTGTCAAGCCTACAGCCTGGGCATGTGACCTGACTGGGAATTGAACAGTGACCTCCTGGTTCATAGGTCAGTGCTCAATAACTGAGACACTCCTGCTTCTTTAATGGCAATCCATATTAATTTTTATTCTCTGTGAAATTGTAGGTTTCCTTTTGTCTTTGGTTTTTAAAGTTACAATACTTTGTGACTAAAGTCTTATATGTATTCAAAATTATTATGTATTTATATATAGTCATAAATTTCTTTCTTATCTATGTTCCTCTTTATTTTTTTGTATATATTTTTTGGTTTTTACTCTAGAAATATTTTCTTGTATATTTTTGAGTCCTCCAGTTTTCCCTTTTACATTTGAACCCATCCATTGAAATCTTAAAATATACTTTTTCCCCAGTTCTGATTATCTTGAAAGGAACCACTAAATAAAAATTGACACCCTGTTGTTAGGAATTTCAATACAACACTTTAGTTTGAAAAGTAATTAAATTATCCAGGAAATTATCATCAAGAAAAACATAAATCTGCCAGAAAAAAAATGTTATTTTACTTCCAGAGAATAATTGAAAATTTGGTTTTCATAGAACTCTTCTTTATATTAAGTGATTTATATTACTATGTCAAACTACCAGTTCATAGAAAAAATGAGTATCGTTATGATTCTCTAGTTTACGTTCAGTTAAGTTCATAGATTATGGGAGCAAAGTTGTCAGAGTTATTATTATATTAAGTTTTTTAAAAATATATTTTATTTATATTTTACAGAGAGGAAGAGAGAGGGACAGAGAGCCAGAAACATAGATGAGAGAGAATCATCGATCAGCTGTCTTCTGCACACCCCCCACTGGGGACGTGCCCGCAACCAAGGTACATGCCCTTGACCGGAATCAAACCTGGGACCTTTCAGTCCGCAGGCCGACGCTGTATCCACTGAGCCAAACAGGTTTCGGCTATACTAAAGTTTTATTAGCACTTGAGACGGGGACCTAATAAGTGCAGGAAATGTTTATCTGTTTAAGGCTTACATATGTTTAATATAATTTTTAAGATCTTAATTTAAAAATTCTATAAAGTTCTAGACTCACAGTAAAAACTTTTTTAGCTGTAGTTTTACAGCAAAATTAAGAGGAAGAGGTTTCCCATTCACCCCTGCCAAAACACACATTAGTCTCCCTATTAATCAACATTTTATATCCGAGAGGTGGTACATTTGTTACAACTGATGAATCTATATTCACACATCATAATCACCCCAAGTCCCTTAGGGTTTACTCTTGGTAAGACTATAGACTTGGGTAAATGTATGATATATATCTATCATTATAGTATTATACAGAGTTTTTCCAGTGCCCTAAAAATCCTCTGGCTCTGCCACCAACCCCAGGCAGTTACTGATCTTTTTATTGCTCATAGTTTTGACCTTCCAAATTGTCATATAGTTAGAATTATACAGTATGAAACCCTCCAGACTGGCTTCTTTTACTCAGTAATATGCATTTAAAATTCCTCCATGTCTCTTCATGGCATGAGAGCTCTATTTTAGTGCTGAAATGTATGACCGCACGTACCACAATTTGCTTAACCATTTACTTAGTGAAGGACATTTTTGTTGCTTCCAAGTTGTGGCAATCATTAATAAAGCTGCAATTAATTCCCCTGTGCAGGATTTTATGTGGACACTAGAGGCCTGGTGCATGAAATTTATGCACTGGTAGGGTCTTTAGGCCTAGCCAGAGATCAGGGGAGATCTGTGGGGCAACCAGCAGGGCAATCGAGGGGCCCCTGCTGGCACCCACCTTGGCTGGCCCAGGGCCTGCAGGCTGGGACAGCTCCTGTTTTGAGTGTCTGGCCCCTGGTGGTTAGTGTGCATCATAGTGACCGGTCATTCCACCAGTTGTTCCACAGTTTGGCTGATTTGCATATTAGGCTTTTATTATATAGGATGAGTTTTTAATTCCTTTGGGCAAATACCAAGGTATGTGATTGTTGGATTCTATGGTAAAAGTATATTTAGTAAGCCATTGTCATACTGTTTTCCCAAATGGAAGACAGAACATTCCAAGTAACAATGAATTAGAGTTTTTATTGTTCCACAGTCTTGCAGTATTAGGGGTCATTAGTGGTCTGGATTTTGTTTATTTAAATAGTAGTGTAGTGGTGTCTCATTGTGGGTTTAACACACACACACACACACACACACACACACACACACACACACACTTAGTTGATGTCAGAGAGGAAGGGTGAGGGAGTGAGAGAGAGAAACATCAACAATGAGAATCATTGATCTGCTACTTCCTGCATGCCCCCTACCAGGGATTAAGACTGCAACCTGGGCATGTGCCCTGGCTGGGAATTGAACCATGACCTGGTTCATAGGTTGACAACCACTGAGCAACACCGGCCAAGATCATTGTGGTTTTAACTTGCTCATTGTGGTTTGAACAATGCTGTGGGTAGCATTTAGGGAGCTAGTTAAAAGATGCATTTTATCTATGTAAGCATTTGAACATGATATCTGTGAGCAAAACCATATAGGTTTCAAGTGTACTGTATGATCTCACTTAGATGTGGAATATAGTGAACAAAATAATTTAACAAACATAATAGAAACACGGATACCTAGAATAGATTGATTGCTGTCAAGGGGAGGGATCTTAGAGGTTGAGTGGAAAAAGGTGAAGGGACAACAGTTGGTGATAGCCAGAGAAAAAGGGGCTGGGGGAGGGGAAGAGGGCAAAGCAGGGATAAATGGGGATGGAATGAAAGCATGTCACCTTTTATATTCATTCCATAATGAAGGTGATAAGGAATGACACATTACAAGATACTCTGAAAAATAAAAAATAAAAAATTTCTATGCTTAAAAAGGAAGGTGAATTTGTGGGGAGGATGTAATATTGGGTAAGATAATTAGAGAACACAGATAGGTAGTAGATACTTTGTGAAAAAAATACACATGAAGAGAAATAACAAAAAAATGGATTGTTAATAACAACATTTAAGTTAAACATTTTTCCTGCTCTGACTATGGAACTACTCCAAAAACATATAACGTGCCATGAAAAACTAAAGAAGATAAAATAATCAAGGGAAAATGTTAACATTTACTGAACATTTTCTAGCTGCCAGGCATTGTGGCAATTATTTTAAAATCTAAGTCACTTAACATCTGAGTTAGATCTTCTGTTATCCCCATTGTAAAAATCATCCGAGGCTAAGAGAGTAACTTTCCCCACATGTCAGAGCTGGACAGGGGCCGTTCTTGGGCTTTACCTCCAAAGTTTGGCTCATCGCCACCTCCCAGTGCTACTGCAGGCAAATAATATTCTCAAGGAAGCGAAAATGACAATTGTAGGCTTTGTAAGTGAGAGCACTCCAAAGGCAATATAATTCATCTGGTTTTATGGCATACCTAGCTACAAGGTTCTAGTTTCATTCTAAATTAATTTTTAAGACTTTATCATAGCTTATTTCATGATTGGATGCTCCAATATTTTATCTACAAGGCTAATATCACTACTTGTCTGAATTCAATGTGTATTCCACACTGAAGTCCTAATTTTCAGAGTTGAATTTATTATTGCTATCGACATCCTAGATGGCTGAAATTAGTTTGGCTTTGCTAAGAAATAATCAAACAACAAATAAGAACATAACAAAAAACTAACTTCCCTCCCCAATGAAACCTATTTGTCAAAGGAATAGGTGATAAAGCTGCCTTTTATGCATATTGAACAACTCTCAGTAAATCTGTAGTTACATGTTCCTTAAAAATATTATAAAATATCTTCTGAAACTTTCTATTTAGAAAATATCAGGAAACAAAAGCTTTAGTTATTATCAGTCACTATAACGTTTCAGCCCAGTAATTTTTACTGTGAGAAAAAAATTGCAGTTTGGCAATAAGAGTGTATAAAACAATACAATAGACCTTCTAGCCTTTATTCTCTAAAATGTTTACTAAAAACTATAATTGATTTATTTTAATACTTCTGTAGCAAAACAAGCAAACAAAAATAAAAATCCATAATAATATGAGAATATAACAAATGAGTAGATTTCATTTCTTTTTGAGAATTAAAATTTTTATTTGAACATAAAAATGATAGCATTTTACTGAATAGTTATCTAAAACTAAATTGAAAATTTTATTTAACTCTATATTATACTGTGATGCATATCAGATAATAAAAAATTATTTTGTGAAAATACATTTTTAAATCCTGTTATTTTTCTTTTGCCGAAGGACCAGCAAATATATATTCAGCTATTTCTTTGCACACAACAGGATCAATAGTAAGTCTTAAATTACAGTGAATGTAAGAATAGGTCAGGGAGTTAATGAAAAATTAAAAAAAAATCAAATTTCATCCCTAAATCATTCTGATTCAATACCTTTGGAATGGGGTCAGAAACTAAACCCTAAATAAATATTTCATGCAGGAACTCTGGAAATCAGAGTTGGCCATATACTGATCAAATTATTTTGACAAGGTTTTTAGACTTAATTCTTATACTAATGGGGGGGAAGACAAACCAAAAAATGTACTATTTAAATTTAAAGAGAGATAGAGACTTGACTTGGGGATGGGGACTGGGGGAAACACAATATAGTGTATAGATGATGGGTTGTGGAATTTTGCATCTAAAACCTATATAATTTTGCTAAACAGTGTCACTCCAATAAATTCAATAAAAGGAAAAAAATTAATTTAAAGATTTGTGTTTAGTATTATAACCTGTTTTTCTGTAAAACAGCCCTTTTATTAGTGACCCTGGTAATCATGAACTAGCTTGAGAACAACTAGAAAATGGAGTAAAAGATAAAATATCAGTGTGAACATATTAGAGTACTACCCAGGCTATAAGGATGGAAGGAGTTAAGGTTTCGAGAGAAGAGAAGAACAAAAATAGGAGACATATTTGGCACTGATTTTCATCTCTCATTAGTGACTGGGAGGCTGAGCATTAGCAATATTATAGATCATGATAGGAGTGTAGAAACTGGAGTTCCAGGTTCTATAAGAAGAAAGAGCTATGTATCTATATAAGTCTCCTGGCCCTCAGTTGATTAATGATACAGCCTCTGGAGCCAAAACAAACTGGATTTTAAGTCATGAGTGTTTTGGGATCAGTTACCAAAATTCTTTATCAGAACCATTTTTCTATGTGTTCATTCATTTGGTAAGTATGTAATGTGTTTCTATGATATTACCATTTTTCAGGAATACAGAAATAAAAAGTGCTATATGCTTGTATCTCTAAAATGTCTGGCTCTACCCCGGAGGCCCTGTTAAGTCACAGTAGGAAGTATGAATCATTTCTTAGACCCAAATGGGATCCTTTTACATTTCAGGGGCAATGCCTGGGAGACAGCAGGATTGCATCCCCAACTTTTTCCTATATTAAAGGAATTGTTCTGTGACAAGTGCCATAAAGCAAGGCCATATGTCTCAAACCTATGATTGTACAAATCCTCTTGAAACAGAAAATTTTCTTATTGACCCAGAATGCTTTTAATTATAGTATAACTTAAAAGTATACAAACTTAACAGTAGGCACAAATTCCTTATGCATATAACTCTTATACTCCATGAAACAAAAATATTTATAATGATATATGAAAAATACGAAATAGGAGAAACCAAGATGGCAGCATAGGCAAACAACTGGTCTGCAGCCTCCCACAACAATTTCAAAATTAAAACTAATATACAGGACGTCTATCACCCCAAACCACCGGAAGGCTGGCTGAAAGAGAAAGGAGCGCAGGCGCTGAAAAGCTGAGGAGCCTAGGTATGGAGGCATGCAAATCAGGCTGGTGGCGGGCGACTGAGCGTGAGGTTTTTTTCAAACCGAAGGGAAATAAGCTCCCAATCACTTTGAAATCCACTTTCTGGGGTCATGGGGAGGACCCAGACACCTACGGGGAGAAGCTGGTCTGTCGGGCCATTGGGTCCAAAAGTGAGGGTGACTCTTGCAGAGGTGCACACAGCAAACATTGTTTACTGTGCTGGATCACAGGGACATGGGGACTTGGAAATGCAGGGACTTGGAAACCCAGAAAGGCAGAGAAGATTGACTGCAGCCATAGCTGTTAGTCATGCCCAACCTAGTGATGTTCTGAGATCCTGCCCCACCCTGAGGTCCTGCCCGCACATTCTACTGATCCACCCAGGCACCACACAGCTGCTTTTGCATATAGGTGACCTGTATTGTGGCAGCTTAACAAAATAAACTGCAGCTCCAGCAACAAAATCACCAAGTCCCTAGAAACAGGAGAAAAGTGTAGTTCTTGTCTGAGTGGCCTCAGACAGTAGATTTTAACTACTCTCATAAGGGACACATTCAAGAGATGGACTCCCCCAACCCCAGCTGAAACTCCGTGGACCCAGGCTATAGAGTCTGGACTGTAGAGAAAGGCATCAGGAGACTCAGAGACTGGGAGACTGGGGGAGCTGGGAGGGCAGGGTCTACAGTCGCACATGAGTGAGTCCCAGCAGAGAGGTCTTACTGCAGGGGTTGCCGTGGCCTCTCAATAGTGGAAGGAGTCAAAAGCTCCAGACTACATAGACCAAACCCAATTCTGGGTGAGCCCCTGGGACACCCACGCTCTTGTACAGGGAATCTGAAATGGTCAGGTGGAAACTCAGGGGAGCCACAGAAGGCAGAGTCTGAGGCTTGCACACAAGGGCAGAGCTGACGGGAAGCCAAGACTGTCAGCTAAGCCCTGAGACTCCTCCCCATCCAACCTGAGCTCAGAGGCTTTTGCAATTTTGCAAGTCTGATCCTATAAGACTGTATCCAATACAGAAGATATCCCAGAGTAGACACAGCTGATACTCACATCCAATGAGCCTGGAGGTCAATTCCTACCAGTGATACCAACAACAATCAAGACTTAACTACAACAAGGCTGTACATGCAGTCCACAAAGGGGAGCATCAAGAGTATCTACCTCAGGTAACTGGGGAGGCTGACCCACTGAGCCATATAGGACACCAAACACACAAAGCAATCCTACCAACTCTAGGAAGCAACAAAAATGCTGAGACAAGGAAATAGATCTTAAACGAAAGAGAGGGAGGAGAACAAAAGACTTGATATAGAGTTCAAAACCATGGTTATAAGGTTTTTCAAGAATTTCCTAGAAAAGACCCATAAAATAAATGAGACCTTTGAGGATATGAAAAGGGATCAACTAGAAATAAAGCATACACTGACTGAAATAAAAAATGTTATACAGAGTCTTAAAAACAGATCCGAAGATTGCAAGAATCAAGTCAAAGATTTGGAACACAAAGAGCCAGAGGACACTCTCCCACAGAAGCAATAAAAGAAGAGAATCAAGAAAGTTGATGATAGTGTAAGAAGCCTCTGCGACAACTTCAAGTGAACCAACATCAGAATTATGGGGGTCCCAGAAGAAGAGAGAGAGCAAGATACTGAAAATCTATTGGAAGAAATAGTGACAGAAAACTTCTCCCACCTGGTGAAAGAAATAGACTTACAAGTCCAGGAAGCACATAGAACCCCAAATAAAAGGAATCTAAAGAGGACCACACCAAGACACATCATAATTGAAATGCCAAGGTCAAAAGACAAAGAGAGAATCTTGAAAGCAACAAGAGAAAAGCAGGTAGTTACCTATAAAGGAGCACCCATACGACTATCAGCTGATTTCTCAACAGAAACTATGCAGGCCAGAAGAGAGTGGCAAGAGATATTCAAAGTGATGAATAGCGAGAACCTTCAACCAAGATTACTGTATCCAGCAAAGTCATTATCCAGAATTGAAGGGCAGATAAAGAGCTTCACAGATAAGAAAAAGCTAAAGGAGTTCATCACCACCAAACCAGTATTATATGAAATGCTGAAAGGTATTCTTTAAGAAGAGGAAGAAGAAGCAGAAAAAAAGATAAAAATTATGATCAACAAATAGATATATATCAACAAGTGAATCTAAAAATCAAGTGAATTAAAAATCTGAGGAACAGATTAAACTGGTGAATATAATAGAATCAGGGACAAAGAAAGGGAGTGAATTGATAATTATCAGGAGGAAAGGGGTGTTGGGGGTGCAGGAAGAGACTAGATTAAAATTGTACACCTATGGATGAGGACAATGAGGGGGAGGTAAGGGAAGAGGGTAGGGCGGGAACAAGGTGGTAGGGAGATATGGGGGGCGGGAGGGAGAAGAAACAATTGTAATAATCTGAGCAATAAAGATTTATTTTAAAAAAGAAAAAATATAACAAAAGAAATAAAACACTTCAAATGAACAATGTTCATATTTTTAAAAATGTTTTATTCAGTCCAGCTGATATGCCGCAGTGGTTGAGTGACAACCTATGAATCAGGAGGTCAAGATTCAATTCCTGGTCAGGGCACATGCCTGGATTGCGGGCTGGGTCCCCAGTAGGGGGAGTGCAGGAGGCCACCCATCAATGATTGTTTCCCATCACTGATGTTTCTATCTGTCTCTCCCTCTCCCTTCCTCTCTGAAGTCAATAAAATATATATTTAAAAATGTTTTATTAAAGTGCAACAGGAAAATACATGATTCAATTGTAAAACTACCTGAACTTTATACACATTATTTATATTGACTAGTATAGTCACCTAAACAGTGGCTTCAGGAGTCAAGATATGAAATATTTATAACACCCAACAGACTCCCTCATATTTTTTACAGTTAATACTGTCCACTAGTCACTTTCTTAACACAGGTGTAAGCACTATTTTGGAGCTAGTTTTGCTTCTTCCTGAAATTCATGTAAATAGAGTGAATGCTTTTGCGTCTTCTTTGTTTCCCTTAATCTATCATCCTCAAGACTTTTCAAAACAGTATTATTTTACTGTAGTAAATAATGTGGTTTTTGTTGTTGTTGTTAAGATGCACTTGCTGCTGGAGAGATGAGTATAAGACTGATGGCTGAGGAGATGCTCTGTTGTATTCAGCAATCCCAGACTAACAGGTGCCATGTGATTGTGCAATCCTTCCATCACTTTTGTCTAGTTTTTAAAAAAGGCTATAACCACAAAGGAAAATACAAAGTTAAAATTTTTTAAACTAATTATTTGTGGAACTCTAAAACCTCTGGACCCCAATTTGGTAGACTGAATTAGAAAGAGGGATTTTCTAATACCTAATCATATAAGCCTTGGCAGATGTCTGAGTCAAAGCTGGTCCAGATGGGCTTTCATTGGCAAACTCTTTCAGAACAAGAGAAGCAAAGAATCTTCTTACCACTTGTCTGGGGACTGGCACTGCTTCCAGAAGACATTTGTTTTTTAGCTAATGGGTTGTTTTCTTTTCCCCTTCCTTGGACAAAATTTGAGCTTATCCCATTAATGCCCGCCACACTTTTAGGTTCCTCAGAACTGCATCTGTGTTAAAGCTTTATATTTCAGAGAAAGTTACAATGGGGAATGCTGCAAATAACTAGAACAATACTCATAATGTCAGGATAATGTTCTTCTTTTGTAACTGAGTGAATTGATAAAAAGGATTGACATTAGCCTCGCTTTGCTCTCAGGAGGGCTGTTAGGAAGGCTATGTAATGAAATTGGGGACAATAAAAGGACCCTGTCATGCCATTTGTAAAATTCTTTATAGCAGCCCTTGAAATTAAATGCATTCTTTATAGCTATGCTTATATTGTAGTTTTATTCAAGTACTTATTTGAGATCTTTGGGGAAGAGCCTTCTTATAGGCACAGGAAAAGTTGTAAAAGTGAGGTGAAAGTAGAAATAAATAAATGGTAGCACTTAAACAATATCCCCCACCCAGTTTAGAATGCTCTACAGAGACTGTATAAACCAATAATTAATAATTTGTCAGCTAGATAATAACTGTTTTCTATATGTGTAGAGTCAGACTCCCTTTTGATCTCAGGAAAACAGAACAAACATGGGCATGCTCACAATCAGACTATTGGCTGAATCAATCTGAATGTCAGATATAAACTCCAAGTTTTCCTTTAGACTTGACTTAGCTCTCTTCTAACATATACACCTGTGACTTCTCAGGGAAGGCCTCTTCCCACACTTTTCATCATTTGATGCCCTAAGCTTCGGGTAATACTTACATAGAATATAACCAACCAAGCCACCACACAAACCAACCAACATACACACATGATTTAGTACTAAACTCATTTGCTCTGAGAGTAGACAATATGTTCTTTTAGATGTCTGAAGGAGCTTAGATTTCTCATCTCATAAAAGATTTTTTTCCCTTGAATAAGAAAGACTATAACGGAAAGGCCAATTCTAAAAATATTAATTTTAGATGAAGAAATGGCTACTAGCCTAAAATGTTTGGTAAATACGAGAAGGAAAAATCACACCTTTTGTTACTGAAACACGCAGCCATAAAGAGTCATGCTATCCCTATTGTTAGGTTGCACTTCACAGAAGTCATTAGTGCTAGTGCACAAATAAGCATGATTTCCCCCTTTTGAGATCCGTAGGATGGCAATGTCCTTCCCCTTGAAGTTAGCTGTGGCCATGCAACGTGCCTTGCCAGTGAAATGTAAGAAGTGATGGGGGTTATTTCTAGGAGAAAGGCTAGTGTGCAACTTGTCTCTCAGTCTTTCTCCTTGATACGGAGACTCCAGACAATGGCTGCTGCGTTAAACTGGTTCTCCGATTGAGGATGACTTAGAGCAGAGTCACACGCAGATTAGGAGAGTCCGGGAGCACCAATGAAAAATGAGATCAAGGTGTCTGCATTACTGAATCTTTCCTCACCGATAGAGTCCCATTTTATTCACCATCTATGGCAACTATCACCAGACGGATTACAACTCAGACCCCACCCATGTGCACAGAATCTAGAAGACACACATATTGTGGAAAAGGGGGACAGAGATAGGGAAAGTTAGATACAGGTAAGTGAGGGGAGGAGAAAGAAGGAACAGACAGAGAAATGAAAAGAAAGACCAGAATATATTTAGATTATTTTAAATTCAAATACTCTTTTTTGGGGGGTACTTATTTTTCTTGCTTTAACTGTTTATTATGAAGGAAAAGAACTTGGAAAGGGAGCATACAAGTGTACTTTAAGTAGAATCCTATATAGTTTTACTTCTGTATACGTGTAGGATGATTGGAGAGTGAAAGAGCCCATAAAATCTCATGTTTTGGTGTGAAATGACTGATTGTGGTCTTGAACATCTCTGTGGGAATTCAGAGACCACTGATTCTGATTGTTCGGCAAGGGTAGCTCACATAAATGAAGGCAAAGCATACCAAGCCTGTTTGCATGATGACAACTGTAATGTATGTTAAAAAGTGGGACATTCAGATACTTGAACATGTTGTCTGAACATCACCATTCAGCTGCACGCACGGACTCAGTGTTTATTTCTCCTCTAAGACATTGCTAAGAATAAAGAACATTCTAATTCTAAATAATTCAATTTATTTCCTACTAAAATTACCCATTCAATACCCACAGAAAAGATCGAACACACGAACTTTGTTGCAAACAAACAAAAAGAATCAAAACAAAAAGACAGATGTACTCAGACGCTTTCATTAAATTGTGAAGCTAATTCAATTTAAGAATCATTCAGCATTTGCCACATGCTTTGTTCAGGAACGATGATGTATGGTTCCCATCATCCAACAACAACAAAAACACATCAACAGGAAAGCAAGAACAGTTAACTGTCTCAGAATGCTTACTAATCGCCGAGGCTATTGCCAAGTGCTTTAATATAAAAAGCTGTCTAATGTTCTTCACCACACTGTTAGGTAGGTACCACTATGACTCGGTTTTATAGGTGAAGAGGTTGGGGCAAAAAGAGGTTAAGGAACTTACCTGAGGACTCATGACTGGCGAGTGGAAAAGACAAGAATCAAACCCAGATAACGCGGCCCCAGGCTCCTGACTCTTCTATTTTGCTGTTCGTGGAAACAGGGCAACAGATTGGAGGCCTAAAGTCAGAATCTGATTTCCAGTAAAGATGATTGGCTCTTATTTTGTATTTAAAATTGCAAAATAATATTACAACTGCAAAAATACTTCTTTTCAAAGGCAAAGAAATCATCTTTTATCTTCTCATTTTCCATTTGGATCTGTCGATTGTTATTCTAGACTTTATTCAAAAGCGTATAGGGTTTCTATATAGTTGTAAGTTTAATGTAATATGTAATTTTATATTCTATTTTGTTTTCCTAAATAAATCCATATACAATGGTAGTTTTAATAATAATACATTTCTATAGCTGTTTAATATTCCATAGAGTTCATGTATAAGAATTTATTTATTTTTCCTGTTATTATTCATTTAAGTTGCATAAATTCTTTGCTTTTTTGTAAGTAATTCTACAATGGATTTTCATGAAATATTTTCTTAGGAAAGACATTATCATGGGCCTGCTTATAATTCATAACATCTACTTAAATTTATAAATTTTGTTGTCAAATTGTGTTGTAATTTATTCTGTCATTAGTGTATAAGTGCAATAATGTTACCATAACTTTGCCAGCATACACAATTATTATTTTAGATATTTGTTAGTGTAGAGGTATGAAATTGTGTATACTATTTAATCAATTTCTTTGATGTAGTGGAGTCATTGGTCTGTGCCCTATGCACTAATGTGCTAACCCACATGTGGCATCTCTGTTTCCTCTGATGGTCTGATCTCTTCATGTGGCAGTTCCTGCTCCTGCAGTGTCTCCTTCTGCTTAAATGCTAAGTCTACTCAAAGTCAGATTCTTGAATGGAACGGGTTTAGCTCTGTAAGACTGCTCAGTCTCTTTAGGAAAATGCTTAGTCTTTTTCAGTTGTACCCAACTTCCTCTCCCTTTGCATACTGGAATCTGCAAATCTAAGAGGAGCTATTTTGTCCTTATGTTGGAAGGACAAATATTGGAGGGGGGGGGGATCTTTCAATATTTGCCAGTCTTCTGTATACTCATTCATTCCTGTTTGAGAGTAGCTGAGTTGATTCTGCTTTCTGTAGGGGTGAACACTGAGGTATGACTGATGCCACTGATGGCCTCTGGTTTTGGAAGTGACTATTGGCATTGCCTACAAAGCTCATGCCCTGAGCCACAAGTCTCTGTACACAGTAGCCACTTTGTCCTGACATAGGCTTCTGCTTGCTGTGCAATACCCCCACCTCTCACTTCCACAATCCCTCACTTCCACAATCCCTCAATTTATGGGTCTTCTGCACTCACTATACAGGAAGCCTGCAGAGCTGCCTCTCTCTGCATTTATCTGGACACCTTCACAAACAGGGCAGCACACGATCCTCTACCAGGCTAATATTACTCAGGGGAGGGGATCTGAAAGGGAAAAAATTCCGGCAGCTTCTGCAGTCTTTCCAGGTCTTTGTCTCTCTAAACCCAGTTTAAATATTTCACTGGACATTCCTCCTTGGAGCTCCAGTAGGAGAGGATGAAAAGATGTACAGGTACGGTATTCACTCCCTCCTACTCCTGTCTTTCTTTGTTCTGAAATCTGCTGAGCAAGTAGGGACAGACTTGACTTTTCAGTTCTTATGAAATATCTCATCTGTTTCTTCTAAAGTGTTCATTCTGCCTCCTCTGAGGTTCAGGATGGATCAGGACACAATAGGGAGTGGGGGTAGCTTGATAAAAAAGAAACAAAAACTTAGAGTTACTTTTTAAACTAAAATGTAACATACATACTGTTAAATGCACAAATCTTAAACTCTCTGAATTTTTATACAGTGAAAATACCTGTCTAGCCATCATCTGTGTTCAGCATCCTACATATTTCCCTCATGCTCTCTCTCAGAAATCAATCACCCATTTTTTTCACCACTTTTTTTTTTGGTTAATTCTCACCCAAGAATATTTTTTATTGATTTTTAGAGAGACTGGAAGGGATGGGGAGAGACACAGAGAGAGAAACATCGATGTGAGGGAGACACATTGATTAGTTGCCTCCTGCTGGTGCCTAGACAGGGGCTGGGGAGTGAGCCTGCAATCCTTGACCAGAATCAAACCCTCAACCCTTCAGGCAACTGGCCAATGCTCTGATGATGGAGCATAATCTGCTAGGACTTCACTGCCTTTTTCTACCACTTTTTGACTGACATAGTTAAATATACTAAATATTATTTTCTAGTCTTTTGGCTGAATTTCTCTAGTCATATTTAGTTGGTTCAAGTTAGACATCTAGGAATTTCTTCATGAACAGCTCATGATAGTAATGTTAGCAGATACCTGGCATGCTTTGATTTCTAGCCTCAAACTTTTTTACTTGAGTACCTTGTCAATATTACTCAATTACTTTCTGATACCGAATGTTGGTACAGAGAAGTTTAAAGTCAGCTTGTGTTTCTCCTTTACACATGGAGTGATTTAACAGTACATCTTTAAGACAAGACACTTTTGATAGGAAATAGAGCAATAACTGCACCAGACACTGGGTAAAGAGTTGTAACCCAGGACTTATTTGGGGAATTGGTCCACATGGGATCTCACCTTACAATGCTTCCATTAATATATGACTGATTTTGTTTTCCTTAGGGAACTAAAATTATGTAAATGTTGGTTCTCTTTTGATTGTATGTATTCCATACATACAATTCAGTAGTTTAATATTTTTTAAGTTTCATTTCATTTTAATTATCTCTTAATATGTATTTTCCAGTCTTTAGTCTCTTTTTATTCCTGCTAGTTTTGTCTACATTACGTGTGTGTATGTGTGTGTGTGTGTGTGTGTGTGTGTGTGTGTCTATGTGTGGTGTGTTTTGGTCTACTTTTTTTGTATGTATGAGTTTTGCCAACATGTTCAATGTCACTTGTTATCTTGCCATTTCTTCACTAAATTCTTTTATGTTAACAGGTAAAAGGGAGTCTTCTTACTGATCAAAAGTATAATACACCTTAAAATAAACATCACAGTACTTGATAAATACTATACCAACTATTGGAGACATTAAAAAAACACAGTAAATATATTACGTTACCATATAGCCATACATAGAAATTTATTTTCTATTAAGAGAAAAGTCAGATGATGAGTAAAAGTTCATAAGAACAGAATATAAAATAATCTAGACTTATTTTGCTGGCCATAATATAATAAAATATAAATTAATAACTAAAGTATAAACCAAAGTCTTGGCAATTAAAAAGACTCCCTAAATGACTTGGGAATAATAAAAAATTAAAATTGCAATTATAAAAATAGAGAATAACAATTATTAGTACATTTTTTTTCAAAATTCATTATATATAACCAAAATTACCCAGCTAGAAATTTAGTTTTAAAAGCTTGTATTATTAAATGAGAAAGAAGGAAAATAAAGCAACAAAACTTTTTAGCATAAGAAGCTAAAGAAAGAACAAGAAAACTTATCTAAGGAGAGAAATAAAAGAAAAAAGTATACTTAAAATCAGGATCATAGCTGCCGGAATAGTAAAATCAGAACCTTGGTAAAAAAGTTTGCTGGATTGATTCTTTGGAGAGAAAAATAACTTATGAAATCAATAACTCAACTTAAAAAAAGTAATTTTAATTTCTAGACTTTTAAAATTATTCTAGAGAATCTCAAAAAGTAAAAAAAAATTAATTAAAAAAACATGATTAATTTTTGCCTACTTATATCTAATAATGAAGTGAACCCCTACCTTACTTTTAAAAACAGGGTAATCCCCCAAGCACTTTTTATATCCCCTTACTTTGCTCCTTTTGTTTCCATAATGCTTCTGCTTGTAACATGCTATAGAATTTATTGGTTTATAATGTTTATTGTTTATTTTCTCTTCTATAGCCCCAACTAAAATGTAAAGCCCATGATAATAGGGATTTTGTCTGGTTATTTACTAAAACAGTTTATAGCATATATAGTTGTTAAATAAATATTGCTTTATAAACAATTAGAAGTAAACCAGCTTTGCCTGGATTGGTGTGGTTCAGTTGGTTGGGTGTTGTCCCATGCATCGAGAGGTGCTAGTTTGATTTCCTGTCAGGGAATGTGCCCAGGTTGTGGGCTCAATACTTTTAAGGGAGCATACACTGGGCAGTCAGCTGATCAATGTTCCATTCTCACATCCATGCCTCTCTCTCTCTCTTCAAAAAATAAATAAATAAAATCAATAGATTTTTTTAAAAAAAGTAATCCAGCCTTCACAACAATGATAACAACAAAGTAAGTATACTCAGAGATCTCTGTATTCACAGGTGGGCCCTTCATTCACAAAAAGTGAATAATGGCTAGTCAGTTCTGAGATCTGTTGCTGGCATCTCTCTTTATCTCACGTCCTCCCCTCAAAAGTCTCTGCCCTGCTTAATCTCAGCGTTTCCATCTTGGCCTTGCTCACAGCAGGTCTCACGGAAGTTGCAGTGGACGAGAACTGTAAGGTTGTGCCTCATCTTCAGTGAAGCTGCCACTTTGAGGAATGAACTACTCAGGCCCCTTGCCACTCCTCATGACCTTTTGGGCATGGCTTTTGCCAGATCTCAGGTCTTTCTTGGAGTCTAATCTGTACTTTAGATTTGGTGGCTACTTCTGTTGCTTAGTTTTATTGAAAATGGAGTCTGTACCTGTGTGCTCTCTTCATTTTCCATGTTGCTTTGTATGCTTCCCAAGAAGAGAAGGGCAAAATTTTGATGCAAGTGGTGAACAAGTTCACCTAAAATTGTTCATCTCAAAGAATCTGATGTTCAGTTTGTTCTAAAACCCTTCTTAGAACTTACATTTCTTCCCTGCTATTTTCTTGGTGATGAAAAAGTAATTATGCCCTTGGAACTGTCACATCTCAGGGCTCTGTTAATTTCTGCTTATATTCTTAGACAAAATTAGTTTTCTTTCCTTTCAACACAAAGCATTTTTTTCGTAGTCATCTTGATATGATTTATAATAAAGCTAACTTTTAATACCAACACTTTGCTTGTAGAAGAAATCAAAAGCACCCCTACTGGTGGCAATTTTGTTGTTTTGAGTTAAAAATTACATCTGTAATGTATTTCTAGCCATGATTCATGGAAATAAAGATATTTCAGAAAATATGTATTGATGTGCTATTCCTTAGGGATTTATTTAAGTTATAAAAGAGAATTAACTTCAGAAAGAGATTTAAAACTCATTTTCTTAAAATATCAAATTAATCTGAATCAGGTGTCCAGCATGCTCATCAGAGACCGCTGTTACAAGACAGGAAATTAAAAAAGAGATGCTTTTCGGAATGTGCCACATTTTGGCAATCATACTTTTATCATTAGCAAGAGAGAACTGACCTTCCTATCACAAGAGGATTGCACCCTGCTGTGGCAGGAAAAACATTGATAGTGTTTGATTGTGGACAGGTTATTTAACACCTCTGGATCTCACTTTCCTCATCTGGATTGAGAAGAATATACTACTTGGTTTTTTTTTTTAAGTATTTTTATTGATTTCAGAGAGGAAGGGAGAGGGAGAGAGATATATATAAACATCAATGATGAGAGAATCATTGACTGGCTGCCTCCTGCACACCCCCTACTGGGATTGAGCCACAACCAGTGCCTGTGCCCTGACCGAGAATTGAATTGCGACCTCCTGGTTCATAGGTCGATGCTCAACCACTGAGCCACGCCAGCTGGGCTTTTGATGATTACATAAAACAACAACAATTTAGATACACTGTAAGGTCTATAGTAATATTTTTTAAAAATGGGAATTATTCTTTTGTTGAAGGTGGTGAAAGAGCACTTTTCTTTTACCCATGAGAAAGTGGCTCTATGTAGTAGATGCTGTAATGTGCTATCCGGATTCCCCGTTTGTGACCCAGGTGCCCTAGCAGCTGCTGAGACATTTGGCTGCTGACTGATAATAGCTAAGCTCAATGACTGATTGATTGATGAGGAGTCCAAAGGCCGTGTTCCAGTGCATCAATGTGGACACCTTTGCAGGGCTGTCCTGGCCCCCTACCTCCCTATGGGATTGGCGGAGGCTCTGAAGTAACTGCATTGTAGCTCTACTTGTCTGCCACATGCTGCTTTCTCCACTCCCTCACAGGTGCCGCATCTGACAGCAGTCCTCAATAAGCTTCCTTTAAGAACATCTGCCCGAGTCTGTGGCCAGGGCATTCATCCCAGGACAGTGTACTTGAGGAATACTGAAATTTCTCCTCACTGGCCTTCCTACAATGTCAAATGGTGGTATCAATCATTCATGCATCCAACACCTACTTCCTATTCACGAAGGGCCCGCTACATGGCAAGCACAAATGTGTCTTTTTGAGAGTTTTCTTCAATGTGCTTTTCCCCCTAACTGGAATGAGGTATTGTTCTTAAACAAGAGCAAAAACATTCTAACACGTTGGCAGCAGGGAGATTTCCTGATTGTCTATTACCATTCAGTGTCAGCTAGCAGGGGACTTTCTGTCAGGTTTACTAGAAAACATTCCCTAAGTAAAAGAAGTATACAATGGATTTATGTTGAGAAAAATAATGGAGCGCCATGAATAAATTATGAAAATATGCTATTATAACACAGGCAGTACATTACAATAACAGATGCAAATTTGTTTTGTGAATTATGAGGTTATTCTCAAGTTATGTATGCTTTTATTCTCAAGCTGTTCATTGCATCTTTTCTCCTATTTCATTTGGTTTGAAAGCATGTTTTTCTAAATGGGGACTGGTTTATGCTCTAAAATTAGAGGCAGCAGGGGAAAATGAAAAGGAACATAGGTTTTAGCGTGAAAAGACTCGGGACTGAATTTCCTTGCCTCTTTATAACCGTGACCTTGGGGGAGGCTCCAGGCTCTTTCAGTCTTGGCTTTCTTATAACTTAAGTGAGGACACTAATTCCTACTCCGTAGGATTTTTTAAGATTATAGATGATATAATATGTGTCACTTAAAAAGAACTCATTAAGTAGTAATAAGTATTACAGTATCTATTCATATATGATGCTCATGAGATGATAAACTTCATGACTGAACTAAGAGCATTAGTAATATGTGGGAATTCAGGATTTTCTAAAGTGAGCATATGATCTGAAATGTCATGTAACAGAAAACTTTCATCAGGCCCAACTAATTCAAATTTATGAGAATTTAATGAGTTGATATATGTATAAGCTGCAAAGCACATGACAAAAATCAGCTTTTTATAGTTGTTAATGGCCCCAGCCTTTACATAAAACTTTATTAATCACACAGGCACTCGGATATTTGTTAAACTAAATAAGCTTTTTGTTCCTTTATTAAAATTATCAATCTACTTCAAGTTACAGTAATATGGACCTTGAAATTTTTTGCCATTTATAAGGAAAGCATTCTTTTCTAAAAAAATGTTCTAACCTGGTCACAGAGAAGTGGAGCTATGGCTGTGTTTATATATCGAGTAGTTAAACTTAGTTAAATTAAAATAGAAAAATTATTAAGCCTATCTTCTACTTAAATAAAACATTAAGAGAAATGCGGTTCATATGTTTTTCTTCTGACCTTTCCAGCAATTAATAGTTTCAGCTTACTGAAAAGTTATCATGAATATACCTAAGTTGGATCCAGACCAAATGCTTTAACCTACACAAGAGTGGGGCTCAGTTCACTTTCAAGTTTCAAGATTTAAAAAAAGGTTTCTTTTCAACTGTCTACCTACTTAAGGAGCTTTGAGGTATTTCTTAGAACCGTTTTTTAGAAAATGCAACCAAGGGCACAACCTTGACACTCTTTCATATAGCCACAATAATCCTAGCTGTGAAGTAAAGACTTAGACACGACTTCAGGCTGAAAGGACCATGTTGAAATGTATATCATATGCATTGGCTTGGAGTGACAGATTTATGTATCTTCCGCTTTTAATATTTTAAAACTCTGCTGTGATTGTGTGTAGCAGAGAAAATTAATCACTCGATAGTAATTACAGAGAATTTCTCCTTTTACATGGACCACATTTGTAATGTCCCCCACCCCAAAAAAAACTTTATAATTTGCATATATGATGCATATATGATGCTGGCTTTCTTGTCCAAACTTAGGGTAACTATTAAAATGCCAGTTAGGTTATAGCAAAGTGGCAGAATTGTCCATGGAGAGGATGTCCCACTCTATACTGCGGTCTCAGAAGGCAGAAGAAGTCTTTGGCAGATGAGGGGCCTGGAATGTCAGGGCTCTGCTACTGGGGTAGCCTTGATGGCAAAATGACAGTGAGGCCCACAACAGGAGTGACACACACAGTCATGAGCAATACAGGATGTGCCTGCTGTGGCAATGTTTTCCTCCTGTCAGTTCAGATTTACAGAGAAGGGAAGTAAATGTGAATCTCGGAGCTTTGTTGTAAGGCTCTATACTAATTAGTTGTGCTCCTTTAGGCAAGTAACTTTAAGTGTTGATGACTGCTCTACCAAATGGCAGATAATGTAGTTAAAAGGATTATGAAAAGCATGAAGTGCTGCATAAACATAAGTTATTACCAGTGTAATTTAATTCATTTTTAGTAGCTTTTAAATGTCAAAGATACTTAAATGTTTATTTTTTCCCCCTAGACTAACATAGTTTTGAGGACATTCTTTCCAAGGTAAAGATCAGAGGAGGCTGCTCTGGCCGAGTAGCTCCGGTGGTTGGAGCATCATCCCAGTAGGCCAAGTTTACAGGTTCGATCCCGGTCAGGGCACTTATAAGAAGCAACCACAGAATGCATAAATAAGTGGAACAACAAATCGATGTTTCTCTCTCTCTCTCTCTCTCTCTCTCTCTCTCTCTCTGAATGAAAAATAAAAAGAATGGAGGCAGGTTCTATTTGTTTTGTATAATCCTAGAACCCTTTTTTTTGTGAACAGCTTATGGAGATGCAATCAGAGGATCTATGTAACTGGTTAAAAAGTTGTTTCAACAGAATTTTTCTAAAGATACATTATTGGCAGTTATTGGAAAATGATCATAAATTCAAGTTAAAAATTACTACTCACTCTAAAAAGATTTCAGAGCAGAGATCTCCCTATGAGTACACTAGGGAGGACTTTTTTCCCCCTCTCTTTTCTTCCTACAAAGGCCCATCAGTGAAGCTGCATCAGTTTCACAGATTAATGGTGCCCCATTTCACATGCCCATCTTTTCCTCCTCCTAGGAAAATGAGAGTTATAGTATTAAGTTTCTTGGATGCAAGTATATTATTGCAGTAAACTCTTATTGATTAAATAGAGATTGTATCAAAGTACTACCAAAAAACACTATGAACTCCTTAAATTCATATTCTGTATCTAAGGGAGTAAATCACACACCTCAGCTATGTTGTGCTGTTCTGTGATTTGTTCTCTCCAAGTTTTCATAGTAGTTCATATTGGAGTTTGAAGAGCCTACTTAAGTATGTTCCTTCTCTCTTCCCTCTCAAAGGCCTGGTGCACGAAGTTTGTGCATGGGGTGGGGGTGGGGCGCAGGCAGTGACCCTCAGCCTGGCCTGCACCCTCTCCAATCTGGGACCCCTCTGGAGATGTCCGACTGCTGGTTTAGGCTGCTAGTTACCCAAACAAAAAAATGGAGAAAAAGAAAAAGATGGCAATGCCAACAAGAAGTTGAACAAGTGAAGTATTGACAAGTTCTGCTACAAATGAAAAGGAAGCTTGTCCATTAACAATTCAACAGGGGTGGTTACATGTACTGATTCTAGCCATAGAGGAATAAGTTGAAACAGGCAGAAGTCACTGCATGGGGTTCCTAGGTAAACTTTGTAATCTCAGCAAAGTCAGTTGAAAAGACCCTTTGGGTTTTGCCCTTTTATCTCCTGTCTGCCTATAATATGTTACAAAATGCCTGACAGTTGTAACTAAGACAAAATCCTTATCAAGAAGAGAATGAGTTGGGGTACATGAATGGTACTACGTAAGTTGTGGATTGTTATCTTCAGAATTTCTTAAGTGAGAAAAACAAATAAAAACCTCCTAGTGGATTTAAGCCTGTGTTGTTAGGTTCTTTGTTGTTTGCAGAATTTACACCCTGCCCCCAATACAACTAGACTCAATTTATAGTACTGTCTGAGTTACTATTTTCACAATACCTTCTTAAACCAGCCAATAAAACTTGTTTTCTAAGAGACACACACTTAGAAAACCAGTAGTGAGTAAATTTGAGAACAGATTTGTTTCCAGAAAAGTGAACTGTGGACTTTTTTTCTCTCCTTTAATGCACTCAGCCTGCCTACTGGGCCTTTAGTCTAAGTTCGGCAGCTAAAGCTCTCAGTTCCTGTATAATAATAGATGGGCCATTAGTTCATTGATTTATTCAAAGTATAATTATATATAAGGTTCAAAAATGTTTACATTTTAGGTTTTGGTACAGCATAATACTAACTTTGTAAATGGCAGCGTTTCATATTTTTCTATATGTTGTGAACCCTTCATATAGAATGGAAGTAATCTAGTTCTTAAAATAGGCAGAAGTCATTGCATGGGGTTCCTATATAAATAGGAAACTCCTTTATAATCATATATATATGAAGACTACCTTTTTCTTGGAGTGAATTCTTTGAGAAGTTTCCCATTTTTTTAAATGGCTTTTTTTCTTCTGTTTAGTTTTCAACTTTTTCTTGAGACAATTTAGATATTTTAGATTTTATTTAAATTACTAGAGGCCCAGTGCATGAAATTTGTGAAGGGAGGTGGTCAGTGGCACTCAGTTTGGTCTGCACCCTTTCTAATCTGGGACCCCTCGGGGGATGTACGACTGCTGGTTTAGGTCCCATCCTGCAGGGATCAAGCCTAAACCAGCAGTTGTACATCCCTCTCGCAATCCAGAACCACTGGCTCCTAACCATTCATCTGTCTGCCTGCCTAATGCCCTTACCTGCCCTTCCCTGCTGGCCTGGTTGCTCACATGTGCCCTCCCCTGTTGGCTTGGTCACCCCCAACTGCCCTCCTTTGCTGACCTGATCACCCCTAACTGCCTCTGCCTCGGTCCCCACCACCATGGCCTTGTTCAGAAAAAAGTTGGACGTCCAGAAGATGGCTTGTTGACCTAATCTAATTAGCATATTACCTTTTTATTAGTATAGATTTTTATTGTTGACAAACTCATAATTTAATAAATATAACCCAGCTTCATCATTTGTAAAAAAAAAAAGAAAAATATACACTATTTACATAATTCTCATGTTGCCTTTTATCATTGTTGTGTTTGATTTTTGTAACTTGATTGTCAGGGTTTTAAATATTTTAGGCATTTTATTTGGTCAGCTTTTAGAGGTAGAGGCCAGAGATAATAATGGCTTAAACAAGATTTATAAGACTCTAACATAGAACAAATTGAGATATAGGTGGTTCAAGATTAATGAGGCAGGTTTATTCTCATCAGGGACTCTATCTCCTTCAAGGTTTCTTTTCTCTTATAGTTAGCACTTAATTTTCAAACCAAGATTGTCATAGACCAAATAGTTTCTGGAAATCTAGTCATCGCAATTGAGTTCAAGGTAGAGGGCAGATACAAGCGGGAGAGCAAAAAGTGAAGTCTAGTTCCATAAATCCCCTTTACATTTCACTGTCCACTCCTACTTCCCAGGGCAGCTGGGAAATACAGTTTTTCAATTAGGCACATTGCTTAAATTCTGTTTGGTAAAGAAGAAGTAGAAGATGATAATTGAGTAGGGAATTCTTTGTGTCTGTCACTCTAGATATGTGGAAATTTTGTTTTAGTATTATCACAAAATCCAAGTTATAAGAAAATTTATTAGGGAAATACTCAAAATACTTTGCTTCGTTTTCTTTAGTTTTAAGAAATAAAATTATGCCCTAGCTGGGTGGCTCAGCAGGTTGGAGCATTGTCCTGAACACTAAGAGGTTTTGGGTTCGATTCCCATTCAGAGCACTTACTGTACCTAGGTGGTTGGTTCAATCCCTGATGAGGGCATGTACCAAGGTAACTCAGTGATGTTTCTCTCTTATCTTCTTTCTTTCTTTCTTTCTTTCTTTCTTTCTTTCTTTCTTTCTTTCTTTCTTTCTTTCTTTCTTTCTCTTTCTTTCTCTCTCTCTCTCTCTCTCTCTCTCTCTCTCTCTCTCTTTTTCTCTCTCTTTCTCTAACAAATAAAAACATATCCTCCAGTGAGGAATTAAAACAAATTAAAATTGTTTAAGAGTGATTAATAAAATTTCACTCTGCTCAGTACTATTAGAACACTTCAGTGCAAGCAAGTAGGGTGGCAATTATAGTTTGGAAACCCAAATGTTGCTTTTTATCTCATTTTTGCTCCAAAATAAGTCTTAAGAAATTGACTTTTCTTCATTACACAGCTAACTATATCTTAGTCTTTGTTTGTTATTTCAAGTTGCAGCCTCTCTACTTGTTGATTTAAGGTTTTCTTTTTTTTTTGAATAAAAAATTTAAAAAGTTTAAATTCTGCTCACCCTCCCAATATAGTATCTCAGGATAAGAAAGTAAAATATGGGTATTTTGTGCTGCTTGAAATAAATTATTATAAAATAGAAATTAAGTACCGTATTTGCCGGCGTATAAAACGATTTTTTTGGCCCAGAAAAATACGTATTTGCCGGTGTATAAGACGACTGGGCGTATAAGACGACCCCTTAACATTTCCACTAAAAATACAGAGTTTGTTATATACTCGCCGTATAAGACTACCCCCCACTTGGAGGCATATTTTTCAGGGCCAAAAAGTCGTCTTATACGCCGGCAAATACGGTAATTAAAAACATCTATCTATATGTAGTTGATATACTGTATATATAAAGGACAAATTCTTAGTACACTTTCACAAAAACAATCAACCTAGATTAAATGAAAAGTTGTTGGAATTAAGCCCTACCCTAAGTTTGCCTTTCTTAAATGAATTCCTTATTTGAAGCATTTCATTCCCAATTGAGTCAAGGGCAAGCTGAAAAGTATCTTATACAGCCCCTTATATGAAGTAAATTAAGTTACTATAATGTTTCTTAGTAGTCTATTTAAACAATTGCCTACTTCATTCATGTTGAAAATTCTTTATATCTGGTAGTGCCTCAAATCTACACTAATAAAATCTGTAACAATTTTAGGATTCTAAATTTACCTATATTCATCAACAAAACAACAATATAAATGTAAAAAATAGTTTGTAGGCTCATGATTGTTATTTATTCCCAGAAGTGGTGTGTTTTTAGGAAAAATATGAGGTGCTGAGTATATCTTATTTTACTTATGCACACACTGGTTTATTTTTTTCCTTACACTTGCATACTTTACTGATGGCAAAGTCTGTGTTCACGGGCTTTAATTTACATATGTAATTTTTTATTTTTATATCAGTGAGCACACAAAAGTTGTCTCACAAAAACCCAGAGAAAGAATAAACATATGTTAACAGTAAAAAATATGAACTGGAATAGTGTCACTTAAGAATTATCTGGAGGAGGGAGATTAAAAAATCCTACTTCTTGAATTCTATTCCCAAAGATTTTTAGTTGGTCGAAGGTGAGGCCATTCATTGGTATGTTTCCAGGGGATTCAAATGGGCAGTCAAGTTGGGAAAGAATAACATGCCATTAATTTTCACAGCATCCAAGGCATTAGGCCATGTGTTGTTATTCTTATTTCAGAGTTATGTTATCCAACCTCAGTATGCATACAATTCCCTTAAGAACTTAGAAGACACTTGAGAGATCTACCATGGTAAATTTAGAATGGTCTTTGTACACAGAGACACCTTATTTTGTCTGAAAATATATAATTGTTGGGCATTATATTTTTATTAACCAAGGTAACTCAACTGATATAAACAAATAATAATGCCAGTTTACCAATTCACAATGAAAATTTATTGCTACACAGAGCAAAATACTTGTGTCCCATTGACTAGTGAATTTTATTCCTATGGATACATGTACATAAGAAGGGAAAACATAATTGAAGGTTGTTTACTGGCTATAAAATGAGGATAAAGAAAATATTTAAATTAATTGACCTGCAAGGCTATCAGACAAAAGGAAATGAAGGCATTCATATCACAACAGAGATGGTCTTATTTACAATGAGCCAGAAAACACTTGTAGTCCCATAACTAGGCTTCCTCTCCATAAGCAGTTTCAGGATGGATATTGTCAACATTTACTTCTGTGACTTTCTATTATGCTTCCATGGCTAAATAGCTCATGCTTTTATAGGTGATATGATAATGCACAAATCAGGTTTTAGTCTTCTGTTAGCATTCTCAGATTTCTACAGGTAATGATGAATTCAGGTTTATTATAAGACTAGGCCTGGCCAGAGATCAGGGCTGATCAAGGCCTTCCTTTGTTCTGCACCACTCCTGGCAGTCAGCACACGTCATAGAGAATGATCGAACTGCCAGTCTCCCAGACAAACTCCCAAGGGGACAATTTGCATCATATATATATACTAGAGGCATGGTGCATGAAATTCATGCATTGGGGAGGGGGAAGTCCCCTCAACCCAGCCTACATGCACCCTCTCCAATCCTTGACCTTTGGGGGATTTCTGACTGCTGGTTTAGACCTGATCCCAGCAGATGGACATTCTTCTCAGTTCAATCCTGGACTGCTGGCTCCTAATTGCTCACCTGCTTGCCCCTAACTGCTCAACCCTGGTGGCCTGATTGTGCCTCACTGCCCTCCCCTGTTGGCCATGTTATGGTGGCCATCTTTGACCACATGGGGGCGGCCGTCTTGTGTGTTGGAGTGATGGCCAATTTGCATATTACCTTATTATTATATAGGATGAGTTTTATATAACGGTAAGATAAAAGATTCACATATTTTGGCACAAAACACCAATTACTATTTATAAAATAAGAAAATGTACCATTTTATTCATTAAAATATATAAATCTTTATTATGAAGTAAATTGTACTTCCTATTCTTTATTAATCTTTATAAATTTTAAAGTAGCCAGGATCTGCATGAGCATAAAATTGGTATATGTTCTATATTTCATAAATATTAAATTTTGAATCCAAAGTCAAATTCTGCATGTAATAATATTCAATAAATTCTTTATAAATCTGTTAAACTTTTAAAAGAGATAAATATTAATATCTTATATTTATTGCCATTTGAATTTTCTGAAATCACTTATTAATTATCCTTCCTACAGATTTAATTTTTATCCAGTATATCTTATAGAACATGTGTTATATTGGACAGAAAACTCTCCTTATTTATGTTTAAAGTTAGACAATCACAGATATTTGCAAGTTTGACATTTTCCTTCATTATAAAACACTTCTAGCAATTTCAGTATCGTATAGCATAGAAGTAAATGGAAATAATAAATTCTGACTTAAACTTTACTGTGTTTGTATTTCACAACACTATCTTTCATACATTCTTCACATCAATGATTTGTGTTATCTTATTATGTTGGTGTAAATGTCAATACACTAAATACTCAGAGTGTGAATCAAAATCTATTTTGTTGTACATCACATTATTGAGGAAATGGTGACATTGAAATAAATGATTTTTAAAGATAAAAACAAACAAGCTATTTTTTTTCTACCCCAAAATGGAAAAAAAAAACTTTTTCAATTACTTACTCATGATTTCTCTTTGTGGAAATTTAAAATGAACATCAAGCTTGTAACTTTTAAATTTCCTTTTAGTATTGGTAATGTTTTGAAAAATATTCGGCTACACAAGGGTATAAGTGTACTATTTTGTTTAAGAATAATCTGGTTTTTTTGGGGGGGGCAATGGTAAGCTATGTACACATATAATACCTTAATAAATTAAAAAAAATAAATAAAAGAATAATCTGTTTTGCCGAAACTGGTTGGCTCAGTGGATAGAGCGTCGGCCTTCGGACTGAAAGGTCCTGGGTTCAATTCCGGTCAAGGTCATGTACCTTGGTTGCGGGCACATCCCTGGTGGGGGTTGTGCAAGAGGTGGCTGGTCGATGATTCTCTCTTATTGATGTTTCTAACTCTCTATCCCTCTCTCTTCCTCTCTATAAAAAATCAATAAAATATATATTAAAAAAAGAATAACTGTTTTGCTCGGCCAGCATGGCTCAGTGCTTGAGTGTTGATTTAAGAACCAAGAGGCCACTGGTATGATTCCAGGTCAGGGCACATGCCCAGGTTGTGGGCTTGATCCTCAGTAAGGGGCATGCAGGAAGCAGCTTATCAATGATTCTCTCTCATCATTGATGTTTCTATCTCCTTATTCCTTTCACTTCCTCTCTGAAATAAATAAAAATACATTAAAAAAAGAATATCTATTTTTGTTCTTCACAATATCTACAAGATAAAATCTTTATGGTTACAGAGGGGGATAACCTTGAACCACATACAGTGTAATTTGCATTTTGCAGATAAGACAAGTGAAGCTAGAAGGACTTCAGTGGCTTGATCAAAGTCACATTTTATAAACAGATGATTCAGGAAAACACCTAGCACTGCAAATCAAAGAGCTCTTTCCCTTCCCCCAAAGCTTCAAAATCTTGAATACAAAAAACTATGAGAAGCATTTCTATAGGGGTTAATTTTCTATTGTAAGGTTGTTTTTATTTTTTAAAATATATATATTTTAATTTTTTACAGAGAGAAAGGAGAGGAATAGAAACATTGATGGGAAACATCGATCAGCTGCCTCCTGCATACTCCTTACTGAGGATGCACCTGCAACCAAGGTACATGCTCTTGACCAGAATTGAACCTGCGACCCTTTAGTCTTCAGGCTGATGCTCTATCACTGAGCCAAACCAGCTATGGCTCTATTTCTAAGGAGGGCAATCTCAGGTTTAGTTGCACCATATAACAGTAACTATTCAAAAACTGGAGAATGGTGTAAAAAGGGGGATATAGAGGTAAGTCTTAACACTTTAGCCTCTTTCATGAGTGGTGGAAAATTTGAAATGCTGAAAGGCATTCTAGAAACCATTTAAAGTAAAAAAGTATTTGGGAGTTACCCAATACTTTCTTTAAAATATCTTTGTGGAAAAAAAATGTCTTTGTGGCTGGGAATTTATATTATTAGTAAAAATATTTAATTTAACTGTATGATCTTTAATATGAAGGAATCCCCAAATCTTACCCACATTAAATTCAATATATTTACACAGTCTCCTCAAAGTTTTATCTTAATAAAAGTGAAATACATAGATGAATGGATAACGCAGTTTTAATCATCTATATGCTTGATATATTCTTCACCTACCTGAAGCTCTCTTATTGGAAGTGTAAGTACTTATGGTTGTTAGGTGTGAAGAACAGCTACAGTGTTTGGACAGGATCAAGCCTTGGACTGACTTGTGGCAAAGGCACATACAAGTCCCAGCTTGGAGGGCTAAGCCCTCCCAGCTTGGTTACAGCCAAAGGGTAAAATTGTATGTAAGCTTGACCTTATAGTCTGACCCTGCAGTCCTAGGTAGCTAAGGGATGTGGGCTGCAGGAGGTGTAGCAAGTGCTGCCAAAACAAAGCTTGGTAGAGTGCAGAGAATGGCAACAACATGAAAGAAGCAGATTTGAAACTTGCAAGAACATTGTAAACATCTTGCCCTTGTTTTGCTTTGTGTGATCTGACTATAAAATAAAGATTTGGCTTACAGGCTGTGTCACTGTTTCCTCATCCCGGCACAGTGATCCACCTAGCCCCCAACTGTATGCTCTTGTCTGTTTTCTTTAATCCTTCACTACCCCTTCTTCCCCTCCTCAGGTTCACCACTGGTTGTGCTGCACGCGGTTCAGTTAGGTTATTTTAATTTATTAAAATTTTATCGTTATGAAATATACCTTTTTATTGAGATCATACTCTGTGTCTTGAAGACTACTTTAGAGGACATTAATTTACCACCACAACCTTTCTATATGTATTGTTTGCATGGGACATCTATTTTTCAACCATTTTCTTCCAAACGATTTGTTTCTTATGTTTAACGTAAGTTTTGTGGAAAGCTCAGAGTTTCATTTGTTTGTCTTAAATGTATTCTTCAATGCTGATTTAATATGATAAAACTTACATGTAAAAGTTTTTATATATTCATTTAAAATTAGTTTAAGAATAATACTGCCAATACTTTTATTAGTTCAGATATTCAGGTGTCTACTTTTCAACAATACCAGTAAAAATGATAAAATTATTAAAAAAAGATTCAGTTATTCAAGTAAACAAATAATATGTTTCAAGAATAAATGACTTTTTAAAAATGGCATGGAAATGAATCACTATGCTTTAAAAAAATATGTGCTATGACATCTGAAAAGACAGCAAACATTATTTTATTTACTTCAAGAGCCTAAAAGTTTTATAATCTATTCTAAAAGTTTTTGCTTGATATTATTTATCCATATTTACAAAATTTGCAGTAAAAAGATATAATAGTTAAAATGTATAACTTTAAAAGGTCGAAATATTTTAAATGCATTTTTTAATGGGGATATTTTAAGTGGATTTTTTTGGGAGAAATTTACATTATAATGAGCTTCCCCTGGGATAGAAAAATATCCACTGGAATTTTTCATAATTAGTAGAGGGTCTTACCCTTTTAAGTGACTAGTTATGACTAACATATGTAAGATCCTTAACCTAAAGTGGCTCATCTGTCTAATTTTTGTGTGTATTACAAGTGAAAATTTGCACTCTGAACCAGTAGGTATAAATCTGACATAACATATTTAACCAGTCTTGGTACTCTTTTGGAAGTTGTTACTCATTTGCCTAAATCTTCCAGCAGTCCACAACCCATAGCCATTCTTCATGCCTCCCACTGGGCACAAATCTGCCTGCCAGCCATGAGCAAATACAGGCTCAGCTGACCTTAGAAAAAGTGTAGGTAAAAAGAAATTTTCTTTGAAGTAAAAGTGGCCTGATTTGGTACTTAATTCTTTCATAAAGTAAGAATTTTGCTTTCTCTCTAAATTCCAAACCAGAATCTATGGTAATGGCTTAGAGTCATTAGAAAACTGGAAGCAGAAACCCAATCATAATAGGAAATAGGTACCTCATTTTATTATCTACCAAATGTTCATCTGATTTTCTGCTTAGAAATTTAATATGCACCAAGTCTGTAGAAATGATTTTTACCACAATGTCAGCTTCTTAATCTGACTCTAAAACTGGTATAACTTCTACTACTCAAAGGAAAATGAGTTAAATAGAAATAGAAAACATATAATAGGCAACCTGAAAAGTTATCTCTTTTTAGGATCACATAAGCATTTTAGAAAGGATGATCATAAAGTTTACCTATAAACATACCAGAAAAAATTATTTAACTTGGATATCAAGGAACTTTGTAACTGAACTAGAGTAGTTAAAATTAAATAAAAGTCTATTGTTTCTTTTATAGGGTATTAAATCATTAGGAAATTAACGTGGACAATACTTTATTTATACCAGGGAGCTCCATAGAATGTAACTGTTAAATACCAAATGAGTAGAAGAAGAAACAAAGGAGGCCAGTTAGCTGGAACCGGTTTGGCTCAGTGGATAGAGCGTCGGCCTGTGGACTGAAAGGTCCCAGGTTCGATTCAGGTCAAGGGCATGTACCTTGACTGCAGGCACATCTCCAGTGGGGTGTGTGCAGGAGGCAGTTAATCAATGTTTCTCTCTCTCATCGATGTTTCTAACTTTCTATCCCTCTCTCTTCCTCTCTGTGAAAAATCAATATATATATATATATATATATATAGCCAGTTAAATTTACATGGCTTAATGTCAATGAAATACATTGTTCTCATTGCTACTAGTCAGACATTTTATAGCAATAAAAATTACTACTCAGTAAACCTATGTGATGCATTTAAACAAATTAAATCATTTTTAATCAAATGATTTGTTCTTTCATATTGTATAGACATATAATTTATTAAATAAATATAATTAAATTAAACATAATTCTGGTAATTAGAGATTAAATTGTAAACATTTCAATTCTTTGGGCCAAAACATTACTAATTATATAACCATTAACTATTATATTAGTCGTTTTTATTATTTCAAGGAAGAATTTATCAAATCCCCTACAATGCTTTATTTCTTTGGTTTACAAATTAAGAAGACAAAGAATCTGAGTTTTTTCAAGTTAATAGCTAAATCAAACCCAAGAACAAACAAACACAAATCCTTGTAGAATAATTTCTGGGTTTATCTTATGGGACTTACTAGAAAAGTAGGTGGCAGAGTCAACAGACTTTCTCTCATTGAAGCACCCATCTTCTAGAAAAACTGCTGTTTGAAATTTTAACCCTGCTATTTGGCTTCTGTAAATGTTTTCTTGCTTAAATAATAAGGAAAATAATACTACTCCCACTTCAGAGAGGCTATTAAACCTTCCCCTGATGAAATTATCAGTGCTGGCACCAGGTCAGGTCTTTGGTTGAGGTCTTAAGGCCCCAGCACATAATGGCTTTTAAAAAAATTAATAATAAATCTTTCTTGTTCATATTATTATAGGTGTTTCTCTCCCCTACCCATAGCTCCTCTCCACCTGATTCCCCACCCCACCCCATGCCTTTACCCCTGCCACTGTCTTCATCCATAGATGTAAGATTTTTGTCCAATCTCTTCTTGCATCCCTCAGATCTCCTTCCCCCTGAGAATTGTCAGTCCACTCCCTTTCTATGTCCCTAATTCTATTATATTCATCAGTCCATTCTGTTTTTCAGATTTTTTATTCACTTGATTTTTAGATTCACTTGTTGGTAGGTATGTATTTGATATCTTTTTGTTGTTCATAATTTTTACCTTTACCTTTTTCTTCTTCTTCCTCTTCTTAAAGAATACTCTACAGCATTTCATGTAATTCTGATTTGGTGGTGATTAACTCCTTTAGCTTTTTCTTGTCTGTGAAGCTCTTTATCTGACCTTTAATTCTGAATGATAGCTTTGCTGGGTAGAGTAATCTTGGTTGTAAGTTCTTGCTATTCATCATTTTGAATATTTCTTTCCACTTCCTTCTGACCTGAATAGTTTCTGTTGAGAAATCAGTTGAGAGTCATATGAGTACTCCCTTATAGGTAACTGTTTTTCTTTTGCTGCTTTCAAGATTCTCTCTTTGTCTTTTGTCGTTGGCATTTTTTTTTTAAAATATATTTTATTGATATTTTACAGAGAGGAAGGGAGAGAGATAGAGAGCTAGAAACATCGATGAGAGAGAAACATCGACCAGCTGCCTCTTGCACACCCCCTTCCGGGGATGTGCCCGCAACCAATGTACATGCCCTTCACTGGAATCGAACCCGGGACCTTTCAGTCCACAGACCGACGCTCTACCACTGAGCCAAACCGGTTTCGGCTGTCGTTGGCATTTTAATTATGATGTGTCTTGGTGTGGTCCTCTTTGGGTTCCTCATGTTTGGGGTTCTGTGTGATTCCTGAACTTGTAGGTCTATTACTTTCACCAGGTAGGGAAAGTTTTCTGTCATTATTTCTTCCAATAGGCCTTCAATATCCTGCTATCTCTCTTCTTCTGGCACCGCAAAAATCTGGATGTTGGTATGCTTAAAGCCGTCCCAGAGGCTCCTTACACTATCCTCACACTTTTGGATTTTTCTTTCTTCCTGCTTATTTGGTTGGATGTTTTTTGCTTCCTCATATTCCAGATCTTTGGTTTGACTATTGGGTATGTTGAGTTTCTGAATATTCTTTATTTCAGACAGTGTATGCTTAATATCTGACTGGTCCTTTTTGATTTTTTTTGGCATTCTCATTAAGGTTCTTAAAGGTCTCACTAAGCTCTTGGAGGTCTCATCAAGTTTCTCAGTGGTTCTTAGAAGTTTCTTGAGTAACCTTATAAATGTGGTTCTGAACTGTGTGTCGTCCAGTAGTTTACTTCCCTCCTTCTCTCCCATTCGTGACATGCTTCTGTGTCTCCACATTTTGGCTGCCTCCCAGTGTTGATGGAGTGGCTTTGTGTGGTCAGTGACCTATAGGGGCCAGTATCTCATTTTCCCCAATCACCCGAGGTGGTTGCTCTTTGTATAACTCTTTGTGGGCTGAGTGCAAAGTCTTGGTGTAATTAAGCCTTGATTGCTATTGGTATACTGGGAGGAATTGACCTCCAGGCCAGTTGGCTGTGAGGACCCGCTGTGTCTATAATGGAAGAACTGCTGGGCTGGAGACACGCTTATGGTGCAGGCCTTGTTTCAGTGGGGCTTTGGTGCTCACTGAGTCAATGTGTTTATGGATGTGAGGATTTGAAATCTGATATCTCACAATGACCACTAAGTACACTGGCTTTTGGATCTTCAATGGGGTGCAATTCAGCTACTGTCTGTGGCTACCCTCAGGAGCTACAGTGAGAACCACAGTCCTCTTCTCCCTGCTTGGAGCTTGGTGGCTTTGGAGCTGTTTGCACTGGGTAGCAAGGTTAAACTGCAATAGAGAAGGCCATTCATATGCAAAAGCTGCTGCTTGGGGCTTGGGTGTGTTTGTAGATTGTGTGGGGTGGAGTCTCAGTACATCACTAGGCCAGGGTGTGACAAACAGTGATGGCTGGCAGTGAGCTGTCTTTGTCTCTTCGACCTCATACCTACGTCTCATGCCCCAGCACAACAAACAATTATTCTTGCGCACAGCTCTGCAAGCAAGCTACCCTCACTTTTTGACCCGATGGCAGATAGTCCAGCTTCTCCCCAGAAACTAGATTTCAGAGAGATTGGGAGCTTGTCTCTCTTTGGGTTGAAGAAAGCAATGCCAACCGAAAGCAGGGATCCCCCTCTCACCCCCCCCCCCCCCGCACCCCGTACCTCAGTTTTTCAGTGCTTGTGCCCTGATTGCTCTTTTCTCTTTCCATCTAGTTGTAGAACTTCCACTCAGCCAGCTTTCCCGTGGTTCTGGGTGATAGACGTTTTTTCTTTTAGTTGCAGTTTTGAAATTGTTATGTACGGCATCAGTTTAGATGTTTACCTACGCTGCCATCTTGGATCTTTATATTTCCAATAGTGGCTTTTTAAGAACTTGGAAAGGGGGCCAGAAACACCCCATATTTGGGAGACAAAGAAGGTAAAAACATATAAATAGAAAAAGTTCCTCCATGTTGGGACCAAGAATTGAGAGACATTTTCCTCTGGGCACACACATAATAAATGTAACTCCATCTCTCTAATATTGCTTGGTTCTTCTCTGGTTTTCTATGACACCATGTTACTATTTTAAGTAGTGTGCATATTAATGTCAATATTCATATGCAATATAGAAATAATTTTAATATATTAAATGATATATTAATGTAGAGTTTTAGTAATATATTAAGTATATACTTAATATAGATTTTAAAACTTTTCTTAAAAGTGAAAAATTAGTATATTTATTTTCTCATATCATATTTTATAATTAGACTTTAAAATAAACAAACAAACCAATGATAATCCAAATGTAATTTGTACAAACACAAATATTTTTTGAATGTACTAATTTGGAAGAGTCTGTTTCTAAATTTGTAACTGTTATTTCCTGTTATATAAAAGCAAATATGAATATTTATAATCTGTGCTTTCAAAACAGATTTGTATTCAATATTGTTTCTGGTTGAAATTATCCTTAGGATTACATTAGAAAATGACTATAAGTGTTTTTTTAATCAGTTTTTCCCCAGGTTTTTTTCCCCCTATAACAAGTGCAATGTTAATTCTGTTTCAATATATTAGGCATATAGAATTTAATGTACCTAGCTGAATAAGAATTTATTCATAGCGTCTGGGAATACTGATGAGTTTATACTAAAAAAGAAAAAAAAAATGTCATGACTAATTCCCAAAAGAGCACATAAAGGAGAGTGAAGCATATTCATATCAGCAGACATTTAGCAAATGAATGCTCTGTGTTCTTCAGCTGACCTTTGGAGTTCTTCAATGCCAATTCTGGGCAGCATTTGTAATGTCTTTGTGAAGGGAATAGTGCCAGCTGAGTGGGTGATTCAATAACTCAGAGTGAATCTCTACACGGTTGCAGAGCTAAAGAGACCCAAATAGTCTATTCTTTCATTCTTAGCTAGAATTGCCACTGGGATAAAGTAGAGATGAACACAGAAGCACCAATCTCTACAGCTATTAAGACATTGCTACAAGTGTTTTCTCTACTTCCACACCAATGCAAAAAAAACACATAAATATAGTCCAAACAGCCTCAGAGTATCCAAGATATGAGAGAATATAAGTAAACTCTAGGAGGATATACAGAAATTGACTTCTAGCCAAAATGATAGAATGATTAATATATTTGTCAGGATTGGCTATCTGCCAATTCCATTAAACAGAGCACATTAGAATGGAAAACTGATTTAGTTTCAAAATTTTTTATAGGTAAAATTACATGATATAAATAATTTTGAAGCTAATGTGATGATCACATTAAAAAGTATAAAAACATCCTGTGGATGGCACTCTTCAAGGTAAACTGAACATGAGTATTATATCACTGGCAAGCCTAGACTTCTGTTATTCCCTGAAAATCTTGCTGCGTTTTAGTTCTACCAAGTGCGTCATCGCAAAAGTGATGGAAAGCCAAATTATAAGGTTTAGTTATTTATTTAATAAACATACCAGTAAGTGGATCATATAAAGAGAGAGTGTCTGCATGGACTTCTGTTTATTGTGCAGAGTTTGTAATTTAATGGGGAACTATTCATACACAGCTAGTTTGAAGATTGTGACCTCTAAGGATAACATTAGGAATGGCTAAGAGGAAGTTTTCTTCTCCCATAAAAGCTTTCTTGTGGCTTCAAGATTTACTTCCCTGGTGAAAGGAAGGGTTGTAGCCACGCCCAAAGGAAGCCTATCCTGTGAGGCCTGTAGGCGAAGGCAGTGAGCACCTCCTCAGTTACCTGCGGCAACATCAGCACCTTGCTCAGATTCCCTTTATTAAATAAATAACTAAACCTTATAATTTGGCTTTCCATCACTTTTGCAATGACGCACTTGGTAGAACTAAAACACAGCAAGATTTTCAGGGAATAACAGAAGTCTAGGCTTGCCAGTGATATAATACTCATGTTCAGTTTACCTTGAAGAATGCCATCCACAGGATTGTTTTTATACATTTTAATGTCATCATCACATTAGCTTCAAAATTATTTATATCATGTAATTTTACCTATAAAAAATTTTGAAACTAAATCACTTTATCCTCGTTGCCTGCACAAAGAAATTGAGTGTATGTTATATGCAACATTCTACTAAATTCTTTTTCTTTTTCTCCATATTTGACCTCAAATTCTAAATTTAAGTCCTTCTTCAGATCAAAACCCATAAACACACACACACACACACACACACACACACACACAAAAGAACCAAAACACCACATTTTTTTTCTCTCTCCACCACCAGAACATTGCAAGTATAAAAGGATTTGGTGTCAGACTTTTGAATATGCTCTGATGAAAGACGTTCATTCAACCTTTCAATATTCCAGGCTGCAATCACGTCATGTCTAGGATCAAAAAATGAGGAAGAGACTCTGAGTCAGCAAGAAAACTGAAGATGAAAGAGAGGAATGTTTAAGTTAAAATCTTTAAATGTGATCCCATTTCATAGAAATCACCATATTTCTTCAAATTTTGACCAAAATAAATATACCTTGCCATTTCATTATAAGATTCTTCATACTTTGTGAGCTTATTATCTTGTGGTTTATAGAGGAGAAACTTAAAAAGAAGAGCAAGCAAGAAGTCATTCAATAGATGGGGAAGGGGCACTTTTTAAACTGGATTACTTGCAATCTTTCATCGCCTCTCATTAGCTTTCATAATGTTTTGCTTCAATTGTTTCCAGTTCTTAAGACATTGGGGATATGGTGCTAATGTCAACATTGGAAGAATACTTAGATATGGACATAATCAAAGAACATTGTAATAACTTACATTAGCGTGAATGATTATTAAAAAGTAGGCATTTCCTAGACTTTTGGTTCTGGATGGAAATGCATTGCTTCTCTAGCTCAGAAGTTTTACTTTAGATCTGAGGAGCCTGATGCCCAGATTGGCTGAGTGACCAGGGCAGGGAAACACACACAATGTGTGTCTATTAAACATGAAGTTAAGTCTTCCTACTTTTTGACCTCCCTTCCTTTGGCAGGGAAACATCTAACCTCAGGTGAAGAAGCCGGGGAAATAAACAATAAACTGCTCACACTCTCTTCCTTTCCTCTGATCGGTTGTGGGGCTCTCTAGTGATCAAACGTAACCAGGAGCCAGAGGGCAAGGAAGACGTTTTCCTGCATGATGATATACTAGTGTTTTCTACAGGTCAGAGAGAGGAAACGGTAGCTAAGGTGGAGCATAAACCTGGAGGGGAAACTGAGATATCCCCCATTCCGGGTTGTTGTTGTTTTCCTTTTTCCTTTAAGGTTTTGCCAGGAGTTTAACTCAGTTAAAAATACTTTATTGATGTTACATTCTGATCACTGTTCTCTTTTACACTAATATCATCTTTTAAGGTGCAGAGGGAACAAATACATTTTTCTTTAGAAAATCAGATCAACCTACATTTTTCTTATCAGTCTTATCTGGTTTAATGGAATAAAACAAAGTTATCACAAGTAGTTATGAGATAGAATGACATCAGTGAAGTAGAGAACTGAGGGTTATATTTATAGCTGAACCTCACCATGCTCATGAGTGGCCTTAATAATTAATTTAGTTCATTTATGGTTGCGTTTAAAAAAGTAATTCTAAATGTGAGAATTCTTTCCCATATTCTATAATGTACGTCTTGTGTTATCTATAAGCATCTTTTCCCTAAATTTATTTTTATGTTTGAAAAGTAACTTGACCATAGCACACACACACAAATGAAATGCTGAATACACAGGTAGAAGGAAAGTTATTTCTGACCCATGTAGGTGAATGGCTTGCATCCTGAATATAATGGTTTATTATCCATATCATTGTCCTAGCTTGAAAGTATTTATGAGTGATCATAAAATTAGGTACCCCTTTGGAATATGCAACCTGCAGCATGCATGTAGCTGACCTCCAGTGGAAGGTATTTCCTGGCTTGACTATTTTATTTAAAAATAAATATTTCTATTGGCTTGAAATTTACCACACTTTCATTTTACTAAGTTTTTTTCAGATATTCCACAAATTTATATCCTGAAACAATTCAAGTTGGTAGCTTTAACCATTATTCATTGTATTCTTCAAAATAGTTTCCAGCCAAACACATTTTCATGCTTAACTGTTTCAGACAACTAAATTTAATAGGTGTGCACATTTATATAAAGAAAAACAGAAAACCAATTTCTATATATTGTTTTACCAGGAAACTAATTTCACCAGTTAGTATCTTTACCCTTTCTTTAGAAGGAAAAGTTGCCTTCAATGAAGGTCTTAATACAGAATTTATGTAACAAAAATTGTGTTTTAAAAATATAGTAAAACAGTTCAAAATTCTGTTTTATTTCATGGAGGTTAAGAGTCTATTCAAAAGAAAGGAAAAATATGAAACACGGTTGTGCTTAGAAGTACTGTATTTGGTCCTTCAGAAATCAAAGCCAGAGGCAAAGATTAAGGTGATGCCACTTCTGGAAAATGCAAGCCAGGTCTTGAGGATGAAAACAAAAAAGGGTGTGATACAAAGAAAAGTCTGAAACTGGCCACCGCATCACAATCAGCAAAGGAAGTCAGGCCATTGTTCAGCCGGTAGACATGTTCTTTTTACACGTGAGACATTCTCTGCAAGAATTAGTTGAAGAAATCACACCTTAGAGAACAATATGAAAGAAAAAAACAAAAGAGGAGGAATGCTTTAGCCTCTCGTCCATTTCTCTTGGTCAAGGATCATTCTATGAAATGAAATTTCTTGAGTTGCTGGATTGTGTCATCCTTTTTCTTGGCAACCTCTCAGGAAGCTATAATATAGCCCAAGTTCAACAGAATGGCATTTCCTGTAAGAAAAAGGCAGGTGGGAGAGGAGCTCAGAGATAATAAAGTTAGGCAAGTAATACTGATGACCAGATAGATGTGAAGTTTAAACTTGGACACCAGCCAGTTAGGTGAATTTGTCAAAGGAGGCTTTTAAAAATTATTATTATTATTATTTTTGTGTGTGTGTGAGAGGAAAATAAGGGATTGAATTTGAGGAGGCACACAGTTTGTGCACAGGAAAAATAAGTAAACTGAAATGGTTTGAACTTAGTAATGGCCGCCTTCAAGATTATGAAATATCTAACAATTAGCAATAATCATATTACTTTAGAATTATATCCATGCCAGACTCTCCCATTGAATTGTGAACATTTGAACAGGAATTTTTTTTCTCATTTAATTTTCACAATCCCTATATGCTTAAGCTTCATAATTAGTGAACAGAAATATATATCAATATCTATGTATGAATGCATGTATATGTGTGTGTGTGTGTGTGTGTGTGTGTGTGCGCGTGCGCGCATTATCAAGAGATTTCAAATAGAGTTTTAAAAATGTTTGGATCCTGTATAAATGGATAACCTCTAAGATGGTAACATGAAGGGAATATTATGCTATTGTTTGGTTTAAGTATTAGATAATATTTGTAGGGAAAACTTATTGGCGAGCAGAACACCCACGAGACAGAAATTGGAAATTTGAAGCAATGAGTAAAAAAGGTACCATGCATCATCTCATTTTATAAGGTCTTGCATGGATATTAGTAAAAAGTATGATTTATTTTAGTCATTAAAAATGTATTCAACAATATTCACAAAACACTTGCTATCCTGAACCAGCACTGAAGACCTCAAAATGAGTAAGACAATATGCCTTCCAAAAAATTAGAGTCTATGACGAAAACAGGCATACAAACAATTAATTATTCATTACAACAACTTTTAAGAGGTTCTCTAATAGGCATGTAATGAACCAAGATTCCACAAGCCAGCTTTTTACAGCTGCAAAATTACTCTGGACCAGTTCCACCTAAAATCATAGCAATGACAAATAGAAAATCAAAACGATCCCGAACATTTATAACACCTCTAACACATATAATGAAGTAAACAGAATGAGAATACTAGAATAAAATTGGTGCATAGCATTGCATAATTTAGCACACACAGGCTGCTATTGTTTTTATAAGATAAATCAAAATTTTCCATCATCAGTAGAAAAACAAATGTCTGTATATACAAGAATCCTATATGGTTTATTAAAGACAACAAACCTAAGTTTTTATATTAAATATTGCATGGTCTAAAGTTCATTTGAAGGAATTTTGTTCTACATTTGCTCCTGTTGCCCAACAACAAGGGCATGTACTTGACCAAGAAGAAAGAGGAAATGAAATTATATTTGCAATTATGCTGGGTTAAAAAAAAATCACAATATACATACACTTCTTTCCTATTTCCCTTCCACCCCCCAGAAAAGATTTAAGGCAACTTATAAAGATGAGTCAAGTCAAAGATAAAAATAAGTCTAGAAAATGAAAGGTGGGAACATAAGGTAGAAAAATGTTGTAAATAGCTTATTTAAGTTATTTGGGTTAGTAGACAATATACTTGCCAGGAGTGGGGCACAAATGTGGCATTTTTTACCATGTGTGTCTGTGAGTGTGTGTGTGTATGAGAGAGAAAGAGAGAGAAACATAGCACATCCTAAAATTTAAAGTTTATTAGATAACACTGTTTTCTAAAGAGAAACATGACTACTCTTGATGCCAAAATTCAAGTTATTATCATAAACCTGATGACATCTTATATTTCTTAATGTAAGTTGGTGGCATAATACCAAAGCACAAAAAACATAGATGGAGAGAAGAACAAAAATAATGAGATTCAAGTATGTGGCTCTTCGATGATCTAACTTATTTCAGGGATAGATTTTAAATTATCCAATGAATGAATAAATTGCATATCTTTCCTACGACATTGCTGGGATAACAAATTGAATGTCCATTAACTTTATTTCTCTCTACTGAGCTTTTGAAAGCTTTCTGTTTAGTGACAGAGCATTTGAAGTTATACTCCTTGACAGGTAGCTGGAGTACTTGTATTCTTTATAAAACAAGCACACAGAGAGATCAACCAAAGGACTTCTATGCATGCATGCAAGCCTAACCAATGGAGACAGTCAACAGGGGGGTGAGGGCATGAGTGGAGGGGTGGGGGGAGGCAATAGAGCAATAAATTACACATATGTAATACCTTAATCAATAAAGATAAAACATTATTAAAAAAACAAGCATACAGCTGTATGTTTTTAATAGCTTAGAGATAAGGTAAAAATTGAAGAATCCGGGTAGTCTCTATATAATGACATTCTAATTCTTTGTGTAAGTGAGCAAAGAGATACTCAATTGGAGCTACATTTCTGTTTTGGATGACTTTTTGCTTAATGAATTTCCAAAGCAAATAATGTGATAGTTTTATTTTATTTAAATTAATATATAATTCTCACATAATATTGTGTGAATTTAAGGTGCACCCATATTGATTATATATACTTATATGTCACACTGATTACTGTCATCACATTAGCTAACACCTTCATCATGCCACATTCTTATTGTTGTTTTGTGTGTGAGTGGTGAGAACAATTAAGATCTAGTCCCTCAGCAGCTTTGAGGTTTATAATACAGTATTGTTGACTGCAAGTCCTATGCTGGGCATTAGGTCTCCAGGACCTATTTATCTACTGGTTGCAAGCTTGTATTCAAACACCATCTCTCCATTTCTCCTATCCAGTATCTCCTGGTAACCACCATTCTACTCTGCTTCTACAAGTTTGGCACTTAAAAAGTCCACAGATAAGTGATAGCACGTGGAATTTGAAGAAACAGTTATTTTAATTGTAGCAAAAGTCAAGACAAATCCACACTTACACACACAACCACAAACACACACATAAATCACCTAAAGAACACTGAGCTTAGAACTATGTGAGTTATTTATGGTCTAAGATAAACTAATGACAAAATGTACATGTGAATAATCAATTGAAGGGATTTGAATAACACAGTGGGGTATCTTTTCAGTTTTAGGCGCTAATTTAAAAAAGTCAAATTATAAAAATGACTCTAGTACTAATTAAAGTATCTGGCTATATATACAATTAGTTTCTGATAGTAATTAGATGTCAAAGACATCTCTCTACCACAGATACTCCTAATTCATGCTAATAACCTCACTTCATCTCTATAAAACATGTAAATTCATATAGAATTCATAACAGGCAAAGAGCTTTTATCAGACTAACCTAACAGAGTATGAAATAATTAATAAACAAGTTAAAAAAAAAACACAGGTCAGTTCCTATACCTTTTTCAGTTCCTATACTTTTTTCATCCGGCTAGTACTTTTAAAATACTGTCTCAAAAACTCCCTGTAACTCATATAGCTTTTCATCTGTCTGCTTATTGAAATTGAAACATGCTTTGTTTGGGGAAAGGGAGGAGATACAGGCAGAGAAAGGGAACAGAGAGCTTTGATGTTCAAAAATAATGTTTAATACAGAGGAAAAATACAGGAGTCTTGAAAGTGTGAAATTCTTTTTTGCAGAAGCAGAATTTTAAAAGAAGAAAAGATTTGTGGTCCCCTAAGCCAGAGCAAAGTGAGTGCAGGAATGACCTGAGGGAAGGTTCCTGTCATGCAGAGAAGGTGATGGCTCCTTTTTAGGATGCAGGAGATGAACTGGGAGCCAGAGAGATAAATAGACTTAGAAGTCACAGGTCTCAGAGACGACCAGAACCCACTGCATCCTGGACCTGCAAATTAGCCTCTGTTTCCCGAAGCCCAAGGAAAAGGGCCATGCACACCGGAGAATCACTGGCCTGAGTCCAGGGAGTGGAGGCATCAATCCCTGGCAAGGGGTCTCAAACATAAGAACTCCTAAATTAGAGCCCTACCAGGTAGAGCTGCCATCACAGCTTGAGGGACATAGAGCTGGAAGCTACGTGGCCGGGAAGCTTTGGGTTATTCCATGAGCAGGAGTGGGAGGTGGGGGGTGCGGGGGGGGGGGAGATGGGGCAGCCAGGGTGCTATCATTGGGCCTTGATTTCTCTGAAGGAACAGAGCACATGTTACACTTATCACAATGACTAAGTAGCAGGTCACAGGAGAACAGATGTTACCATCTCTGTAAAAGCACCATATCAATTATGAACTATAAGACTGTGTCTGATTCATGTGGATCTATTCCTTATGATGTCGACTTGTTGAAATTTTATTGTTGTTTTAATAGGGTCATGGGTAGCCACAGATCTGAGGTGAGCTCATGGAGTGTAGGTTATAACTGTTTTCTGTCCAAAATGTCTAAGAAATGAAGAGGATCATTAAGAGCTGTTAAAATTTTTATATTATTTGCAATATAGATCTTTATAAGGCTATCTGTAATGTAAGGCTGATTTTTAGCAGATTATTCATGCTTAAGGACCATCTTCTTTTTGTATTATCCACTGGCTTGAGAGATTTGTAATTTAATGAAAGCAAACATTGATTTAAGTTTATATTTATACATTTTACCATCTACTATAACTTCTCATACTTATATGAATAGACAAAAGATATAGGGTACAAATTTCAAAAGGTACAAAAGTTATGCAGTGAAAAATAATATTCCCGCTTTCCTAATTTCCTAATTTTTCATCTGGTTTCTCTTTCCAAAGGCAGCCTCTATGGGTATTACCAGATTCTTTCTACCTTTTTTTTTAAAAAAAATATCTTTATTGATTTCAGAGAGGAGAGGGAAAGAGAGACAAAAATATCAATGATGAGAATAACTGATAGGCTGCCTTCTGCATGCCTCCTACTGGAGATCGAGATGGCAACCCAAGCTTATGCCCTTACCATGAATCTGTCATCTCCTGGTTCATACCAGATTCTTAGGTATGTCTCTTTTTACACATGTATTGTAGAGTTGGTTGGTTAGCTTCCTTCTCCTCCCCTCCCTATTGTTTAAAACAGCTATTTTCAAGCTCTTCCATCTCATGGCACAGAAAAGCTAATCACTAAAATTCTGTAGATCACCAAAAATATATAGTTCTTGCCAATTGGACAAAAATAGGCATAATTTTGACTCGTTCACACCAAAAGGCTATTATAGTATTGGCTGTTTTTTTTTTTTTAATGTGGCATTCTGAGAGAATAAAAGTCAGTATGCCTGACTAAATAGTTATTGCACATTTAAAAAGTTTTGCAGCATACTAGTTGAAAAATCTCTGGTCTAGAATAATTTATCTGAGTTAGATTATCAGTTCCTTGAGGTATTGGAAAGTATTCATCAGTAGGAATATCTTTATGTCTAACTTTTGATAAAGCTGTCTATGCTTTGTGTACCTTTTTGGCTATATTTTGATATCTACTGAGGTTATGATTAACTAACGTTATATAACTGAGGTTCTCCATCTATTAATTTACTTCTGTTTTCAGCCAAGATGGAGCAACCAAGATAGTCTCCTGCCTGAAAAACTAAAATACTGAACAAAATATATGAAGCAATGTTTTCCAGGTAGTGAACATTAGGCAATAAAGGACAATGATCCTGAGAGACCGGAATAAATTCGGGGGGAATTATAATTGTTACAAATTATTGCTGAAGAGAGCTTCCTGAGCCTCGCACATGCAGGGGGACCCAGATAAACTAGGTGGTCAGCCAGATTTGAGGAGACAGAATTGAGAGAGCAGGGACAAGAATGGATAGAGTTTAGAGGGAAGAATACTAGAGCGAGTTGCAGACAGAGGTGACGTTACTACCAATTCTATGGATATTAGGACAGTAAGATAATATTACAAATGATTTTATACCAATCAAAAAGTTAGCCGAAACCGGTTTGGCTCAATGGATAGAGCGTCGGCCTGCGGACTGAAAGGTCCCAAGTTCGATTCTGGTCAGGGGCACATACCTTGGTTGCAGGCACATCCCCAGTGGGGGGTGTGCAGGAGACAGCTGGTCGATGACTCTCTCTTATCGATGTTTCTGACTGTCTATCCCTCCCCCTTCCTCTCCGTAAAAAATCAATAAAATAAAATAAAAACATTTGGATACTTAAAAAAAAAGTTAGATTAAAAGCTACAAAAAGATTACTGAAGAATAGATAATCTGATTGGTCCTATACCTTTAAATAAATTTAACTTACAATTTTTAAAATATCCTACAATGAAAACTCCATCCCCATTTGACTTTATTGATAAATCTATGAAATGCAGAAGGAAAAACTACAAAATATCCACAAAGGCTTCTGAAAAACGAAAGGGAGAAGAATGTGGCCCCATAATTTCATGAGATCAGGCTAAGAGTTATTTATTTTTCTCTGTTGTTTTAGAATGTATCTTAGCTTTTATTAATATTCTTATAATGATAACACCATAGACATTTCCTGGCACTGTTCTAGTTATAGCTGTGTTTGTTAGTTTGTTTTTTATGATATAATGCTCTTAGGATTTTATTTTAAATAGACCAAATGGCTTGTTCATTTGAGAATTTGCAAAGGAGAATTGCATCATAATGGACCTGAGTTTAAAATATCTTCTATTGTACAAAATATCTTCTTTGTTTGCATTTATAAAGGCTTAAACAAGGTATTAAAATATTTTTTTTTATTTGTGGTAACCAAGGTGAAACCATAAAGTGTGTAATATTGAAAAGAGTTAAACTTATTTCCTTATTTATTTAAGTTAATTATATAACAGTTTAATATTTTTAATCTAGTTTCAAACTAGTATGATTTTTGTTTCTCACTTTCTTATAACCTTAAAATATTCCATAAGTGTTAGTTAAAATACATAAAATAAAAGGCAATAATCTTTCAAATTATTGGCATTTTAAATTATAACTAAATGCTGTCACCTGAATTATAATAATAATATTAAAAGCAAGTAATTCTTTGATAATTTAGAAAGAGCATAGCTACATATGCTGTTCTCTCTTTATAAAAACAATCTAACAGCAGAAACATCGATACTTGTAGAAGTCTCTTTTGGATAATTCTAAGAGAGTGTTATAGGGAGAGTAAGAAAATTGACAGGCATACCAATATTCATCAGAAAAACATTATTATATATGACACAGTATTATGACAGATACTTATGTTGTTTCCATATCTTGGCTGCTGTGAATAATACTGTGATGAACATGGGCGTACAGGTAATAATTATCTTCAAGATAAGACTTTTATTTCTTTTGGATATATATCCAGAAGTGGGATTGCTGGATCACATAGTAATTTTATTTTTAGTTTATTAAGGAAACTTCATGTTGTCTATGAGTTTACATTCCCAGTAACATTATGAGATCTCATACAGCATACAAGCATTTCATTTTTCTACATCCTAGCCAGCATTTATTATCTTTTAAAAAATAATAGTTATCCTAACAGGTGTGAGGGCATATCTCATTATGGTTTTCAAATTTACATTTTCCTGATGATTAGTGAGGTTGAGAACATTTTAATGTAGTACCTGTTGGCCACTTGTATGTCTTTGGAAAATGTCTATTCAGGTCTTTTGCTCATTCATTAACTGGGTTATGTCATTTTTTAATATTTTTTCTATTGATTCATATGAGTTCCTTGTAAATTTTAGATATCTACCCTTTACCAGATATTTGGCTTTCAAATATTCTTTTCCATTCTATAGGTTGCATTTTCATTTTTTTGGTGGTTTCCTTTGCTGTGCAGAAGACTCAGTTTAATATAGTCTCACTTTCTTAATTTTGTCTTTGCTTTAGACGTCAAATCTAAAAAAACATTGCCAGATTGGTGTCATGAAGCTTATCCCCCATGTTTTCTTCTAGGAGTTTTATGGTTTCAGGTCTTATATGTCCAAGTCTATAATCCATTTGAGTTACTTTTTGAATATTGTGTAAGAGAAGGGTCCAGTTTCATTCTTTTGCATGCGGTTATCCTATATTCCCAACATCATTATTAAAGAGATGATCTTTCCCCATTTTATACTATTGGTTGCTTTGTCATAAGTTAATTAACCATATATGTATGGCATATAACTTGAGATTTTAAGCACTACTTTGGGAAATTTTATTGAAATTTTATTCTTGATTTGAATTAACTTTAATAGAGGTAAGTCAGATCTGAAATGATATAGCTGAAAGTTTAGAAAAGAAAGTTGTACTTGAGAATGGTAACTGGATAAAAATATTTTAAAATTCTTTTTGGCATAAAGTTGTTTTTTTTTAATATTTGCCAATGCAGACTTTGAAACATAATGTATTAGTTTTTCCAATGTTATTGAAGCAAGATTTGGGAAGACTTTATATTTAGGTTTATATGCAAAAGTAATTGCTTTGTAGAGACTATTTTTTAACTCTAATTTTTTCTCTAGAAGTATTTGTATATACTCAATTCTTTAATTAGTTATTTTACCATCATGATATAATTTAAATAAAATATTAGGAGATTGAAAGTTATTAAGCCCTTAAAATGTAAACAATTTTAAAAAGTTAAAAAGTTCTGCTTTAGAAGGAAATTTTGTGGTTTTAGCTATCATTTATTTATAACATAGTTTTTGGTTGAAATATTTATTCAGAATCCCATTTAAGTTTTTAAGAAGCAAACAAGAAAAAGAAACAAAAACAGAATGCTTTTCAGAATGGTAAAGCAATGCTATGTCAAATATTAAAGTACTTTTAAAACCACAAGTGAATTCTCTTCTCAAGAAAACCACTAAAGTAGAGATAAATTGCTGTGCTAAAATTATTTATTGTTCAAGTCCTTCTATATATCAGAAAAAATAATTTCTTACTATAATTTAGGTAAGTATAATTTCAATCCAAATAACAAATCTGTAACTACAATCCAGTACATACATCAGGTAAAATTTTATGTAAGTGTGAAGGGAAAAATACAACAAACAAAGAATCAGAATATTTGACTCTCTTGATGGTATATGAATCAAATAAGACAAATTGAAATGTGTCATAAAACTGTTTTTATAACTGCCTGTTGCCACAAATTTAAAAGTGTTCTGCTTTATGTTATCAACTATACTCTATATAGTTATACACACACACACACACACACACACACACACACACACACACACACACATCAAGAACAAAATCAATCATTCATGACGAAAATAACCTTCAATCAAGACTTTGCTTTTATTTATTTTAAAAAATTAAGATTGATTTCAGAGGGAGGAAGGACAAGAAAAGGGGAATAGAAACATCTATGATGAGAGAGAATCATTGATCAGCTGCCTCTTGCATATCCACCACTGGGGATTGAGCCTGCAATGCAGACATGTGCCTTGACGAGAATCAAACCCTGATCTCCTGGTTCATGGTTTGAAACTCACTCACTTGAGTCACACTGGCCAGGCTGGACTTTCCCTTGCTTTCTGCTTAAGTTTTTCCAATTCTATTTGTGTTAAATTTCACCAAATATCTAATAAATTTGGGTTGAAAATGTAATTTAATTAATTGTGTATTTTATGTGTTCATCAGTTTTACATTTGTATTCTGGTTTAAAAATCTTTTTAAAATGTTGAATTTAGCTGATGAGATATTTCCGGTATTCTTTGGTAGCAAGTTCATTCATACCATTTTGTCGATTAAAATCTTTTGTGCAACTAACTTGTGAACACTTTCTAAAAATGAATAAGTAGTTAAATGACATATACTCTTCTCATTGTACAGTAGGCATCTTTCAAAATGATGATAACACATCAATATCTCCCAAATAAGACTTTACATCTTACTTGAAAGTGCTTAATTTCATATTTTCATAGATGGGAAATAAGAAAAATATTTAACGTTCTGCTTAGCCATTTTGTATATTTGAAGTAGCATTATTTTGTCAATTTTACTTGTATAGTCAGTTATAGATGTCAAGTTTAGAATTATCAAATTTTTATGGCCACACAGTTTTTGGGAGCAGTTCTGGGTATTTTTTCCTATTGAGTTACTACTCTACATTTTTCTTATTCAAGAAGTATTTCCTTTATGTTTATTTGTCTGTAAGACTGTTACTTTAAAATTAAATGCACAGGAGTGTTTAGCAGGAAGCAGTCAATACAAGCTAGGTCATGGCAGCTCCCCAAAGAGGCCATTTTGTATGTCAAGCAGATCAATACACATTGATTATATTTTGAAAACTTAGATAAATTAAACAACAGATTTGCAAACATGAGTGCAATAGTTTTGGAAATGAAAAAAAATTATTTCAATGACAGAGTCAAAAGAGTTCATTAACAAAATGCACATTTAATTATGCATTTTGAGCAATATTGTGCACAAAATGGAAAAAGAGTAAATCGCATTACTAGTCTACAGATGCTTGGTGTAATTTTTAAACTGTATACAAAAATTGATGATGCTTCTTTTTCTATAAGCCATCTGGTCATATTTTATTAAGACATCTGTCTGGTCTTTATAGAAAATATAGTGAAATCAGAATTCATTTAACTTAAATGAAAACTGTAGACATTTAGTTTGTAGTTATTGAAACAGAAACCAATAAAATAAAATATACACTTTTTCTCAATTGTCAGTGTATCTGAAAAGTTGACATAAAATTTTCAAGAACAGCACAAGGAAATATAAATTTTCTACCTGGAATACATTTCTTCTTTTTTCTTACCAAGTCTTTTTTTTTTTTTTTTTTTTTTTGCACCGATCCTATATTACTCTGCTTTTGCAGAACTGCAGGTACTGAATCATTCTGTTTTAAAATTTTAATATCACCCTGCCACTTGCAACTCCTATAAGCCTGAGTGATCTAGCTGAAGTGAAAAACTCTTGAAAAATATAGTGGTTTGTTGAGAGGAGGCATTAATTATATGCTATATGAAAAAGGAGCATTTAGGTGGTAGATCTTCTCCTCCATTTGTCTGTTTCTGATCTCAGATTTAGAATATAAATCACTTAACTCTTAGAAAGCATTTTATGCTGAGACCCAGATTGGTGAAACTCCTGGTCCACCCTCTGTTGCCTCCGATGGTGCCTTTCCCCAGTCTCATATATGACCTTCTTATGAACTGAGTTCCCTCAAAATTCATATGTTAAAACATTACCCCCTAATGTGATGGTATCAGAAGGCAGGGCCTTTGGGAGATAATTAGAGTTCGATAAGATCATTAAGGTAGAACTTTCATGAATGGGGTTAGTAATTTTACAAGAGTCCTAGGTGAGTTGTTTTCCTCCCTTCGTTCTCTACCAGGTGAGAATATAATGAGACGTCTGCATCCCAGCAGAGGGTTCGTGCTAGAAACTGATGTGTTGGCACCCTGATTTTGGAATTCCAGCCTCCAACACAGAGAAATAAATTATGTTATCATAAGGTATCCAGTCTATGTACTTTGTTATAATAGCCAATACTGATTAAGACAGAAATTGGCAGTGATGAAATAAATGTTAGGGGCAAAATAGGCAGGTTTAGGGAGTTTTAGGAATGAAGAGGGTCCATAGGAGAGAAATACATAGATGGAGACTTGAAGACACCAGGGTGCTTACTGGTATCTTACTTGTACAGAGGACAGAAAATGCCACAGGAAGAGGGGTCCAGGCAGAAGGAGACATTTCCGCCCTGAGCAATTAAAACAGCCATAAACCAAGGACAGAGAGATCTCTGATCTGAGCAGCTGGGAGAGCAAAAGCAAACTCCAACCAGCAAGATAAGGGGGAGAGAAATTGGAGGGCACCAGGTGGGCTTTAAACTTTGACACTTAATACCATGCAGCAGAATGATCAATGAGGAAAACATGGGGGCCCCAAATTAAGGAAAGGGACCAATAAAAAAAAGGTCAGATTCAAACAAAGAACTGCAGCATATATAACCTGGAGACAAAGGAACCTGAGGGAGGGTTATTTATTTAGTTATTTTTTTATTTCCCCGCTAGAGAGATAGAGCAAGCTTTCCCCATCAAGGGTCTTTCCCCAAGAGGTTCCCTTTGGGGAACCCCTGCTCAGATGAAGTTTGTATCTGCTTCCAATAAACTTTTACATTTTTTATTAAAGAAATTTTTGCCCAGGAATTTATTCTTCAAACTTTGTGAGGACAAGAACCCATGGAAAGAACCCTGAACCTCCTGTTTCAGTGAGAATAGGGTACTGCTGTAACAAATACCCGAAGATGGAAGTGGCTTTGGGCCTAGATAATGGGAAGAAGCTGGCAGAATTTTGAGGCGCATGCTAGAAATATGGACGTTAAGGGTGATTCTGGTGAAGGCTCTGAAGAAAAAGAAGAGAAGTGTAAAAAAAGCATCAGTCTTTTTAGACAATACACAGACAACAAACTGTTGGTAGAAATATGGATGGGAAAGGCCATTCTGATATGGTCTCAGGCAGAAATGAGGAACATGTTATTGGAAACTAGAGGCAAGACAACCCTTGTTATAAAGTGGCAAAGAACTTGGATGAATTGTATTTGTGTTCCAGTGGTTGTGGAAGATAGAACTTGCAAGCAATGAAACTGGATAGTTAGCCTAAGAGATTTCAAGCAAAGTGTTGAAACTGCAGCATGGTTCTCCCTGACTGCTTACAGTATGATCCAAAAAGAGGGAAATGACTTAAAGGTGGAATTGTTAAGCAAAATGGAAGCAGAACCTAAATGTTTGAAAAATTCTCAGCCTATCCATATTTCAAAAAATGAGAACACTGAGAATGTGGCTAAGCAACAGTTGGATAAGATTAGTTTGGATCAGCCATCTCAAAAGAAGCCAGGCAATTACTCAAAACAATGGGAGAATGACCCTGATGGCAATTCAGAGATCATCTGGGCTAACCTCCCATCACTGGTCCATATGCATGGGTCTGGAGAAAGGAGAGGGATGCCCCCTGGGACTACCAGCAAAGCCTTGTGTTCAGGACCCCGGCCCAGGAGAGTTACCGGGGCCTGGATGACATGAGGCCACTTTGCCAAACTATGGGAGTGACTTTATCACTCTTAGGGGTAGAATATGGAGTCAAAGAGGAGTATTCCTGAGCCTTACATTCTCATGAACTTTGCCTTGATAAGTTTTGGACTTGTTTGGAACCCATTACTTTTTTCGTCTTTCCCTATTCTCCTTTTTTGGTATATGAGGGCCTATCCTATGCATGATCTATCATTGTATGTTAAAAGCACATAACTTTTCTGGTTCACAGGTTCTCAACTGAAGAGGAATTTTTCCTCTTTGAAAAATGTATATATGAAAAATGTATATATGAAAAATGTATATACCGTATTTGCCGGCGTATAAGACGATTTTTTGGCCCTGAAAAAACCGTATTTGCCGGCGTATAAGATGACTGGGCGTATAAGACGACCCCCTAACATTTCCACTAAAAATACAGAGTTTGTTATATACTCGCCGTATAAGACTACCCCCCACTTGGAGGCATATTTTTCAGGGCCAAAAAATCATCTTATACGCCGGCAAATACGGGGTATATATATATATATATATATATATATATATATATATATATATATTTTTTTTTTTTTTTTTTTCCAAAGAGGAAAAATTCCATAATTTTTAATTTCATAGAGGAAAGGAAAGGGAAAGAAACATCAATGATGAGAGAAAATCATTGACTGGCTGCTTCTTACATGCCCCACCCTGGGGATCGAGCATGCAATCTGGGCATGTGCCCTGACTAGGAATTAAACCATGACATCCTGGTTCATAGTTGATGCTCACTAGCTGGGCAAATTTTTGAGCAACACCAGCTGGGCAAAATTTTGTCTCTGGATCTTGAATCTCAGTCATATTTGATTTAGATCTTTACATGAGACTTTAGTCTTAGAGTTGTTTCTGGCATGAGTTAAGTCCTTTGGGGGTTTAGAGGGATAGAATAATGTGTTTTTCATGCAAGCACAATATACATTTTAGGGGTCCAGGGACAGAATGTTTGTGTTTCCTTCAAATTCAGATGTTGAACCACCACAATTCAATGAGATCCTATTAGGGGGTGGATCCTTGGGAGGTAATTAAAGTTAGATGAGATCATGAAGGCAAAGATCTCATCAATGGGATTAGTGCCTTATAAGAATCAGAGAAAGCTTCGGCCCCCTCTCTTTCTGCCATGTGAGGATACAGAAAGAGAGAGTGCTCAGCAGTCTGCAGCCCAGAAGAGGGCGCTCACCCTAACCAACCACAATGGCATTCTGATCTTGGACTGTCAGCCTTCAGAACTATGAGGAATAAATTCTTGTTGTTTGATAAGCCAGCTAGCCTATAACACTTTGTTATAGTAACAAGATAAGATAGTATTTTTATCCAAATGCTCCTGTTGGACACCCCAGATGAAGGAGCTAATCTGTGTTTGCGAATGTGATCAGAGGCAGTTGAAAAGTCTTTGGCAAATAATTAATAGAAGAGACACTTGCTAGAAAAATATGAGAACAGATTAAATTACAAAGACACACAGCAACAGATATATCAATTGAATAATCTGTGATTAGACACAAAAAGGCTGTGCCATGAAAGGTAGGAAGTATCTTTGTGGTGTGTACCTTCAAGGCATCTCAGAAGACCAGCTGAGGCCTAACCCTGCTATTTGATTTGTCCTCTGGAGGGAGGCCAGGCAATAGCCAGATCTGTCCAAGAATATCTTATTTCACATAATCTCAGGAAGTTGCCTTCAGGAACCTGTGTGGTAATGTTATTAAGAAGGTCTCTATCTCAACCCTCAATAGAGGGTTGTGGGAAGGAAACTGGTAGTTTAAATGTTTTTTATTGGCTGACACATCACAAGCAATACTCCTAAGCTTTAAGAGTTTCTGATTTAATATATCCCTAGTCTGCAAAGGAAATATAAATGATGGTAGATACTGAGAAAAGTAATTTATCACTCTGAGAGTTCAAATTAATCTTGGAAAGAATTTCCAGTTCAGTTTCCATTGGTAGCAAGGAGTATTGGCCGTTCATCAGTGAGCCAGTCAGGAAGGGGACCAGATCAATGGTACTGGTTTCCATTTAATTGGAACTTGCAATAAGAATCTCCAAGTCGCCGAGACCGGTTTGGCTCAGTGGATAGAGTGTCGGCCTGCGGACTGAAAGGTCTCGGGTTTGATTCCAGTCAAGGGCATGTGCCTTGGTTGCGGGTACATCCCCAGTACCAGGGGGTGTGCAAGAGTCAGCTGGTCAATGATTCTCTCTCATCGATGTTTCTAACTCTCTATCCCTCTCTCTTCCTCTCTGTAAAAAAAAAAATTATATATATATATATATATATATATATATATATATATATATATATGAATCTCCAAGTGTATATGGAGAATTAATTATCTTAAATTTGGGTTGGAAAGTGAAGATGGGAAATGGCTGATAAGAACCAAATAGTATCTAAACCCAATCCAAGCAACTGGGATTCAGAATAGGGGTTAATCTCCCTCATCACGAAACTTGACTGAAGTCGGGAAACCAATGCTACCTATACCACCAAGGCACATGACTGGAATTAAGAAGAAAGAGTGACTAAGTGGTCATGGGCTGCTGGAATAAATTTTATAGGAATAAATTTCACTTTAGAACTCACTGATTCTAGTGAAGATGATTCTACAAATATGTTATGATATTCATAACATATTCTACAAATATGTTATGGAAAAACAGAGAAGGGAGACTTGACACCTGATACTTTTCATTTTATGACAAAGAACTCCAAATTTTAAGTCCATTTGTTTTAATTAATTTTAAGCCCATTAGCTCCAAATATATTTGAGAATGAGAAATATTCTGCTGCTCTCAGAACATCATAACAACACAAATACATAGTTACTACAGTACTTTAAGCCTTTTTATTGCTTAAGGATTTGACCAAGCTAAGTAAATGCCTGAAACTGTTATGATTTAGTTTCATAAGAAATTGACAAATTGCATTTCTAAATCCAACTCAGAAGTCATTTGAAGAGTTTTAATACTTGAGTTGGATCTACATATACATATACATATACATATACATATACATATACATATACATATACATATAATTCTTTTAAAACATTTTAATAACATCCTTCTCTCCCCCCACCCACCTAGTAGATTGTTCTTATCTATGGGTATTCCTCATGTTTTAAAACGTGACTTTCACAGGTCTTACATACTAAATGGTCTCTGGCCAAAGACTGAAAGTCACTCCCATCTTATGCAATAGTGGATACAAGGCTGGCCAAATGTAGAGTTAGCTATGTCTAATTCCTATATTTAACAAATGCTTTTTCAGTGTCTATTGTATGCCAGAGACTATGCATAACGCTATAAATATGAGTAAATAAGAAACAACCATATAATATAGTGAAAGAACTTGGCAAACATAAAAACCAACCAGTGAGAGTAGTAAGTACTAATTGAGGCAAAAACAGAGTACAATAGGAATGCTCTCTGGCCTCCCTCCTCACCTCTAGCCTGGACTAGATATCCCAAGTAGGAAGTGCATGAGTTTCGAAAGGCTGGCCAAGTATAGGCTGTCCAAGCCAAAAAGCTGAAACAAAACAGGACTTGGTCAGGTAAGGGAGAGGCAGTGGACTGGGAGATCATCTCCAGAGAAGGAATAACAAATGCTAATTCCCATCAGCATTAGCGAGACTGCTCTATTTAGAAACGGCTGCCTATTTCAGTACGGTTGAAATATTGTGTAACAAGACAAGCACAGAGTGGTATGTAGAAAGATGAGCTTCGTATTTAAGAACATAGTCCAGCCAGAATATAATACAGTCATCGAGTTTCAAGTCCTTCTTTTATCTCAATAAGTGGGGGTTGGGAGAGTTCTGGGTGGCTGCATAAACCTAAGTCACAACATATGTGGCCCACGTGCCCGCGAAGCTTTCTGCCCAAATCCCGATCTCCATGCTTTTGCTCCTCTGGGACAGAAGCCCATTCTCACTTCTATGTGACCTGCCCCCTTACCTTTCTGGCACTCTCCTCTGCTTTTCTCAGTTTTCTAAATTTGGTTGGTGTATTAGTCGGGGTTCTCTAGAGAGACAACACTGATAGATACGTAGAAAGAGATTGATTATGAGAGATTGGCTCATGTGATGATGAAGGTTGAGAAGTTCTGTGCTCTGCCATCTGCAAGCTGGGGCTCCGGGAAAGTCATTGGTGTAATTCTCGTCCAAATTCGAAGGCCTGAGAACCATGGGAGCCTAGGGTAAAAGTCTCAGTCTTCAAACGCTGATCTTCCAGAAAGACCTTTACAAATACATCCAGAAATAATGCTTTACCAGCTTTCTAGACAGCCCTTAGCCCAGTCAAATTGACATATACTTTTTTTTTTCCAATTAGAATATTATTCTGTACTAGAGGCCCGGGGGTGGCGGAGGGTCCCTCAGCCCAGCCTGCACCCTCTCGCAATCTGGGACCCCTTGGGGGATGTCTGACTGTGGGATCAGGCCTAAACTGGCAGTCACACATACTTCTTGTAATCCAGGACTGCTGACTCCTAACTGCGGGCCTGCCTGCCTGCCTGATTGATCCTAACCACTTGCCTACCTTCCTGATAACCCCTAACTGCCTCTGCCTCAGCTGCTGCTGCAGCTTTGTCAGGAATGATGTCTAGAATGTCATTGGGCTGTCTGGTCTAATTAGCATATTATGCTAATTATTATTATAGATCAGTTTCAGATGTAAAATTAACCATCACTGGTAGACACTATTTCTTTTTTTTAATGTATTCTTATTCTTTAAAATTTTTATTGTTTAAAGTATTACACATAGTATTACATATGTCTTCTTTAAACACGATTTCCTAATGCTTTCTAGCATTACCTCTTTCAGACCTCTTTAATAATTAACCCCTCAAGACCATCCTGAATGTAGATATCAATCAGAGTCAGACTTTGCACGTATGTTCTGAAGAATATTAATGTTTTATGAGAAGTAAGACTTCCATGACCAAATATGTCAGGAAAGTGCTGTGTTGGGGAACAGTTCTGCCATAGGGCCCTCCTGAATTTGCACATATCGATGTAAGGCACACGGGGAAGGGCTTGAACCGCAGTTAAGCTAAGCCGTGCCAGAACATACTGTGATCCTTTGGGACATGAAGAATGAGAGACCTACATGCTGCCACTACAAGGCCATCTCCTATTAGCTTCCCCTTCTTTTCTCCACAATGCAGGGCTGTCGCAGTACAGTTTCTTATGACCTCCTAGGTTCTGGGGAGAGCAGAGCTTGAGCTCTCTGCCATTTCCCTCTTGGAGAAGAGCTGCGGAATATAAGATCTTCAGAGCTGCAGTCTAGAATGTACTCTTCAGCAACAGAGTATGTATCGTAGCTCACTGTGTTTTTCCAGCCCCTTTTATGTCGGTGCCATACGTTTTGTGTGTGGGGCAAGGACCGTGGGGAGCTGGCACCTTTGGCCAATCTTCCTTTCCCTTTGTAAATAAAAAACTGAGTCTGAGTCTAAAAGTGTTATCATATCTTCACCAGTCAGATTAGTCAGACCTTGCCTCACCTCTCCTTGTATGTGCGTTGACCTATTGCAGTCAATGGGCATCTCTTGGAGACTCGTAAGGTAGGCTCTTCAAGGATCTGAGCAGTCCAGGAGAAAAGGCATCTGCCTAACTTGCTTCAACTCAGTGTGTTCTAATCTGTTTAAACACAAAGTTTTGTCTCTACCAAAAAATCCCTACTAAAACTACATGGAACTCATTCATAGACTCATTATGCCTTTGAGAGGTTTGTCACTATAAATCCCATTTATCATTTCTTTAAAAATCGATTTTTTTTTTATTTTCAAAGACTATCATTTCACTTTCAAAGACAGTGCCTCTGATTTCCTAAATCAAATATATGTATTTAATTTATTTTCCTCAGAATTTCTGTAAACATCAAAATGTATATTCTTTAGACTCGAGAGTAAAGTGGTATGTATTTCATTATATCCATATTTCTAAGTCTCAGATTCATAAGACACAATATGAATTTTGATTAGTTAATATTTGTTGAAATTGAAGCATTTGGTATTTCTACATAAACTAACCTTCTTGTGAGATAGCCTCACCAAAGCGTACTCGTGTTTAAAATACTAGGCTATCTGAGGGAGTGTGGGGCTGTTGCTAGATGTAGACATATCCTAAACCTTCACACTCCTAAAGTTTGTCATCTACTACAAGATTTAAAAGAGTTTCTATTCAATCTATACATTGTAAAACTAAATTATCTTCTTCTTTGACTAGTTAGCAATTCAATGGATATTCAATTCTTTTGAGCAGCTCAATGGATAATTTTGGATGGTAAATGATGCCATAACTAGGGTGGTTAAAGAAAAACCACCTGGAAATATTTCCATTAATTAATTTATAAATTATAAATGCCAACTTTCAAAAGGTACTATTTTGAATCTGGAAAATGATAGGGGGAATATTTATTACTTAATCTTAAATTATAGGTTTATATTTTACTTTTAGGTGAAGAATAAGAAGTATTGGAGATGAAGTGGTTTTTCATAGCTGATAAGAGTAGTGAGTGGGTTTCAGAAAGGCACATTTCACTCACTGAACAGATTAGTAAGGACTTGCTATTAATCAATATAAAACTATGGATACAATAATGGCTTGTAATAAAATAAAAGCAGGGGCATAGATTTTAATTAGTTATTAAATGTTTAATTATTAAATCAGCATTTTTATGGTTCAACTGATATTTAAGGATAAAAGCATCAGGCCTTTAAAATGGATTTTATAATTATAATATATATCTATAGCTTTACTTAAAAAAAACCCCTCAAAGTTCTTAGTAGTTAATCAAATTTGATTTCATAATATGATACTTATAGGGTACTTAGGTACTTCATAAGATATTTGTTAAATGAGTGGATTATTTTAATATTGGTATTTAATTCTAATAGGTCTATTGAGTAGAATAAAATCATTTTTAAAATTAAATAATTTATAATATTTCTGGCCTCTATGTCTCTCTCTCACCTTTCTTCCTTCTTCACATCTATACACAATACAAACACACTTTCGAACACAAGCACATAAACTCTTGCACCTGAACAAATTTAAAGAATGCTTTAATGAGACGTACAGCTAATTGAAAATCATTGTCTCTCCCACTAATCCTATTCCTATAGAGAAGACATATTGGTCATTGAATTTTCCTTAAATTTGGAGGAGATAGTGGACAGATATGCAAGCAATAAAAAACTTTCAAATGTGGTATTAGAAGAATTGTGGAGCTGCAAACAAGTGTGCATAAGGGAGCAAGTCACATTGCATTGATATGAGTGAAGAAAATGTGGTTGAGGAGTTGTAAAAATAGTTGTAATGGTGACTTAGTATAAAATACAATATTATCATTTTAAAGGTTTATTTTACTATAGGAAGAGAAAAAATGTTTCAGAAAAAGAAATAAAATATCTGCTTCATGTGCTTGAGGAAGAAATTGGGGTTACACATTGTTGAACATCTAGCACCTAACAGTGTCTGATACAGTGAATGCTCAAGATTGATGGTCTAATAATTTGTATTAATTTTTTAGAAGAGTATTGCAAAGTGGGCAAGAACAACTCTGGGAGCCTAGCTACCCGGGTTAAAATTTGTGTTTCACCACTTACTATGTGACCTTGGAACATTCTCAGGACAGACCACATGTGAGGACACAAGACTAGCCTCAACAGGTTTAAGAAGATTGAAAGCATACCAAGCTCAGAAAGGAAATGAAAATACTATACTGCCAAGATTAAACAACTTAATATATGCAAAGTGTTTTAAACTGTGCTGACATATTAAGTGCTAAATTAATATGTCATTACTGTTTTGCAAGTTAAGGGCAGTTTCTATAAAACTCTAAGAACTTGACAAAGTTGAAAATTGGTCTGTTTTCTTTTTCTGGAAGTATTGTAGTAAATGCTGATCGAAATTGGAATTATCAAAGAAACTTGGTGACCAAATATGGGACCTAATTCACAGAAAAATGTGGTACATTATTCTCTAAACTTCTTGTACAAGAGATAAAAAAGATTATGTACCAATGACTTAAAAACACTCTAAGAATTATATACATTATATATAGAAATATGTATAAACTATGTAAGCTGTTTGACTTTATAATTAATTCTGAACATTAGTAATAGAATTTTGTAATTGTAAGAAGCAAGATATTCAGTTACATGCTTTCATTTCCTAGATAAGAAAACAAAGACTCAAAACAGATACAAAGCCAAATAGTAAAATACATAGAAATCGCTTTATAGAAATACTAGAAAATTAATGCACTGGAGAGGGGGGGTTTCCCTCAGTCTGGCCTGCCCCCTCTCACAGTCTGGGAGCCCTCAGGGGTGGGAGGCGACTTGGCGATCAGGAGAAGATGACACCCCCCCTCACACCTTTGCTACTGCCACTGCCGCAGTACAAGCCTCGGTTGACCCCTGGTTACCTGCACCTTGGGTGTTGGCTGGGAAGCTGCCATCTGAGCCTTGCCTGTGCCTCAGGCAGGGTTAGGGGGTGGGAGAGACTGGGGGACTCTGGAGACAGACGTGTAGAGCAGCAGGAAATGCTGGGGGTGGGCCTGGCTGTGCTGTGCACCTGCTACCCCAGCAGGGCTGAGGGGACTGGGCACTGCCATCTTGTGGCTGCGGGCACTGACATCTTTGAGGGCGTGGCAATCAATTAGCATAATTTCTCCTTATTGGCTGTGGACGCTGCCACCTTTGTGAGGGCATGATAGTCAATTAGCATATTCCCTCTTTATTAGATAGGACTACAGTATTTTGATATATTAGTATACAGTTAGTATATATTTTAAAAATAAATTAACTATATTTAAACTTTAATTTAATTTGAAAAACACCTAATTTGAAACTGAAAGACTATATAGCTAGTTTTTCAAAACTCAAGATCTTAATTTTGATTAATTTTTCTGATTAACTGAACTTCATTATTGCATTATTGAGAGTTGTTCTTTGTGAACAATAGAAACAGACTGGTAACATAAGGAGAGCGTGAATTGATTCTAAAGGTATTTAGTAGCTCAGAGAATTTATAGGATTGTTAGAGGAGTCAACTCAGGCAAGGATAAAGGGAAAGGCAATTAGAAGGAAAATTCAACTGACATAGGTGACTAGAATAATCATATTTCAAATGACCCATATAATATTTATAGTGATAGAGTCTAAGCATTACTTTTTTCAGAAAAAATTATTGCCAATTAAAAATTGATATTTAAATTATAATGAATGCTGCACATATATTTCACCCAACCTCAATATTTAATATTTTGGTTTCATAGTTAATGAAAGAGCAATGTATCTTGTTACTAGACCTAGTATTTCTACATAAAGAAAATTTTGAAAGGCATAGAGAATAGCAATTATTCATCAGAAACTTCCCTTTTTATGGGCTAATGTTAGTAAGTAAAAATTTTAAACATCAAACTAAATAGTAATGGTGGTTTGTTGGTTATTCTTGATATAAAAATTGCTGGGTCTGTATTCTCTCAAAGTGTTTAGTAAAAGCATTCAAAATTGTGATATATAGCTCATATCTTAACTGTGTGTGCTGAGACTAGATATATAGATTATGCTTATTTGAAAATATGGCTCAACATATGAACTATTCATCTCAATTTTCCACTTTTACATTCTTGGACATTTTAAGCCATCTTGCTTTATCAAAAAGTACTACACACATTTGGTTATAGTAAGTTGCATCATAATTTCATGATAATGGAAGTTAGATGTATAATGTATGAAATCCGCTATCTACAATAACAATAAGCACCAACACCCTTATACTAGAACACAGTTCATATAATTTAAAAATATTTACCTGAAATCAAAGTGAGAAAGGCATTGCTGAAATTTAGTCAAGGTACTTAGGGTATAAACTTCAGAAGGCATCACTGAAATACAATTGATGTACAAAGACAACACAATCTAATCTGTGTGATTTTAACATTTTGAAAGAGAAATAAGAATATGTTGTGAAAGTATAAGTTCTATATGGAGTCTACGTAGTATATACTACAAGAGCTAGGATACATCAGAGTAATTTCAGGGCTGCCCAAAGAGAGGAACTTGTATTTCTGATGCCTGCCTCAGACAATCACAACCATTATGATGGTCTTCCTAATTGCCTTTGCTCACCAAGCAGTATTCTAATTATACCTGCTTTTCATAAAGACTATTACTGTGGTCTGGAGGTACTGACCAGCTGATAAGAATACTCTCAACCTTAGAAAGTTCTATTTGACTTGAATTAATACATGAACAATGTGTTTTATAGGTCAGTCTTTCATGCGCTTGATTAATGTGAATTTGTCACGGTGCCTGATACATTGTGGGTGTGTTGAAAAAAAAATTAGATTTCCTTTCTATTTGGACCTGGAACATGGACTCTTCTTTCCACAGTGCTTCTGGCTTTGGGAGTCTTTAACTAATGTAGCCAGACAGCCACCCACTTAGACTTATCTTTTCTCTAAAAAGTGATATTCTGTAGACACAAATTATCTCTCTCTCACTCTAATGATCTTAGCGAGCAATAAAAATGTCAGGATAAAGGGACAGTGAATGCATTCATCAAGAAAATAAATTATTGGGCATTCAATCTGGCACTCTGCTAGGCATTGACGTACAATAGAAAAAAGAAACAACAGTTACTTTTTTGTCTTTAGGTCTTGGAACATCACCAATGTTCCAGGCAGAAGCTCTGTTATTAAGTTGGAAACTGCTGATGAAGCTCTGGATTGATTCTATTGATTAAATGAAACATCTGATATAAAGAGCCCAGCATTGTCTTTGGCAGATAATGGGTGCTCCGTGGTAGTTACGTTTCTTTCTTTTCTTCTTTGCATCCCTTCTCCTTATTTTGCAAATGATTCAATACTGGAACATTTAGATCTTATTTTGAAATTGAGTCATTTTTTTTTTCATCTGAAAGAGAATGGAATAATATTTTACATGTCTACCAGATGATGTTTTAGGAAAAATATTGAATGTACTAGCATTTTTGGTAGTAATTTTAATTATCTATAGATTATTTAGAAGTTCAATACCATCTTATTTATCTTCACCTAAATACATAATTATCAATTTTATTCCTATATTTTTGTGAAACTGCATAAAGGCTGAAGATGTTTAATAAAATGTTGATCCTTCAGCTCAGAATCATATATTCCTTTATATGTAAAATTTTTCTTTTCCTTAGATGCTTTTAAGATTCCCCCTTTACCATTGATTTTAAGCAATCTTATTTTGATGCAGCTTGGTGCAATTTTCTTCTTGTTTCTTATGCTTGGAATGTGTTGGGCTTCTTGGTTTTGAGGATTTATAGTTTTTATCATATCGTATTTGGCCTTTTGAAGTTATTTCATTGTTCATTGATGTTCTTTTCATTATTCAGTTTTTTTTCTATCTATGTGTGTCCCCGAAAATAAGACAGTGTCTTATATTAATTTTTGCTCCCAAAGATGCTCTAGGTCTTATTTTCAGGGGATGTATTATGTTTCTATGAAGTAGGTCTTATTTTTGGTGGATGTCTTATTTTCGGGGAAACACAGTAGTTTATTTAGCTGTGTCTTCAGGTAAATTAATATTTTTATGCTATGTCTAACAGGCTGTTAATAACATCATGCATATTTTTAAGAGAATTATATTTTTTAATTTTAAAGATTCAATTTGGGCCCAGCTGGTGTGGCTCAATGGTTGAGCATTGACCTATGAACCAGGAGGTCATAGCTGATTCCTGGTCAGGGCACATGCAGGAGACAGCTGATCAATAATTTTCTCTCATCATTGTTGTTTCTATCTCTCCTTCTCCCTTCTTTTTCTGAAATCAATAAAAATATATTTAAAAAAATTCAATTTGGATCTTCCACAGGTCTTATTAAAATTTTCGGTCTTTTGTTACCTTTAATATGTACACAATATCATTATAACTCCTTTAATGCCCTTGACTAGTTTTTCTATTATGTATATCATTTCAGTACTTGTGTTATTGGTTGCTGTTTTCTTACCATCATGGAGAAAAATTGGCGGCCCACTTCTTTGAATGCTAGTAGCTAGTAGTTTGAATGATTGCTTCTATTTTTATGCTAGTTTTTAAAAACAAAAACAACCCTGAAGCTAGTGAGCAGTACTCTGTCCCAATTATTTATTTATTTTTAAAGATATATGCATTTTTATTGATTTCAGAGAGAAAGGGAGAGGGAGAGAGAAATAAAAACATCAATGAGGTGAATCATTGATTGGCTGCCTCCTGCATGCCCGCCCTGGGGATGGGGTCAACAACCCAGATGTGTGCCCTGAACAGGGAATTGAACCGTGAGCTCCTGGGTCATAGGTCAGCCCTTAAGCACTGAGCCACACAGTCTGGTCTGTGCCAGTTATTTATAAGCAAACTTTCTTTCTGCATCAAGTCACCAGGAAACAAAACTAGACTATAATTTTTTTTTTTGTTTCAAAGAAGAAAAATATACTCAATAGGTCTAATTTTATGGGACCATCATGAATTTAAGAGTAGCTCAAATACAATTTTAAGTAGCTTTTCCAATAAAAAAATATGGTTATTAGTTTTTCAATCACTCATTCTCTACTTGATATGGACAACTTAACATAGAGAAACAATAGACACTTCAGAAAGTGCTATACGTTTTCTAAGCAAGCCAGAAGGGGAAAGGGAAGTGAGAGGAAAATTCCTCACTTTGCATAAGCAATTGTCTACTTGAATATTCAAATGCAGTTCGTAAGCTCATACAAGTTTTATGCTTATGACTAAAGTAACAACCTTGAAAAGCCTGAGCTGATGTTCTTATTTATTTATTTATTAAAATATATTTTATTGATTTTTTACAGAGAGGAAGAGAGAGGGATAGAAAGTTAGAAACATCAATGAGAAAAAATCATTGATCAGCTGCCTCTTGCACCCCCCCCCCCCCACTGGGGATGATGTGCCCACAACCAAGGTACATGTCCTTGACCAGAATCTAACCTGGGACCTTTCAGTCCGCAGGTCGACGCTCTATCCACTGAGCCAAACCAGTTTCGGCTGGGCTGGTGTTCTTAAAAGAAATTCTATTTGTAAATTCTGGTCAAAGCTATAGCAATAATTACAGTTTTCAGTGGCTCTAACATGAATCAGACACATAATCTAGCTAGCCTACCCCAGCTCCATACAAGGAAAATAACCCCACTTTAGCCAATCAGCAAATGTTCAGTATAACTTCCTTGTTACTGCTTAATTTATTCTATAAAAATCTCTCGGATTTTTTCTCTTTGCTAGATTGGATGCTGCCTGATTCACGAACTGTTGAATGAAAGCCTGCTAGATTAGTAAATCATCTGTGGAAAATTCTCTCTTACCAGTATCTACATTAAACCCTTCAGTTTAGTTGAATCAGGAAATAGTTTTTATTAAGCGTAGTTATCAAACCTTAACAACTTGCATTCCTAATAGAAGCCATATTTTTCCTAGATTTATCTTTGCTTTTAATTTTAAAACTTACATCCAAACTTCTTTCAATATTATGTAAAGCTTTTTAAAAAGAGGTGTCACCGAAACTGGTTTGGCTCAGTGGATAGAGCATCGGCCTGTTGACTGAAGGGTCCCGGGTTTGATTCCGGTCAAGGGCATGTACCTTGGTTGTGGGCACATCCCCAGTGGGGGGTGTACAAGAGGCAGCTGATGGATGGTTCTCTCTCATCCATGTTTCTAACTCTCTATCCCTCTCTCTTCCTCTCTGTAAAAAAATCAATAAAATATTTTAAAAATGTTATATTTAAAAAGAGGTATCGAAGAAATTTTGGATTTCTTCTGGCAGCTACTTTCCTCTTTACTTTCTGAGTATCAGCAAGGCAATGGAAACAGTGGCTGCTAAGTGCAGTGGCTGCTGAGTGTCTTGTTCGAGGCTTAGACTAGATAAAGTGATTTCCAGAGTCCTGAGTAAGATTAGCTTCCCCATGTTGAAGTTTTAGTAAGGGAATTTCTCTGTTCTCTAGGCCAGTGGACTGAATAACTCCCTCCCTCCCTCCCTCCCTCCCTCCCTCCCTCCCTCCCTTCCTCCCTTCCTCCCTTCCTCCCTTCCTCCCTTCCTCCCTTCCTTCCTAATATTTTTTTGTTGCTTTTATTGATTTCATAGAGGAAGAGAAAGAAATATCAATGATGCGAGAGAATCATTGATAGGTTGCTTCCTGCATGCCCCTCACCAGGGAACAAACCCTTATAAAAGATCGAATTAGAACCTCCTGGTTCATAGGCCAATGCTCAACCACTGAGACACGACAGCTGGGCTAGGCCAATGATTCTTAATCTTTAGCATGAAGTAGAATCATGATCCCCTGGAAAGCTTGTTAAGTAAAACCCAAATTACTAGGCCCCACCTCCAGCTGGGTGGAAACCAAGATACTCCAGTTCTTATAAATTATAAGCTATAATTATGCTAAGTGAAATAAGCCAGTCAATGAAAGAAAAATACCACATGATCTCACTCATTTATGGATAATAAAGAACATTATAAACTGATAAACAAAAAGATAGAAACAGAGACAGTAAAGCATCAAACAGGGGAAAGTTTAGGGAGAGGTGGGGGGAATAAGAGTTCAACTGAAGGAATTGTATGTATGCATATAAGCATAACCAATGGATGCACAAACTCAAGGGGTGTGTGTGAGGGCATGTATGGGAGTGGAGTGGGGGGGGCAATGGTAAGATATGTACACATATAATACTTTAATAAAAAATGAATAAAATAAATAACTATAAGCTATAAATATCTATGCTAAGGCTAAAAATCACATTTTGAGAGCAGTTGCTTGATCAGTGGCTCTCAGTTCTGTCAAAGCTTTGGAGACACCTGAGGAGTTTCTGAATACAGGCAGGTCCCATTTTGCACAGTAGCTCCAGACTGTAGAGTCCTCACACAATCTGAAATCCTGCAAAGTGATCTCAGTAATCCTTAGAAAACTTACTATTGCTCCATGATCTTTCAAGATTTGTGTCAAATATTTTAAAAAAAACCAACACACACCCCTCTCTTAATGTCTCTTGAATGTCAAATAAAATTTTTTAAAAGTAAAACTAATATTTATTTATGAAATGAATTTAAAATGTTAAAAATATTGAGAATACTTTTTCTTTCTTTGCAGAAAATTTATTAGAAGTAATTTGAACAGTGCTTGCTTTCTTGCTGTGTAACATGATATAGAGTATGCATTTTTTCTGCTTTGGCAAATTTTCAAACTTCTTTCTGAGTTTAGATCAGCTTCCAGCATTTTATCCCTTGGGCTTTCACTATTGTGAAATATCTTCAAGAGTTCTTTTAATGGGAAATTTTTGCCAATGTCATTTCCTCAGGGACATCTTCATCCTTTTTTTAATACTACCACTTTTCTCATTTATGCTGGTAAATTTGCCTTCACTGAATTCCTCTGGCTTTCTATCTAGAGACTATTGAACAGCAGCAATGTCAACATCCCCAAGGTCAGCTATTTCTTTTTGTTAATAAAAAAATTTACTGATTGATTATTAGAGAGAGGAAAGAATCAATTTGTTGTTCCACCTACCCCTGTATTCATTGGTTGCCTCCTGCATGTACCCTGACTAGGGATCAATATACAGCCTTGGCTCAGGAGGGGGGGGGGTGCGCTCCAACCAATCAAGCTACCTGGCCAGGGCAGCTATTTCTTTTTATAATTCCATTTACATTTTATTTGCATATCACTTTCAGCATAATCACCTTTCCTTTTTTTTGCTGCTCTTTTATCTTTGTTGGACACTTTCCTTTTTGATTTATCTATTTTTATAATATACTAGAGGCCTGGTGCACAAAATTCATGCATTGCAGGGGGGAGGGTCCTCAGCCCAGTCTGCACCTGCAATCTGGGACACTTCAGGGGATGTCTGACTGCCAGCAGATAGACATCACTCTCGAAATCCGGGACAGTTGGCTACTAACCATTCACCTGCCTGATCACCCCTAACCACTTGCCTGCCTGCCTGATCACCCCTAACTACTCACCTGCCTGCCTGATTGCCCCCAACCAATTGCTTGCCTGAATGATCACCCTTAACTACTTGCCTGCCTGCCTGATCATCCTTAAGCACTCTGCCTGCCTGCCTAATCACACCTAACTACTTGTCTACCTGCCTGATCAACCCAAACCACTCTGCCTGGCCTGCCTTATTGATCCTAACCACTTTGTCTGCTGGCCTGATCACCCCTAAACACTCTGCCTGCTTGCCTGATCACCCTTAATCATCAGCCTGTCTGCCTGATTGCCCCTAACCACTCTGCCTGCCTAATTGCCCCTAACTGCTCACCTGCCTGACTGATTGCCCCTAACTGCCTCTACCTCAGCCTCTGCTGTGGCAGCTTCTTTCGGAGGGACATCTGGAATGATGTCCGGAAGGTCATTTGACTTTCTGGTCTAATTAGCATATTATGCTTTTATTATTATAGATTTCATGGGCCTATCACTGTAAGACACACTTGCTTTCTATATGTGCTCTGAGTAAATAGACATGGTGACTAATCACAGACATGCTTTAAAGAAAGTGATGTGATTGGTCACGGATCCCAAAGCACATTTGTTATTTACATAAGGATTTGCCAACTGAAGAAGTGAAGTTAGCACTTTATGCAATTACTGGCAGTTAATATGCCATCACAACTGACATTTCAACAGTGTTGTGGGGGACTTGTGCTGTTTAACTAAACTGTGATGACTGAAATCTGCTCACAAAGCAAGGGCAGCCTGAAATAACACTGTTTGGTCTCTACATCATGCCAACAAAATTAGAATCTTTGAGATGGGATTCAGGCCAAGATATTATTTTAAATTCTCCTTCAGGTGATATTTACATGAAACCAGGTTTGAAAGTGCTCCTCTAGAACATTGCTTCTCAAAATTTAGTGTTTATAAAATCATTTGGAGGGCTTGTTAAGATACAGATTTTTGGGCCCCATTCCAGAAATTCCTATTTAAAGATCTGACATATTACCTGTTCTAATTACCTGAGAAATTACCTAGAATTTGAATTTTTCACTAGGGGTGATGCCAAAAATGCTCGTCCATGGAACATCAGTTCCCTGAATGTAAAGACAATGTATCATCTAAATTTGAAGCTGGAACTAATTTGGATTGCCCATCTGAATGTAATATCAAGAGTGAAAACATTGTCAATTAATTTGTTCACTGATATCACCTGATTGATTTGGAATAATGGTAATTTTTTTACTGTAAAGTTGATATAAAAACTTTTATTAATGAAAAATTATGATGAATATCTTAGTCTAATTAATCATAATTAGCAGTCTACTTAACTAAATGACTATAAAGTTCAATTATTTTCTCTTTCCATTTCATTTAATTATGTACAGCCAATAAATTTAGTGAAAGTTATCCATTTAGTGTCTTCTTGTAATTAAACACATCTATTAAGTTGATACTCAATATTCTTTTTATTGCCCAGTCTATTAGTTTGATAGGGCTACCATAATAATGTGTCACAGACTGGATGTGGCTTAAACAACAAAAATTTATTTTCTAACAATTTTTGAGGGTAGACATCTGAGATCAAAGTATTGGCAGGTTTCATTTCTTCTGAGTTCTCTCTTCTTGGCTTTTACATGGACTTCTCCATCTGTTTCTACATGGTCTTCTTCCCTGTATATCTGTGCCCTAATCTCTGTTTATAAAGACACATAATATTGGACTAGTAGGCCTGCATGTGAATCGCTGCACCAGTAGCTCGCCAATAGCTTGCTGCCACCATCCAGTAGCTCTCTGGCCACTGCTCCGACCTCCTGTAGCTAAAAAAGTTTTAAAAAGTTTGCCCACTCCTGGCTTAGACTATCAATACTGAATTCAAGGAGGGTGTGTGTGTGTGCACAATTTATTTCATAACACTCAGATAACTTTAAATTCCTAACTTATTATTTAGGATCTATTTTATAATTTCTCTCCTCCCTCATTTTTTCCCTTCTCTTCTTCCTTTAATTTCACTATACATTGTTTTCAATTTCTATGCTTTCTTCTTAGTAAGTAGAAATAGATGTTGGGCATCATAATGCCCAATGATGATAGTTGAGCTGCGCAAATACAGGAACATTTACTTCACAAATGGCACTGTGCTTGCTCACTGTCCTTGGTGAGGTCCAAGAAAGGGTTAAAATTGTACCACAGCATAGAATCAACCTCCAAAAACCACTTTCTTTTTTTTTTTTCCTTTCAAGAGCAATGATAAAGTACCTGGTCATAAAATAAAGGTAAATTTATACCAAGCCTTGCTACAGTTTCCAAAGGTGATGTGGGAATATGTGCTTTGACCTTGGCTGAATGTGAAACTTGTAATATAGCAAAGGTGTGCTTGTGGTGGACATAAAATGACTTATTTCTGTTCTTGGCAAACAAGCATTTCCTGTGCTTGGTGCTTTATTCCATCTTTGAAGTTCTTAAAAATATAGCTATATTATTATATCTTTAAGTGATAACATGGGCCAACGTTGCCAAGTGACACTATTAAAAGCTTAAAGTCAGTTATGTGATTGATCTGCAAGGAAATGCATATTAGATTAATGTATTGTTTATATAAATTGCAGTCCATCATATGGATGCTCCTGATTGTTATTCTTCCATTATGAAAAATTACAATTAAAACAATTGCAAGATATTGAAATTCACCCACTGTTGAAAAGTAATAGGAAAGATTTGATTGATATGTTTTACATTTTAAAAAATATCACATATTTGAATATTTACTTTGTAAAGGGGATTTCCAACTTGTCTTTATAATCTATTCATTACTATACTTTTTCTTGTTTTTAATCACAAAAATTTGTATCTCTTTCCTCTAAGTGATTCTTACAATGATAAAATGATTTTGTTCTGTAGTTTTTCTGATATTGACTTTAGTGAAAACATAACATAACAAAGCAAAACAAACTAGGAGTATATTTGAACATATAATATTTCAAAATAGTCTGTACATGTTTGTGAAGAAATAGAGTTTATTCAGTATCTTATGATTCTAGAATTCTATGTGTTTTGCATGCTTTAAGTAACAGAACTCCTATGCAACTCCAACTGGTGAAATGATAAAAAGACATTTGTTTTTTTTCATGCCATACCATTATATATCATACCTAAAAATCTCGCCAAGATGTTACTGGATGAAAAGTCACAGGTGCACAGAAACACACACACACACACACACACACACACACACACACACACACACACCTGGGGCAGATGGATTAGTTGGGCTGCTCAGAGACCAGAGCCTTCTGGATCCCAAAAGGCCTTTTTTCTACCAACTTCCTCTCTGGGCCAAATGCAACTCTAATGGGTGGCACTGCTGTTTATCCTTCAGTTGTTGTTCTTAGTATCCTAATGTGACAGTCCTTTCAGCAATACTCGTGCTCTGTTTCCTTTCTATATTTGGGTCTATCTAGGGACAGATCCTGCTGGCTCCACCTCTTCCACCTCGCCTCCCTCCCCTCCCACCTCCCTCGCCCCTGGACAGCAGCTGGTGCTGACCTTGTCTACTTGTTCTTTTATGGCAGCTAACACAGATCTTCTACTTGGCAAAAACAAAGGGAAAAATAAGCCAAGTTATAATTCATTCTGATCAACAGATATTTCCCTTAAAACATTATTGACTTTAAAATTACCAGATAATACAGCAGCTTTGTATTTTGTTTAAATCTCCCTATTTGGATGTCTTAAGCTATATTGAACTAAATAATAATTCTCCTCTATAAGCCTTATTCATAACAACAGTTGTGGCAGAATCTCTTAGGAAAACAGGCAGTTCCGAAGGGCTTGGAGGATATCTTACTCTTCCAACCATTAATTCCCAGATTAAATGATTTTTCATACCACTTAGGCCATAAATTGTTTATTTAGTTGCCAGCTGAGTTGACATAAAAGATTATGGTATTCAAATGTAAAACTCTATATAGAGCTGGTAGCTAGGAATACAGCTAATTTTACAGAGCACTCATTTCTGAATAACTGAGAGGCAGTGCTTGAAAATCTCTGCATGAGGGGAATAAAAGATTACGGAACTAAATTCTGGCAACTGAGAAGTGAGCCATTTAATAATAATAATAATAATAGTTGCATAGTCAGAAAAAGAAACCATTTCATTTTAATAAGGAGACCCAAAGAGAGAAAGTGATTCATTTAAGAGTAAGTGGCCAGTTCGTGGCAAAGCCAGGGTGGAAATTTTATCTTCACCTGTGCTATAACAGTTGTCTTTCCACAGATTAAGAATTAAATCTTTAATTAACTTAAAATCCTCCCAGTACACATGACAAATTTTATATAGGATAGATATCTGGCCTCCCTACAAGAATGTTATTGTTATCACTGTTTTAATGTTAAAGAATCTGAGAGTTGGTGACGTTTAACCTGCTCAAGGTCACCCAGCTGGAAAGTGACTAAGCAGGGTTTTGGATCCTGCCTGTGTGAATTCAAACCCTGTATTCTCTTTACAAGGCACAATGTTGTTTTTATTCTCTGATATAAAAGAAATGCTGGCCACTGAGTTTGCATTCTAAACAGACTGTCAGACAATTATGATAAGTTAGATTCATGTAAGGTCTGCTGGTACAACATATGCAGGGACGTCAACCCTTCGTCTGGAGCACAGTGCAGAGGCCGTGTGGCCAGGGTCCTTGGGACGTCAGATCAGAAGACTAGATGCACAACGGGGTGAGATGAACTTTTGGTTCTGTGTTTCTCCATCAACAAAATGTGGAAGTAGGGGCAAGGTAGAGTTTAAATTCAGTGGCTGTCTATTTCTACTATGTGGTCCCTACTTGAAGCTGCTAACAGTTCAGATTAACTGTACTTTTGGGGTCAAATATCTGATTGGCCCTCACTTTAAGTAGTTTAACTATGTCTACCATGTAATATTTACTTCATTTCTTTATATGTTCACTAAAGTTACATCCAGGAGTTAAACAGATTAGACCATGTTATTCTCAATAACCACCTAAGGATGATAAGATACCAACCTGAGGCTGGATAATGCAAGAAACTAAGTAGGCTCTGAGTGAGAAGGCCCAAGTCTCAGAAACTAAGACTCAGACCTTCAAGGCAGTCATATGACCTTGGGTTAATCCATTCATAACTTTTTTTAAATTTTTGTATGGTTGTAAAGGAACTACAATCAATTTGTCTGCCTCAGAACCTGCAAAAATAAATGCAATGGTGCATTTTATAATGTGCTTTTAAATGAAAGGGATCATTGTTAATCAGCATATTTTACTGATGGGCCTATTATGATTTAATTTAATTTAGGCATTTGAAGTAGGAACTTACCAAATAGTACCTCAGATGGTTTGCATAGCTTTCAGAGAGCTAAATTATAATTTACTAGTAGGAAAATAAGCCACTTTAACATGTCCAGAGGAATAAAGAGAATGAGCATCCGTTTTTTGGATGTTTGAGAAAACTGCCAAATTTTTGTGATACAACTGGTTCTTGATAAATTGTACAATAGCACAGTACATAATTAATTTAGAGGAGAGAAAAAGAGGGAAACTAGTTCCCAATCTTATAAAAATGCAAGTGCATTATAATGAAACAAATAAAAATAAATTTAGAGTGTTTTTATTGATGCTTTCTATCTTAATCTTTAAAAATCTAGAAATATGGCTATTAACTTACATGAAGATTGCAATTTTTCTCTCTGTGCCCCAGAGATTTAGGATATACCAATTTGCTAAACTCAAGGTTAGTATCACTTAGAATCACTTACAGAAAATCAGAATCTTACTAGAGATAGGACGTAAGTTGGAAACTTTGGATAAAGAATACAACAATGTCTTTTTCCCGTACCTCCACCATTTGCTGTATTTTAAAGGGGACGCTTGGGGATGAAAGGCACTACAAACACTGGTATTGGGAATTGAATATAGTCTGATAGCTGTAATCTTACGCTGTCAAAACGATGAAAAAGAAAACTGACACCTCGCTGCATACAATGCAGTTGTTGCATTGCCTGAGCTGTGCAGAAAGCACTATGCCTGTCTATTTAATACGCAGTTTTAAGACCCTATTTCAGTCCTTTCCTCTGGATCCAAGGTTTGCCAGGCATCTCCTCTCCTCATCACTCAGCACGCGCTGTTTGTCTCCCCAGTGGTATTTTCTACAATCAGTCCTCACGTTCATTTAAAAAACTTCTCAACATGTTTACTTCCTATGCTTTTTTCCTAGATAGAATTTGAAGTGAACTATTTCAGTAGTCAACTGTTGTGGAAAGTCTAGTTTAATTGTTCTCAAACATCAAGTACATAAGGAGCACATGGCAGCTTATTAAAATGCAGATTTCCGTCCCTATTCCCAAAGATACATTCGGTAATTGGAGCTCACAACACCCGCCGCCCCCAGCACAGTCATTTTGGTGTAATCTCCGGATACATCAAAAAAACTATGAACTTGATATATGTGAACACAGGTGAGAGGAGTTGGGGATTTGGGATTTTAGAGAAATTTAAAAACTTGTCTCAGGGGAAAAAGGTAATAATTAATTTTAATTGAGCAGGGGCAGTCATTGTGCTAAGAGCCTTATACATGATGTTTCAATTAATGTTACTAACACCTTCCGAGGGGCCACATCATCATAACGGTTTTAGTGTCATAAACCGCTAAGTAGCAGAGCTAGAAATTGAATTATTTTTTTTCACATCAATGTCTACTGAGATTCTGGTGTTTTGTTTTTTATTTTACTATAATCTGTTATAAATCTTCATATCTTATAAACTTATAGATATTATTAAATAAATCTGTGTATATTTCATGTGAAGGCAAGGAAAATATGTTTATAGGAAGTACTTTTTAGATATAATATGATTTAAACCCAAAGAATGAGTAAGATGAAGAATTAGTGAAGAATGAATTGTTTTAGTCATTATGGAGGGAGATACAAAAAAATAAAGGACTCTAGGTTCTTTCAATAATTTCTTAATTTTGCACAAAAGTGTGTCCCATCCATCAAAAGTAAAAATAAAGGGCATAAGACATGTGCATAAAGATAAAGGTGATTAAGATTATGAAAGGGAAACAAAGCATTAATGAAATTCAAAAACGGCATGGCAAAAAATGAGCTTATATATGTGACATTATTATCAATTATCATATCTTTGAAATAATAACACATTATTGTAGTGTGTGTGTGTGTGTGTGTGTGTGTGTGTGTGTGTGTATGAGGGACGGGGAAGCAGGGCAAAGACAAACTCTATGTTGTGGGAAAAATTGTAATGTTCATTCCCAAGCTTGAGCTGCAACTTTACTTCTCATATTGATCTGAATGTCTTTGTCCAATGGATAATTTTCACCTTTTTTTTTACTGTGGTTTTTTTCATGTTTTAAAAAATACCTTTAATCATTTTATTATTATTATTTTTTCATTGCTCAATGAGTAACATTTTAGCTTCTCACTCCTGTCACTTCCCTGAGCTTCTGAACCATTTCTCTCACTTTGTCTGTTTTCCCCAGCCCAGTCTCTTTGTAGGTCTCAGTTTTAACCCCACAATTCTAGGTACTCACTTCCCCACCTTGGGTCTTATCCAGACTTCCGATCTGGGATTTATAAATTGTCCCTTAAGAGTAGGAATCATTCTGAAGTTCAACCTCCTACAAATCACTTTCCTAAACGAAACTAGAAAAATGTCTTCTTCCCACATTGCAAGTTTGTATATACTACTTTCATGATTATTCAACTTGAAGATCTTCTCAATTATACACTTGGCTTTACCTTCCTTCCTTAATTCAGACCGAAATCAAAACTCATAAATAAAATAAAGCTATTAAGGAAAAAGTACATTGAATACAATCTGACATGTTTAAGTTTTCAGACAATTAAAAGTGTGAGTAGAACTAGTGACATGATTTATTGCTGTTACTAAGAGTTCAGAAGAATTCAGTATTTTACTTTTTAAGAATAATCAGCAATTACATATAAAACTTGCCTCTCTAAACCAATGTATTAATCACATGGGATTATTACATGTTTAAAACTATACAATTTTTAAAACAAATACTGGCATATTTGTTCTTGAGTTAAATATATAAAGAGAAACTAATTCTTACTCAACCATTTTATTATATAATATATATACACTAGAGGCCCGGTGCATGAAATTCATGTGTGTGTGGGGAGTGGGGGGAGTGGAGGAGGGTCCCTTAGCCAAGCCTGCACCCTCTCACAATCCAGGAGCCCTCAGGGGATGTCTGACTGCTGGTTTAGGCCTAAGCTGGCAGTCGGATATCCCTCTCTTAATCTGGGACCACAGGCTCCTAACTGCTCACCTGTCTGCCTGCCTTATCAAAACTAATCCCTCTGCCTGTCTGCCTGATGGCCCCTAACCACCTCTTCCTCGACCCCTGCCATCACAGTTTTGTCCGGAAGGTCGTTTGGCTGTTTGGTCTAATTAGAATATTATGTTTTTATTATTATAGATAATATTTCAACAAATATATACTCTATCTATCTTTATCTAAATCTATCTATCTATCTATCATCTATCTATCTATCTATCTATCATCTATCTCTCATCTATGATCTATTTACTTACCCACCTAACTACTTATCTATAGATATCACAGTGTGTTTTGTAGTGTTCTAGTGATCTATCACCCATTCAGTCGTGGATTGGTCAGGAAAATGGAGATCAATGTGCTACCTGAGTAGGAAGAGGTTTTAATACAGGGAATCTAAGGCATAATACAGGGAATACGGCTGGAAGCTGGCTAGAAGTGGGGATCCTCCAGAGGACATCTCCCGCATTTGGTAGATGCAGGACGGGGCTGCCAATAATCTCACCCCCTGCAATGTCAGCACAGGTAAAATTCCATGCTCACTTACATCCGTTGTCAGAGATTAACTGAGTCTACTCTTCTGCTTTCCATATCCAGCATGGACAAGGCTCAGTGACATCATCTAATCAGAAACAGGCTGGAAAGGAGAGCTTTGAAAACCGAGTGTGAAGGATGGGGATTGTATTGTGTAAACAAACTGCATCTGAAACAATAAAACAATGACCAGTAGTCACTCACATTTTGTGTGTGTGTGAAAATGTGTGGTAATGACCAATTCGCAAACTCTCAAAGGAATGTGATAGCACCAATTGCTAGAACATTTACCTTATCTTGAACAACACATTCATTCCTCTAATCTGCATTCTTTCTCTTGGTCTGTTGTCTGGCATGGAACATGGAATATCTTCTATCTTATTCACATGAGGAGCCAAGTTTATAATTTTCTCACATAAATTAAATGTAAACTGTGATGTTTTCAATATTTTGAATGCTCATTACTAAAAATGTATCTTAGTTTCTTGATGTTGATATCAATGTGCTGATGTGGCTTCATCTATGTAGTTTATAGAGAAAATAGACTCTTTTTCTATTAATTTAACCTTAATGTTGTAATGTATATGTTTCTGACATTCACATTAATTTTGTAGATAAAAAAATTTTTTATAAACAATTGTCCCTTAGTCATAATTTCAAATGCTATTTTGAATCCAAGTGTAGGATGTTTGATCAATTTCTTTTAAATTTTATTTTGGTCATTTTTACTATTGTTCTAATCTAATAAGATTTTCCTGAATGTTAGCTTTTTTTTTTTTTAAGAGACTCTGAATTAATTTACCATATTTGCCGGCGTATAAGACGATTTTTTGGCTCTGAAAAATATGCCTCCAAGTGGGGGGTAGTCTTATACGGCGAGTATATAACAAACTCTGTATTTTGAGTGGAAATGTTAGGGGGTCGTCTTATACGCCCAGTCGTCTTATACGCCGGCAAATATGGTATTTTCAGGGCCAAAAAATCGTCTTATACGCCGGCAAATACGGTAAGTGAATTAAATGAATAGAAATAAATACATTTTTTTTGTAAAAGTTAGGAAATATTCATTTTAACCCTATGTGTACATACATATGTTTTGTTTTTCTTCAGTGCTATTGTCTGAATGTGTCCTCTCAGATTAGTATACTGATGCTAGTTCTGTAGGTGATGGTATTTGGAGATGAGGCTTTTGGGAGGTGATTAGGTCATGAAGATGGAGGTCTTATGAATAAGATTAGTTCCCTATTAAGGAGGCTCTGAGAGAGGCTTTGTCCCTTCCACCACGTGAGTATACAGTAAGTTGACAGCCTGCAACCTGGAAGAGGGTCCTCAGTAGAATCTGACAAAACTGACACCCTGATCTTGTACACCCAGCCTCCAAAACTATAGTATTACATTCCTGCTGTTTACCAGCCATCTGGTCTATGGCATTTTGTAATAACAGCCTGAACAGAGAGAAATCCCTAGAAACCAGTCTTCTTGGAAAAATTCTTCCAGTTGTATCTTTCCTTATTTTTTCTTTCTCCCTTTCCCATTCCTTTTATTTATCCTTCTCACTTTCTCCACACATTTTTGAATCTTGCTCTTACAAACACTTGCGCTCCCAACCATTCAAGGTAACATGGAGAAGTCAGAGATGCTAAAGAGCATTTCCTACTTATAAGTAAGGTGATTTAGGTTAAAATTCTGCAAAAATAAGCTCCATCCTTTTAAAGAATAAAGCATGATAAGACAAAACATAAAGAACAAGTATGCAAACCTTGTTTTCTTCACTATATAATAAATATGTTTCCTTTGTCCTTCAGAACTGACAGTCCTTAGATTATTATTGAAATGAATCTAGGGAGAAAAACACAATTTTCTGAAAGGTGGCAATTTACTATGGAATGTCATTATTTTTTTTATAACATACTTAATTGTAATAAAAATATCCCTTTCTCTTATCCAAAGATTAAAATAGCTTTGAAATTGCCGAGACCAAAGAGCTATTCACTTATCTTTATGGGATGTTCTATTATTGCTATAATATTTAAAAGGTCAAATTTGTACATTATATATTGATGGTGTGGAGAACATGTAGAGAAATCAATTGGAAAGATTTTTTCCTGTGTTGCTGTATTGCATTTCTAGGTACAATTGATATTTGCAACAAAAGCATATAAAGCAAACATCTCATATTCTATGCAAATTGCATGGTTAGAATTTGGTGCAGTTATTGGAACTGAGGTGTAAAAAGGATTTGAATGATATGAAAGTGCCAAAGATGAGTTAATGTTGGAGTGAAAAGCTATAGGCTATCAGGTAAATGCTTCTAGCTTTAGCCATAGGCCCTAGTCAGTAGAATCCTACTGGGGTTTCAGTTACAACTTTTTTTTTTAATCAGTAAAAGTTCTTAACAAGAACAAATGGATACAATATATGCAGATATTTTGGTTCTCCTAATAGCTATAGCTGATAACTAATTAAAATAACGAACAAGACAAGACTGAATTTCTCGAGTAGTTATGAGTGGCTGTCTTATGTACCTGGTTCCATTTAGGCCTCAAGAGATTCTAAGGGCTGGTGTTGTTATTCCACTTTTACAGATAGATAAGCTGAGACCCAGGCTGATTAAGTAACGTTCTCAAGCTTAGGCAACTGACGAGTGTCAGAGGCCCAACTTTAACCTGTTCTATATGCAACCAAGTCCCTGCTCTGGGACTTCGCAATGCTTCAAAGTCTCTTTTAGACTCTTTTTATATCAGCTTCTGACCATCACAAAAGGGCCAATATCATCCACATTGATAATAGTCCCTTTTTTCGGAAATGCTTATATCCAAGACCTGGCATATCATTTTTTAAAAAAAAACAATAATTGTATTTTTAAACAATACAATCGCCAAGAGAAGGGTTTCTAACTTCTCTGCTGAGTTCCCAAAGAAGGGTTAGAGAGACAGGATAATTTTTCATAGAGGCTAATCATGCTTCATGAATTTATTTATTTATTTATTTTAAAAATATATTTTATTGATATTTTACAGAGAGAAAGGGAGAGAGATAGAGAGCTAGAAACGTCGATGAGAGAGAAACATCAACCAGTTGCCTCTTGCACACCCCCTTCTGGGGATGTGCCCACAACCAATGTACATGCCCTTCACTGGAATCGAACCCGGGACCTTTCAGTCCGCAGGCCAACGCTCTATCCACTGAGCCAAACCGGTTTAGGCCATGCTTCATGAATTTAATAGGAAACAGATAGAGAAAGTAATTCAACATTTAATTTAATGCGTTAACAAGAATATTAGTGGTTTTTACAGATTTTTGTATCAGTTTCCCCCTTTCTAATCTCTAGAAAGGACAATTAAGGATTAGAAAAGTTATGTAACTTTCCAGCCTGTAATGGACCATGATTTAAACCCATCGTTCTAATATCAAAATTAGTGCTCCTGCTTTTTAGTTGTATGTAATATTTTGTCAATAGTTAAAAGTTCTAATCATCTGTGATTGTATGATATTGTTAAACTCAATAAACTCAATAAATGCTTATTTATTGAGTACTTTTTATATGCCAGAACATGTTTAGGGTTTTACCAGAATTAACACTAATTCTCACAGCAGTCTTTTCATATAGGTTTTATGATAATCATATTTTATAGATGCAGAAATTCAGAGTCAGGGAGATAAATAATGATGTGGTAAGTATAAGAGTTATTGTTCAAATCCAAATCTATCTCCAAATTGATATGTTCTTGAATATTAAACTACAGTGCAATGTAGATTTCTCTAGAGTAGGTTTTAAGATAACAAAACAATTGAAACCAGTGAAACATTAGGCAATCATTCAAATAATATGCAAAACAGGTAGGGATTTAATGAGATATTTCATTGTATTGTAAGTTTTATTTTAAAAAAAGAACTTAATTTATTATGTACCTGATTGCAACTATATAAAAAAATCATCAGACCTGTGGATGAATACTAGATAATCAAAAATAAACTAAGTTACTTAAATAGTGGCATTATAGATTATTTTCTCCAAAATTTTACTCATTGTGTGGTTATATTGCCCTCATAAGCTTGTAAAATAATAGAGAAAAGGTAAGACTGATGTTTAAAATTTGTGTGAATTTTAAATCAAATGAAAAAAAAAATATATATAACTGTAGAGTTTTCTTTTGGTGCAAAGGTAAATAAATTTTATTTATGAGAATAAGAGTTTACAAATCCTTATAATTTACACTAATTTCTTTATCTCTAATTTGTCTACAACGGAGTTTTAAAGTATTTGCATAAATTTAATTTTATAGCATTTTCTTTTTTAAAAATCTGTCATATACAGGCTTATGATGTATATAAGATGAAAATGAAGCGTTGCAAGTCTACTCAATCATGGATATTTTCAATAAAATTTACTTTTCTAGTTTATAATCTGTATGTAGAATTTTAAGGCTAAGTTTCTGAATCTGGGAAATATCTACCCAGTGTTTTGTTTTTTGTTTTCTCTCCAATCCCTATAGAAATTTTAATTAGAACTTATTTTCTCATGGCTTTAGTAATAAACCTGGGAGTAGATTTATGCTTCCAGTCATGACCAATTAGTAAATGTTTTCTAGCTTTCTTACTGAGAATAACAACAAAAGTTGTGGAATATTGCCGAAACTGGTTTGCCTCAGTGGTAGAGTGTCGGTCTGCGGACTGAAAGGTCCCGGGTTCGATTCTGGTGAAGGACATGTACATTGGTTTCAGGCACATCCCCGGTAGTGGGTGTGCAAGAGGCGGCTGGTCGATGTTTCTCTCTCATCGACATTTCTAGCTCTATATCTCTCCCTTCCTCTCTGTAAAATATCAATAAAAATATTTTTTAAAAACGTTGTGGAATATTTACTTGAAGAAATGGAAATCAATAAGGTAGTGAAGAATGAGAGTCTAATTCTGGAAGACAAGAAGTGTACCCAGTATTCAGAGCTGCTTTTGCCCCCCCATTTTTTTTTTTTTTTGGAGATTTTTGGTGATATAATTGAGTGGCTGAGAAACTGTTACAAAGTTGGAGGACAAAATTTAAGTCTAGCCATTCCAAGACGGGACATATTAAATTTCCCACCTTTGGTTGGGATTCTCAAGGGTTGTACTCTTGGAGTAAGGGTGCAATAAAATAGTTGAGCTGTGTACGGATTGAATCCCACCTTGGAGGAAGGTGCTCCCAGTCTACCAGAGGCAAATGTAATATTCTCTCGAGCATTATGTTATCATCATTTGCAGCCTCTTATTATTTCAGATTATAATACTTGACACTCATAAAAACAGATACACAAGTAGTCAGAGAACAAGGACAAAAATAACTGAAAAGCCATTGACAACAAAAATATATTCATGAAGCTCCTGATAAAGTAATTATCAAACACAGCCTTTAAAATAATCATGGTTAATATGTTGAAGAGGTAATGGGTGAGTTTGGAGATTTTAGCATATAATTGGAAGACATAAAAAATAAAGTGAAGTTCTAGAACTGAAAACCCCCCCACAATATTTAAAACTCAGAAATCAATACTTGGGTTTAACAACAGGTTAAGCACAAAGAGAATCAATTAATCAAGATATAACTTTGCAACAGAATCAATGAAGGATAGAAGAAATAAAATTTTTATGAATCTAAAATAAAATAACTGGTAGTACAACTGCTAGACCCATGAGATTTTTTCTTTTAGATTGAAGATGAAGACAATTTTTGGACAACAAACAGTTCTGAACATATCACTGCAGATGAAATAAAGGAAATAAAAAATAAAATAAAGACTAAGATGCTTTTAAATTCTTATGCAAGAATTGCATAATTATGTAGGTCATGAGGCACTCTTAGTGAAGAAAGGATGTTCTCTTAAAGGTACATAGAATAGGAGATTTTAACTCAAGAAAAACTTTATAATTCTTAATATGCTAAATTTATTCTTTTGTTTGTATTTATAATGTTCATGATTTCAAAAATAGACGGTGAGTAGTGACTTTATAAGGCAGTGTCTCAGTCAATTGAAAATGAGTTCAATTTTGAAGTATCTTTGATTAACTGGTGAGAAGTACATTGAGGAAGCTTGAATGAAGAGGCTCTAATCATGGCATATGTACCCTGAGAACAGGAAAGAATAAGGGATGTTGCAGCATCTGGAGATTAGCAACACTAGGAATCCATTACTACTGATAGAGAGAGATGAATATTTTTACTGGAGTGAATGAGAGAGAGAAAAGAAATATTCCAACTTCTATTTTCAGTCTCCTGCTATTTCTTCTTGTCCAAATCACTCTAAGCCAGAAGGCAAGTCACTCCAGGTAATATATCCTATGACTTAAAAACAATTAATAGAGTAAATAGAGAATAACAAGCAGAATAAGTAAAAGGTTCATCACATCCACATCTACAAAACTACTAATTCAATTTATAGGGAATGTTTTTCTTTTTTGGCTGAAATTCAAAACATTACATTCTTTGTTGTTTTTCTTATCATTTTTGGCATATGTTAGTGGTGATAAAAACATATTTGTAAAAGCAAATTACATTAATTCATTACTTTTAGAATATATTTCTAATTTTAAGAATAAATCTGAGTACTTCATTAGCATAAAAGCAAGAAAAGTTTATTAATGCTTTCAATTTCAAAGTATCTCTGGTTAACTAGTGAGAAGTGCATTGAGAGGCAAGCTGATTTTCATTAATTATTCTTTTTTATTGTTTCTATTATAAAAAGTCTCCAATTGATGCACATATTTTCCAAACAGCTTGTATTATTGCATTAGAAGCTTGACACTGTTCATATCTGAACACATGAACAAAAACAGCAAATTTAATCATAATGAAAAGAACCTCCAGTAATCCATCATACCACTAATGTAGCATTAGCAGTGAAGTTGAATGGATGCCAACTTACAAAAACGATTCTATAAAAGTATGCCAATTACTGTAACCATAATAAAATTCCTACCCCAATTAAAGTGAATTAGCATCATGATCATCACCTCCAGTCAAACCCCTGAAGACTCTACTATTTCTAAATGTTAGATGCTTTTCAAACACATTTGGCACAAAAACTTTATGAAAGCTTAATGAGAAGATACATTTTTAAAGGAATGATAGCTCCATTGGGTTATATAACTCAATTGTTGAACTTTATTTCTATATCTAAATATTGACGAGTTATATAGCCATGAATTGCTTTGTGATTTCATATGATCTCTCTAAGTTTTCATTTGGACAAATCTGGGCATACCACCATAGGAAGCTGAATCATAAATAATTGACTGTATTTTTCATGATACTATTTTCCTATCCAGAAATAAGGTTATTGTCATTTAATGAAATAAAATGTTGAAAATGAGCTTTAAGCTAAAAACCACCTTCACCATCAATCTCAGGCTTCTCTTCCTAACCCCTGAGTTTTATGTATTTGCCTTGTTATTCAAAATTCATCCAGAAGTTATTGTAAATATATTTCCTGAGCCTTTGTTGGTGTGGCATGAAAATGAACTTGTATTCAAATTCTATTTATGGGCAGGAACAGTGGAAAATGGGAAATAGAAGAGAATCTAAACATGCACTGATTTTCAGAGGCCCCAATATTTCTAGCATGTTTTGCTGGCTTGTAAGCACCTGTCCCTTCTACTCAGAATTTTCATTCAAAGCAAAGTACTAAATTAATCTTGTAGAATTCTCTGTTTAATGTCAAGTAAAATATACAGATGAAGGACTGAATTGGGACTCTTAAGTATTTAATTTGTTAAGGAAGAAAAATCTATCAGAGAATTTGTTGCTGAAAAAGTTGTTGGTTTGAAATTAGAAACACGTTCATGTTCCTTAGAAAAGGACATTGATCAAAGCCTTGCGACTCCATAAGTATTTGTTCAGCTCCAAATGGAGTTTCCCTACTTACTGAGTTGCTTTCTAAGTATGGAGTAAATGTGTTACATCTTTTCCAGAGTAGGTTTTAGCAACAAAGTAGGAAACACTAAGAAATCAGGCCTATCACTCTTAAAAGAAGAGGCTTGTCATAGATTTATAAAAGGAGCACACCTATTTCACAAGTTCTATCTGGTCCAGTGCAAATGTCCCAAATTTTTGGAGCAAATGAATCACCAAATAAGATCATTTGAAAGCAAGGCACATTCATGGGTAAATTATGCTTCTATTTTTAAATAAATTCTGTCATTTTTTTCTTGTATATGAGAATTATCTCACAATTCTATTATGTATCTACTTCTTGCAAGTATCAAATCTATATGTACAAAAGCCTAATATGTTAAGTGTCTGACCAATTGGTTGACTGTTTGGTCTATGCTTGGCAGGTTACTATGATGTGAACTGACTACCAGGGTGCAGATGCTCTGACCAGTAGGTGAACTTGCTGCAGGGGTCCAGTTGATTGAGACTGGGTGAGAGGGGCCAGAAATGCCCTGGGGCCTCTAAGATATATATATTTTTCTAATTAATTTTCTTTCACTGTGCATGAAAGAAGTGCAATATCCCATGACAGGTGGCTTTCTCTAACATTTATTACCTTTTTTTTCTTACATTCATTCTGTTTCTCTTTCTGCTCAAGACAACATATTTTCTACCTTGTTTCTTAAACCCTTAGCTTCAGAGTCAGGACATAATAGATAGAAACAGTAAAGTAAGTAAGCTATCTTGGACCACAGAACCTGGGGTTGGCTCCAAGTCTAGGGAGTATGATGATTCAGACTCATTCAGAGTTGCTTTGAATTTGGTTTGCTACCAAAATTTGGTGCAAAGTACAAATGCAAGATTAGATATAAGTGAGTGAATATCACTGTCTGAGGATGCCTTCTTCTACACAAAGGTGTTCCTGAATTCAGAGGTCTTAGTAACATGCATGCCGTAAGGAATCTACCAGACAAAAGGAGCTCAGAACTATTTACTCACCCCTCAATTTCACTTTATTTTATTACTAGAGGCCTGGTTCATGGAATTCATGCACTCAGGGGGTGGGGAAGTATTCCTCAACCTGGACTGGGCCCTGTCACAGTCCATAAGCCTTCAGGGGACATCCTTGGCTCTGCTGCGGAGGTAAGAGAGGCTGCTGCCACTACTGCTGAGCTCACAAGTCTTGAGCCTAGCTTCTGGCTGAGAAACGCTCCCCCTGTGGGAGTGCACTGATCAACAGGGGGTAGATTCTGCATTGAGTGTCTGCTCCTTCATGGTCAGTGCCACTCATAGTGACCTGTCATTCCACCATTCAGTTTATTTGCTGTAGAGAGCCCTCTGGGAAGGCACATGGACATTCTTTTTAAGCTGAGCCCAAGGGCACTGGCAGAATCCCGTAATCAATACTGATTTCTTATCTTTATCCAAGTGCTTAGAATGAGGAACAAAAAAGGACCTTGACCCACCCAGGTCTTGAAATGCTAAATCTTATACCAAAAAATGAGGAGCTTACCCAGATTTTGATGACTAGGATCTGGGCACACCCGAAACTCCTTTTGACCTTAAAATTCCTTTTGGAAATCAATAAATATGCTGTGTTGTCTGAGGTGAGTGTGACTGTCTCTCTATCAGAGGACAGGAAGCCACCCGGCACCCCGCTTGAATTTATTCCTGCCTCTTGTCTCTTTCCTTCGCTAATTTCTTAATCCTTAGCTCCTCCACTCAGGAACCTGTCTCTCTCCCTTTCTGTGTGGGACATGGAAAAAAAGAGAAACACCACACTGCAATTTGCATATTAGCCTTTTATTATATTGAATTTTAAAATTTTTATTCTTTACTCAAGGATATTGTTCCATTGATTTTTAGAGAAAGTTGAAGAGAGAGGGAAAGACAGAGAGAAATATAGATGTGAGAGAAACATATCAATTGGTTGACTTCTGCATGAGCCCCAACCAGGGCCCTGGATGGGGAGGAGCCTGCAATGGAGGTACAGTCCCTTGACCAGGACCTTTTGGTCCTCAGCCCATGCTTGATCCACCGAGCCAAACCGGCTAGGGCCTCACCTCTCAATTTTATTTTATTTTATATATTTTTTATTGTTTATAGTATTACATATAGTAGTACATATATCTTCTTTTTTCCCCCTCATTGACCTTCCCCCAGCTTCCTCTACCCCCAGCACCTCTTAATTTTATTGCAGTCTATAGGATGTTAGGGAGCCATGTAAAGACTGGTGGCACTCCAGCGTTTACATGATATTATCATATAAGGGGGTTCTTTCTTGACTAAACTTGTATACTTATTTCCAAGTTCTCCCCCCCACACACACACACATCATCAGACCTACTTGAAATTTTCATTGAGTAATCCAAGCCATAGTAGACTAAAAAAAACTATTTTTGTAGGGAAGGGATGTGTGTGTGTGTGTGTGTGTGTGTGTGTGTGTGTGTGTATTTGAGATAGTGAGAGAGAAAGAGAGAAATCTGTGGGTTCTAGTAGTCATGGTAGTTCACCAAGAATGTAACAAGACCCAGAGAAAAATTCCTATGTCAATATTCTAAGTTGATAGGCTTAAGAGCCCTGTATCTCAAAGAGCAGCTGTCATTGTCTACATCTGGGGAGGCCAAGTGTGTTGCTAGATGGTGTAGAGGTGCTCAGGAAACACAGCATAGCATGGAGTTAGATCTTAGAATCACATCACAGAAGTCAATGGCAGGGGAGTAGATATGCCCATGAGTGATAGACGTTCATTTGTTTCTTTTACCTGACCAACAGAATATAGACGTAGAACTCCAAATTAAGTTATAAAAAATAAAATTATAGACTTTAACACCTGGATTTATGAAATGAGATTCATATGTCTTATGCCCACTAAAATACCCATTAATTATTTTATGAGTTGTATTTGTGGAGTTAATAGTTTTGTTCTTGAGAATTAGCCTTGCCCTTGAACTTAATCCTCTTTCTGTTTTCCTCACTGACTTTTCAAGGTACATTTTTATTTGATCTTATTATCCACAGTCCATGCTGACATGCCTGATTTGTTGTTGCCAACCAGGTTAATTAAGCATAGCTTCTAGTCTATCAGTTGGACACATGATACAAACACACACAGGATGGGCTCATTTCTTACAATAAATAAAACTGAAAGTATTGCAAGATATTTATTCTTTTATTTTATAAAATCAAATTTGATCACCTAAATTTTCTTAAATAAACAAACATTTAGTTGCTATACATACTGAATAACTTAAAAATTATTTCCATTAATACTGGCTTGTTCAGAGGAGGAGTAGGAAAAGCGTAGAAATTGAAACATTACGCTTTGTCAGTTGTATTGCACCATGCAATAGAAAAACTTTCTTCTCTGTTACTTTTTACGGGCAAGAACAATATTGTATAAATGTCATCTTAAAAATACATTGCATACATCAATGTCAAGGCACTATTATTATTTTCCATATGGAAGAGAATAAGTCTCTTAAGAATTACCTCCATTATAGATTCTCCAAAACGACTTGCAGATGTCTGCATGGGCCCTTAAAATTCCATAGAACTGAACATGAGTTATTTGAAATACTTTTACTAGCAATTATTCTGCAAACTACTTGCTTTGACTATAACAATTGCTATTTAAGCCACTTAGAAATATTTATTTCTGCCTAGCCAGTGTGGCTCAGTGGTTGAACATCGACCTATGAACCAAGAGTTCACCAATTCAATTCTGTCAGAGCAGATGTCTGGATTCTAGGGCATACAGGAGGCAGTTGATCATTGTTTTTATCTCTCTATCCCTCTCCCTTCCTCTCTCTCTAAAGTAAATATATATATATATATATATATATATATATATATATATATATAATTTTTTTAAAGAAAAATATTTCTTAAAGTATTAAAAATTTTTAAAATGATGTATAATTTTAAAGATAAAAAGTGTATGTATATGCATGGTGTGTGTTGGTGTATGTGTGTGTATATGTGTGCACAGTATTTACAGAAAATATAATGTTAAGATAATGTAAGGGATGGGTTTTTTTACTTCAATATTTACTGTGTTGTAAGATTATTACATTACTTGCCATGCTTAAACTGCAATTTCTCTATTCTCTTGCTAACAAAATACAATACTATGGACTATAGTGTTTTTGAAATATTTTTTAGAAATGTGAAATCCCAATGGTGAAGGGCTTCAAACTTTTATCCCATATAATAAAAGCCTCATATGCAAATTGTCCCCTGGGGCAGTTGTTTAGCCGGGAGACTGGGAGTTTGACTGCTCGCTATGCTGATGTGCGCTGACCAGCAGGGGGTGGCGTGGAATATGGTGGGCATGGGTGATGTGGCGCTGGCAGCAGGTGGCAGTGGAGGTGCTGCCAGCCCTGATGGGCCCAGACAAGAGAGAGCCGTGGCCGGATGGTGGGGCAGGTGAGTGGGTGGTGCTAAGCCAAAGTGGGTGTGAGTGGGGGCCTGATCCCTGCAGGCCACCCAGAGTGACCCCACAAGTGAATAAATTCATGCACTGGGCCTTTAGTCCTATGTAAAAAAGAATAATATTCAAATTGACCATCACTCTAATATACAACATGGCTGCCCCCATGTGGTCAAAGATGGCTGCCCCCATGTGGGCACAAGATGGCCACCACAAGTTGGCCAGCAGGGGAGGGCAGTTGTAGGCGATTAAGAGGGATAGTTAGGAGGGACCAGGATGGCAAAGGAGGGCAGTTGGGGATGATTGGGCCTGCAGGAAAGGTTAGTTGGGGGGCGGGGGGAGTCAAGCCTACAGGGGAGAGCAGTTGGGGGGACCAGGCCTGCAGGGGAGGGGAGTTAAGGGTGACTAGGCTGGCAGAGGAGGAAAGTTGGGGGTGACCAGGCCTGCGAAAAGGTCAGTTGTCGGGGAGCCAGGCCTGCATGGGAGAACAGTTGGGGGGACCAGGCCTGCACGGGAGGGCAATTAGGGGCAATCAGGCTAGCAGAGGAGCAGTTAGGCATCAATCAGGCTGGCATGGGAGTGGTTAAGGGTGATCAGGTTGGCAGGCAGAAGTGGTTAGGGGCAATCAGGAAGTCAGGCAGGCCAGCAGTTGAGAGCCAGCAGTCCTGGATTGTGAGAGGGGTGTCCAACTGGCTGATCGGGACTAAATGGGCAGTTGGACATACCTTGAGGGGTCCCAGGTTGGAGAGGGTGCAGGCTGTGCTGAGGGAACCCCCGCCCCCTATGCATGAATTTTGTGCACAGGGCCTCTAGTTTATTATAAAATTAGTAAGCTGCTATATCTAAACATAAAATTAAAATATTTGGGATCACTGAATCATAAAAAAATGTAATATTTAACTGCATTCTCAAGATGAATCATAAAGCCTGTGTAAAATAAACTGGCTGAGAGGGAAGATTCACACAGTGTATAGTTATCTCTATAACAAATAAGCTTGGAAAATTACCACTGGTCAGTAGTCATTTCTGTTTAAGGGAAAGGGCTAGCTCTGCTTTTAACCAAGGATGTGTGTGTGTGTATGTCTCTCTCTCTCTCTCTCTCTCTGTGTGTGTGTGTGTGTGTGTGTGTGTGTGTGTGTATGTGTGTGTGTGTGTGTGTGTGTGTGTGTGTGTGTGTACTAGTATACTGGATTTGTTGATGTCTAGACTTAATATTATGGATTTTACCAGTATTGTCCTATTTTAAAATATTACCTCCCTCTGTGCCCATGAGTTTATTCATATTTGTCAACCGATTTATCTCAATTTTTGATTTAGGAAAATGGTCACCACAGGCATACAACCTCCAGGTGAAATTGGAGCCAGCCTCTCTCTGATCATTGCACATCTGGTTAACACCTAGCATACAAATTAGGCAGACATTCCCAAAGTGAGGACTGTCACAGCATAGACACGGAAGGTCGAATAAACATTTGATACTTGGGTCACGAACACATGCTGTGCACCAAAGAGCAGAGAATCAATCATTGTGTTGTGGACATGACTTTGGATGTAATCCAAGCCAGGGTGAACTAATAGGATGTCACATGGAGAGAGGTTTTAGGAAGATCCTAATCTAAGAGCATTTATAAGTAAGCATACAATTTGTGTTTTGATTTTTACATAAAACATTTTCAGCAATGGATTTCAAAGTAGCACAATGGCAAGACAGAGTTTGTGTCACTTAGATAAATAGTCTTTTTTAACAATGAACACAATTTTCTAGGTAAACAAAGCCCACTTAAGATAAAGGTAATGAAGCATTTAGTGAAGAAGAGAATATGTGAAAAGTATCAAGTGATGGAGAGAAAAGCTCTTTTATTCTTGGAGTTTAGCACACACAGAGTAATCTGTAATGCTGTTAGGATTCACTGCCTAACTGCCTTTCATTATCATCATCTGCTATTGTGTGTGTGCATCTGAGACACAGCACAGGGTAAATTATTGGTGGAAGAGGAGAGACAAACAAGTGGGGCTGGATATTCTACCTTGGAAAATTGTATCCAGAATCTGCTCCACAAATCTTAGAAAATAACCTCCATTCAAACACGAAGGGCACTCTAAATCCTTACAAGAAATGCTCATTGTCATTAAGAAAATTTTTGGTTTCTGCGAAGGATCATAGCACATCCACGGAAGGTAAATTCGTGTCAGTGGATCTTTAATAATTACAGAGCTTTATTTTTTGAAAGCAGCTCCCTAAAATGCAGAGCTATGCTATCAAGGCACCTATAAGACATACAAAAACTAGTTGGAATCATCTTTATTTAAGCATCGTATGCAAGAAAAAGAATAAAACCCCAGCTTAGTACATATGTCTGAAATGCTACCAAACAAAAATGTTCTAAAAACTGGAGATGATAAAAATAAAGTCTTTAACACACCGTGTTCTTTATCCCACAGGCAAGCTCCAGTGCTGAGTTGGCTGCATAGACTAATGAAAATAAACTTATTAGAGAAATGGCCTGAAATAATATAAAGTCACAATCCTTTCTCAGAGCCAGAATCTCTCACACAGTGAAACTCTTAGTTGCTTCTCACATTGCACCAACTTTGGATTAGTTTCTTAAAACTAACTTGCAACGTTTCCCCAGATAGATAAATAAAACACTCACATAGCTTTAAACATCAGTAGGGCTCAAATGTTTCTTTAGATTTTAAATAAATGTACTGTGTAGATCTAAAGGCCAGATGTGTAAACGTTAATGTTCTTGCCAACTACATTGAAGAAAAAGAGCAAAGGTGACTGTTCTGCTGTTTTTATGTGTGTATCCCTTTTATTTATATATTTTCACAAAACTGATAGTGTATCTTGATGTATGTTCCAACAATATAAGCACAAAAGAATGCCAAATCTTAATGTTTTGAGGTGGAGTCCACATCCAAGGTAGTCAAAGAGTGTTTGTATTAAGGTATAGTTTACTGATGATGAATTGATTGTTCATCCTATATAATAAAAGCCTAATATACCAAATTGACCAAACAGTGGCATGACCAGCAGGCGCTATGATGCACACTGACCACCAGGGGGAAAATGCTCAACTCAGGAGCTGCTCCTAGCCTGCAGGCCCCAGGCCAGCCAAGGCAGGTGCCAGTGCAGGCCTCTGATTGCCCTGCTGGTTGGGGGCAGGGTTGGTGAGCGAGTAATTCCAGTGACTGGGCAATGCCGGGCTGGCCAAGGTGGGTGCCAGTGGGGGCTCCTGATTGCCCCCTGGTCACCCCAGAGATCAGCCCTGATCACTGGCCAGGCCTAGGGACCTTACCTGTGCACAAATTTTATGCACTGGGCTTCTAGTTACATATAAAAAAGTTTCAATATGTTATTAATTAAACTCATTTAAATAGTGTATAGGAGAGCCCCTTTAATGTCAATTCATTTGATAAAGAACATTTATACTGTAAAATTATGCAAGTGAATCAAAATTAATTTAAATGTGAATATAGCTTCCAACAATGATAGACTGGTATGAATAGAACTCAGACAAATGTTATTTATAATGAAACAATCTTATGTGGCATAACCTTAGATGGAAAACTACAAATTGTTTGCTGAAAAATAGAATAGCAACTACCCTATTTTTTCCCACTTTTGGTGTAATATTCCCAATTTTTTCTTATAAAAATGATGTCTATAGTGATATGAAGTTCTTAAAATTAAAATAGTACAATGTGCTGATCTCCTTTTAAATAGTTACAGCTTTTTGTATTTTGTTTAAGAAATATTTATCTACCCCAAGATAATATAAGAATTCTTCTATGTTATCTGGACATTATATCCATATCATAGAAAACAATAAAAAAGAATGAATTGTTCAATGTACCCACATAAATCTCACACACACAAAAAATGCATGAAAGAAACTTAACTAAATGAATACCTATTGTATAAATGTTAAAAAGTTTAAAACCTATAAAGCCATTGTAAGATATTAGAAGTTTGGAGGTAAGTGATATTTGAATAGGGAGGAAACAGGAAAGAGGGTGATGTTTGTGATTTCTAACATTCTGTTTCTTGACCTGTGAGTTTGCTACATGGGTGTTTTATTCTGTGGCAACCGATTGAACTTTTTGCTTATGGCTTGTTTACTCTTCTGTAACTATGTTATAATTCAATGAAGATTTAAAATAACTTTCAAGTACTAAAATGTAATTTAAATTATTTAAAAACAAGAAGGCAGTCTGAGGATATACAGCAATTTGAGGAAAGAACCCTTAGAAATCACCCTTCAGGGGCTCTGCTTTGCTATTAGAATATTTATTTGGATTTTTTAAAATGGCAGAAAGGTTAATTATTTAGATGAGTGATCCAGCAAAAATGTCAACATAAATATTATAATAACTAATTTCAGCCTGCTTTTCTGGAAAATTAATTTTATAATAAAATTTTAAATGTTATTATAGAAATGGACTGCTAGAATTGATTTTGGCTGGGGAATCTTATTGAGTACATTTTAATAAAGTAGAATACATTTTTCTAGAAAACTGCCAGTTTTCAAAATTAACAACCTCCCATTTCACATATTATTAGTTATGAATTACCTGAAAAAATATCTTCTCTTATCTAGTCTTTTCCAAATACTCTCAGTAATGAAATCCATGTTAATGCAAATGCTTTTAAAATAATTACTTTCTAAAATAGCTCTGAGGTTTGAAGTTTGTTTACTATGAACAAAGAGAAAACAAAACGGTTGAAGTTGACTCTGTAGAATGAAATTAATGATAATACTTCTCTGTTTTGAACCCTTTCCCAAGGTTTGTATGCTGAAGAATCAAATGAATCTAAATGTAAGGCTTCAAAATATTGATACCCTATTGATAAAGCATGTAAACATTTCTCATCAAAGTATTATATTCTTTAAAATTGTTGCATGCTGCCCAGCTGACATGAGTCAGTGGTTGAGGTTTAGCCTGTGAAACAGAAGGTCATAGTTTGATTCCTGGGGTCAGGGCACATGCCCAATTTTTAGGCTCATTCCCTAGTGTGGGGTGTGCAGGAAGCAGCCGATCAAAGATTCTCTCTCATCATTGATGTTTCTATCTCTCTCTCCCTCTCCCTTCCTTTCTAAAATCAATAATAAAAATACATTAAGAAATAAAATAAAATTGTCACGTGCTAAAATATAAAGGATCAAATGAACACTCAGCAGTTTATAATGTTCATAGTATTGAGCTACTTCACAAGTTGGTTTAACAACCATTTATCATAGAGTAATCCTATATAATAAAAGCCTAATATGCAAATTGTCTCTCAAGTGGTCATTTGACCAAGAGTTCGACCAGGAGTTCAACTGCTCACTATGATGTACACTGACCACCAGGGGGCGGTGCGGGACATGGCGGGCATTGGCAAATGAGGTGCTGGCAGCAGGCGGCAGTGGAGGCACTGCTGGCCCCCACAGGCCCCTGAGGGAGTGGGACCATGGTGGGATGGTAGAGCAGGTGGGTGGGTGGCGCCAGGCAAGGGCAGCCCCGCAGATAGCAACCAGCAGCAGAGGTGGGGGGCGGGGCTGCTGCCCAGCTCCCAGGCACTGAGGAAGCCAGGCAGGAGGCCTCGCCCTGAGAGATCACCCTACAGATGGGATGGTGGAGCAGATGAGGGGGCAGCAAGCCAAATGGGGTGTCAGGCAGGGCTGTGGGTCTGTGAGGCTGGGGGCATGAAATGGGGCCTGATCTCCACAGACCACCCCCAACGGACCCCACCGTGCAAGAATTCATGCACTGGGACTCCAGTGTAGTTAATCATTATGTCTTTATACATTTGATTATAATAATGAGTTTCATTTAGATAAATACTCACTAGATAATACTTATATCAAGGACATTAAAAGTTAACAATCTTATGATCTTTTGTTATCCTAATCACTTTATACACACAGATTCCATTTCTTTATTTTGTAAAAATATTTTTTTTATTTTTCAATTATAGTTGACATACATTTTTATATTAGTTTCAGGTGTACAACCCAGTGATTTGACATAACATAATTTAGTAAGTGCTCATCCTGAGAAATCTCACATACATGACACTATGCATAGTTATTAAAATATTATTAACTATATTCCCTATCCTATACTTTACATTCCCATGACTATTCTATAACAACCAATTTGTATTTTTTAATTCCTTTACCCATAGCCTCATCCCTACTCCCAACTATTCCCCATTTCTTTGTTTCTCTTCTGGGTTCCTAAGAGATATTATGATGGAAATAAAGTACAGAGCCAGGCAAAGAATGTGTAAAAGTATTATGTCTGTAAAGGCAAAATAAGCAAGTGATGAACAGATCTTAATCTAGTTATTTTTATGTATAAAAACACTATTCTCAGGTCAATATACATTTTTAGTCTTCACATACTAAACAACAGATATTGAAAATAAATACACACACACACACACACACACACACACACACACACACACAACTAGCATTCATAATAGTAAAGCCTTTAAAAAACAAACAAACAAAAAATCCCCCAATTTAAAGTGTGCAAAGTTTTTCCATAAGGCTGATCTCACTGTATTCTTGCAACAAACTTGCAGTTGGCAGGGCAGTTTTATAGATGAGCAAATGACACCTTAGAGAAGTTAAAAGGACACATTTGTCATATAACTGGCAAATGTAAATTGTAGGTAGAATCTTTTGATGACCAAATAAAGGCTTTCTCAATATACTAGCCCCTTTCTGCATTTATCCCATCATATTACACACACATACCAAAAGCAATTATAATAAACAGGTTCTTTCAGCTCACAAGCATAAAATACAATGTCTTTGGTAAACAACTGCTCAGAAGTCATTGGTTCTAATTTTTGTGTCACTCTTCAACCTCATAGCTATCATTTAAAAACTGAACCTTGGAAAACTTTCTAACAGATTAGAACTTAACATTAAATAAGTGATGAAATTACTTGGAAATAATTTTTACAAGATTTAAAAAAAATGTAGCCAGTGGAGAAAAATGAGAAATTCAGCGCTCTTAAAGATTGGCTGTTGAGAAATATCAATATACAAAAATAACCAGCCAGATGCATAGCAAGCTATTGCTTCCATGGAAAAATAATTTTGTTGTTGCAGAAAATAGATGTCTGCAGAACTTTAGTCAATGACAAATCTTTTTAAACACATAAAGTGACTACAGATACAAAAATGTGATTCATAAGTTGCTCTTCAGTAGAGTGTCTGTTTTGTAAAAGACAGTGGACCATCAACAGCCATTGAACCTTGGCGAATTAGTGATCCTATCCAAAGTCAAAGGAATACTTAAAACTAAAGTTGGAACTAAAGAGGAGGTGCAATTCTCCCTCAGTTATTGGTTTTCCCCCACATTACTCCAGGGAGGGTGGCCACGACTGTCTCCCTCCCCAGTAAAGTCCAGAGAAAGAGTTTAGGCATGTCAGCTCTGGAGATAGAAAGTCCAATGTTCACAATTTATTAGCTACGTGGTCTCGGGCAAGTTTGTTAAAGGGATGTGAGAAAATCAAATGCCAAAAAAGCCTTTCTCACAGTATTTGTCACATAATAAGTACCCAGTGTATAGTAATTATTATTTTGTTAATATTATTTCTGACTTTCTGGTATTTTAATGTTTGCATTGCAGAATCACAAACTCACATTCTCAGAGCTATGCAGATTTTGTATGTTAGGTTCTCTGATGAGTTCAGTGATCTATGAGAAACTTAGCTGGTTTGTCCATCTGACCCTTTCTTATATTTCTCATTGGTAAGGTCAGATGAATCAATTAGGCTTTTCATTCCTAGGAACGTAAGTGTCTTATGATAAGAACTGGGCAGTTTTGCAAATTAGTTTTCAACAGGTTGTAATCTACTTAGTAAATTTTAGGGGAAGAAAAATCCTCAATCATACCTCACATTATTGTATTTCACGTGTTGGAAAAGGTTGAGAAAAAATGTTCTGGTTTCCAGAGAGTAATTTTTGAGAAGTCATAGGAAATGCAAATTAGAATTAAAAGTGTCAGACCAGATTTTTAGGGAGTATTTATTTAGGACATTAAGTTGAAAAAAAAAAATTACATCCATGATAGCAAATTTATTTCATCTCTCTGCTCTACTCTGATGGATTATTAGAGGCTTTCAAATTTTGAGTTAAAAATGATTGTAAGGGCAAGTCTTGCCTCTTCAGAAAAGCTTGCTGTCATCAATTATTATGTCTTTTTTTGAAATATGAGAGAACACATGAGACACTTTTGCAATACTGAGCTAGACTCTGTAATCAGAAATAGGGACTAAAGTAATCTCAGTCTTCCTTAAAGACCAGAGTTTGGTTGGGGCAGATTGAAGAGGCAAGCCTAAGTCAGAGAGACCAAGTGGCTCAGAAAAGAAATCAGGTGGATGCTTCCCAATATCTTTCTGTTTTGTTTTGTAGGGTGTGTATTTTGTGAGGATCTATTTAGAAGACTTATAGCTACTTAGAAGTATCTAAAAGCAACATGTAGACCTGAAGGTTAGTACTTTTAGGTAAGATGGACTTGGCTATGGTGTATTAATAACCTACTAAAAAATAAAAAATCTGGGGCCTTAATGCAAGAAATGCTTATTCACCGCATGCCAACAGGGAACCCCACCTCCATCTTCCACACTCAGGGACTCAGACTGATGAAATTCCACCATGTAAAAGAGCCACACTGAAGAGAGAAGAGACAGCTGCGGTCTTAAACTGACAAATGGATGTTCTTACCTAAAAGTGTCACTTTAGTCCAGCACCACTGGCCAGATGGATCACATGACTCTGCCTAACACAAGGGATTGGTAGCAGTGAGCTAAAATTCTTTCCAAGTGCCTGGCTCAGATATGAAGTAGATATGGCTGAGCAATAGCAAAATGGCTTTACTACAGTATCATAGAAAAATATATCTAACATAAAAGGTAATGGAAAATGCCAGTATTTCTGAACTGGTTTAAAAAAAGAGCTCCCTTATTAGAAAAATGGATAATGATAACAGTAATTAATAACCTTATTAAAAGTTGTCAAATCCTCGCTCTAAGTCATTTGATCTTTATAAATATTCCATTTTGTTATCAGCACAGATGATGTGCTAATTATTTGACTGATAAAGAACTTGAGACTCAGGTTAAGGGATTGAGGCTAGTTGAGTGGATAGTTTAGCAGCAACTGAATTCCTATATTCAAATACAGTAAAGTTATATTTTATGTTATTGTTTCTCCAGTTTTAATGCTCATATGATTCACTAGGGGATCTTAAAAGAAGATTCTGAATCAGTATTTTTCGGTGGACATAAGAGTAGTAAGACTTTTAGATGAACCCCACAACACTCTTCTGTAACTTCTCAGATACCACATTCTACATTTCCTCTCTGCTATTCTTTCATATTTGAAAGTGTTTTCTAGGTAGGACAGGAAGTACATGTGAAATTTCACAAATGTCCTTGAACTTTACAAAGCTTTTAGTAAAACTTTTCAAAACATACAGGCAATGAGCAAATACTACATTGTTTTTGAGACTGATTTGTTTCACCTGTGAATTACAATGAGCATCAGCTGATGTGTGTGATATGCAGGCTGCCTTCTCAGCAGCAAGTCTATACTCAGGGAGGTGAGAGCTAAGGAGAGAAGGTAATTGAGTGGTATTGAGTATCAATTGTAAATTTCATTGTGTTCATAACACATTGATAGCTATTAAAACTGGTGTTTTGCGAAAATTACATTTGTTACTTTCTTAGTTAAGTTTCCACATAGAAATCACATTTCACCACCTGACTACACATTTGACATTTTGAAAGGTAAGTGTAGCTCTCTATCATAAATAACATCTTGAGGCCATTGTGTGCTATTCAATTCAAAGCAGAAGGGCTGAACCAAAAAAATCATTTAGCTTCAAGGACAAAACAAAAGACAATTGACTGAAAGCATATCTGTGGGTCTTGTGAGTCAGAGGGTCTTTGGGTAAAAGTCTGAGACTTTGGTGATCAAGTTGTCTGCCAGATTCTGAAGGGACACATTATTCAGGGTTGACACACTGCTGATTGCACCATTAAATCACCATCATGGGCTTGATTTGTTTCATCAGATCAAGTAAAAAAAAAAATGATAGTAAGCTTTTTTCCAAATTTTCTTATTTAAGTTTCTCCAAATAAATCTCTATTTTGCATTGAGGTAGGCTAATAGACCATAAAATTCTACCCTTAATAACAAGGTATTTAGAGTAGTCACTATGCTTCCTTAAGCAGGGTCAAATTACTAATTTTTAGCAAGATGGGGAAACATTCATGATGCTAACTCTCCAGAGAGATAGTATTTGATGGACTGCAGGTCATGTTGACTTTATCTGTATAGGAAAAGGGAAGAAGGTAAAAGTTATCATAAACTTTTGGACAATGACTAAGTGTGCATAAAATCTACACTTAAATTCTGTTACAACTTAGCATGCATGGAGAATATTATAAGTTGTTTTATGGTTTTCATTCTCTTCTAAATGAAATTATTGAAGATGTTGAATATTTATGCCTGATGTAATTAGAAAAACAGACATACACATATTCAATATGTTAAATTCTAGTATATTATAGAGATTCAGATACAATTATTCATTTATTAGGGAAAAACAAATCTGAGATCCTAATCCATTTCAAAACACTAGAATAGGTATTATTGGGATACTAAAGATAATATACTGATAATAATCTATGTTAATGATAGTGATGATTATCTTCCCCTTAGCTCTAAGATATATGAAAAAATTATCAATAGCTATCCTATATAATAAAGAGGTAATATGCAAATTAACCACCATGCTCTCACAAGATGGCTGCCTATGATCAGGCCAGCAGGGAGTTTAGTGAGCAATGGCCAAATGACAGAAAAGCAGGTTGCGTGGGGTGACCAGGCCGTGGTGGTGGGGTTGTACTGTGAGGGGCAACCAGGTCAGCAAGGGGGGCGGTAGTTGGGGGGTGATCACGCCAGCAGAGGGGGAAGTAAGAGGCAACCAGGCTGGTAGGGGGCAGTTAGGGGAACCAGGCAGGCAGGCACGTGATCAATTAGGAGCCAGCAATCCAGGATTGTGAGAGGGATGTCCAACTGCCAATTTAGGCCCGCAGTCAGACATCCCCCAAGGGGTTTAGGATTAGAGAGGGTGCAGGCTGGGCTGAAGGGATTTATATTGACACCAATTATAGATGGAAGTGGTCACTTTACTTGACAGAACATAAATAAGCACTATTATCATTATTTAAACTTTTCTGAGAAAGAGAAACTCTCAACCTAGAAAGGTTTTGTCATATATATGCTTTTTGATTGTATTTATTTTATTTTATTTATCTATTTTTTAAAGTTTTATTTTTATTTATTTATTTATTTTGTTAATCCTGACCAGAGGATATTTTCCATTGATTTTTAGAGAGGGTGGGAGAGGGAGGGAAAGACAGAGAAGCACTGATGTGAGAAAAACACATTGATTGGTTGCCTCTTCCATGAATGATTCCTGACCAGTGCCCGGGCCAGGGAGGAGCCTGCAACCAAGGTATGTGCCCTTTACTGGAATCAAACACTGGACCCTTTGATCCACAGGCCAACACTCTATTTACTGAGCCAAACAAGCTAGGGCTGTATTGATTTTTTAAAATTGCCTGCTGATTTTATTAGGTCTTATTCCCCTCCCTCCCCCATTTACTTGGAAAATGTTTCAAAATTCAAAATATAAAATTTCACCATATTTACAAAATTGTATTTATCATGTCAACCAGTAAAACTGTTTTTAGAGCTGTATTAGGTTCAACTTGGCCATATTGGTATAATCTGTAATAATAAAAATAATGCCTGCTTTTGTTTTAACCTGTACATAGAGCATTGATAGGCTCTTTGTAATCTAGATTTTGATCAATATTACAGTTTAAAAAAATACTGTCGATTAAACATTTTTCTTTAATGAAATAAAAATTATTAGAATGCATGAAAACCAGGAGCTTGCAATATTGAGGAAGTTGATATTTTGATTGACTCGCATGCTGAATAAAAATGTTATAGCTGCCAACTGACCTGTCTCAAAAATGAGAAAATACTGTCAATTGAGCCCAGGGTAAATGCTATTTTAAAAAGGCATGTTATAATTGAATTTCTTTGCTTTAAGCCACAGCTAACAAGAACATTTTTTCAGGGCACATGGTTTTACCAAGAACTCCAATTGTGCATGACTTCTTTTGCTTGGGAGTGCAGAAATGTAAATATTGAGAGTACCTCAAGACTTGGCTCTTTTGTAACAGACAATGATTTACTAAATTTACTAAAGTCCTATTCATTTTAAACACATCATTCTTGTAAAAAAAATCCACTGAGTCAAAACATTTCCCAGGTCATTTTAAAAGTAAAAGTATACATGAGTTCATTTTTCTTAATAATCTTTAGTACATTTGAATTTTATTTGACTTCATGGAAACAAAGATATGTTGTGATCATAATATTAAAATAAGTTTAATTCCTTTCAAAGGAAATTATTTTAGGAGTGAAGTTTTGTGATAGATATTTCTTTTTACAACTGTCAGCAGAACCTTTCATTGAAATAGTTAACCCTTATTGGAAAGAATTCAACGATGTGTGTGTGTGTGTGTGTGTGTGTGTGTGTGTGTGTGTGTATGCGTGTGTGTGTTTATGAGAGGGGGGGAGAAACATGTTTCATCTCTTTCAATATATATCTCACATCATTTCTACTATACTTATTTTAGAATATTATAAGAAGTTATTTCTAACTGTGAAAAGTGGAAAAGTAATGCATTCAAAGATATTTCTTAAGCATTTGAAGGTTTGCGAATATGTACAATTTTTACTTTGTTTTTAAATATTCACTTTGATATAATGTTATTCATATTTCCCTGGTTCTTGATCCACTCCAAGGAATTTAGCCCTCAAAGCCTATATTATTTTTATGGTTGTTTAAGCAGAATATGAAATAAACACTTGAAAATATAGCAGCTGAATTTATCACTGATTTTCAAGTGTTTATAAGTTTAATCAGAATAGACGACTAAAATAAAGGTGTTAAAGCTACACTGTAAAAACATTTCCATATATACATATATATGTATATATATATATGCAGAAACAAAAAAATGTACTTAATAATACTTTTTTTCTTGAATAAAATGTGTGACTGATATTCTCACATAATGATTCCTCACAATATATACTTCACATCTTCTGCAATTTATTTGTTTCTATCTTAAATATTTTATAGTCAGAGTCCAGCACCTTAGAGCATTTCTTTTTGCAATGCGTGGAAAATGTTTAAGGCTCTAGCTATTTTAATAAAAATTTAAATTTAATGCAAATATATCCTGGGGAATAGCAGACAAGATGATAAAAACAGTGAACAATCCCAATATTCCATAGCAGCATTTTTTAAATCAACTGTTCTGTACATGAGAGTGATATCTGATAATAAAAAATATAACTTCTCAAGGTTTTCAGTTATTTCAGAATTTAAAAGCAAAAAAGAGTAATTATAATTTAACATTAACAAGCATGAATTCTCATTCATTCAGTGTGGTAACATTTCACATTTTTAGTACATATTTTTAATTTCTGGTGTTTAGTCATGCATGCCTTCCATAGCCATTGACAAATATAAATAATCCTTTGAGGTAATGAAATATTTTGCTATAGGCATAATTTAGTGATATGGCTTCAGAATAATTTAACTCCCTTGCACCAGAAGGTCAAACACTTTACCTTTAATCCTTTAAATTGAGTTTCATGCCATTTATTCATATTTTGACAAGGTTTTATAGTGCTTTATGTGGATATTAAATATTTTTGGGTGTTGATGAAGTCTACAGAATATTCACTAGTATTGGTTTATGTTCAAAAAGTCATAATAGCAAATATTCCAATATTAGTAAGCTAGTTAATCTGTAAAAGTATTAATGCCATATTTAATACACAGATTTTAGTTTGCAACGCAGATTTTGCACACAAAGTATCATCAGTGCTACTTTCAAGAATCTTGGGGAAAAATCTGTAAAGTGAAGCACAATAAATTTCTATTGAGCAGTTGCCATATGACAAACTCAGTGTTGGATACTGAGTGTATAACAGTGAGCTTAGCATTGGAGATCTCTGCCTTCCCAATGCTGAAATATGTAGAATGTTCAAATAATTGGAGAATGATAGATGACAGCTATACAACCAAATGGTTACTTTACAAATTAATTTTAAAGTGTATAAAACAACGTAAATGAATTTAAACCAGTGGTCTATTGAAACCTGGTTGCTTTCACACAAACATTATAGGGCAATACTTTGTAAAGCCTATATAAAATACTAACTAATAAATTTTAATAATTGAAATAGGACTTACTGTTCTGGAAGTACTAACTCAAACCTTTGAGTCTGTGATTGAAAATTAAATAATTATACAGCATTGATTACCAAAGTTCTTTGTCTTGACATAGTTCCATGAGTGGGCACTACACAATTGATGTAAAAATTAAAGCCTTTTCTAGGTTGTTAATGTGTCTGACCAATATTTGTCTCCTATAATTTATTTGCAAATTTAAAATTTAAACTTTTGTGTAAAAATGCATTTCAAACATATTTACCTCTATAATTTACGAAAGCCAATAGGTTAGAAAATGTCCTTTTGATATTAGCAAATTTAGAATGCTTCATTTTATTTACATCAACAACTAAAATCCATATATTATGCCAATGGAAATTAATAATTGTTCTCTGAATATTAAAAGAGAGTTTACTTAATTCAAATTATTAAATTAATTATTACAGAAAATCATGAATACTAGTTCAAATGGATAAAATAATTAAGGGATTTTATTGAGATATATAAGAAGAAGAAACTGTTGTGTGTTTTTTTTCTAGTCTGTTCATGAGGCTAGAGATTCCTCTAATTCCATTAATAACTAAAATTTTGATACTTTTTATGTAAACTCATTTGTATGATTATAAGAATTAATCTCTCATCAAAGAGACATATATTGTTAACATCTATAACTGCTAGGATTCAAAATATTCCATGTATTTAAAAAGTTGATTTTCAGCTTGCACTTGGTTTTTGGTTTTCTATTTTTATATCTATAAGAAAGAAATGTGTGCAATTATATCCGTTGGGGACAACCTGACTAAACAATAGCTTATTTATGAGTGGTATTTAAAATAGAGGTTATTAATTCTGTAGTTTTGATAAAAGTTTATTGCAATGTACTACAGAAGTAACACAAACAGCTGCGGATATTCAGTCTAAAGTGAGAATAATTGCATTTCTTGAAAGATCCATCTTAAGGTAATAAGTAGGAAAACAGAAGTCTATGGCAGAGGGCAAGAGAAAGTATCCCTCACAGTGTTAATCTCTTAAACACTTAAAAGTCTCTATCTCTTTTAAATGACAAATTGGTTATAGGGTCCTCTGTAAATCACCAGGCTGATAAACATTTTGATGTCTTAATCTTTGTAATGCTGCTGTAACTGTAGGTATGGATTAACCTGACCTTGTAAGTTTTAAAATTCAATCAATAAAGAAACAAACTACTAATAAAAACAAACAACAAGATTTACTGGGCATCTTTAAAGTAACCCTAAAATTCCTCTATTTAGAATTTGAACCTTAAAATGCCAGACAAACCCTGTTGTCTCATTCCTGTTTCATATAAAACTATCAGCTTTTCTTTTAATAAGTATTTTTTAAAAAGCCATTTGTCACTTAAAATAAGTATTTGTAATGATTCTGAGGGTCTAACTGCATGTTCACTTCATATATTTTACATGAATAAGAATAGGCTAGGAGAAAGAAGGTGGAATATGGCAAGAAATTACTCTAAGTGTGGTAGGTTAGTGAGTTTAGATGTATTTTCTATTCACATGTTGCACATTTTTGAAAGCCCACTGTGTGATATGTTGTATAGTAATCATTGGAGATAGAATGGAAACTAAAATGCAGTCAGTGCCTGTCTTCAAGGGGTGTGGTGGCAAAGGATTCAGGGAAGAAGAGAGGCAATTATGAATTCACTTAAAAAATAGGTATTCCAAAAAAGATAGAATACTGTACAATGTTTACATAAAGCACACCTTTTAGGATATATCACTTTAGCCATGTACATTGTCTTGAGCTATTTTGCAACTCTGAATAGTAGATTTAATGACATGAAAATTCTGTCCTGTTAGAGGTGCAATTGACTTCCCACTCCCAACATCCATCCTCCTTACCCCATTCCCATGCTTTGCTTTGATTTGTACCATTTTGCCTCTATTTGCACATTTATTTCAATTCTATGGTCTATTTCTTTTACCTTTTGTGAACTGATATTATATATATATATATATATATATATATATATATATATATATCCCCCCAAGTGGCCAGATTATTATGCATTAAGAGATCAGATACACAAACATACTGAGTGGCCAGATTATTATGATTATCCTATATAATAAAAGGCTAATACCAAACAGCAGAATGACTGGCCACTATGATGTGCACTGACCACCAGGGGGCAGATGCTCAATGCAATAGCTGCCCCTGGTGGTCAGTGTGCCCCCACAGGGGGAACACTGCTCAGCCAGAAGCCGGGCTCATGGCTGGTGAGCACAGCAGTGGTCTGGGAGCCTCTCCTGCCTCTGCGGCAGTGCTAAGGATGTCTGATTGCTGGCTTAGGCCTGCTCCCCATGGGCAGCGGGTCTAAGCCATCAGTTGGATATCCCCCGAGGGCTCCTGAACTGTGAGAGGGTGCAGGCTGGGCTGAGGGACCCCTCCCCCGAAGTGCTAGATTTTGTGCACCAGGTGTCTAATATATACACTAGTGGCCTGGAACATGAATTCGTGCACATTGAAAGGAAATTAAGTAGAAAAATATTTTAATATCATTATTTGCCCTTTCTCTATAATAGAAGTGTCAACCAAATTCATGATCAACAATGACAGATCGAAACACTCATGTGGGATTGGCGCCAGTGAGAGCTTTATATGCATCGTGCATGTGCGAGCCAACCTTGCCTTTTGTAGATATAGAATAAGCTTGCTTAATTAGACCTGCTTTCTGTTTTAGCTAAACCTTTTCCAGCCCAGTGAAGCACCCTGACTTCTCTTTTAGGTAATTGTCAGCAACACAGCAAGAAATATCAACATGAAGCAGATTATTATTGTAGATCACGCAAGGAGAACAAAGGGTAAAATATTTGACTGCAGCAGTGTTTGATTATATTCTGCACAGTGAGAAAACCTGAAGTCATTTTCAAGGTCCCCCATTTCTTACTTCTTTTCAGTCAGGTCAAGTTTTTAAACTTTCTAAATCTCCATTTTCTGCTAATGAGAAGAAAATAGGACTCCACTGAGTCTCCTATCTACCTACTCCAGGACTTCTGTGAGGGTCAAATACCATAAGATGAGGCACAAGAAAATGCTTCACAGACATTTGGTTACTGTGTAAAGTCCATATAAAGCAAGTCGTGTTCCTGGGCTGAGAAACTGCAAGGAGGCGAGTTGTCCTTAGGGAGAGAAAGCCGGGTGTTGTTACTGGACATCATTACCTGGATTGAGGGAAGGACACTTAGCATATTAGCCTTTATATATATTGCCAATTCTGGTTCTCTCATGAGAAGAATAAAATCTTTAATACGTATTCATTTTTATATCTGTATAAGAGTCACAGTTTTATCATACTTTGAATATGATATGTTGGATGGATATGAGTTTAAATCTTAGAAGTGTGTTGGTAGAAGGCACTCAAATTTATGGGAGCAGATGACATCCCCCAGAGAAAGTGGTTATAGAGGTAAAACAGGATGAATAAAGAACCTTGAGGAAGGCTAAAATTTAAGAAGCAAGCTTTTGGAAGAATATATATCTTTCAAACACTTCCCTCCCACTTGAATTCTAAGGAAAATAATTTTCACTTTTAAGTTCAGTTTAAGGAGTAGAAACACAGAATACATTGCTATAGCAATTTAGAATCCCAGATTTTAAAAGTAAAATTTGCAAACCAGAATGTGACTAGAAGAGTGGTTTTCAACCTTGTCTGTGTTTTAGAATCATCCATTCATTTTCAAATGATGATGATTTGATTCCAGCCCCAGAGATTTTGATTTAGCTGATTCAAGGTGGGGTCTGGGCTTGGGATTTTTTTAAAAAAGTCCCCAGTTAATTCTAATGTATACAACCAAGGCTGAGTAACACTGGTCTAGGGAGGGGTGGTGAGGATGTTAAGGGCCATGGAAGGGATAATGAGGAATCCTTTGTGTGTGGTATAGAGAAGAGGAATGGAAGGAGTTAATCTGCAATAGAGAAGATTCCAAGGAAATGTAGCTCTATGTAGAGGCTTGAAGGGTGGTCAGGTAATGCTCTAATTTACTCCATATGTGTACAATTAGGACATCAATGGAGGTAGTTGAGGCAAAGGAAGAAACTTCAAACGAATCAAAATGTATTCAAATAATATAGACCGCTTTGCAGGACAGCTGAGTAAACACTTTAAGCATTGGAGGATGTCTAGCATAATTCTTTCTTTGATACAATATTGTAAATTTGTCCAAATCAGCCATCTTCTTTGAAAACGAAGATCGGCTACATTTAAAGGCACTGTGAAAGGAAATAAAAATGTCTACCTCACGTTTTCTACGCCAGCCATGACAAATCTAGTGCTCCCTGCTTTCTCTTTCTCAAGGTCAAGATAAAGCCACTCCCATAACACACAGGTCTTTCAGTGAGATGCTTCTCACTGGCTGAAAGAGGACTTGCCAGATACCTGTTAAAACCAACAGAGTAGATTGTCCCTGAGCAGGACATCCAGAAACTCTTAAGGACACAGAGGTTATGATGGGCTCACAATTTATGGAGTAGAGGTATTTTTTGTTGTGGTTGTTTTGTGGGGAATCTAGATTAAGAAAACAACAGCAGAGAAAACAAGTGAAGACTGGTCTGCAGCACATTAAACAAAATTAACCACTTTAAGCATTCCTGACCCTGACAGTGGGGGCAGGGAGGCATGCATTGGCATGAATCTTGAAACAAAGACTGTGGGGACAGTGATAAGGATCTCTTCTGCTGCTGCAATGTTCCTGAATGCACGGAGTGAAAAGGCCTGTTGGTTTACAAAATAACTTCTTCAGTCACACCTGCTATTCAGACCCAAATCACTCTCAGTAGTGCTTTATCCAAAATGAAAGAGCTACCTACGTATATGTTGCATTTTACTTTCTTTTGTTAATTTAAATATATATATATTTTATTGATTTTTCACAGAGAGAAAGAGAGAGAGAAAGAGAGTTAGAATCGATGAGAGAGAATCATCGATCAGCTGCCTCTTGCACACCCCTACTAGGGATGTGCCCGCAACCAAGGTACATGCCCTTGACCAGAATCGAACCCGGGACCTTTCAGTCTGCAGGCTGAAGCTCTGTCCACTGAACCAAACCGGTTTCAGCTGAAGATTTCTTTTTAAATTTTACTTACCTGAGTACTGCTTTGCTTTTTTTTCACTAGTGTACCTTTAATTGGATATTGAGGATTATTTTTTAAAATTAGGTTTTGTAGTTAAATGCTGTTGCTTATTGAACTGTATTTTGTTGAGAGGGACTAATAAGATTTATGCTTCATCCAGCACTCTAATTTATTTCATTTTAGTTTTAGAAAATATAAAGTAAGATTTGCTTACTCATTTGAACAAGAAAGAAAAACTTATTGTATTTTAAGCTCTTCTTTTCCATTACGTAAGGATGTCGTGAATAAAAGAAACGTCTAAGTTGTTGCTATAATAAAAATATTGTTAATCCAGATTCTATGATGAATAGAATCACAATTTTACTATACTATCAATTGGTTTAAATATTACATGGGGCTGATATTAATCTTTTGATGCTATTTGTACACATAAAATATGTGTTAACCTTTAATCAATAGTAATATATATAAAACAGAAAAAGGAATATTTTTCCTCTCTTCCTACTATTTATACAATCTTTCTCCCTTCTTCAATTCCTACTTCCTATTTAATCAACCTCCCTCCCTCCTTTCCTTCCTTCCTTCCTTCCTTCCTTCCTTCCTTCCTTCCTTCCTTCCTTCCTTCCTTCCTTCCTTCCTTCCCTCCCTTTTTACTTCTTTCTGCCCTTTCTTCCTTCTTGCCTCTTTCCTTTTTTCCTTCCTTCCATGATTTTGTGTATATACTACTTTCACCCTTTCTGACATTTTGCCTTATTTCTTCATTCTCTTTTTTCTCTTTAGTTTCTACATTTCTTCTTCTATGTCTTTGGTTTGACTTAGAACAACTTTATAAAAAGAGTCCAGTCATCTCAAAGGCAACTATTTTTTTAAAAACTAAAATATATCCATCACTAAAAAGATTAAAAGAAAACATTTATGTCAGGAATAACTCCCTTCTGAGCTACTATTTCCATATCTTTAACTTTCTTGACATTCTTATAAAATGGTATAGGGAATTACATCTATCATTTTAAAACTTTATTTTTTAATTTTCAATATAGAACACATTTTTTTTTTACCTTCTGTGAAAACCTTTTTAATCTTATTTTTGGCTTCTTACTGTCTTCCTCATATTTTCCTGCCTACACCATTCTCAAAACTCTCTCTCTCTCTCTCTTTTTTAAAAACATTTTAATCACCAACCAAGTATTTCAAAATTTGGCACCTGCCTATAATTTGTGCCAGTCCCAAGAATGCATTTCTAATGACCACAGACTGCTTTCTTTTTTGAGGGTGGATGCCAATAAAACTATATTTACAAAAACTGGCAGTGTGCTGGATTTGAATTATAGGCTACTGTTTTCCTACCCCTCAAATCTAGCCACTGTCCTTTCAGAATGCCTTTTTTGTATAACCCTTATATTTCTCATCTGTGAAGAAGTAGGAAATTGCTAATATTTCTAATTATTAGAAATAATTTCCACACTTGTAAAATGGGAAAAATAATATACCTACATTATAGTGTTGATGAAAAGCATATAAAATAATGTATCCATAACACTTTTAAAAGCACCTGGCATTTGGTAAATCTTTAAAAAGATCTCTGATGTTTTTGTGGTTGTTGAGATGTTCCTATCCCAATGTGAATTCTTCATTATCTTATGCCTAGATTATAAAAATATTTTTTTATAATTGGATTTCTAATTGAAGTTTGTCATCTGATTTATTGGGTACTGCATTTTAAAGATAATCTTTCTAAAGTACCAATTCTATCATTTTACTCCACTTAGTAAAAAGCTTAGAAGCATTGGTTTTTAATTTTTAATTTATGTATTGATATTTAGAGTGAGAAGCATCAGTTTGTTGTTGTATTTGTTTGTTGTTTCTTATATATGCCCTGAAACTGCAATCTTGGCATATTGGGATGATGATCTAACCAATTGAGCTACCTAGCCAGGGCTAAAAGTCTTGATTTTGTATTTTCTTAGTTATACTATCGACATCACATTCTTTTCTGATTGTTATGGGTTGAACGTTTGTGCTCCCCCAAAAATTCATATGTTGAAGCCTTATGCTCCCCCAATGTGATAGTATTTGATAATGGGGATTGAAGAAGGGTTAGTTTAAGTAACAAGGATGGGGCAATCATGATGTAATTAGTGGCCTAATTAGAAGAGGAACAGCAGTATTTCTTTTTATCTCTCTTCCTCTGAGTGCATGTGAGGCCGAGTAAGATAATAGTCATTTGTAACTTGAGAGCACTGTCACCAGGAACAAAATTGTCTGGAACGCTGATCGTGAACTTCCCAGTCCCCAGAATTAGGAGAAATTAAATTTCTGTTGTTTAGCCACCTGGTCTGTGTGTCAGTTAACTAAGACACTGACCATAATGATACTTCCAGAATTTTAAATTCCCATCATAAGAGGTTCTAAAATATACACATTTTATCTTTGTAGATTTTCTGAAATTGTATTTCAGATTATGTTACTCTTTAGTCACTTCCATTGAAAATAATTAGTTAAAATAGGAACCATGCCAAAACCGGTTTGGCTCAGTGGTGGAGCTTCGGTCTGTGGACTGAAAGGTCCCGGGTTCGATTCCGGTCAAGGGCATGTACATTGGTTGCGGGCACATCCTCGGTAGGGGGTGTGCAAGAGGCAGCTGGTTGATGTTTCTCTCTCATCAATGTTTCTAGCTCTCTGTATCTCTCCCTTCCTCTCTGTAAAAAATCAATAAAATATATATTTAAAAAATTAAAAAAATAAAATAGAAACCATTTGTTGGCAAGAGAAAGATGGAGATAAAATGTGACACATTAAGTAATGTGTTTACAAAAAACATGAAAGTAATAAAGTAAGTAGAGTTAGAATGACTTAGGCTCTTGAACTATATTTAAAAGTAACTAACTGAAATGTAAATTCTAGTAAATTTTCTAATTAGTTGACTTATAAGTAGATAAAACTATATTACACAGGGTACCTGGATAACAGAAGTAATGAAAACTAATAAACAGATAAATAATAACAACACTTTTATTAATATTGAGAACACATTTAATACTATATGTGTACTTTAAAATTTAACAGTGATTATAATGTAAGAAGCACCATTTTTCTAAGAACATATTATCTTACCAAGACTTTTCATTACATAGTTAGCCTGCTCTTAACTCCTGCGTAAGTAGTCTTACTAAACATCCCTAATCATCACATCTATCATCTTTTCCTCACCACAGATTGTTTTGTAAGGGTTGACAGATTACTATCAGTTTTTGGATATTTTTGTAAGTTAAAACCCAATAGGCAAGATTTGATGCTGGAATACCCGGTACTCGAATGTGCTCTGATAATGAAAAAATTAATGAGATTGTTGCCTTTCCTACAGTGATGGTAAAACATCTTTAATTATAAGAGTTCACTAATTAAAAGATACAGCCCAATTTCAACAAGTTAGAAGTTCAAAAAATGAAATGTGTGTCTTAGTGTCTATGAAATTTGGTAGATATCATTGAAAACTTTCTGCATTTACATCCTTGTTCACCTCTGGTTGTTGTTAGAATTCTAGAGGTAGAAACAATTCCAAATTGAGAAATCAAAATGTATTAAATATTTGAATGGAACATCAGAGAATAAGAAAGACAGAAAATAAAAAATAACGTCCAGGTAAGCGTATCATCTATAACAAAGCAGATAGGCACATCATTGAAACTGTTAGAACCTGAAGTATTGCAAGAAAACAAAGGTTGAAGGTGATAACTATTGGAGGAAAGTTGTGTAATATATACAAAAAGAAAATTACATTCCTTCACCAGCTATTACATTCTAGGCATTAGATAAATGTCTTACTATTTTGCTAATTTAATCCTCACAAAAAACTTACATGCTCTTTACTTTATAAACATTAACTCATTTAATGCTAATAACAAACTTAAAAGGAATAGTGAATAACCAAGTCTAATGGAAAGACTTACCTAATTAAAAAAAATTCATTGTAAGACCAAATTCACAACTCTTAGATATGATAAATGAAATGTATTATTGCTCTCAAAACACACAGTACTGATTACAATACATGCCCCTCTGATTTAAATGGCTTTTGTAATGGTTTTGTGAATTCTAAATATTTGATTATCAGGTAAAATATCTTGGAGGAAAGACGCCATAGATATTGTTCTATTTCATTGAAATTATATGAGCTGTTCTCCAGTGATTTGGAGAATAAGAATGCTGAGAGAGAATGCTCTTTAAATAGTCTCTCATGGGAGAGAGATCAATGACCTCCATGTAGGATTTTCTGAAGCAAGAGGAGGTTCATGGAGTACTACTGTGCTAATAATGAAAATCCTCTCTCTTCAATTATACTGTGCACATTTTATGTATTTCACACATTTTGTGGCTATGGATTAAAAAAATCAGGCAATCTATAAACGTATAATATACCTAAATCTTTGGAAATCAGAATAATTATTTCTCCAAGCTATGCTTTGCACTAAGTAAGGTATTAGGCACTGGGTCAAATTTGAATATGCAATTCATTCCACTTATGCCTTCTGGGAACTTGCCATCCAACACTGCTCCCTGGGGCAGGAGAAGATAACTTAAGTCTATGAAAGGCTGTGAGAATTCTACTATCAGTTTATATTATTAGAAGCTTACTTTGGTTCCACTGGCTTCACTTTATTTAGCTTAAACTGACTCAGTCCAATTCTGATTTTAATGGTGTGTGTCTAGATCCAGCCATCAATTGTTCTTATTAATCTGCAGCTTGGTAGTGAACATTGATATATGTGTTGGCAAAATAAACAAGACTTAATGAATGTTCAAGTTGAACCATGACCTTGCTAGATCTGCAAAATGTTGATAATTTGTCATTTTCAAGATGAACAGTATCTTAATATAAATAAGAGAACCTGCACATGGAAATACTCATTCTTAAAATACATTATTTGATAGTACAATGTTTAATAAACACCTATGCCAAGTTAATAACAATCATTTGTTTCCTTAAAAGTGAAAAGGCTTCTTGGCAGGAAAAATTGTTAGTATGCTATTAGGTTTTTCTAAATTGTTGTTAACTCGCTTTTTAATTAGTAGTTGGCTCATTTATTTCATAATTTACTATTTCATGGATTATATGCTATATTTTATTCTTGTTTTTGAGCGTTTATTTTTTTACTAGTAGCCCTGTGCACAAATCTATGCACCAGTAGCTCGCCAGGAGCTCACTGCTGCTCTCCTGTAGTTCCCCCACACTCTCTTTCATAGCTTGCTGTCCTGCCCTCTCCTGCAGCTCTCCGCCACCTGCTTGTAGCCAGTAGCTTGCTGCTGCCCTTCTGTAGCTCTCCACCCATTGTTCTGCCCTCCAGTAGCTCCCATGACTCTCCTGTTTCCCCCTCTTATAGTTGCTGCCCTGGCCCCTGCTGTAGTTCTATGCCACCCACTTGTGGCTCACTGCTCCACCCTCCTACTGATCTATGATCCAGTCTTTACATGGTCGGTCATTATGCTTCATGGCATAATGGCCATTTGCATGTTACATCTTTATTATATATGATTATTATTTTTAATTCTTTATTGTTTAAAGTATTACATAAGTCTTGTTTTCCCCCCATTGACATCTCCCCGCCGCCTCACCCCCAGCACATGCCCTCACCCATCTGCTCTCTGTGTTCATTGGTTATGCTCATATGCATGCAAACAAGTCCTTTGGTTGATCTCTAAGACTGCTGTATCAACAACCTTAAATACAGTTTCTATTTTAATGCCCAATGTCCTTTTTCACTGCATGCACTAAATATTTTAAATTATTCTAAAAGCAAAATTCATGCATGTATTCTTTATGTGATAAGACACTTTAAACAAAAATCAATTAAATTAACAAGTTATTATTTTTAAATACATATATTTTATTGATTTTTTACAAAGAGAAAGGGAGAGGGATAGAGCGTTAGAAATATCCATGAGAGAGAAACATCGATCAGTTGCCTCTTGAACACCCACACTGGGGATGTGTCCACAACCAAGGCACATGCCCTTGACCAGAATTAAAGCTGGAACCCCTCAGTCCGCAGGCCAACACTCTATCCACTGAGCCAACCGGTCAGGACTCAATAAGTTATTATTGAAAATTGACTTTGAATTGAGGAATATATCAAATAAGAGAACTTTAGTGAGGTCAAAAGAAATGACTTATTAGTTGTAGTTTGGTCTTTCATTGAAGAAATAAAGTATATGTCATATATATATTTACATGTATATGAATTCCTATAAAATAAAAGGCTAATATGCAAATTCACTGAACTGAGGAACATATTGCTATGATGCTCACTGACCACCAGGGGGCAGATGGTCAATGCAGGAGCTGCTCCCTGGTGGTCAACACTGCTCAACTAAAAGCAAGGCTCTTGGCTGCTGAGCACAGTAGGGGTAATGGGAGCCTCTCCTGCCTCCAAGGCAGTTGAACATCCCCCAAGGGGTCCCAAACTGCAAGAGGATGCAGGCCCGGCTGAGGGACCCCCCACACACACTCCAGTGCAAGAATTTTGTGTACCAGGCCTCTCTATATAAAGATATATGAATTTTACATATAATAAATAGACACATGTATGATATGTACATATATGTTGAACAGTTAAAAGTACAAAATATATTTTATTCTAAAGTTAACTGAGATAGGATTTTTTTTGGTTTTGTGTTTGTTTTTTTAAAATCCTCACCTGAGGCCATCAATCCTGTAGGTGAGGGCAGTTAGGGGTGGCCTGGCCGGCAGAGGAGGGAAGTTTGGGGCAAACAGGCTGGCAGGAAGCAGTTAGACATCAATCAGGCTGGCATAGGAGTGGTTAGGAGGTGATCAGGCTGGCAGGCAGAAGTGGTTAGGGGAAATCAGGAAGGCAGGCAGGTGAGCATTTGGGAGCCAGCAGTCCTGGATTGTGAGAGGGATGTCCAACTGCCTGTTTAGACCCGATCCTGGTGGGATTGGGTTTAAATGGGCAGTTTAACATCCCTCGAGGGGTCCCAGATTGGAGAGGGTGCAGGCTGGGCTGAGGGACACCTGTGTTGCACCGGGTATATATGTATATATATATATATATATATATATATATATATATATATATACACACACCGTATTTGCCGGCGTATAAGACGATTTTTTGGCCCTGAAAAAATACGTATTTGCCGGCGTATAAGACGACTGGGTGTATAAGACGACCCCCTAACATTTCCACTAAAAAATACAGAGTTTGTTATATACTCGCCGTATAAGACTACCCCCCACTTGGAGGCATATTTTTCAGGGCCAAAAAATCGTCTTATATGCCGGCAAATATGGTGTGTATATATATATATATATATATATATATATATATATATATATATATAGAGAGAGAGAGAGAGAGAGAGAGAGAGAGAAATCAACAGGAGAGAAACATCACACATGTCCTGACCAGGCCCTAACCAGGGATTGAGCCAACAACAACAACTCAGTTAATGTGCCATTACCAGGGATTGAACCAATAACTTTTTGGTGCACAGGACCACACTCAACCAACGAAGCCCCTCCAGCTGGGATTATTCTTTTTTTTATGTACTATGGTTTGAAAGGAGTATCAAGGTTATGATAATACAGCTAATAACTGCTAATACAGAATTCAAATTTTTATATATTTTATTTCTCTACTAAAAATATGAGTGAAATCCTTCAATTAAAAATTTCATTGTAATAGCTTTTTTTAAAACCAAAAATCCACAGAAAAATATTTCTATCATTGTAGTATTTTCTCTTTTGCTAAATTTTCTCCAAAATAGTTTTGTCCTTTAAATTTCATACTTTATATGTTGAGTGCTAACATTTCTTATACAAAACTTCCTATCAGACTCAGAATGCATTAATCATTCCTAGCAACACTAGCTTTCCTCACTGTTCTTTGTAAAGGCCATATATGCAAAATGGCCCCTGAAGGAGCTGAGATAACAAAGGAAGAGGCAGTCAAGTCCAGGTTGTCCATGGATGAGTTTAATAGGGAACTTTGTACTGAAAAGAGGTCTTAGGCAGCAGCAGGGTAGTCAATCTCCTCAACTGTCACCCCCTAAACCACTGCTTATATCCTCCTTAGAAATGACCTACCTGCTAGGAAAGGAATAGCGGTGATCAGAGGGAACCAAAGGACCAGAGGCCAGGAGGCTCTGGCACCAATGTGAGCTAAGAGAAAGATGACATTCAGGGCACCTCCCTGGAAGGAAGGATTGATAGAAATTCCATGATTAGTCTGGAGCCTCTGTACACATTCCAGAGTCCACACAGGGAAAACTCTAGAGGGGCTAGAGTTCTGGGTTCAGTTAAGATGGAACCTTAGTTTCCATATGGTGTCAGCTTTTCAATACAGACTCAGCTCTATCCACACAATCGCTTCCTCCCCCAAATCCAAGATACGGCACTGGAAACATAAATTATATTATATACTTGCATCAATCATGATATTTCCACATGTTAAAGAGGCTTTAAATCTAGTCCTAGTTCCCATCCAATGCAAAAATCCTTTTCAGAACAGTCCATGTATATTGCCATTTATCTTTTGCTTAAACTAACAGATTCATAAGTCAATCCTTTTCAATAACAGATATCTCTAATTGTTGGGAATTCTTTAAGAACTCTCCCAACATTTATGACTGCTTGACCTAATTCCACCTTTTACACATTTTCCTCAAATGTTTAGAGCCAATACTTATGGTTCATTTCATGTCTCTTGTTTCAGCTAAATCTATCCTGTATCATTAACTATTCATGGTGTGATTTGCTTTACAGATCCCCTCAATGTCTTTCTTACTTTTCTTCCTAAGGATTTATTGCAATTAGTTAATATCTCTTTGACATGAAATTTATAACTCAACCCAATGCCTTGGTTTTGACAAATTATGGTTTCAGATTACAAAGAAACTGTTATTTCCCCTTTGTGGTACTTGCACAATATAGAATTGTATTGGGGTTTTCATGAACATTTCATATTGCTGATTCTAAGTGCTTTATGTTAAATACAATCCTTTCATATACATGTATTAAATACAACAGGAAGGTTGAGGGAGATGAGAACTTGAAAGAAAGAGGTTTGATCTCAGGAGGTCAGTGCTCACTCGACCTTAAGATAAAAGCTTCAGTACAAATGAGGTGATATAATACAGATATTAGAGTTTAAGGAATGAATAGAGTCAGCATGAGAAATTCCTTCAAGGATTTGGAATTGAAAAGCAGAGAAGGAGGCAGTTTTTGAGAGAGAAAAAAATAGCTCCTGTGGTTTGTTTTTGTTTTGTTTTGCTTTTTCTTAGTTCAGAGGAGACAGGGAACAAGTTTATAGCTAAGGAAAAAGGAGCTAGGGATTAGTCTGCCTTCCTTTATAGTTACAGTTATTTGTGTGCTGACATTCTCTGTGCTCTGTTATAAGTATCTTGAGAGTGAGACTGATTCCCATTCGGCTTCTTAGCACTGTGTCATTCACATAATAGGTGCAACATAGATATTTGTTGAATTGAATTGTGTCATTTCTCCCAATGGGCATGTTTCTTCAAAGATTGCTGTAATTCTGCAATCACAGCAGCAACTTTATTTCATTTTCTTGTTTGTTTCTAGTCTGGTCTGTAAGAAAAACAAAACAAAATAAATAACAAATGGAAGAAAAAGATAGAAAGAAAAATCACGGAAACATATCAGCAAATTTTTGTGTGTGTGTCCTTCAGCATCTGGACAATACGTTAAGTCAAAAGAGTAGATCATCAAGGGAATGAGTGTAACTAGAAAAAGAAATGAGGACTGAGCCCTGGGAAACTCCAATATAAAAAAGTGAAAGAAAAGAGGACAAAGTAGTTTTGAAATAAACAGCATATGAGAAAAGAAGAAAAGAAGAAAGTGTGATGCCCTAAAAGACAAAAAAAAAGAAAGTATATAAAGAGGAGGAAATGATCACAGTATCAAATACTGTCCACAATTTAAGTAACTAAGAACTAACCATTAGATTTAGCAACCTAGAAGTCGTTGGTGAATTTAAAATAAAATTCCAGAATATTCTTACAGAGTATTGTGACAAAGACTTGTGTGCTCTATTCTTATAGTTGCTTTGGCATTACATTACATTCTTCCTATTATGCCTTTCAAAGACTCTACATTAGTATTCTCATCAATACTAGTATTTGCCTTATTCATACATTTATTTCATAAATACTTGATAAGCAACTACTGTATACCACCAGCCTGTTAAGCCTACTTGATGAGCAACTACTGTTAAGTCTTTGATATGCTGCGTTGAATAAGAAATGCATTATATTTGCTTTCACAGAGCTTACCATCCAAGGCAGGAGTTACTCATCTGTTGCCAAACCAAATGCCATTCGCTCACATTTATTGCATAGAGAATCCTCTTTTTGTTTTTTTCCCCCAGGTGTTGAGCAAGCTTGTGCTGTACTCCTTTCAATTTACAGCAAAATAATGTGAATTGTCATAGCCCATTATTTTTCTAGCCAGTGACTGGTTAAAGAATAGTTATGTCAACCAAACATGGCCATGAGACCTGAGGGGAGTCTATGGAGGGAACTCTGGGAAGGATGCCTGGGTTTTAAGAGAGTTAAGGAATCTCTTTCTGCTTCTGCACTGATGTCAATTAGAGGGTTCAGGATATGGAATCCAAAAATATGGCACCTTGACATACTGTATATTTTAAGCCAAAGGAGTTTGAGACAAGGAAAGAAACAGGAAGATCATTCTGACCTCTTCCTGCCCCCACCTTTCTTTTCTGAAATGTCAAAAGACACTCTTGTGAATGGTACCCTCCCTATGCCTGGAGGAAAGGAGCATCCTTATCTCCAAAAAAACAAAAACAAAGGGAGACTAAGAAGAATCAGAATAACAGGCTTTCCCCCCAGTTTACTATTATTACCTCATACTTATTAACCTATCATATTTCTGCACAACTTGTCCACACTTCATCAACTTAGCATAAAATTCTCATGGCTAATTCTTTGGATCTTCACTTCATTATATTTAAACTTATATTTAAAAATATGTATGCTTTTATTTTGTTAATCTGAGGACTATGAGACTTTAAATCATTGTGGGAAGGAAAAATACAAATGGATACTAGGAGTAAATATGAAAATGAGCATGGGATTCATCCTGAGTATTCAAAACCATTTTGTTACTTGAGCTGCTAAACTATTGTGTGGATTCTATTCGGCTCTGTCTGGCAGCCAAATGCATTCTGATACCAATTTTGTAGCATAAATCAAACATTCTCTGTTAATTGGAGGATACCTGGGAAAAGTGATGAGGTAAAAGAAAAGTAAATGAACTGAGTATTGGTCTAAAATTAAAATCAGAGAGACCAACCGAAGGACTTCTATGCATGCACATAGCATAACCAATGAATGCAAAACACTGGGGGTTGAGGGCATATATGGGAGTGGGGGGGCAATGGGGAGATATGGACACATGTAACACCTTAATCAATAATAAAACACTAAAATCATAAAAAATAAAATTAAATGTAATATGTATAACATATTCTAGGACAGAAGCATGAAGCAAAGCAAGAGGAAATAGGGAAACCATTCTGAAACCAAATTAAAAGGACAAGTAATTTATGGCAGCAAATTTATATAAGCCACCTGCTGGTCACCTTTTCTCAAAGAAGGAATCATGTAGGAGGTACCTGCCAGGTGCCATTTGAATAATGAATTCTAATATTAACTTGGGAATATAATGGTTGGATAAAATTGTTTGTTAAATACCAAAGGCAGTGCCTCTAGTGACCAAGAGCCACTAACATATTCATTTAAAAAGAAGGTCTTCTGAAGCAAGTCTGACATAATGCAAGTTCAAAACCCAGTTGAAACAATAAGCGTGTGCAATCACCTTCAGCCTCATTAAGTTAGAGCGTAGAGGCATATTTATTCATCCAAAATTAACCTCAGAAATACTATCTTGGGATTACAAGGCAGAGTGAATACCTTGGGAAAGGCACATGCCAAAAGTAAATACACATAGAGAGGGAGAAGTACATGAGCAAGATAAGGGCATGCTGAAGACAAATAACTACAAAATTAACTGCATCATTTTCTTAGGTCCTTATAATCAGCCTGTAATTATAAAGTAGCTCAGCAAGGGAACCAATTTTAATTTTTAAAAAATGCCATTCAAATTCTAGTTTAAGTCTTGCATTCCAACAAGAAAGCTTATTCACTTATAAAATAGCACACCACCTCTAGGAATTCTGCAAAAGTCATCTGGTGATCTGTTCTTGGTATAAAATCAATTTAGGATAGAGACGGTCAAAACATTTGTCACTTAGTTTTACTGTTCAGAGATTTCCATCCTGATTGTGTTAAGGAGACAATGAAAATATACTTTTAGACTTTAAGATAAATATTTTTAATCTTCTAAATGGCTAATTATAAACATAAAGTTTATACCAGTGAAACAGTGTATGAATCCATCATGAGGAGGTGTGGAATGTGATGGAAAGAGCTGAACAAATCAGAAGTGATGCAACTAAAAATCACGAAGTGCAATATTAGGGGGAAAAAAGATTTTAGAATGCTTACTTTATGATTCAGCAAGAACACTTTAAATAGGAAAAGGATATGTTTACGTTCAATCTGTGTCCTTTTAAAATGATTCCATAGTTCCTATTCTCTTAAAATTTTGTTGGTTCTGGAAGATTATATAGAAATTTGAATGAGAGCAGACACATTCTAGAGCATGCCTTACTGAAATACCACCAAACTCATTTCCATCCTGCCTTGCACCTGACCTCAACTTCTTGACAGCTCAAATTAACCTTCATTGGATTCAGAAAGTAGAGGATAGAGGAGAGAAATGATCACATCTAGTCCTTTCTCAAAAACAATGTAAGCAACATTTTGTATGTCATTTTAACAAATTAAATGTAACTAAGTATCTTAGTTATGTACTTAAAAGTAATCATTTCTATGTACTTAAAAGTAATCATTTTATTTAAAACACATTTTTATTTAAATTTATATATGTTAAATAAATTGAGTATTGAAAATTGCTTGGTTGTCATGAACATTTGAAGGAAAAGACTATTCTGTGTAGAAAGAACGATGCCTTTTAGCTAGATTATTCTATTTAAATATTGTTGACTCTTCCTGCAAAGGGCAGCCACACTGAATGTGAGTCAAATTAATGTGGTCAGTTCTCCCACATGCGGAAGCCATACTTCTTACAGAGAAATGGGCTGATCTGCTCAATTTAAGTGTAGGTTTTGAATGAGTCTGGATTAATGGGCACCTCGAGGCTGAAAAGTCTAACCAGCACAGGGGGCACTTGATTACCACTGCAATTTGATTGATAAGTTAAGGAATGGGTTATTGTTTCAGTCAAAACGTTGAACCTATCACATCACTTTCTATTTCATTTTCCACCTATGTAAATTAGCACTAAACATTAACGTTAAGTGGAAATGCATTAGCAACACTTAGGAAAATAATACTCAACCTCCCTTAGTATACCTAGGGAATTGCTTGATCTTCTTGACAGGTAAACTGTAATTTAGAATTTAAAAGATGAACAACAAACATGCGATTACAGTATGTATATTTGGGAAATAGAAAAAGAGTCCTTCCTGAGTGCCTACTGGAATATGAACACTAGCTACTGAAGTTTTGTGAGAAATTTAGGGCTTGAAACAGACAGCATAGCTACAATAAAGATTTAACAACTGCAAAAAGAACCAGTATTTTAGAAGACATGGGGAAAGTAAACTAACTCCTTTCATTGTGCTGCTGCATGAAGGCTAATAAAATAGAACAGCAAAAGCACTTTAAGAACATGATTCTAATGCAGCATTCATATACAACTCAATTTATTTAACAATTTAAGTGGGATGCCCAGAAGGCAGAGTGAAAATATCTACTTAAATGGTCATTCCTAAAGGCTAGGTATAAAAGGAAAACAGTGAGAACAATTCAAAGTTAGGTCAGTGGTCAGATGTTTAGGACTTCAATCTTTTACTTGAAAAACCTCTACACATATCATTTTTATTTGATTGTTTAATCTCAAATGTCTCTAAGAACCTTAATTACAATACATAGTGATTAAATATTTAAAAATTAACTGAAATTTTTACTTATTTGGATTCAGTGAGGAAAACAATTTATTTCCACCATTTATTTTACCAAACAAGAGATTAAATAAATTCAATACTCCATATCTGTGAATCTTCACTATTTTATGGTCAGCATGCTATAAACCTGTAACTAACATAATATTGTATGTCAACTATAATTTTTAAATATCCCAGTTATTCTTATATGGAATAGTAACTAATTCTGCGTATACTTAATTATGTCTTTAAATTTCCTTAGTTGATTTCAAAGATATGTACATTCTATATAATATGCTTGCTCTTTACCTAGATTTGTTAAGTTTGTACTCTGCAACTCACATATAGAGTGGAGCATGATTATTTGATATAAGTTGGTTAGCTGGATTTACCCATAAATATTATTATGAACTCAAGTCCTTACAGTACTTTTAATAAAAACTCCTTGTTAATTCTTTAAGTGAACTGTGAATAGCATGTATAAAAGTTTGCAAAGAAGGGATTCTGACAGAGTAACGAAAGTTTAAGTGGGACCAATGATTAACCTTGTTGACATAATAACCTGCTGCTGCTATCCTCTCTCCCTCCACTGCTCTCTCCTCCAGGTACCATTCTTCCAAACTCTTTCCATATGAAGACATATGAAGACTTTTTATTTGTCTTTGAACTAATGTATCTTTCCTTTTCATGTTCAAGTATCACATTATTTACATAATTTCCTATGTAATGTTAGAAAATTTTGCCCATTTATTTATTCAACAAACAATTATTAAGTACCTGCTTGGTAATAGGTATTTCACTAGGTCCAGGGATAGAGAGGTAAATAAAAAAGGTTCAGAGCCATGGAGAAATTCATAGTCAGTCATCTCTTCTGTTTGTGCATATATGAACTTATTTATTTTACCACTATAAGGCATATATAATAAGATAAATATAAAAAATTTTATATGAACGTTATTTAATGTACTAGTGTTTATGTTACAGATAAATATTCCAAATTAATACTGTAATTTATTTAAACTTAAATCTAATATTTGAACATTTAAAAAATGAGAAATATTTCAATAATATTTCAAAATATTTCAATAAGTATCCAATGGATACTTAGTGAAGCAGAAATAATTTTTAGTTTTTGTCAAGGTTTTATGTAGCAAAAGAGAAACTATGTATAATTTTATGTAATTTTATTCAGATAAGATGCAACATCTAGCTATCAGCAAAATTCTAATTTTTATCTAATTCTCCAGTTGAATTGAGGTATGAGGAGGAAAATTGACTTTCCAAGGTCAAATGATGAGTCAGGGATTGGCCAGGAAATGGAAAAGAAGGCAATTTTGATTTGTAAATCCTGTACTGTAATCACCTGACAAGCCAACTGTGCTTGGCAAGAAACCAGTACAGTACCGCCGTCATTGGATTTCTACATTTTGCAGCCAAATAAAATAATAGTAAATAGCAGCTGTTATATTTCGGTGAAATCCTGAAAACAGGATTATCCTCAAGTCCTCTTTCTGAAAACCTCAAACAATATAAAGTTTCAGAAAGGAGCAGTTTTCAATTTGGTGAAATATATGGTTTGTTTTTCTTAAAGAAAAAAATACAAAAAGAATGTTCCCAATATACACAAGTTAAGGCAGTTTGTGAAGAATAATGTGACTATATGGAACCATATTGCATTCTGTGGATGGAACAAAAGGTATAAAAAATGTGATTTGACTACATAAGGACATAAAATTTCAATAGTATTTTTCCTAATTAAAATGACCTAATCTAGTAGTCTAGGTAATAGCCATCATATTTTATCCTAGTTAATAAATATCAATAACAACTCCCTATGGTAATGTTTTATTATGTCTAGTTCTTTAGCTGAGTCTAATAGTCATGATGCTTTACATAAGAGAAGGGAAGTATCAAACTAAAACCATCCTGCCTTTTGAGTATGATGGTCTATACACAATATATAAGGGAATAGTTAAATTCCCTTATATATTGAAATATTTATGAACTATTGAAATATTTAGAACATTACAGAGTGAGAAAGAGAAGTAATTAGTTTAGCCCAGAAGAGCTGAATTAGGGAGACTCTGAAAGCTTTCTGGATGAGGTGATGATGCCCTACCATCTTATTTCCTTTCTTCCTCTTCCTCTTCTTTTTTTTTAATATGTAGAAAGTAGCATCCTACCATCCAATAATCCTTATACCATTTAATTTTTTCTCCCCCCCCCCACTTCCTTTATATCTGGTCTATTTTCCATCTATTCAAACTCTACCTCTATCTACCAAAATTTTGAGTCACGTTAGGTAGAAGCATATGGAATTAAAATGACTAGGTTCTAATCTTTTTTTTATATAGTGTCCAGTGAATCCAATTAAGAAATACCTCAACTATACTCTTGGGTATTGATGTGCTTTCAAGAACACACACACACACACACACACACACACACACACACACACACACTGGAGTGCACCTAAGGAAGCAACTTTCAAACAGTACTTTGAGTAGGTCTAGGAGAACTCCCACCAGGAGCTCACATAAAGTATGCATGAAGGAAATTAGTGATGAAGTATTGATTGTAAAACTACTGTTCTATTTTTTCCCCAGGTGTTTACTGAGTTCTTGTATTCATGACACTGTGCTAAAATTATTTGAAGGAAACTAAGATGATCAAAAACAGACCTTGCTTTCATAGGTCAACAGTCTCCTAGGGGAGATAAGCCTTAAACATACAATGAGGAAAAATTGTTTGCACTAAAGGAAGGGGAGGTTTTGAACAGACAAAAGGGAAAGGCACATGGTAGTCAAAGACACAGGGATAGGATATGTTGCAGAATTTTCAGGAAACTTTATGAAGAAATCAGTTTGCTTGATAGAGGACTCCCATTGTTCAACTGGACATCATAGCACATTGAACAGCTGAATGACCTCAACAAATCTGCCTTTAGCTCATAGGGACCCAGACTCTAAACATGTCATGATTCACAACCAGAACCTCACATTCTCCTCAGCAGGTGGTATGATGCATCCATTTCAATTTTACTTCACACATCCTCAGGAATTTGTGGACTGAACTGAACTTTCTGTATCATGCCAAACCAAAAAAGTTCCATGACACCAGAATAGTGAGTCTACATCCATTTCTAACCTGAAGGACTTTCTGGCCACACGAACTATTTACACTATGCCACAAGAGAATGGGTTTACTTTTGCTTTTAATTTTTAAAAATTTCTTTATTGATTAAGGTATTACATATATGTCCTTACTTTATTTGCATTTACAAGATTCACATCTTATCTGATGCTGGGATTGTGTAAGACAAAGCATCATTGCAAATTATTTCCTACGAAACTGTTCTCACTGAAAACTGTTTGACTCAGTGGATAGAGTGTCGGCCTGCGACTGAAAGGTCCCAGGTTCTATTCTAGTCAAGGGCATGTACTTTGGTTTCGGGCACATCGCCAGTAGGGGGTGTGCAGGAGGCAACTGATCGATGATTCTCTCTCATTGATGTTTCTAACTTTCTATCCCTCTCTCTTCCTCTCTCTCTATGTATAAAAATTCAATAAAATATATATTTTTTAAAAACTGTTCTCATCGTGTAAATATAGTATTAAATATTTAACACTAGAGGCCCAGTGCACGAATTCATGCACAATGGGGTTCTTCGGCCTGGCCTGCGGGATCGGGCTGAAACTGGCTCTCTGACATCCCCTGAGGGGTCCCAGATTTTGAGAGGGCACAGGCCAAGCTGAGAAACCCCACCAAGGTACAATCAGGGCGAGGGAAGGACATGGGAGGTTGGCCAGCCAGGGAGGGATCATGGTAGGGCTCTAGGGTGTGTCTGGTCCATCTCAGTTCTGATTGGTCAGGCCCCAGTAGCAAGCTAACCTATTGATCAGAATGTCTTCTCCCTGGTGGTCACTGCATGTCACAGCAAGCAGTTGAGTGGCCTTAACATATAATTAGCATATTTGATTGGTTGAATGGCTGACTGGATGATTGGGCACTTAGCATATTAGGCTTTTATTATATGATAGGTTTTTATTTATAATTTTAAATTAAAATATAAATTATAATACATCATGTTTTGGGTGGTATGAAAGTGAGTTATATAATGTTCTGTTGAAAAGTGTGGAGAAAATGCTCAAAACAGAACTAACAAGAGTAGAATAGGGTAATGATCCTTGATTTAAGATTGTACTTCAGAAAAATTGTATAATAATCACAGTGTCAGTGATGATTCTCATTTGTATAGTTATATTTGTTGATACTATCGTTCTGTAGCTTTGATGTTGAGCTGAGATCCTTACAATCACGTTAATTTTGTATTCTCCTTGTAAAGCAATAGGCCATGTTAATTAAACTAAAGAAGAGTACATTCAATTGGGCATTTCAAATGTCAGTTTAAAATTGACATTTGAATGGATGCAAAAAATTATAAGGAAGCCAACATCTTCCATTGTATTCTAGATTACTATAAGGAGAAAGAGACATGATGACCTCTTCAAATCAAAAGCGTTCTTTGGGCCGAAACCAGTTTGGCTCAGTGGTAGAGCATCGGTCTGCGGATTGAAAGGTCCCGGGTTCAATTCTGGTCAAGGGCATGTACATTGGTTGCGGGCACATCCCCAGTAGGGGGTGTGCAAGAGGCAGCTGGTCGATGTTTCTCTCTCATTGATGTTTCTAGGTCTCTATCTCTATCCCTTCCTCTCTGTAAAATATCAATAAAATATATTTTAGAAAAGCGTTCTTTGGAATGGACAATGTGGGTGTTTATAAATTATGGAAATTTATTTCTATTCATAATAATCTAGAGACTATTATTCTTTTTAAAAATATTTTATTGATTATTTTATAGAGAGGAAGGGAGAAGGATAGAGAGTTAGAAATACATTGATCAGCTGCCTCCTGCACACCTCCTTTGGGAGATGTGCCCACAACCAAGGTAGATGCCCTTGACCAGAATTGAATTTGGGACCTTTCAGTCTGCAGGTCAACACTCTATCCACTGAGCCAAACCATTTAGGGTGAGACTGTTATTCTTTTAAAAGGAGTTATATAAAGGTACACTGGGTGAGAGATAATGTTTGAAATATCAGTTGAGGTAAGATCACAGAGAGTCTTGAAGATCAGACTTGGAAGAGTTTAGATTATGTGGTATAGGAGGTGAATTGGCTCTCAGTATCTACAACCACCTTTTTCTGTTGTACTGCAAAAGCTGGAAAATGAAATATCATGTTTCCTGTACTACCACATAGCTAGGCTTCTGACTGAAAACTAGGTTTTACCACTTGGATGCACTTGTGTGAACTTTGGAACAGTAGATATTTTTCCCCTCAACAATGTCCAACTCTCCAGTCTTTGACTTCATGGTGTCAAGCATGAAGGACAGTGACAGCTACTGATACAGTGGTATCTCTTAATTCTCCACCCTCCTGATGGGGCAGATTCCCCTTGGAAGCCAGTTTGCCAGTGTTGTTATGAAGGCCATTTCTTTTCTTTTTTAAAATATATTTTATTGATATTTTACAGAGAGGAAGGGAGAGGGATAGAGAGTTAGAAACGTCAATGAGAGAGAAACATCGACCAGCTGCCTCTTGCACACCCCCCACCGGGGATGTGCCCGCAACCAAGGTACATGCCCTTGACCGGAATCGAGCCTGGGACCTATCAGTCTGCAGACCTATGCTCTACCACTGAGCCAAACCGGTTTCGGCAGAAGGCCATTTCTTAAGGCCCCAACTCTGACATTTTGTAAGAATCTACCTTGTTTTATTAACAAGATAAATAGAGATATTTCTATGTCATGCAACTGAATCCTAACAGAAATATTGAATTTTCCAGACAAAGAGATCTTGAGAGTTTGAAGCCTTTTGAATGAATTATAGTTCTGTTTCACTTAAGCCAATTAAGAATAAATTACATTTCATGCTGGATGGTGTAAGAAGTAAGGCAGGAAGTATTTTGTGAGAGTTAAAAATAAATGAAGCTCCAGAGGTAATGTGTAACTCAGTAGTGGAGTACTTAGTTCTGATTCGACGTCTTATGGACGTAAGTGGAGGGAGAACAAAATGTAAGTCCTGATGACCATATGAACAAAGTAGTTGTAAAATTAGATTGCTTTCTTCATTCTTACCTAGAAAACTGTAAGTCGTTTCTTTTTGCAAGTAGTGGTAGACAGAAAACATAGAGCAAATTTGTGCCTGTAAGCATTCTGGATTGTAATTGCCTTGTCTGGCTGAGAAATCATAATAGTAATGGGAAGAAACAATAATGAATGGGTTGAAATTACTTTTTAACTATTTTAGACCATTGAGAAGAGCATTATGTCTGAAAGAAACAATCAGTTGTGGATTATGAAGTTTAACTATTATTAGTTCTTAAGGAGAAAATGGTAATAAAGAAAGAAGTCAGTGAGATTTCCAATCCATCAGAGAGGAAGGGAGAGGGTCAAGTGAAAAAAAGTCATATATATTCTGTGGTAATTGTATCAAAAACAGGAATTAGATTATTGATGCCAATGAATCATAAACAGAGAATTAAAGAGAGCCAGCATTAGCTTGAAGGGACTTATTCCAATTGTCCCCAATTAACCTGTTTTATGTCAGCAAAATCTGGCAATGGCCATAGAGATGGTGGAAGACAGCTGCCTGGACACTGTGACTAAAAGCTGATTATGTACTCAGTCTCTTGTGCACCTGGATCAAAGGACATTCTTCAGCAGAGCCAAGTGTTTATGGGTTCCAGGAGTCCATCCATCACATCCCCTCCTCACAGGGTTCACAAGGCCTAGAACATTCACGCAGTGTCTTAGTTCTTGTTTTCGGAATAGGAAGAAATCCTCATTTATACAATGAAAGGCTTGCAGGGACATTAAATCATAACACTGTGTTTTCAGAGTGGGCGCTGAGCCCAGGAGACTAAGACTCATTATGTTTCTATGTTCTTATTAAAAAGTTATATTCTCTAGACCAGAAAATGGAAACCTTCAAACTTCAAGATAAATACTTTATAAGAACTAAAATTACTTCAGACTAAGAAGAAGAAGTTATACATTAGTTATGATGGTTTTCACTATTAAAAACAACCAGCCAAGATGAAATGAGTTGGATGAGGATAAAAGTAACACAAAATCCACAAAAGTGTAAGAATTCACTCTTTGGTTGAAGGACATTCTTAGTAAAGTATTTGGAAAATAAATTAGTATCACTGTTGTTATATTTTAAAAAATATCAAAACTATTTGTCAAAACATATACTTTGGAACAAAAATACACAGTAACAAACTAGCTGTATGTCTCGCTCTCTCCCCCCCCTCCCTTCCCCTCCCTCCCTCCCTTTCCCTGCCGTGTGAGTGTGTGTGTGTGTGTGTGTGTGTGTGTGTGTGTCCCTTTCAGACCTGCTTTTTAGGACTAAAATATTAACTGTCATTTCAGTTAGTAAAAAATCCATCTATTCCTGTATATTTTGAAAAAAAAAATTATCATTAAAAGTGTCTTTTTTGTGTGCAATTGACTTTTTAAATAACTATTTAAAGGATTCAACAACCATAAATCCAAACTTTTAAAATGTGATTATGTGATAAATTTTACACAGAATGGTTAATTGACTTCTTTAAGGACACATATATAGGATGTCCCCTCCAAAACGCATACACATCCTTTGAATAATTATAAAGGCAGTATTTGTTAAAATACATTTAATTTTCAAAGTTGAGCTAGCAGCTGTTATAGTGTGTATACATTTTGGGAGGAACACCCTATAGTTGGTAACAAACACAAAATTCTTTTGAAATGAATAAGCTTTGGGGTCAACAGTATCATGACATTTATTAGCTATATGTCTTCTTGCATGTTTTATTATCTATTTTGCCTCAGTTTTTATCTGTAGTTTGTTTCCTAGTGACTAGCACATAGGATACAAAAGAATATCTATTATTAGTTGGCAAATTCAAACTCATTTATTTCCAATTTTGTGCTTTTCTAAAATATACAATTTAATGGTAATATTTTAAAATTAAGTTATTATATGTTTGTTTTAAATAGTGAAAAGTTCTTTCTTACAGTTTTTAGATAATTTTTAATAAGCGAGGGAATAATCAGCTGAGTCTAACTATAAAACATGAAAACAACAACAACAACAACCAATATTAATGTAAGTCTATTTTTATTATTTCTACTCTGGGATTATTTTAAATAATATTTAAAAAATGTAAATGATAAACTAATATACATTCCTCATAAAATTCAAACAATAAAAATGTAATTTTTGAATACAATGGTAAAGATTATATAGCTTTTTTACTGTTGATTTTTGTATCTGCTGAGGTTTCTATTATGTACCATTTATCAAGATAGAGAATTTTCATTAGCTAGTTTTTAGTGAATGTCTTAATTTTTTTAAACTGTAAGTTTAATTTTGAAAATTTTTCCTTGTTAATATTAGTAAATTTAATAAATTACATTGACACTGATTTTGCTGTTCAACTTTTTTTTTTTAATGGGATGAACCCCCCAGGTCAAGTTATATCCTTCCTTCAATATACACTGTACAGCCAGATCAGCTATGCTGATGTTTTAATCACATTTTAATAAGAACATTCGGTGCTCTCAAGTAAGATTAGCCTCTAGCCTGTGCTTTTGTGTCATTCTTGGAACCGTAGTTATGCTGACCTTAAACAGTGAACTGCAGACATTTTCACTTTTTCTTGCTCTGAAGTGGGTTATATTTATGCATGATTGATTTGTGGAACTCGCTGTTAAATTCCTTAGGCTGAGGACTTTTATTTTAGGGCAATGCAGCAACATATTTGCTTTTAAAAATGTACATTTTTATTGATTTCAGAGAGGAAGGTAGAGGGAGAGAGAGATAGAAACATCAGTCATTAGAGAGAATCATTCATTGGCTGCCTCTTGCATACCCCCATTGGGGATTGGGGCCACAATCTGGGCATGTGCCTTCTCAGGAATCAACTTATGAACCTTATCCTGGTTCATAAGTTGATACTCAACTACTGAGCATGTCAGCTGGACCATTTTTACTTCTGCTAATGTTTTGCTTCGGGTTGTCCATTTTTCTTTAGTCAGTTTTTTAATGGATAATTTAATACAATTATCCATTTTATTTACATTCTCAAATTTACTGGCATCAAGTTTCATATTATATCTGTTATAATAAAACATAAAAGCAAAACTCTCTAGAAACGTTCATGCGTTCCTAATTTCTAATAATGTGTACTTGGCTCTATTTTTGATCAGCTTTGCCAACGAATTACTTATGTGTTATTTAAGATCAGCTTTCAATTTGCCATCAACTCTAATCAATTATTCATTCTGATTCATCAATTCCTGCCTTTATTTTTCTACTACTTTTATTTTAGTATCTTTCTGTTCATTTTCTTGATATTTTCCTAGTTTAGTGAGTGAGAAAATGTTTAATTATTTTAAATCTTTCTTGCTTCCTCACATACATACTGGTGCTCTAATTTTCTGAGTACTTTTCCTTCCTGTCTGTTGGTGTTGATATGTAAGACTGTCATAAAATGTCTTTCAAACATTTTAACTTTCATTTTGCTGTATTTAATACAGGAGTTATTGAGAGTTTTTAACTTTTCAAGTGGATAAAGTTTTTTAAATGTGTTTTACTTTTACTGTGTTTCTCATTTTACTGTTTGTGGAAAATATGACTTTTGTGAATATTGCACTTTAGAAATTGTAGAAATTTTCTTGTGGCTTACAAAGTGGTCACGTTTAGTAAAATAACATATACAAATAAATGTGTATATTATGTTTATGGAATATAAAGTATATAGAAATATGTATCTACTTATCTCCAGCTCTCCTCTATTTCTAACTTAATTTTTGTCTCATAATCTACCAGTTTCTGGAAACACTATTTAAAAAACTTCTACTGTCATTTTGATTTTAAAATAAATTTTACCATGATCTATTTTGGATTTCTTTTATAACTGAAAATTTGTTTTTTGTTTTTTAAAATATATACTTTTATTCATTTCAGAGAGAAAGGGAGAGGGAGAGAGACAGAACCATCAATGAAGTGAGAGAATCATTGATTGGCTGTCTCCTGCATGCCCCACACTAAGGACTGAGCCCACAACCTGGTATGTTCCCTGATGGGGAACTGAACCACTGAGCAACACTGGCGAGCAATAGCTGAATATTTGCATTCACCCCTCCCTCCCCTTAGTCATTTTATTGAAACCTACATCATAGAGTTTGGAGGTGGAACCTTTGGGAGGTAATTAGATCATGAGGGTGAAGTCTTCATGAGTGGGATTAGTGTCCTTATAGAAGAGACCACAGAAAGCCTCCCTCACCCCTTCTACCATGTGAGGACACAGGAAGTACGCCATCTTGAACTAGAAAATTGGTTCTCCCAGACACTGAATCTGCCAGTGCCTTCATGTAGGACTTTCCAGACTTTAAAGCTGTGAGAAATATATTTCTGTATTTATAAATCACCCAGTCTACAGTGTCCTGTTATAGCAGTCAGAATGGATTGAGTTTCCATCCTCCATCCTCTTTTCCTTCTTTCTTTCCTTCCTTCCTCTGTTCCTTCTTTTTTTTTTCCTCAGAGTTTTTCCTAGCTAGGGAAAATTATAAATTTATAATTTTAATTTATAATTATAAATTTATAATTATAAATTGTATAATTTATAATTATACAATTCCAATTTTATATTACTGAAGTTTATGAAATCTATAATCTTTCCTTTGGCTATAATTCTCATTTATATAATTGTAGTTCTACTTCAAGTATATTTTATATTCTGTTTTAGTTCTTTATTATAGCTGCTCTTCTCTTCCTTAGATTCTTTATTTTAATATATCATCGATTAGTCGCATTTTGCAATTAGTAATTCTCAACCATCTATAGGTCCTTTAAGTATTGGGTTGAAATATGTATTGGTTGTCTTCATCCATAATTCTGAAATTCAAAATCTTAGGAAAAGGTGTGTGTGTGCATGCACACAATTTTAAGACAATATTATTTGATGGCAGATTCTGATATGAACTGATGAAACTCTAGTTATAGTTTATATTTATTCTCTAAGATGAATATTGATAAATTATCCTGAGAAAATATTGATGCATGCGATGTGTATTATGTTATTCCATGGCCAGTTTTATATTAGAATCTTATATCCTATATAATAAAAGCCCAATGACCATAATGGCAGAACGACCAGCTCTGCCACCCTGGCCTGCAGGCTCTAATCACTGATGGCAAATGAGAAACCAGGGGATGCGGGCAATACCAGGCCAGGGCCCCTGCCCCACCGGTCACCCCCCCACACAGAGGGTGACCCGCGGTGGGTGGGGGTAGGGCCAGCGAGCGGGCAGGAATGGCTGACCTCTCAGTCCCTCTCCAGGCCACCAGGCTCCCATCACTGGATGGTGAACAGGAAACTGGGCGGTAGCAGTGGCGGGGCCAGCTGCTGGCTGCCGGGGAAAGATGGCCCTGATTGCAGGCTAGGCCTAGGGACCTTGCCCACACATGATTTTGTGCACTGGGCCTCTAGTTATATAACATTTCTAAAATCCAATGAATTCTGAATTATAAAAATATTTGATTTTAAAGGTTCTAGAAAAGGTATTGTGGACCTATATTCAAGGAACCATGTTCTGGAGTTTAAAAAACTTGAAGTATAGTTGTTTTTTACTGAATTTTGTAGATATATCTGTTTTATAATGTTTGTTACTAAATTTGCCCTTAAGCCACTCTGATTAATTTCTATCTTTTAAGTGTCTTATTATTTTTATTGCCTGAGTAAACAGATGTTTTATTTAATTTATTGAAATTCAATAAATTAAAGAGTCCAGACAGCTCTAAGTTTTTGTCTCTCTATATTATCATTATGGCAGTTAGCATTAGCTAGCTATATTAGTAGCTATTTATATATTAGCAATGGACTTTTTATACATGCTTTCATTCATTTTTCCCCTCCATTTTAGAGCAATTTTCATCATCTCAATGTAATTATAAATTTTTAAATTATCTCTTTTTGTGTTCTGTAATTTAAGGAGACAATAATCCTTATACTGGATCATTTTTGCCTCTTTTTAAAATCCATTTTAATTATCTCATATATATATTTTTTTAATTCCAGAAATTCTCTACTTGACTTTATCTAAAATCAATATGTGTTTTTAATTTAAATTTACTTATTATTTTTGTAGGAGTGCACCAATTAGCTCAATAGTTTATATTTTCAATGACTTCTACTTTTTGGTAGCCCAACAGAAAAAAATAGTGGATCAAGAAATCTAGCAGTCTTTTAGAGTTTTTTTTTTTAATTGGAAAATCTGCTGTCTTAAGATTTTTATTTTATTTTTTAAAAATATATTTTATTGATTTTTTACAGAGAGGAAGAGAGAGGGATAGAGAGTTAGAAAGATCAATGAGAGAGAATCATCGATCAGCTGTCTCCTGCACACCCCCTACCCGGGATCTGCCCGCAACAAAGGCACATGCCCTTGACCAGAATCGAACCTGGAACCTTTTAGTCTACAGGCCGATGCTCTATCCACTGAGACAAACTGGTCAGGGCAAGATTTAATTTTGTTCCTACTCTTGTATGCCATACATATGTTTAACATTTTAAATTGCCTCCCATATTCAGACTTACATCCATGACATCTCCTCAAATAGGAAAAGAAAAAAATAATCCTTAGATTATCATTTAAAAGAGTTTCAAAGGGCTGAATAGTCTGTTCAAAAGAAATAAAATAAAGACACTGAATATAGATTCTGACATTTATAGGGAAACAATTGTTTTAAAGGAAATTGATGCTGAAAATACTTTGTAGCTGTTGACAGCATGTGACCCCTCCCTGTCTTCACGGCTGTGTGCTGCCATCCAAGTGTTATTAAAAATGACCAGCGCTGGGGCACCCCTGCTGAAGACCGAGAGAGGATCAGCCCAGGATAACGCAGTGGGTAATTGAGTGTCTAGGGTTCTTTATTCAGCCACCTACAGCTTCTTTCACGAACACATTTCTCATAGTGGTGTCATCACTAATGAAATTTAGGAAGGATGAAAGTCTACAAATTAGCAGAGTCGCTTAAGTCTTCTAGCCTAGTCTTTTTTTTTTTTTTTAGCTTCCCTCCAGAAGCTCATCTTGCTTTCTATCATCATTACCAGAGCGAATCACTTGCTCCTTGTTAAACTTTTATCTCCACGAAGTGAAGGTGACAATGAAACACTTTTCTCTGAGACCTTGGCAGCCATCCCACACACCTGCTGGCCTGTATTGATCTCATTCCATATGTCCACAATCTAAGTGGCAATACAACTCTCTCTGAATTGTATCGTACAGCACCGCAGGGCACAATTCCTGCATTATCTGCTTCTGGAAATAATATTTTCAGCCTATTTCAATTTTCACATTAAAAAAAAACCGGCTGCCTGAAACTTGATGATTGCAGCCTTGTAAGGACAGGATCAAACAGAAGAAGATGCTAGCAGGGAGTCCAATGTGAGAGCATTATTCTGCATGCATAATAGACTGTGCTCTTTTGCTAAATTTGAAGCCATTGGTAGCATTATTGATTGAGGTATGGCCCTGCTGTTACCTAGTCTTACAAACTCATTCTAATGAAATGCTGAAGTGCAATATCGTATAGAAAAGTAATTTCTAAGGTGTATTGGCAAAATTAATTAAATTGCTGGGGAGTTTAAAGAGTTAATACATAAATGGGTTTCAATTTAGAAAGCTCCCCATTTAATGAAATTCAAAGGGAAAAAAAATCAATTATTTGTCTCTTGATTAAAGACGGTGAGCATTGCTTTTCTCATAGGATGAATTTCATTTTCTTTAAATGAAATTAGTAATAATGAACAGACATAGTTGTCCCTTTGCTTAATCTGCCGAGTGTGTATATTTATTTTTACCTAAAATTATCTAGCACTGTTTGTTAATTTAGTAATTCTTGGGAGATAACAGCATTTTTCTGTTCAGTATATCTATAAGTGAGGAAGTAAAGATTCATTGCTATTGTTAAGGACTGAATTTTCTGTTCCGCGAAAACAATTTACTTGAAAGCAAGTCTATTCTGAGTCACTAGTAGGGTAATAAACATGGATTTTGACATTCAAACCTAGTATATTGAAAGATTTGTTATCTTAACCTTTAAAACAATTTTACAGTGTATTTTCCTGTTTATACTTTGAATATGGTTAGTGTGCTAGTGATTTGAAGAATGAAATCAATTAATGATTATATAGAGTTTTCTGCGACCACAACAGCAATTCACTTTTAAATTTAGTCACAGAGATATTTTAGTTCATTTCTATTGTTACCTCCTTTTCTTGGTTGATATGTAACTGCATTTGAGAAATTGCCCTAACTCCAAACTTTACCATAACAATGGTTCTGCCACTTGTTATCTCTTCACAAATAGATTTCAATATCCTTTTAGAACTTATGGGTCCATATAAGTGAGACAAAACTGCCTGTTTGTGGATACTAATTTAAACTATGGCAAACTCATCTTGTCTGTACTCAAAACTTAAATCAAGTTAAATGTTATGAATGCAAAGGACAATTTCTTACTACTCTCTCTAACCTCCAGACGTAACCAGTTTTTGATAAATGGTAGACAGTCAATAAGTCCTGATTAAGTTATTGACTAGAATAAATGTGACAAAATTGTTGAAGAGACACCGAGTATAAATTCATTGAATGATGTTAAAAAAACAACAACCCATAACCAAGTTAAGGTGTATTATTTTAACATCAACTCAGCTTCTGCTATAACCTCCTTATGCTCAGCTGTCTCATCTCTCCTAATCTTCATTGCATGCTTCTTCTCAGATCTAACAAATGGTAGCACAGGAGCCTTCCCTGAAAACTTGGATTTGCTCATTCTAAATTGTCCATTGTCTTCAGTGTGTCATCTTCTTTAATGGCATATGCAAGTAAAATACTTAACTCTGAACTTAACTTATATTGCATATTTATTATTTTTTAATCATTTGTTCCAAATTATTATATCTCTGCTATCTAGTGGGATTGTGAATAAAACAATCTTTCCAGTCTCATGAAGTTCACTTTTTGTCCCTCTATTGCTGTAAGTGAAAAATATTAGTAAATTATACAACATATGAGTGAAAAGAGAAAAATAATAAGCACCTTTGTATTGGTACATTAAAATGTTACAGAAATCATGAAATAATAACAAAAAAACAAAAATAAGGTGATTTATTGACAATTATGCAATTTATACATATTTATTGGATATACGATAAACTGAACCTATTGTCATTTAACAGATAAAAAAATCTGGGACCCAAGGGGAAGTATGTTTAAGACTCCTGAATATTGATTACTATGACTACAAAATGAATAAACCAGTACCAGTATATAAGTAAGGCTTTAATATAAGGCTCTAAATCCTTGGCCTGACATTCAAATCCTTTCACAATGTGCCTTTTGAATTACAGCTATTATTAATTTTCTACTTGCTATCTCACACGGTGATCCTTCTCTCCACCATGCTGAGCTGGTATGAGATGGAGAGGGGAACACTAATTTGGAGTCTAGTTCCTATGTGACCTGGGACACACCTCTAGTCCTCTAAATATTCCTTTGAAAAGTGAAAAGACTGCACTAGACATTCTGAGGCTGCTTCAAAATCTTATTATCTATACATTTTCTTGCCTTTTATTTTTTGTTTTTACTTTTGCTCTTGTTCTTCTCTTGGTCTGAAATGTCTTCTAAGTTCTACTTCAAGTTTATCTCAGTTTATCTAATCTTTCCAAACCACCATTACACATGGTAGCAGCTCTAATTCGTAGTGCTAGAAACTCATATGCTTTATTGTCGGTTAAGTTCCCCTTATTGCGTGGTGACCTGTAGCAGAAGAAAAGAAGCAGAGTGAGAAGTTAAATTGAAGTCAATGCTTTTGTGTTTGGAGTGGGAAGTGAAGCATAAACTGTCAGATGAAAAAGAGAGTGTGTAGGAAGTAGCAATAAAAGCAAGTCAGGACCATGGAATGGGAAGCAGAGAATAATGAGATAGGATTTTGGAGAGCCTAAAGGACAGGGTGGTGTTTGTGAAGGTGAACAGAATGTTGGAGGCTAGGGTCATGCCCATTATGAGATGCCTGTTATGGTCTTCGGTAGAAACTGAATTTAGTATTGGCAAGGGAGGTTTGTGCTACAGACAGTTTAACTTGTTAGTTTGCAACTTCCTACAGGTCAGAGCCACTGAGAAATTTTTAAAATTCTAAATTTAAATGGTCTCATTAAACGTTATTTTTGCATACTTTAAATTCTTGCAGAAGTTTTCATTACTTTTATTCGGTGAGTTCTTTAAACTTATTGAAATAATTTTAGGCTTATGGAGCAACTACAAAGATTTGATGGGCGGTTGCTCTATACCCCAGGTCCCCCAAATGTTAATATTCTGCATCACATCATTTTAACAAAAAAATAACCTTGGCGCAATATTGCTAACTAAACTACAGACTCCCAGATTTTAGCAGTCTTTGCAATATGTCCCTTTCTGTTCCAGACTTGGACCCGGGATTGCACATTGCCTCTAGTTGTTGTGTCTACGAGTCTCCCCCAGACTGTGAAAGTTTCTCATCTTCTCTTGCTTTTTATGCTTTTAAAGAGTACTGGCCAATTATTTTGTAGAATGTCCTTCAGTGTAGTTTTGTCTGATGTCTTCTCACAATTGGATTGAGGTTGCACACAGTAGACACGAACACCACAGAAATGGTACACCACTCTCCATGTATTATGTTAGGAAGTCTTTGCAATATGTCTTTGCAATATGAATTCATGGTGGTAATATTTAATACTGGCATTACTTCTTAATAATTTTGGCTAGTTGGTTAAGATAATGTGTACTGGTTTTCTTCACTGTAAAACTACTAGCTTTCCCTTTGAAAGACTGCAAATATCTCACTTCTCTTCAATTTTTTACACACTAGTTTTAGCTATTGTTAGTAGATCTTGCCTGCAACATTTAATATGGTGGTTTTCTAGTGGTGGTTCTTACTGATCTAATTCATTTCAAATTTAACAATTGTAATTCTTCTTTAAGGATAAAGTGCCAATTTTAAAATGTAACTATTTATTCAAAATTCTTATCACTAAGATCTTATTGTATGAATTATAATCCAATAGTATTGTTACTGTTTTTTGAAATTATTTCAGATTCAGCTAATAAGATCTCTTTCTGAGCAACTTCTGTGCCTTTTCTATATGCTCCCATCCTTTTTTGCGTGCGTGTCTTTATATTCTGACACCACAAGAATTTCCAAATTCATTTGGTGTTTTCCTTGATTCAGCCTTGGATTCAGGCACTGCTAAGGTTCCTTTATATTATAGAAAAGTATTTGGAAACCATGACCTGGGTGCTGGATGTGCTCATAATTATTGGGATATTTACAGTTTCTTATCAATGAAGAGAGATTAGAAATATATGCATGTATATTAACTCATGCATGTATACACAGAACTATGTAATCTCAGTAATGCATGTGTCTCTGTGTGTATGTTTGTTTTCATCTATTATCTATCTATCTATCTATCTATCTATCTATCATCTATCTATCTCTATCTATCATCTATCTACCTTCCTATCTATCACCCACCTACCTATCATCTATTCATTTATGTATTTGGATTGTTAACATTTAAAAAGTATATGTTTTTATTGATTTCAGAAAGGGAGAGGGAGACAGATAGAAACATCAATGATGAGAGAGAATCATTAATCAGCTGCCTCCTGCATGATCCCTACTAGGGGCTTGAGCATTTGTACCAAGAATCAAACTGTGACCTCCTGATTCATAGGTTGAGACTCAACCACTGAGCAAAACTAGCTAGGGCTACTTTTATATTTGTTGGAAGTATACTTCAATAGGGAAGAATTCTCTGTTATTATTTGAGAAATTATTTATTTCTCCTTAGTTTTGAGGAAAACTGTTTTTTACTAGGTACATAATTCTGGTTTGACATTACTTTCTCTAAATATTTTAAATATTTTACTCCATTGTCTTCTGGTATGTATGATTTCTGACAATTCTGTTCTACTGTTATCTTCCTTCTTCTACACTATAATATATATTTTACTCTGGATAAATTAAGGATTTTATCTTTATTTTTTGTTTTTAATAGTTTAAATAAGATATACCGGTATCTAGGTGTGTGTTTGTGCACATTTGTATTTCTGATCATCTTAGATCTTTAACTTGTTTGCTGCCATTGTTTTTGAAAAATTCTCAAGCCAGTACTTTACCTTCCACATTTTCTGTTCTTTTTCTCAAGTCTCCTGGTATCATAATAAGTTACCTGTCCCACCAATCCTGGATTCTCCATTCTGTTTATGTTTTTTAACTCTTTTTTTCCTCTCTCTTGATGTTTCAGTTTGGATAATTATTATTGACATATTTTTTTTGGTTTTGTTTTGCTGATTCATTACTCAGCTGTGTTATCTATGTGTAAGAATGAAAAGGGTATTTTTAGTTTTTTCTTTCTGCTTTTTTCATCTCCACCATTTCTTTTTTATTATCTTATATTTTACTTTACTTTTGCTAACATTCTAATATTTTTGCATGTTACATACCTATTTCATTAGAGATTTTAAAATTGAAACCAAAGCAAAATATTTATTTTAAATTATCAGTCAAATTATTCCCTTGTTTATGCTATATCTGGGTATGTTTCTGTTAATTGTTTTGTCTAAGGGTTGTTCTAATTATTCTAGCCATTGACATGCATTTTTAAAATTATACATAACATAGAAGAGTATGGAGACTAAAATAAACTGTCTATAATTGGACATGGACATGACCTTTCTTCTTCCCAATTTCTATTAATCAACAAAATGAAGAGGGAGCCCACTGTATGGGAGAACATATTTGCCAATGATACATCTGATAAGGGGTAAATTCCCAAAATATAGAAAGAACTCATAGAACTTAAAAGGAAGACAAATAATCCAATTTAAAAAAACGGGCAAATGACTTAGAACAACAATTCTCCAAAGAGGTCATATAGTGGTGGAGTGGAAGATTTCTGTGTGTGTGTGTGTGTGTGTGTGTGTGTGTGTGTGTGTGTGTGTGTGCCATTTCCCACTATGGATGAAGGAGTTTGACCCTTATGAGAGATAAAGCAGAAAGATCTGGGTAGAGTTTCATGCCCAGGTCACACTGGCTGCTGATCCCCTCCAGTAGGCCTAGACTATGAGGCAATCTTTCTCAGTGTTATCTATGGGATTCCTTTAAGTACCTGGTGTGGGCTTTTTTATGGAAAGGGTCTGACTTGCTCTAGGAGGAAAATAATCTCTCCTACCAGCCTGCTCTCAGCTTCTTTCAATGTTAACTTCTCTTATTTTTGTTCAGAGGCATCTCTTTCACACAAGGAAGTGCCGGCATTTTAGCTCTCCCTGCAGGTGCCTGCCTCTCCCAAGGTTTTGGGTTAGTTGCTTGTCCTGCTATTTCTTCTCTTTGAAAGTTTCTTTAAAAAGTCATGAACTGGCTTCTTACATAGTCTTTTTCCTGAGGTAAAGGTGGGGCTAATGATCCTTCCCGCTCTCATCTTCCCAGAGCAGAAAATCATAAGTCTTCCCTGTTGTTCAAATCTAGTATTTCTCCTGTACTCTGAAACTCATTTCTAATAACCACCTCTGGGACACCTATTTTTGTTACCTATATTTCTTCACATTGTCAGCTCCACACCTTCTTGTCTTTAAAGGCTCTTTCCGTACAGTTCTAAGATGTTCCTAGAGCTCCCTTTTTCTAAAAACAAACAAGTTTTAAAACTACCCGTTTTCCTCTTTAGGTATCATTCAATCACTTCTTCCATTTTGAATTCTTGACCTCTGGTTACTACCCTGTGCACAACTTCTTGGACACTGTTAGTTCATTACCTTTGTTTGCCACTAGTCTTAAAAGTATTCTTTCTGTATTTGTAGACATGATACCTACCAGGCCCTGCCTGCTCTTACTTTTTCTGATTTCTTCCTGCCTTACTCCATACTCTTTCCTTATTTTTCTCTCAGTAAAATTCTTATTTCTATGGTTTAATGTTTTTTTTTAACTGCTATTTGGATATGATATAGTGGATCCCCTGGGAAAGAGATTTTGAGATTGAAACATGCTTTTAGGCATTTTGTTTGGAAAGGTGGTCCCGGTGGGGGAAAGCCGAGGGAGGGTTTGGATAAGGTGAGACGTTGGGCTGAAAAACGTTGCCCGAAGCTTCAACATTTTATGTGGAGCTTTCAGGTCAGGATAGACTTTAACACTGTCTCTCCTTTGGAAAAGAGAGGTCGAGCCTCGACTACTATCCATGTGCATGCAGATGCCAAGGGGCTATATGTGGGGACACAATGAGAGGGTGACCACCTACAAGCCAAGGAGGGAGGCCTCAGGAGAAACCAAGCCTGCCAACTCCTTGATCTTGTAGCCTCCAGCATTGTTAGAAAATAAATTTTGTTTAAGCTACTCAGCATGTGGTTTATTTTATTTTATTTTTATTGTAGCAGCCCTAGAAAACGACTACAGGAAGTCTGGCTGAATGTATTGCTGATGTGGCCCAAGAGAAAATGCACTGGCATAAATCATCTGACATTGGCCAAGGTGAGGCAAAATGTGTAATATACTTATGATCATGCCTGTGCATAAAAAGCACTCAATAAAATGACCTATCACTTCAATTAATATTACCTTCATTTCAAAGGTGATTAGTGGACTGGGTCGCTAATATGGACCAGGAAGGTAGTGGTCTTGAGTGATCCAGCATTGTCTGAAGGACTATGAAGGACTACTTAAAACAGTGACCCCCAAGAATATAAAATCAACAATGACACTGTTGATTTCCTTTGTTTATAACAAAAATTAGAATACTTTCCCTTCTCTCTGTGTAACTACACTCCCCTGAGGTTCTTAAGAAGTATATTTATGGAGCAGATAAGTGGAGAAGAGCTTTGACTTCTTGTTCAGTCATATGGATACTGAGATGGTTTTAAATAATTTGCAGAATAAGACATGACTGAGGGTACCTCTGCATTTCAAGGGTGATCCCATGTTACTTAGATTGAGGTCAATTGGGAGCCATTTTAATTTTTTCCTATTGATATTTTATTAACAAAAAATTCCTTGGTGGGCCAACAACTGATAAAATGAATTAATTATAACTAATACCAGGAACTAAAAAAAACATTTGGTGGATATTTAAATAATATAATAAGCTTAGACAGAAAAGTATGAGAGATTCCTTATAACTTTGTCTCATTGATGTCAGAAAGCTTCATTATATTATATATCACTTAGAATTAAACTTCTACTAAATACATACTAGAAAAATGAAGGCATGCTACACTGAAACTAATTTAGGTTATTTTCCTATAAACTATTAAATTAAAAATGAATATTACTAAACTAGTACTATCTGATCCCCTACATTCAGGAAAAGTGGGTTTTTCATTTCTTTCCTTAGCAGAAAGAGGCCAGAAGTACCAGGTTTGACCCAATATAATGGACTTTTATTATTAAATTTGTTTGAATTTCAATAAAATAAAACTATTAAATAAATTAAGAAACAATATATGACTTGAATCTTATTTGAGATTACACAACTGCTTCAGATTACCGTATTTGCCGGCGTATAAGACAATTTTTGGCCCAGAAAAATACGTATTTGCCGGAGTATAAGACGACTGGGCGTATAAGACGACCCCCTAACATTTCCACTAAAAATACAGAGTTTGTTATATACTCACCGTATAAGACTACCCCCCACTTGGAGGCATATTTTTCAGGGCCAAAGGGTTGTCTTATACGCCGGCAAATACGGTACATATTTCAGCTACCGTATTTTTCGGACCATAAGACGCACCTTTTCTTCACCAAATAGTGGGAGGAAAAGTGCCTGCGTCTTATGGTCCGAGTTGCAGAGCGGCAGTGGGTCCCCCGGACCTTCCGTGTCCCTGGGGACTGCATATTTGGTGAAGAAAAAGTGCGTCTTATGGTCCGAAAAATACGGTATTTCATTTATTCCTTACTGAAGGCTGGGCTTATCTATTCATTTCCTCTTGCAACTACTAAAGAAGTCATAGCTAAATAATAAATGGTAGTTTAATGCCTCTTCATTACTATCTATTCCATCATTTCAAGCAAAGCACTATAAAAAATTGGAAATATTCCAGTGCCCAAGAAAATTGTAGAATAAGTTTGTGTCTTATCGCATGTGACAAAAGTAATTGAGTAAAATACCTCAGCTAAAGGAATTATTAAATTCCCCCCTTAATAATTCTTTGATTTCAATATGTATCATTTAGTTATTTGTCATGCAAGTTCTGGTATAAAGCTACTAGAGGCCCAGTGCATGAAAATTTATGTACTGGAGGGAGGGTCTCTTAGCCCGGCCTGCCCCTCTCACAGTACGGGAACCCTCAGGGGCAGGATGTGACCTGATGATCAGGGGAAGGCGATGCCCCATCACACCTCTGCTGCTGCCACTGCCGGCAGCACAAGTCTTGGCTGGCCCTGGTTACCTGAGCCTTGGGTGGCCCTGGGCAGCTGGGCAGTCAATATCCAAGGCTTGCCTGTGCCTTGGGCTGTCCCTAGGTGGTTGGGCAGCCAATATCTGAGGCTTGCCTGCACCTTGGGTGTTGTCTGGGTAGCCACCATCCAAGACTTGCCTTGGGCTGGCCTTGGGCAGCTGGATAGATGCCATCTGAGGCTTGCCTGTGCCTCAGGCCAGACCTGGGAAGCTGGGAGGCTGATGGGACTAGAGGACTCCAGAGGCAGGCTCATGGAGGGCCAGGCCTGCCTGGGGGTGGGCCTGGCCTTGCTGTGTGCCTGCTACTCTGGTGAGGCTGAGAGGACTGGGTGCCACCATCATGTGGCTGTGGGTACCACCATCTTTGAGGGTGTGGCAGTCAATAAGCATATTCCCATCTTATTGGCTTTGGGCGCCACCATCTTTGCGATGGCATGAGGGTCAATTAGCATATTCTCCCTTTATTAGATTATTAGATAGGATATAAGTAAGGTCTAAAGGTTTTTGTCCCTGGCTCTAATTCACTTGTTAATAATAGGTAAAATGTGAGAGAAGAAACATCTATGGCAGCCTGTGGCAGAAGAACTAGCCAATCCTGTCATCCTAAGGGGGTTACACTAACTCCTGAGTAGGTTGTAGCATATATATAATGAATAGGATATCTATATTAATAATTAGACCAGACATCTAAATGGCCTGGACAAAGCCGGGGCTGTGAGGGCTGAGGCAAGCTGCAGTGGCTGTGAGGGCCGAGTCCCTTGCACGAATTTTGTGCAGTGGGCCTCCAGTATTATACATAAGATAACATCTATAAGATAGTCTCGCCAATTCTCCAACAAATGGTTCAATCTCTTTAGGAGTTTTATGACATCATAGAGCAATAGTATTAAAAAATAATAGGCAATAAGATTTTTAATCATCATTTCCAACCAGTTCCATTTTGAAAAATTGAGATCATAATAAAGATCAAAATACTTTCTAAATAACAGATGTCTCAGTACAGGTAAATATATATCTACAGATATATATTGGACAACTACCACTAGTTTTAGGATCATCAATTTAAACTTTCTATGCACACTCAGTGAACATTAGAAAAGAAAGATGAAAAATTTAACATTCAATTTCTGATAATATTTTCACCTTGCTGTTAGGTCTATTTGTTTTTATTCACTTTTATTTTACTCTTGGTCTAAGCAAAACACAAAACTTTTCACATAGAAGCTTTTATATACATAAAAATACATTTAACATCCTATTTTTTCTGGAAGGAAATCATACAAATTATGTAGCATAAACCATTAAATTAGTTTTCCTCTGGTGCCAGAAGGACAAATTGTTTGCTATCAAAGTATCACAAAGCATCATTTAATTTTTTTATTTTTTAAAAAAGCAAGCCATTTACTCTCAAATACTAAGTTAATTTAATATAGAATTTTCTATTTGAACCATAAAATTTAAAAGTTAAAATACATTATTTCATATAAACTTAGAATTATAAGATTTTTTTCATAATTCAAGTTTATAAAATTATTCTTGGCATATACATAATGACAAAATATGGTTAGAAAAGTGAAGATTGGTTACTTGTAAAAAAGTGTCAATTTGGAGACATCAAGCATTGTGAGCCTTGTGCATTTTTACATTTGTTTTCTATGTTTTTACTTTATTAACCTACAAGATCTGTCTCATCATTTTTTAAAGAAATTATTTTGAGAGTCTTGAATTAAGGTAACACTATTAGAAAATAGATATAAACCCATGATGTATTAGAAAAGAGATACAAACCCATAATGCTCTGTAATCCATTATCCCAAACCTATCAGGTTACATTTATCATCTTACTAGAGGCCAGGTGCATGAAATTCGTGCACTCAGGAGGAGTTCCCTCACCCCAGTCTGCTCCCTCTTGCAGTCAAGGTGCCATTGAGGGCTGTCTGACTGCCACGGAGGTGGGAGATGCTCTTGCCACCACTTCTGTGCTCACCAACCATGAGCCCGGCTTTTGGCTAAGTGTTGCTCCCCCTGTGGGAGCACACTGACCACCAGGGGGCAACTCCTGCAATGAGCCTCAAGTGATCAGCACACATCATAGCAACCGGTAGTTCTGCCATACAGTCTATTTGCATATTAGCCTTTTATTATATAGGATTGTTTCTATGGGTCAGGAGTCCAGGCATGACTTAGCTGAGTGCTTGTTAATTCTCATATGGTTGCAGTCAAGCTGTGGGCTGAGACTAAGGTTCAACTTCAGAGAGGATCCACTTCCAAGCTCACCATGTGGTTGTTTTCAGGTCTTTGACCCTGGCCTAGTGGGTCTCTCTATGGGGCTGCCTCATGACAAGTCAGTTCGAGTCCCACAGGGTAAGTGGCTCAAGAGAGAATAAGAGTGTAACCAAGGCAGAGTCAAAGTCTTCTTATAACCTAATCTATAAAAGACATCTTATCACATCTGCTGTATACTGTTAATTAGAAACAAGTTAGTAAATCCAGCCCACAGTAATGGCAGGGGATTATACAAAGGGATGACTACAAGCATGTGGGGATCACTCATTTTAGAAGTTGCCTTCATTTAAGGAGCTTATCCTATGGATCTCAACATTAGATATCTTGGTACTTAATTATTCTCATAGAATAATGTTTACTTAATGTATTAATTAAAGAATAAATATATATTTTATACTACAATATTTTGTATGGTAAGCATCACATATAAAGAGATTTTGTCTCTGCAATATCATATGCACAGTTACTCACAAGTTACATAAGAAAGAAGAGAAGCATCACACAGATGCTTTCAATCAGTTTTGTCCTATTTCATTTGTGTCTAAACCTTCCACATCATTCTACTATGGTTGAATGACTTAGAGAAATAATAGTTTTTTTCCTAATATTTCCCCTCATCCCATCAAGGCAATAGTCACACATTATCATCTTGGTATTTAGAGGAGAATGGGCATTGTAAATGGAAGAAGCTGAGTAGGTGTGTTGGGAATACATGCTGGGAACAATGACTGATACTAATTTCTCAATCTGTGTAGAAGGTCATGAAATGGAATATGATATTCAATGACTAAAAAAAAAAGAAATGTGGTATTTCTTGCACATCTGAGATTGTAGTTTCTGTTCAGACCCACATGGAATTTTAAACCTGGAACTTGCTTAGCATTTTAATCTAAACAAGAGGGAATTATAGACACTGGTTCTATAACAAAAGCTACTTTGGGAAAATGAAAAGTTTCAGCTACAGAATGATTAAAAAACATGAAGTTGCCCTCTCTAGTTTCTCCTCCTCCTCTTCTTTCTTTATAAAAACAAACAAACAAAAAAACATAAAAAACTGTTCCTTTTTTATAAAACTTATTTCTTCAATATAGTGTGTGACTTGAGGAATGATATTTTATCTGAAAACATATCATAATTTTACTCTTTGGGAAATTATGGAGTATAAAATTCTTGAAACTGACCTGGGAATTAGAGTGGATATAACAATAATGTGTTTTGAGCTTTTCATTTAAATAACAAATAGTTTCCATACAATTACAGCAATTATAATATTTTATGGTTATATGATTATCCAACCATTTCAGATGCTGGATTTACATAAAATCTCTCCCCTGTGGAATGTTTAGATTGTGCAATTTATTTTGAAAGTGTTGACTGGCACATTAGGAAGGGTAAGTGTGAGTCTGCATGATGGTCAGGTATCAGTCTTTAATGTTTCTGAGAAAAATTCAAATATAATGTGTTTCTGTAAGTGGGTGTGCTTTTTTTGACCTCAAGTAGATTTTCTATGATTATGTAGATTTAATTTACCCAATCTATTCCTTTGGTGAACCACAGAGTATAAATTAAGAAAGCGAGGTATTAAATCTCAAATAAAATGAAAATAAAAATGCTGTAGGATTCTCCTTTATATCAAATCTAACTTCACATGAAATTTGTAAGTGTGAGGTAAAAAAAGAGAATAATTTATTACAGTAAATACAGACACATGCCAGAGACAAATCTGAACAACTTTTCCACCTTATATTCCAAAAAAGGCTACACAATATTGGTTAATATGAAACCAATACATTCCAAGGAAGGAATGATATCAGCTTTTAAAAGACTTGCTCTAAGGATCTCTAGAATGAGGGTTCTGTTTTGAAAGTATGTATAAATGTACTCCAAGGAGTGATGCTATGAATTCTGTTGACTTTTCATCATTGTTAATAATGACAATGTTTAATTCAAAATACTATGAAAAATACCATTTAATGAAAATCAATAAAATGAAATCAAATTGTAAACTCAACTTACAATACAGTTAACAATTGTTCACTACCTAGCTCCCCTAAGAATGAGGCACATCTCTCTCTCTTTCTTTGTTTTCCCAGGCAAGGTTCAACACAGGGCATGTAACAGGCACCAGATAAATATTTAGTGAAATCAAGAAATAAAACTGGCACCACAGGAGGTCTAGAATTGTGTAAAAAGCTCTAGAATTGTGTAAATCTGGAGAGTTTCAACTGCCATTTGTGAGGTCTTTCTGGTTACAAACAGAGGATTCCGCATTTTAGAGGTTTTATCCTATTTCATTGTCATCCTGTATAGAATAGGCATCATTATCCCCATTTTAATGACAAGGAAGCTTTGATCCAATTAACTAACTATTTTCAAATATGCAGTAAAATTAGTGAAGTATCTATTCACAAAAAGAAAGTAACAGCATAGCTGCACACTAAGTTTAAAAAGAGATTCAAATGTTCTCTCTTAGTCTGTTCATGCTGCTATAACAAAATACCATAGGTTTGTGGACAAAAAAACAACAGAAATGTATTTCTTCTGTTTCTGGAGGCTGGGAAGTTCAAGATTAAGGTGGTTGGTAGACTGGGTGTCTGGTGAGAACTTGCTTCCTGATTCATAGACAGCTGTCTTTCTCCCGTGTCCTCACAAGGCAGAGAGGATAGGCAGCTTCTTTTACGAGGACTCTGTCCTCATGACTCACTCACCTCCAGAAGGTTCCATTTAAAAATAACATCACACTGAGATTTAAATTCCAAAATAAGAGTTTGGTGAGCACATGAACATTCAGCTTATGGCAAAGTCTACCCAGGTCTAAGCCAGAATACACCATGTTGCCCAATACATAGGGTCCTTTTCTTTTCTGTAGGCATTATAATCTCAATAAATAACCAGTTTTCTCCTCTTATTTTTTAATACTATAAAATATTTCCTCTATGTAGCATGTAGTAAGCCTTTAGATGTTTACTAGGAGGCTGAGAGTTGGAACATAAAATAATGCCATCTATACACATAAATCAAACATGGACAAGTTCAGACTAAATAATACTGGGTAGGTGGCACAACTAAATTACTTATTTAATCTTGTATGAGAGCCTTTCACTGTTTAGAAATTACTTCCCTTCTCCTATATTTGATTAAACCAAATTAGAACTAAACTCTTTTAGAATTACAAATTTTCTTGGTCCTGAAAATTTTCTTGGTCCATATGCATGCCAGTAGCTGGGCCTTGACAAAAGGTCAGGAACTAAGCTTTGAGGCACCTATTCTAAACACTAATCCCATTTACCCAAAGATGTCAGTAAGAAAATGTGCTTCTTGTTTCCCTGTCTCAAATAAAAAATAAAGTATGAATTGGGAAAAAGATAGGAGAGGACACCTCAACGCAAAGCCATTGTAATATCAGGATTTAACATTCTCTTTCATTTTGAAATATTTAGTTTTTTAAACATGCACCTAACACAGAAGTCCTAAAACTATATTATTAACACTATATTACAAAAAGTGATGCTTAATATGAGTGTTATTTGTGTACACAGAACTAGTGAAAATGCTTCCATTAGTTGGTCATATCTTTAAACAACTATGGAGAAAGCTAAACACACACACACACACACACACACACACAAACACACACACACACACACACAAAACCCTACCTATTTATTCTTCTATATAACTTTGTGTATATTACTACTTCTTTTCATCATATTTACCTGAATTAGTTATGTGTGTTGATGAACTTTCATTTAATTCTCTGTGGGCTGATTAATGAATTACATATCTATCAGGAAATTATTAAAACATGATTTTAACTGTTCCAACACTATTACAAAGACACCAAGGAAGTCTTACAAATCTGCCTCTTGAATTATTTCTGGGATCCTAAATAAAAACCCTTCTTAAACATTTGTATTACAGGTGCACATTATGTAAATTTAAACTCCCCTTAACACAGCATCAACAAGAGATGATAGTCCTACATCATCTTTTCTTACCACATTTATTGTCCTCTATGTTAAAGACAGGACACACAGGGTAGATAGGGTTCTTCCACATCATCTTTTAAAACCTCTTCTTCAAAGAAAATTGCAGAGAGACAGAGTCTGGTCTATATTGTTTCTTGTGCACTGGGACAAATCTATTCCACATAATTACAAAAATGTCTTTTCTGAACTCCTTATACCTCTCAAAAAACATACTGAAGTCTGACTTTGGGGAACAAAAATGGGCCTATCATACAGTATTGCTTAAAGACTATAAAACTTAAAATCTACCTTGAGGTGCCTATATGCCTCCACTTTGCAAATATTCAGCATTCCCCATTGATGAGATATTGGAAAGAGGGTAATGAAGATTAACTTCCTAATAATGACCTGGAGACTAATACATGCAGGGAGAGACTTTTAAAATATTTTTTCAGACATAAATGTACTGGCACCTCCTGTTTACTAGATAAAAAATGAAACAAAACAAAAGTATTAAGTAATTATCAGGATTTTCTTTCCCTCCTTTTCATTTCTCAAATTCAGGTAGCTACTGGCTTATTAGGAATTATTTTAAGTATGGCTAGATATGTAAAAAATCAGTGTGGACATTTGTTGCTCTTCTGAAGCACTTCCAGAATCTGCTTTTTTATAAATAACTGTTCTGAATGTGCCTTAAAAGACTAGCTAAACCTTAATCATTCGTTTTCTTTCAACCATTTACTACTCGTATGAGTGGGTAGAGAAATTGTTCAAAGAGTTCAACTGTTGAGAAGCATGGAACGTCTCCAGTGACCTTGAAATATCTGGAGCTTCAATTTAGATTTACCATATGTCAGCCCTTCTGAAAATGAGTGAACTTCTTCAGTGAAATAAAATAATACAATAAAAATTCGTTCTGTTTAATGAAGAGCGACTCTGCAATGATCATTGGTTCTGCTAAGAAGTACCATTGAGCAATAATTCAGCTTCATATGCTAGAACCAGAATCCTTTTGTTCAAGTCCTAGCTCTGCCATCTAGTTGGCTCTATGCCCTTGATAACATATTTTATTACTGCCTCAATTTCTCATATGAATACTTAATGTGAATTCCTCACATTTCATGCTATTGTTTAAGCACTCTAAATTAAGTCACATAATTCAGAAGACAGTGCTAAAATATAGGACTTTACAGACCAGGAAACTCAGACCCTGAAGTTGTAAGTTAAGTTGTGGGTGTCATATAAGTGTTAAATGGAATAGCAGGGATTCAACCCAAGCAACTAGTCTGGGGCAGAGTATGTGGTCTCTTGACTTCTGTATTTCCTACCTCTCAGGCTCTTGTTATAGATCAGACATAAAATGAATTCCTATGAGTTTGTTTTCATTTTGAATTGCTAATTTGGTTGTTACTTTTTTGTTTTATATTCCATATACAAGTTAAATCATATGGATATTGTCCTTTTCCATCTGACTTGGTTCACTTAGTATAATATCCTCCAGTTCATCCATGCTATCACAAATAACAATATTTCATCTTCTTAATGGCCAAGTAGTACTCCACTGGGTGTATATGCCATCTATTCCTTATCAGAGATGCAAACAACAGAATGATAATTACCAGAGGGGAAGAGGGGAAGGGAGGGTGAAATGGGTAAAAGGGGTCAAGTAACAGAAGAACACTAGACTTTTGGTGATAAACATGCAATAGAGTATATAGATATCAAATTATAATATTGTACAACTAAATTGTATATGTTATTACCCAATATTGCATTAGTAAGTAAAAAAATAGAAAAAAATAAAAAAGACATCCAGCATTTATTTATAAAAATAATGCCTACTTGGCCTTCTATAAGGTAGTTTTCTCTCTTTCTCTCTCTCTCTCTCTCTCTCTCTCTCTCTCTCTCTCTCTCTCTCTCTCTCTTTCTTTCTCTCTCTCTCTCTAAATTTTATTCAATTATACACTAAATAAATTGGAAATGTTATGAGCCATTTTATTCTATAATATGTTACAATTTGAAACAGTTTACACATTAACAGAATGAAAAAGTATAATAAAATATCTAAAGTACCAATAAAAAGTTAGCCATTTTCTCATTGACTGAACTTGATATTGAAAATAAGTAAGGGAGTCATGCTAATAAAAACCCCTAGTGACCCTGCCATAATGGTTAAGAAATATTCATGTATAAATCCTGAGACTTGAAGAGAAAGGCTTATATAATGAAAAAAAGATAGGCTCTGGAATCAAACTGATTTAGGCTCCAATCATTTGTTCAAGTTTAAAAGGCACCAATTTATTCATTTACTTTTAATATGTTTATTAACGTCAGAGAGGAAGGGAGAGGGAGAGAAATAGAAACATCAATGATGAGAGAGAATTATTGATCATCTGCATCCTGCACAGCCCACACTGGGGACTGAGTCTACAACTCGGGCATGTACCCTGACAGGGAATTGAACCATGACCTCCTGGTTCCTAGGTTGACACTCAACCACTGAGCTACACTGGCTGGCCTAGGCTCCAATCTTAATTTACTAGTTGTGTAACCTGGGAAAATTATACAACCTAAGTGAGACTTGGTTTCCTCACCTGTAAAACTGGATTAACCTTTAAGTGATAAATAAAACTGATAGATTAAATGAACTAAGGTTTAGTAGAAAACATAAAGAATATAGAATTGATGTTAAATATATATCACAGTCACACACAAAAACATACTGACAATGTCATACATTTCAATAAACACAAAATAAATGATATGATCCATGTGGCAATAGTTATTTTGTAATAGACAAATGAAAAGAAAAGAAAGAAAAAGAGAAAGAAACTGGTATAGTGAAGCCCTACATGTCTCTCCTTAAAATTCTTTCTGGAATTTTCTTTGTTCTCTCTTTTCTTCCACCGTTTTTCATCTTTCCAGAGCCTTAATCTTTTGTTTAAATGTAGTTGGGAATCACAGACATGGATCGAGCTTTAAAACTAAAAAAATTAAACTGTGGAGTTGATGTTGATTGCAGATCACATTGGCTGACTGAATAGTTTGTTTACTCTTTGCAGCACTGACTGGTAACAAAACACCCAGTGCAAGCTCAGAGCCTCTTAGTTGCTTCTGGGGAACAATGTCCTCCTTAATACGCCCAGTTATGAAGGCATTTGAAGAAAAAACAATCCCAGGTAATCTGTTCTCAATTCTGTGGCACCCACAGACAACTTTATTTACTTTCTTGCCTAATTTGCTTTGACCAAATTAATATATTTTCAGGTGTTAAATTAACCACCAGAGGGAGCTATACAATGTCATCAATATATTTTTTCAAAGGATGCTGATAGTGGAAATGAAACCAATTAAATGTTTTATCTATAGTACTCAGGATCCAAAATGAAGGCATTGATAGTTTATATAAAATACTAAATGCACACAAATACAACAATTATGATTTTTTTATTGCTCTGTTTCCCAGTTCATTCAAAAGAGAGTCTCCCAAAGTAATATTTTATAGTTGCATAAATGAGAGATTTCTGGAAAGAGGAACTATATAAGAAAATATTACTTTTAATTTGGATATTCAGTGGAAAAAAATACATCTTTAAAAGAACAAGTGCTGATGAAAGAGATCCTACAATGGCTGTTAGAACGAAATAGATATCTACATTTCCTACTCCTTTAAGTGGTGTTACAAAAAATAAAAATAAAAGAATTATTCGCTCTCATTATGGACAACGTCTATGACAGAGGGGAGAGTTGGCAGAGAGAAAGACGCTTAGGGATGCATTCCACATGATTCCACCCCTTTCCCCCATCCATACCTTATACAGTCTCTCATCTAACCTTTCCCTTCCTCCCACATGCAAACAACCACTTTAGGGATGTTGTAGACATAGGTTTGGTGCGTTCTTTGCTACCAACATGTAGCACCACAAGGTATGTGATCGGGCAGCTACATCCCCGAACAGTTGTTTTCTGTCACTCATAGACTGCTCCCCTCCCTTTTCTCAGTTGAAGCCTAGGCTCAATACTGTAAAATCTGTGGAGAGGACCTACCTGCCACCCCACAGGCTCCTGCAGCAATGCGGCCATCCAGTTCTGTAAGCCGGCATGGAAGGAGAAATGGATACAAAGTTCCATCTCTTGTCTGATGGGCCACCCTGATTATGAAAAACAAGAAAGAACAGGAAATAATTTCACACAAGAATATAAATCTTTTTTTATTAAAAGAGATGCCATGTATTAACCAAAAACAGATTTGTAAGACACCCTTAAAAATGATCTCTACTGAAATTGTATTCCTATAATTAAGGGGGAATAAAAAACAGCCCATGCTAGGCATTCCTTATCTCACTAAAAATAAATATATTATTTTAATTTTTTTAAAAGTTTTAAAACAATATAGAAGAAAAATAACTGTAATAATACTATTTGAAAAGGGGTAAATGTTTAATTTCAATATCTTTTGTTAGACTAAATGTACAAGTTTGATGACTTATTAAAATTACAAGCTATACTGATTACATAAATCTCTAGTTACAAGTAAATCACAAAATTATATCTTATAAAGCCTTCAAAGCAGAAGATCATTCTTCAGTATAATTCGTAAATAATTAGCTGGGACTCAAGAGTAAAAGTAAAATGGCATTCACATTCATAACAACAAAACCATTTTTTTCTTAAAATAAATAAAACAGTATGATAGTTTCTGCAAAAGTAAAGTGAAAACTGCAGTGAATGTGTAACTGGGTGTATTTTTTTTAATAAAGAAATCAGTTTTTCTAACTACATCGCCCAGATTTACATACTGTTATTACAAGTTTTATTTCACTCTTTTTACTTCCAGTTTTAAGTATGACTGACAAAATTTACCTACATTTAAATATAAAATGTGATATTTTGATATTCTTACACATTGTGCAATGATTATAGCACAAGCTAATTAATGAATATATCACCTCCTATAGTTGCCAATTTATGTGTGCTTTTGAACAATTAAGATCTACTTTGTTAGTTTCAAATATACAATAGCGTATTATTAACTGTAATCACTATGCTGTATATTAAAATCTAGATTATATTCATCCTGCATACACAAAACTTTGTACCCTTTGACCAAAAGGTCCCCATTCCTCTACCTTACCCCCACCAAACACTCTGCTTGTATGCATTTGAATTTTGAAGATTCCACATATAAGTGAGATCATGCATTTTTTGTCTCTCTGTGACTAGCTTGTTCCAATTAGAATAATGTCCTCCAGTTTAATCCATGTTCTTGCTAATGGTAGAATGTCCTTCTTTTAAAAAGCTAAATCCATCATATATTTAGCATTTTGTTTTGCCTATTCATACAGTGACAAACAAGTAGGTTAATCCCATATCGTAGTTCTTGTGAATAATACTACAATAAGCCAGGGAGTACAGGTATGTTTCAGAGGAATTCCCACGGGTAGCCATCTGGTCTGGGGATTTTCTTAGTTGGGAGGATTTTTATTACTGATTCAATTTCTTTACTTGTTATTGGTTTTTTCAGATTCTTTCTTTATAGTTCAGTCTTGGAGGTTGTATATTTCTAGGAACTTGTTCATGTGATGTCTCCTCTTTAAGTTGAATCTTTTTTTTCTTTTCTTGTTTTGGTCTTGGTTAGACTAGTTGAAGATTAGTCAATTTTGTTCAAATTTTAAAAAAACCTAGTTGCATTGATATTTGCTATTGTTTTTCTAGTCTCTATTTCATTTATTTTTGTACTAATATTTTTTCCTCCTGGTAATTTCATGCTTAGTTTGTTCTTTTTCTAGTTCCTTGAAGTGTAAAGTTAGGTAGTATATTTCAGTTTTTTTCCCCTTAACATAAACATTTATCATTGTAAACTTTCTTCTTGGAATTGCTTTTGCTGCACTCCATAAGTTTTGGTAAGTTATATTTTCATTTTTTTTAAAGTCTGTGTCTCTTAACTTTATCAGCTATGCTATTTTTGGGTCACGTGTCTGTTTCTTCACACTTAGTATGAAGTTAATTATCCAATTTTTATTGTTTTTCTTATTGGGATGTCAAATTTTCTCATAATTTAACATTGCTCCATTAGTTCAACTAAGTACCCTGTTTCCCCGAAAATAAGACAGTGTCTTATATTAATCTTTGCTCCCAAAGATGTGCTACGTCTTATTTTCAGGGGATGACTTATTTTTCCATGAAGAAGAATACGGTACACATTTATTGTTAAATGAAAATAAAGGAAATTTATTACCTGTATATGGTACGGTAGTAGGGTAGTTGTCAACACAAACCAGACAAACTGTGAATCCTACAGTATCAAAAATTTACTCATTTATTCAATGACAATCATGTCATCATCTTCTGGAACATCATCATAACAATTCAATTCCTGAATTTCCTGGTGAATTTCTTGTGACTCCAATTCTTTCAGAATCAGTGGACCAAATCTCTCATGTTTAGCAATAGCACTATCTTTAAATGAGTACTTCTTGTCAAGATAGCCTGCTTACAGTGCATTTGCAATGCAACTGTCAGTGATTTTCTCCCATGAATTCTTCACCCAAGTCACAACTTCTTGCAGTTTAGGTTTCACAAAGTTTTCACGCTGATTTCTGTCTATTCTATTTTCATTGTGGTCATTAATTTCCATGTGCAAATTGTCTTTGAATGGCTTCTTTATTGCAATATCAAGAGTCTGGAGATAGGCCGTCATTCCTGCGGGAATCATTATCTGATCTATTTTTCTTTCGTGAAGAAATATCTTCATGTCTTTAGTGTAGTGAGTGCTAGCTGTGTCCCAGACTAGCAGACCTCTTTGGCTCCCTCGCAAAACAAGCAGCAGCATTACATCGACCCACTTCCTTATAACTGCTTGTGTGGCCCACGCCTTTTCAGTTTCAAGAATAAAAACGCCCAAAACACGTTCAATCTTTTCCTTCTTGCCCTTAGAAATGATTAAAGGTGGGATTTTAGTGCCATCCAGACCAATTGCCAAAATACAGGAAACACGTGCACTTTCATAAGCAGTGGAGGGAATGTACACTAAGGAGGCACCCTGCTGTTCAATTGTTGTTTGAGATGATTGGCCCATAAACACTGCAGTTTCATCCATAGCAATCATGTTGGAAAGATTGTATTTAGAGAAGTCAGCATCATCAATAAAGGATTTGAATGCAAGTGCTTGCTTAATAACTTGAGTATTTTCCAACCTAAACAATGTTGTAGATTTTCTTAAAGACAGTTCACTTCACTGAAGGAAATTATCCAGCCAGTGTTGTGATGCTTTGAAGTCTTTGGGGGCTATGTCAAACTGTGGTGCCATTACAAGGGCAAATTCTTGAATCTGAGCCCTATTCACAACCAAAGCCTTTGCTCTCCTGTCAACAACCCATTCACAGATCAGGTTTTCCAGCTCGGAAAATAATGGTTGCGGACTTGATCCACACTTGCGCTTTTTAGCATTTCCCTTGTCCACTTGTTCAATGAGGTTACCATACTCTGCTCGCCATTTTCAGACCAATCGGAAACTCAACATCTTCTCTTTGCAGAAAGCAGTAAGATTTTGACCCCAAGAGTCTTCCACGATTCCTTTCTTGTACTCCACGGAGTAGCTTTTTCTTTTTTGCGCCCATTTCTAGGGGTAAAAAAGAAGAATTGAGGTATCAAGGTGGGGGGAGGGGGATCACTTAAAATGACATGGGGGGATCGGAGGGGGGAATCAAAATGGCACAGGAGAATCAAAGGGGGGATTACCATTTTAGTAACCCCTTTTGATCCTCCTGTGTCATGTTGATTGATTGTCCCCTCTGATCCTCCTGTGTCATTTTAAGTGATCCCCCTCCCTCCACCCCTGGCCACTGAACACCTTCACCAGACATCCCCCCCCCTACCCCTTTATCAGACATTTATCCCCTGGGGCCTGCCTGGGGACTGTCATTGGGCTTGCTGGGGCCTGGATCTGGGCTGGAGCAGGGTCTGCCACTGACTGAGAACCTTCAGTCATCATGAAGGCAGCCGTGAGCATCAGGTAGTGTCACCAGAGACAGACCAGCACTTACCACCTTCGCTGTGTCCCATCCACTCTAATCCTCCTGTTCTCCCATACACATCTGCAAAAGTCTCCTCCTCTGACCTCTGCTCTGTCTCCACACAGCAGTGACACCAGGACTCCATGTAACATCACTGGTTGCTAGATGCCAGTCGGGGCAGCCCTAGCGACCAGTTTATGGTAAATTAATTTTCATTCTGAGACAGAGCCTGGGGGCCTTATTTTTAGGAGGATGCCTTATATTTCACTCAGAAGGAAACCTGTAAGTAAGTCTTATTTTCAGAGGATGTTTTATTTTCAGGGAAACATGGTAGGTTAGTATTTTTATTTCCATTTTTGTTTGTCTCGCTATATTTTTTTTATTTCCCTTTTGATTTCTTCTGTGACGCACTGTTTGTTCAGGAGTATATGTAATTTTCACATATCTACGAATTTTCTATTTTTCTTCCTACTATTGATTTCTAGTTTTATTTCATATGATCAGAAAATATATTTGGTATGATAGGAATTTTTTATAAATTTAAGAGTTATTTTATAACATAACATAATATAAATTTATCCTGAAGAATGTTCTGTGTGTGCTTGAAAAGAATATATTCTGCTACTGTTGGATAGAATGTTCTGTATATATAAATTAAGTCTATTTGAACTATGGTGTTATTCAAGTCCATTGCTTCTTATTGGTTTTCTCTCTAGACAATCAATCCATTGTTCATAGTAGGGTATTAATTTATTACTCTATTATTGTATTACTGTCTATTCTCTCTTCAGTTCTGTTTGTATTTGTTTTATATCTTTTGGTGCTCCAGTAATAGGTGCCTATGTATTTACAGTTGTTAAAATATTCTCTTGATGTATTGACTTCTTTATCATTATAAAATTACCTTATTTGTCTCTGTGACAGATTTTGAATTTTTTCTGATGCAAGTATGGCTACCCTTTTGGTTTCCATTTATATGGAATACATCATCTATTGCCTCACTTCCAACCAATGTGTGTCCTTAAAGTTAGAGTGAGTCTCTTGTACAAAGCTGATTGTTGAATCTGCTTTTACTTTTTTTTAATGGATTCAGCCACTGCTGTCTTTTGTGATAAATTAATCCATTAACATTTAAAGTGATTGCTGAGCTCTGGCCAGGTGGCTAGGGTGGTTGGAGCATTGTCCCATACACTAAAAGGTTGTCGATATTCCCAGTCCAGGCACACTTGGTATGATCCCCTGTCAGGGCATGTGCAGAAGGCAAACAATCCATGTTTTTCCCTCACACCTCTGTATTTTTCTCTCTTCCTCTCTCTGAAATCAATGGACATATCCTCAGGTAAGAATAAAAAAGAATAATAAAAGTCCTTATTGTAGGTAAGGACTTAATATTGTGATTTTATTGGTTTCTCTTTGTAGTTCCTTTGTCCTTCTTCTCTTGAATTTCTTTGTGATACGTTGATTTTTTATAGAAGTATACTTGAATTCTTTATCTTTTTCATCTATCTACTAGAAGTTTCTTCTTTTTTGTTGCCATGAGATTTACCTATAACATCTTATGGTTAAAACAGTCTATTTTAAACTGTTAGCTACTTAACTTCTACCACATAAAAACCCCTACACTCTACTTCTCCTCACATGTTAGGCTATTTAAGTCAAAATTTACATATTTTCATATTATGCAAACTTTAAAAATAATGTAGCTATAGGTATTTTAATATTTTTGTTTTTTAATTTTTTTGCCTTTTTAATTTTTATTTTAAAAAAATTGTTGAAAGTATTACGTATGTCTCCTTCCCGCCCATGGACCTCTCCTCACCCGCTCCTGCCCCCCAGCACAGGCCCCTACCCCTAATCGTCTGTGTCCATTGGTCATGCTCATATGCATGGATATAAGTAATTTGGTTGATCTCTTACCCTATCCCACCCTCTACTGCCTTCCCTCTGAGGTTTCATGGCCTATCCGATGCTTCTATGTCTCTGGATCTATTTTTTGTTCATCAGTTTATGTTGTTCTTTATAGTCCACAAATGAGTGAGATCGTGTGATATGTATCTTTCTCTGATGGGTTTATTTCGCTTAGCATCATGTCCTCCAGGCTCATCTGTGCTGTTGCGAATGGTAAGAGTTCTTTTTTACAGCAGCATAATATTTCATTATGTAGATGTACCAGAGTTTTTAAATCCACTCCTCTGCTGATGGGCACTTAGGCTATTTCCAAATCTTGGCTATTGTAAATTGTGCTGCTATGGACATAGGAATGCATATATTCTTTCTGATTGGTGTTTCTGATTTCTTAGAAGTGGGATTACTGGGTCAAATAGGAATTCCATTTCAATTTTTTGAGGAAATACCATACTGTTTTCCACATTATAATTAAACTTTTGCATTATAATTAAAAGTTATTTACACACCATCATTATAATATTAGACTATACTAGATTTTATTTTATATTACCTTTACCAGTGAGTTTTTTTTTATGTTTTCATATGTTTTTATGTTGTGTTTTAGAGACCTTTTGTTTTTTCCCCCAGAATTATTTTTTTATTTTTAATTTATTTTTTTATTAACTTATTATCTGTGTACATATATTACCACTGCCCCCCCCAAACATTCCCTCCCTCCCCAGAGTTTTGTGTCCACTGGTTATACACATATGCACGTGTACAAGTCCTTCGGTTGATCTCTTATCTCCTCCATATTTCCCTCCCCTCCCCACTGTAATTAGACAGTCTGCTTGTTGCTTTACTATCACTATATCTATCTTATGGTTCATCAGTTTATAATGTTCTTTATTATCCATAAATGAGTGAGGTCATGTGGTGTTTCTCTTTCATTGACTGGCTTATTTCACTCAGGATGATGTTCTCCAATTCCATCCAGGTTGCTGCAAATGATGAGAATTCCTTCGTTTTTATGGCAGCACAGTATTCCATTGTGCAGATGTACCATAGTTTTTTGATCCAATCATCTGCTGATGGATACTTAGGCTGTTTTCAAATCCTAGCTATTGTAAATTGTGCTGCTGTGAACATAGGGGTGCATATATCCTTTCTGATTGGTGTTCCTATTTTCTTGGGATATATTCCTAGGAGTGGGATTACTGGGTCAAATGGGAGTTCCATTTTCAGTTTTTTGAGGAAACTCAATACTGTTCTCCACAGTGGTTGCACCAGTCTGCATTCCCACCAGCAGTGCACGAGGGTTCCTTTTTCTCCACAACCTCGCCAACACTTATCGTTTGTTGATTTGTTAATGTTGGCCATTCTGACAGGTGTGAGATGGTATCGCATTGTTGTTTTGATTTGCATCTCTCAGATAAGTAGTGACTTTTGCAGGTTTTCATGTGCCTCTTGGCTTTCCTTCTGTCTTCTTTTGAGAAGATTCTATTTAGTTCCATTGCCCAATTTTTAATTGGCACATTTATTTTCCTTTTATTGAGTTGAATAAGCTATTTGTAGATGTTGGAGATTAAACCTTTATCAGTAATATCATTTGCAAATATGTTCTCCCATACAGTGGGCTTTCTTGTTGTTTTGTTGATGGTTTCTTTTGCTGTGAAAAAACTTTTTATTTTGATGTAGTCCCATTTGTTTATTTTCTCTTTAGCTTCCATTGCCCTAGGGGCAGTATCAGTGAAGAAGTTCTTTTGGCATATGTTTGAGATTTTGCTGCCTATGGATGCCTCTAGTATTTTTATGGTTTCCTGTCTTATGTTTAAGTCCTGTATCCATTTTGAATTTATTTTTGTGTATGGAATAAGTTGGTGATCTAGTATTTCTTGTAAGGCAGGTCTAATGGTGATAAAACTCCTCAGCTTTTGTGTGTCTGGGAAAGTCTTTTTCCCCTTCATTTGTGAAGTGTAGCTTTGCTGGGTAGAATTATTATTGAGGCATTTTTTTCTTCATTACTTTGATATATCATCCTACAAAAGATAGTGCTTACTACATGTATCTAATAGAAAAGAAAATGGAAGTGAACTAAAAAAAAAATAGGTTTTAAATTAGGAATATCAAGGAGGAATGAAGGGGATCCTGATGGAGGTAAATAATGCAGACAAAAGCCTAATATGCTAAGTGTTTGACTATTCGGCTGGTTGACCAGTCACTATGACATGCACTGACCACCAGAGAGCAGATGCTCTGACTGGTAGCTTGGCTTGCTGCTGGAGTCTAGCTGATCAGACTGGGTGTAATGGGTTGTACACACCCTGAAGCTCTCCCATAGTCCCTCCCCATCCTGATGGTGCACCGGTGGGGTCCCCCGGCCTAGCCTGCGCCCTCTCACAGTCTAGGACCCCTTGGGGGATGTGAGAGAACCACTTTGACCCAATTCCCACAGGACAGGCTGAGGGATTCCACTAGTGCACAAATCCGTGCACCAGGCCTCCATCAGAAGAATCCCTGCTTCTTTTGTTGTCTATCATTTTTTTTTCCAGATTAGGTTATGAAAATACACATACTGCAAAAAGAAATGTAACTATGAAATTAGTTAGCCTTATTATAGACTTGTAAACTATATATGTAGGAGAAGAAAGGATTAAAAATAGACATGACTCTGATTATACTGTTAACCATATTTTTAAGATTATCAGACAGGGATTATAATGCTTTAACTAATGAATTTATGAAAATATGGTACCTTTGTGTAGTTATAATAACTATAATTTAGACAGAATGTTAGTATGTATTATATATTTCTACATATGATATGGCATTTGGTTCTCACATTAAGCTTAAAAGTTCAACATTGTTATTTACATTTCACAAATGAAAAAAAATAGTCTAGAGAATTTTAAAAAATAATACCAATGATATATTTAGTATTTTTTAACTTTGGTATTTAAACCTGAATTTTACCTCTTTACTTCCTAGAACTTAAAAAGTTAATGATGTATATATTCTTCTCTAAGGAGGAAAATACTTTTGTCTTCTATATATTTTTAATTTATCATTTAAATAATGCTCATGATAAATCATATCATTTCTTATAAATAAATTATTACTATATATTTTTATGTATTACACTTTCTGCTAGGTCTTTTATACTTATACATGTATACACACTCCATAAAGTAAATACTACGGTCCACCTAGACTAATTGTCAGCTACCCCCCCAAAAGAGATTCTCATTTTACCTAATATTCCTATCCTGGATGACATTAAACTAGTTCTAGTCTCAGTGACTGGGACATGTATTTTAAGTTATCTGAATCTATTTTACAAATGTAATAATATAGCAATCAGTACACACTCCCTGAAAATAAAAACACCACTAATATTTAACATGCCCCAACTATTTATCTGTTTCTTGTAGCCTACATATTACATGTAGACTGGCTCCTTAAGAAGATGTGGACCAGGTAAAGAAAAAAAAATGAGAGACTTGTCCAATAGATAAGGGCATTTCTTCATTAACATATTTCGAGTAACTCTAACTTCCCATGTAAATTTCATATCTCACTGTCTTTCATTAATCTAACCATGAGGGAAAACTATAACCTTATGTGACTTTCCATCATAGCCAAAATGATTAAACTGAAAATATCAAGGAGTGAGAAGAGACTTCAGGTTTTGAAAACCTAATCTAATCTGACACTCCATAAACTTCTATTTCCTGATTTTTAAAAATGAGGATATATATATATATATATATATATATATATATATATATATATATATATATATATATATTGGTTTTCTCTGATATTCACTTATCCCCAAAGTAATATTTTTGCATGCTTCCCTTCATAACAAATATGTGACAATCTGTCTCATAGAGAATATAATTTAAAAAATGTTATATGCCTTCATTCAAAATAAGTATTAAAAAATAAATGAAATACAGTATAATAAATCCCATACTTTTATTTATCTATTTATTTATTTTTATTTATTGTTAATCCTCACTCGAGGATATTTTTTCTATTGATTTTTAGGGAGAGTAGGAGAGAGAAGGGAGGAAAGACAGAGAAATATCGATGTGATGTGAGAGAAACACATAAATTGGTTGCCTCCTGTTGAGCCCTGAGCATGCTGGGGCAAAGCCTGAAACTGAGGTACATGCCCCTGACTGGGATCAAACCCAGGACCCTTTGGTCTGCAGTCCAATGCTCTATCCACTGAGCTAAACTGGTTAGGATGGAATTTAGTATTTCAATTAGTTTTCTATTAATTGACACTACATTATATTAGTTTCAAGTATATAACATAATTCTTTGATATCTGTATACTCTGAAAAATGCTCACCACAATAAGTCTAGTTAACATTGTCATCATACATAATTACAGAATTTTTTTGTGTGTATATGAAGAGAACTTCTAAAATTTACTTAGTTTTTTTTTAAATTATAACCTTATGCCTTATAAGAGGGAGAATTAAAAAAAAAATAATTTGCCAGTTGACATTATCTTGATTGTTTCAAATTTGAAGCAATGGATATTCCTTTTACTAGAAATAATATGTATATATGGAGACAATTGGATTTCATGATACAGAGATTTCTTTTCTGCTCAAGCCAGAAAACATCCTCCAACTAAAGAGCTCCCTGTGGTTTTCAATCCCTTCTGCTTTCTTTGATTTCTCTAACTCACTGAACCTTAACCAGCTGACAGAACCACCGAGTTACATCCATCATGCCTCACAGAAGCATCTGATTATCTCCTGGTTCTCTTCCTGCTGGGTAGGATAGTACTAGCCTTTCCAGTTTTCTATTTATCCCCTATTAAAACTTGCTCACTAATAAAAGCAACCCCTAGAGATTTCTATATTTTCAGTGATACTCAACATTTATACTTATTATTTAATACAGGATTCATAGGTCATCACTTCACTATGTGAAAATGTGTTGGGGAAAGTTACATTTGGGGAAAAATCACTATTTTGGCAATGTTCCTTCAGTGGTGGTGATTCCGTTATAAAATTAATTTTGTCATGGTGTCAGTAGGGTTGTAAGAAAAATGGGAAAGAGATGGAAATAAAAGAGAGGGGGAGAAGGAGAGGAATGAAGATGAGAGAGAAGTGGTGTGGGAAAGGGGAAGAGTGACAGAAAAAGAAAGAAGATCCTCTCCCTGTTGCTTTGTGAGTAAATAAAGGTAAAATCTCAATATTTTAAATCCAGAGGGGATTCTCTTCTGGGGGTTTATAATGGTCAAAGATATTGGTCATTTTTAAAAAATGACTGCAGCTATAAAAATGTAAAATCTTAAGTTTGTATAATTAAAACTTCTATAATAATAATGATTTAGAAAAGTATCAGTTTATGATAAATATAACATTAGTAATTTGTGACCTGCCAGATTGAACACTGGTTCCTGATTTAAAAGTACTATTTTATTGTTTAACTTCAAAACTGTTAGAAAAAAATAAAGAATGTAGTACATTCAGAAGTACAGTCTGAATGCTGTATTATTGATTCAGTTCATAGACACTCTTGTATCTAACTGGCTTTCATCTCTTTTAATAATTCTGGAGCATCCTAGTCACGTTTTATCAAAGCTATACTGAAGGAATGCTAACTTATCCATTAAAATAAAAGGCACCAAATGTCAATCTTAACACAAAGAGATTAGGGACTTCATATGTAGCATCACACACCCCTTCTGGGCTAAGCAAGGAGGCTGACACTGAAGTGATAGATGACCCCAAAGTCTATTATACATTGTAACATAATCCATACCCTCTGAATTACAGCTTGAAATAACTTTCAACTATGCATGTGAATTTTCTTAATGAGACTACTTCTCAGGTTGTTAGTTTAAAAACAGGTTCTTGCACTCTTATTTCAGTCCTCAAGTCTCCCATTCGTGCATAATGCAGTACTTTGATTTCATTAAAGGCTAAATTCAGTTTCAAGAAGTGAGAGGTCAATCAAAAGTGAGTGTGAAAATAAAAGGCTTACTTGAGAAGTACTTCAATAAATCTGGAGCTTTTTAAATTTAATTTCTTCATATTTTAAATAGCATAAAATCGCATGTCCTGTCCTCTTAACACACATACACATACTCTCACACACAAATGACATAAACAAACAAACAAAACAGATAAAAATAAAAATCAAATGGTCATAATAAAACATTTTGGAGATGATAGATATTTTGATCTTCTTGATTGTGGTAATTATCATGGATATATATATATATATATATATATATATATATATATATATCCAAACTCACCAAATTGTATTCATAAAATGTGTACAATTTTGTGTTTAGTAATTATACATCTATAAAACTTAAAAACATGCTAGTTTATAGTTTAAAATATTTAAGCCAGATTACTTTTTTTTAAAGGCTCACTAATTTTGATATTAGTTTCTCTTCCCTAACATAAACAGTGTGAAGCTTTTATTAGTAAATTAGAGGCCCAGTGCACGAATTTGTGCACAGGTGAGGTCCCTTCACTTGGCTGGCAATCGGGGCTAATCAGAGCCATCTTGTCCAATCCTGATTGGGTCCAATCTGGGCCGGTGGTTGGGAGGGACCATGGGAGGTACCTCGGGTTGGCTCCAGGGTGTGTCTGGCCCCATCTCACCCAGTCCTGATCAGCTGGACCCTAGCAGCAAGTTAACCTACCAGTTGGAGCATCTGCCCCCTGGTGGTAGTGCACATCATAGTGACCAGTAGGTCAACCGCTTGGTTGGACACTTAGCATATTAGGCTTTTATATATATAGTTTGTAACTCACAGCGAGGAATGCTCGGCACACACTTTCCTCCAGCCCCTGGTCTTAGAGACTTCATGTCCTTCTGAGGTTCTGCTCACCCTCTTCAGCTGCCACACAAAGTAAATTGCATTGTGTGTGTGGAAACCCTTTGCAGGCTCCATGGGTGTGTCTTTACTTGGCTGCAGTACTGATTATCCCCAAATAAGGAGAGAAACCCTCATTATCAGGTAACACCATCGTGGTAAGATCCCTGCTCAGCCTACTGCAGCTGTTTTAAATAAGCCATGCATCACCCTAGATGGTTTGGCTCAGTTGATAGAGCCACAGCCTGCAGACTGAAGGATCCTGGATTCAATTCTGGTCAATGGCACATTCCTGGTTGCAGGCTCAATTCCCGGTAGGGGTCGTGCGGGAGGCAGCAGATCAATTCTCTCTCATCTTTGATGTTTCTCTCTCTCTCTCTCTCCTCTCCTTCTTCCTTCCTCTCTGAAATCAATAAAAATAAATAGGCCATGAATCAAATGTCACTGCTCTCCATCTATTCGATCTCCTCACATCTTTTGTCTTTACCCCCCCCACACACACACACTCTGTTGGGGTCTGAAAATGGGGTCAGGATTTCTACTTTAAGGGTGACACTTCTTCAAGGCCCTCCTTCCCTGCCCATCTCTGTCCCCAGTCCTGTGGGGTTTCTCCCCCCACCCCAATCTAACTTGGTGGGCCCTGCTCCGTCCCTTCCTCCTATGACCTTTAGTCTGAAGCCTACTCATTTCTCTTCTGGGGCAGAGCTCCCTAAAAGCTGTGCAGGGCGGGGCTGTGTGGGAAGGGGCTGTGTGAGGCCATGGGGAGCTGTGCAGAGGTGGGAGTGGGGTGATTCCAGCCGGGGCCTCACGGAGAGCTGAGGTGACAAGTCATGGGGAGGAAGAGGGAGGAACGTGGAGCCTGTCCTGTGGGAAGGGAACCAAGCTCCTCAGCTGCCCCCACCCAGCAGCTTTTCTGGGCCCCTGCACAGGTGTCACCCTCCCCGACTTGATGCCTCCTGCTTCCTTTTAAGTTTTGGACTCAGTTTCTCTAATTCAGCCCCACCCCCCTCTCTGCTGAGTCCTCGGGAGCCTGAGGCCACATCATGGCTTCAAGCAAGCATGTCTGGCTCATCACCCCGTAATGGTGCTACCCATTCTCCTGGAGTAGTTAGTGAAACTTAACTAGTAAAAAGAAGCAGCTCTGAAGATTATAAATTGTGCACTGAGAACGCCATAGGCTGTGGAGGGCTCTCACCAAGCACCTCACTTTCTAGTCCAGCCCACCAGTGCCCGCAGCAAGCTAAACTACTGATTCAACATCTGCCCCCTGGTGGTCAGTGCACTTCATAGCAACTGGTCCAGGTGTGGACTCCAATGGAATTACTAGTTGAGGGGACAATTTGCATGTTAGGCTTTTATGATATAGGATTGTGTTCAGCAATATATATATATATATATATATATATATATATATACCAACCAAACAAACAAAAACACCCACAAACCCAAGGAAGGTTATTCTAAACTAATTACTCTATAGCTGAAAAGTCAATTGATCCTGATAGCTTGAGCTTTGATCAGTTGGTGTCCAGGGATCAAAATAATTAATAAAACTCTTAAAATATGAAGATACTAGTCAAATAAATCAAAAAAAGTTAAACATTTTAAAGAAAATACCATCCTAAGATGATTTTAGTAATAATCTGAAAGAGTATTTTGAAAGGACTGTTATTTTTCAATTTGGTTAAGTGACTGACAATCTGCTGTAATGAATTTCTGTTAATTTATATGCCTGGACCTAAGACAGAAGAACAGAACATTTTAAAGGCTTAAAAAAATAGAGATAATAACCCAGAAAACTATTTGAAAACATGAATTATGTTGATTGCAGACTGTTTGAATTATAAATTCACCTATATGCATTGAAACTATGTATTTAAGATGAAAACATATATAAAATATTCATAATTTATACTTGCAAAGTATCATAAGCTATTAAAATGAACATAATTTTAATATGTATATAATTTGTAGGCTATATTTCAAAGAAATCAAATAATGTGATACTGTTAAAGACAGGCATTATTTTGATAATATGTGAAAATCACTAATGTAATTACATTCATGTATCATTCTGATCCATAAAAATAATATACTTCCAGGATGAGGCAATTAGATCAAACTTCATGAATAAGAAATTTGGTAATGCAATAAATTGATCTTCTGGGAGATGCTGATTTTTCTTTGTATGCTTTATGGCTTTGGTCTATGTCTCAGGAATATTTTCATTTCCCTCCTGGGATAGAGTAGAATGACAATGAGAAAAAGAAAAAAAGAAAACAAGACCTGTTACATTGGCACTCTGTGTTGTATTTGTTACTTGGATATATTTGGACACCATTATATGGTTTTGATATTTTTTCTGTATGTGTATATTTATTTTATGCAGCAGGATACATACATGGAGACCAACTTGTGCATCCTGTTATTTAATACTTAAATGATCAATTATGAAAGTGATTAACAGATGTTTTCCTTAATCATTTTTTTAGGTTTGCTAATGCATGCACTTATAATCATCAATATATTCATGAAATGTTGATAGTATAACAATTGCAACATTATCCTACAAAGCCCTCAGAAAAGACTACCAAACACATAATACCAATTAAAATGTAAATCCTTTGGTTTCTAATTTAAATTTATAATTTATTTGTGTTTAAAACAAAACACACATTCTGAATACATATATATGTATGAATATGAGTATGTAAGACTTTGATAGTTTTTAATGCATCACTGGTAGGTTTGATGGCAGAGTAAAAACGCTATTTTGTGAGTGTTTATCTGTAACACTCACAAAATTGTATTTTGGGTCTGAAGATTGCTCAAAAGACTTTTCACTCCTTGTAAAGGCCTTGGACACCAAGCCTAACCTTCTGTTGGTCTCCTGCTTCTGCACACTTATTGCTACAAATTAAAAAAGGTACTTAATTACATCATTAATTAGAATGGGTTTGACACTTGGCTGATATGAGTTATTTTAAAGAATAATGTATACTATAGTTCTAAAAATAATCAAAATTTATTTAATATAGTCACTTCACATTATTTATGCTATTTAAAGTTAAAAATGCCACAGAAGTAAATATGGATTATTATCCAATTACAATTTTTAAAATACATTTTATTGATGTATTTATAATACATCAATGAGAAAGAAACATGGATCAGCTGTCTCTTGCACATCCCCTACTGAGGATGTGCCCACAACCCAGGTACACGCCCTTGACCGGAATTGAACCTGGGACCTTTGGGTCTGCAGCTCATGCTCTATCCACTGAGCCAAACCGGTTTCAGCCAATTACATTTTAATTAGATATAGAGGAGAACACTTTAATTTTAGAAATCTGGAGATGTGTTATGAGGTTAAAAATGTATAGTGCTTTTGTATTTTGAAAAATTCCATTTCCACAGCTCTGGCCTTTTCTTTTGTTGCTTATTTCATTTCAATAATATTTTAATTGCTCTATCTGCCTATGAGATCTTAGTGCTCTAACTTTAGGCTGCTATCAGAGTTATTACCCTAAAATTCAAGTCATGTCTCATTTCTATTCTTCACAAAAGTTTCAGTGGCCCATAACCATAAAAGTCGTTTCTTAGCTTGGCTTCAGAAGCTTTCACAAGCTGGTCCAAATCCTCCTGTTCTGCTGCTGAGGCTCTAATTAAAGCATCAGCCAGATCAGACTCTTTGCCTTCTCCTTAACAGGTCATCATGCTCATAAGCCTCCTTGCTTCTATTTGGACAATTGCCTCTGTGCGGAATGCCCTTGCTCAGCCTTTGCATGGTCTAACTCAAATCATTCTCCTAGGTCTGCAAATGCACCTTCCTCTGAGACTTCCCTCCTTTCTCTAAGGTGGGATAATTCTTTCCATGTGGAATAATTCTGGGAGGATGTGTCATGGGCTTCAGTTATTATATTTAATTTAGTGATAGAGAGCAATAAAGGGGAGTTCCTAGAAGCATGTACTCTGACATCTAAGAGAGTTCGAATTAAATTCATGCTTTTTCCTAAAATGGTGACCTTGGAAATTATTTTTATTTTTTTAAATGTTTTTATTGATTTTTTTACAGAGAGGAAGAGAGGGATAGAGAGTTAGAAACATCGATGAGAGAGAATCATCTATCAGCTGCCTCTTGCACACCCCCTACTGGGGATGTGCCCGCAACCAAGGTACATGCCCTTGACCAGAATCGAACCCGGGACCTTTCAGTCCACAGTCCGACGTTCTATCCACTGAGCCAAACCGGTTTTGGCTGACCTTGGAAATTTTACTTACTATATAGATTTAATAATTTTTAAACTAATGAGATTAACAACCTAACGAGTCTTACACTTTGGTCTCTTTCACAAATGAGACACTAGTTGATATTGAGAAAACATTTTAATTTTAATTTTTTAGGTGTGATAATGGTATGACAAGCATTAAAAATAATTATGAGTTGATTATTGTTGACTATGATTGATAGATATATGGGGATTTATTATTTTGCTTTCTACTTGTAAAGAAAAAGTAGATATTTGAAAATTTCTAGCAAAGGTATAGCAGGGGATGGGAGGAAACAAAAGTAAGATTTATAGATAATATAATTATCAGTATAAACAAGACTCTAAGTAATTCTCAGAGAATTAGTTAGACATAAAGAACATAGTAGGTTAGTTTGTATGTAAGATCAATGTACAGAATATCAATTGCATTTCAACATGAGGATAAAATATATTGAAAAATTTAGAGGGACATTTTGGTAGTATTTTGCCTCAAATGGAAAAAAAAAAAAGACAGGTGTAAATGGGGACAGAAAAAGACTACTCTGGGGGGTGAGCACACAATGAAGTATACAATATGTTTCTACTGAGTTTTACAATTGAAATCTGTATGGTTTTATTAACCAATGTCACCCCAATAAATTCAATAAAAAAATTTAAAAATAAATTTAATGAGAGAGAGAGAGAGAGAGAGAGAGAGAGAGAGAGAGACCTTTTGGTTTGATCACAAAGATGCAATAGGTCTTTAATGCACAGAGTTGACCAGTAACTGATGTAGTAATCTCATTTTGCCATAAATTTCACAATAAGAAGTGAAAAGTTGTCTACAACAATGCCACCTTTCGTGAGAAAGTTGACAAGTATGGATGTCAAATAAAGCATAAGATTTTATTCCCAGAACTATTTACCAAATCAGATATTCAGGCATTTATGTTTCTAAACTAAAACCCAAACAAAAAGAAAATCTCAGACACGAATATTTGCTTTTCTCATATAACATCAATTGTCGCTTATAACTTAACTAGAGGCCGGGTGCATGGAATTCGTGCACGGAGGGGTGTGTCCCTCAGCCCAGTCTGCATCCTTTCCAATCTGGGACCCCTTGAGGGATGCCTGACTGCTTTTTTAGGCTCCATCCTAGGATCGGGCCTATACGAGTAGTTGGACATCCCTCTCACAATCTAGGACTGCTGGCTCCAAACTGCTCGCCTGCCTGCCTTCTTGATTGCCCCTGACCACTTCTGCCTGCCAGCATGATCACTCCCTAACCACTCCCATGCCAGCCTGATTGATGCCTAACTGCTTCCCTGCCAGCCTGTTTGCTCATAACTGCCCTCCCCTGCAGGCCTGGGTCTCCTCCCCAACTGTCCTTTCCTGCCAGTCTGGTGTCCCCAAACTTCCCTCCTCTGCCAGCCTGGTCACTCCTACCTGCCCTCTCTTGCTGGTCATCTTGTGGTGGCCATCTTGTGTCTACATGGGGTCAGGATCTTTGACCACATGGGGGCAACCATCTTGTGTGTTGGAGTGATGGTCAATTTACATATTACTCTATTATTAGATGGGATTAGCATTTTATCTACTTTATGACTGTAGTTCTAGTCAAAAAATGCTTCCTGCAAATCTACTATGCATTTCACTTAGAAACAAGGTTTTGATTTTACTTAAGGATAAAATCCAGAAGGGAAAAAAATATAAAATATCTTTTAGGGAACATTGAGTAAAACTAAATTATTTTTCTTGCTCTACACATGGCATTTTATGTTTTAACTTGATGCCCTGTGCATGAATTCATGCATGGGTGGGGTCTGGCTGGACCAGCCCCAATTGGGACAGGGCCTGTAGGGAGGAGGAATTGGCGGGAGGTTGGGGGGGCAGCCCTCCCTGATGGAGGCCTGATCAGGGCTGGGCTGGCTGGAGGAAGGGGCCGCAGGTGATTGGCTGGTGGGCCCCACCCCTGATTGGGGTTGGGGGCCAATTGGGGGTGGGGGCTGGCCATGGGAAGGGGTTGTGGGTGGTGGGCATTTGGCCCCACCCTTTATTAGGGTAGGGGGGGTCAGAGGGAGGGGCAGCAGGAGGTTGTCCACTCAGCCCCAACCCTATTAGGGTGAGGGGGTGGGATTAGGTGTGGGCCAGCCACGGGGAGGGACTTCGGCCTATAGTGTTGGGGTGGGCTGATTGGGATGGGGCTGGCCAGGGAAAAGGGAGTGGGTGTTTTGCTGGCAGTCTGCTCTTGATTGGAGTGGGAGAATCCGATCAGGAGCCGGCTGACAGCGGGGAGGGGCTGTGAAGTTGGCAGGCCAGCCCCATCCCCTGATCGGGCAGTTTGTTGGCCACAGTGGGCATCATAGTGACCGCTCATTATGGTCCTTATGGTCGCTGGCTTTTTATATATATATAGATTTTGTATAAAAAAACAACAACACAAAACCGTTGAGGGTTGATTACTTAGAATATATATTAACAGAACATATTCAGTAAAATAATCTTTCCATCATAACTTAGGGAACAAATACTAGCTTAATAGGACACATAACATCTAACTAAAAATAACAACTAGATGCTGGCATTTCTATTCCCAAGTAATATCTATAAATTCTGGATTTTAATAGAGAATTTAATGACTTTTTTATGTGAGAGACTCTTGAATGATTATATCAATATTTCAATTCAAAGCAGTCACTACATAGCCTTTGAATAAAGTAATTATGAGTTCTGCCACTAAAAAATGAATGTTTAACAAGATTGAGTAATCTCTTTGAGTGACTAAAATATTTCCATTTCTTATTTGGTGAATTAAATGGGATGTTTACTTTCAATGGAAAAGATAACTGTTTGTTAATAGAGAATTTGCCTTCCTTGTAGTAAAATATCAAAGGTAGTAAAATATTATTTATATAACTTATAAACATAAATTAATTAAAAGCTTACATGAACCATAGAGAATATTAAGTAATCCATAAATATAACTACATACACCATGGTGAATATGATGTTCATCTGTATTTTGGGAATACTCAACATCATGGAAATTTTCAAGTCAGTGATAACATTTATAATGCATTCTTGGTTCACTGCTTATTATTAACATGTATTCCTGATATTTGAAGTTTAAACAACCTAACCTTCATTTAATAAAGATATAAAAGACAATACAGCCAGTAATTATTTATTCACCATGTGCTGTTTTGTAAAAAGCAATATACAAGCCACCTGCATCAGAATACTGGGCTTTGTGACTCAAAGGACTTGGGCAAATTGCATTTTTAGACAAACTTTCTGGGTAAGTGCTATATACCTTTATGTTTGAGGGTAATGGGCATAATTGGAATGTTTTGAAATATCTCCATTGCTTTAAGAAATCATCAATCCATGGAAGTCGGTGTCTTGTAATACAAAGAAAATGCAATGCAAGTTTTGTGTTTTGTTTTTAATTCTAACTCTGTCATTAACTTATTGTATGATTTGGGTAAACGACTTCCTTTCTCTGGGCTTTATTTTCCTTAACTATAGAATTAGGAATGAAGTGAGATGACTTCTAATGAGCCTATGGTTTTATAATTCTTTCAAAATCTAGTGGGAAGACTCATGTGAACATATCCCTATGTTAGGTTCCAAGGATGCCAAGATGCCACTGTCAACCACAAGAGCGTATTCAATCCCTGTTCTCATTTCAAATTAAAATTTGCTGTCCTCTGAAATACTAAATAGAAATTAGAATGGTGACATATGTAAAGATATATGAAAGGAAATAGACCTGTCATTAATTAGTACAGAGCTTTCACTTCTGCTTTCTCAAGAGTAAGTTTGAAATACAGTTCTGGAGTCTGTTTGCTTCCCTACAAATATAGTACCCAAACTTTGGAAGAGTAACTAAGAAATAAGAAATAACATGTACATGTTATTTGTTAAGGAGAGAAGGTTGCCATGAGCTCTTTATCTATTCAGAAACTGGAGAACTACCAAAAACACTGGATTTGAGTATATTGGGTTAATTTTTAGCCCAAATCTATAAAAAAGACATTTATGTTAAAAACTAGAGTCATGGTGCATGAAATTCATGCACTGGAGGGATGAGGTGTCCCTCAGCCCACCTGTGCCCTCTCGCAATCTGAAACGACCTTGGGGGATGTCCCACTATCAGGTTAGGCCCTCAAGGGGTCCCGGATTTCAAGAGGAATGTCCAACTGCTAGTTTAGGCCTGATCCCGAGGGATGCAGCAGTGCGCCAAGTGGCAGGCAGTCAGGGAGGAGGCAGAACTGAGGCTGGGCGCTGCGCCACTTGTGCTCATCCTGGCCTGCTGCCACTGCTCGGCAGTGCTGCAGCAGAGTTGGCAGAGGTTCCCACTGCCACAGCTGCACTCACCAGACGTGAGCCCGGCTTCTGGTTGAGTGGTGCTCCCTCTGTGGGAGCACACTGATCACCAGGGGGCAGCTCCTGCATTGAGCATCTGTCCCCTGGTGGTCAGTGCACATCATAGCTCCTGGTTGACTATTCATTCCAGTTGTTCTGGCCATTCCATTGCAACGGTCGCTTAGGCTTTTATATATATAGATAGTCACTTCAAAGCCTTTGCATGCTATAAACAGGATGATTTGGTAATTATAGCACACACATATGTTAAAAGAAAAAGTTCCTGCCTACTTTCTATCACAATGCCATCTCAGAACTTTACATTTCAACTTGTATCATAACTAAAGAAAATAACAATCCATGGAATTATCACAGGGAACCTCTCAAAAACATTAAACTACTGGTGTGGCCCACATGCTAAACAATCAGTGTGGCACTTACATTATCCCATAGTTCATAATCACATGTGGTTCTACACCTATTTTAAAAGAGTTCCTCAATAGTTGAGTTCTAAAATAATTCAAATCTCTCCTTTGGTTCCAGTGTGCTGAACTTTACACACAAAGGAACAGGGCTCTACTGAAATAACTTCCTTCGCTCATGTAAAGGATGCTGGATCACTAACTCGTTGCATTTTCCTGCTTTTCCAAAAAGAGACCTCTGAAAGTGTTCCTTGCTATTCACTGGAGACCGGCAGCACTTCCTGCTGTTTCGGCTGTTTTCCTTTACATGATGAAATTACATTTCCACCTCTAGCCTTGGAAGAGCATCTTCCGAATTCCAATGTGTTAGTTCAGGTGTACTATTTTCCAAATATTTTTTATAGAGCTTTAACAATATTCCACACATCTCTGAGCCCCACATTTCTACATTTCTTTTATTGGTTTTCAAACTTTGGTGTGCCAGGGAAAAAAATTGTGACTAACATCTATTTGTATTTTGACAACTTTTCTTAGATATCAACTGGGTATATTTCCCTCTCTGGTTATGGATTTGTAAATTTTCATTTTAAAATCATTATATTGATTAGTGTTAGTGTGCAGTCATTTAGAAGTCTCTGATCTTTCTCTTTCCATGCATTACTTACTGACTCATTGGAATGACTATATCAAATTCCTAATTTTATTTTTATAATTACTTCTTATTTTTCTAACATTATTTATTCTTTTATTCTCCCCTTCTGTTGAATAATTCTAAGGTACTGTTAGTTCAACTCCAAACAATAAGAACCAATATAAATAAATTTGTATGTCACTCACCTATTTTGAAGGTCAAAAGTAACAACAAGGTTTGCTGGGGAAGCAATGTATGTTAAGAAAGCCAATATTAGCTCCTATAACTAAGATATTTGAAAATGTCACTTTTTTCAAAAATAAAAATTTATTTCATGTTTATACAACAAAGATGAAAGTTCTTCATTAAGGTGGGGGAACTTTTTTGTTTAAATATATTACTTAGGAATCGATATATTTAGGAGACTGTCATTTTCTGTCAGTCAGCACACAGAAGAGTTGGTGGATAAAGCACATCTGCTACATATTTATTTTATTTGAAAGTGATATGTGTCACATCTTTTATTCCAATAATGAGGACAAGTCATGTGGTAATATCTAGCTGCAAAGGAGTCTGGGCATTATAGCTCCTGTCTGTTCAGATGGCTTTTAGCAGCAGTTAACATCACAATGGAAAGGAGCCTAAATCTTTGGTAGACTGCTAGCTGTTTTCTTCTACTTTGCAGAAATTAATGAGCACATCAAATGCATGAATTCACACTTAGTCTCCATCATTCTTAGCTAAATTTTCTTTAAGGATAGCCACATTTTGAAGTCAAATACTTATTCTTTGTTGTAAAAAGGAATGTGCTATCCAAAATGCATATATATCAGAGTATTATTTATATTTTGAACTCTATCAAAATTTGGAAATACTACAATATATATTTAGACATTTAGGAAAAACTGAGTAGTGCGGACATTTATTATTTTTCCAGCAAAAATTTATTAATTTCCTAACCTTATATTATACTGGGTAGCCCTTTCATCAAGGTGTGGTGAAAGTGATAAATTATGCTGTTTGCTGTGTGAGGATTTTATAAATTACTTATCTCTTTGGGTCTCATTCACACAATTATAAAATGAAACAAAGACAATATCTTCCAGCACACTTGTATTTAGACCATCATAGAAAACAGCTTTAAAGTTTAGATTTTCTTGCACCAAAAAAACAAAACAAAAAAACTTCATACATTTTTGTCCACTTAAAAGATACATTTTGTTCTCTTCAAGGACAGAATTTTGTCCTTTTAAATTTAAAGGCTTATATTTTCAACAAAGAGAGAGTGAGTGAGAGAGTCAGAGACTTAATGGAAGGGAAAGGAAAAGAGAAAGAAAGGGAAGGGAAGGGAAGGGAAGGGAAGGGAAGGGAAGGGAAGGGAAGGGAAGGGAAGGGAAGGGAAGGGAAAGGAAGGGAAGGGAAGGGAAGGGAAGGGAAGGGAAAAAAGGAAAGGACAGGAGGGGGAAAGGAAAGAGAAGCAAATGAGCTGATGCAATCTGTGCCAGTGAGCTTTAATTGTGCATTGTCCTTGAGACCAGGAGTTTTGTCATTTATACCTTAGTGCTTACTGCAGTGCCTTCTACTTATTAGGGAAATAGCAAATACTTATTTGAATTGATTTACTTATATCACATTTAAAGCAGGAAAATGTGAATTAAGGGTGTTGGATAAGTGTGTAATTTGGGTGTGTTACGTACATTACATGTAGAAAGAGGTAGCTCTCTTCTGACAGAAGTCTTCTGAGAGAAGATTATACTTCAGAGTTTCTGAAATTATGCAAAAAATTATATAAATTATTTTTTAAATTAAACAAATAAACATTGCCATGAATAAAATATAGCAGAGAAAAGAAGCAATTAATTAAGTTGTAAATCAAATTGATTTTTCCACTCCCTGAGCACTTCAGAAAAATTTGATCTTAAAGTTAAAATGCCTCAAATATAAAGTTCACTTTGTATTGAGGGAACAATCCAATCATTCTCACAGGCCCTTTTAGCTATATAAATAAATACTGCAATCTTATAAATGATTAAATACCTAAAAATTGAATATCTTAAATATCTTTAAAAACTCATAACTTAAAAAAAAGTTGTTAATATGGGAGTTCTACTGAGTTGTTGAAATCACAAAGATAGTCTTGTGTGATTATTGCTGTGTTCAATTCTAAAACGAGGAAGATGCTTTTTACACAGAAAAATTGTCATAATTTACAAAGTAGCTCTTTGATTTTATAAATATTGACAGAAACTATAGTTATTTTGCATCATAGGTTATTTTAGAAATATATTTGATGACATAGGTTTATAGAATATTCAAAGTGGTTCAGTGTTTTGAGGTAACTATTGTTCTCACAAACTTTCCTTTTAAATATTAGAAATATTGTCATAGGATTTCTTTAACTGTAAACAAATGATTATTTCTATTTTTGAAATACTGTTATATTTTAAGAAAACCTAAATGAATGCATTTTTCCCTCAGTTAATTACAACTCTTCCCTAATATCATACTTTCTTTTCTACCTTTGTCCCACAGACAGACATGAGCACAATTATCATCAAATGAAAAATAGTTGCATTATAAGGTTACATATAAGATTTTTTAAATGAATGAAAGTTTACTATTCTTCTCTGCTTCACACTTAAACTAATCAAACTATTGCTTTATACAGAAATGCAAAAGCTGCTTAACATATTCCTAAGCTGAGCATGAATGTGTTAACATCCTCATTACTGTTTCTCTTCAGCTTTCCCAGATATGACTCCCTAACTATAGATTTGACATTGCCTTAATGTTTTATTTTGGAAAGAATATTTAGTCTCAAAATAAATTTAATTGGAAACAACACAACATTTGAAGAATTAGTCTAAAAAGTTAACAATCCATTTTAATTCATTTAAATGATTTAAATAAGATCCTGATATATTGATTTTTATAAGATCCTGATATATTCTTATTATAATCAACTTTAAGGCTCAAAATAGCATTCAATAAGTAATTTAATAATCATGAAATATTCAATGAAAAGGAAGTTATCTTTTTACTATTATTCTCAATTATAGCTCTATCAATTTAACTGACAGTTACTAATATGTCATTTAAAATTAACAGCCTAACCAGTGTTTCTCAATTATTCTGAGATTAATATTTCCCAAGGTACTAGTAGCAGGAGAAAAATATATCTTGAGACATTTTATGGGTAGAATTGAAAGCAAATCATGTCAAAATGGATTTGGATAGACATTTAGTATCTCCTTTCTATGTTAAAAATATAATGCCTCCAATTTTTCAGGATTGAGAAAAATTAATAAAAATTTACATGCATTTTTAGAGAAAAAATTCCCAAATTAGAACAAATAGTCTGAAATTGAAGTTGGCAGTTGAAACAAGAGATGTGACAGTTGTAAATTAAATTCTTTTAAATATATGTACTATGTATATTTTATTTTGTGTTCATACAAGAAAATTTGCATAGCACAAAACTGATGAACTAAAAAATAAATTCTTGGAGAGGTCTTGTTAGGAGAAGATGGCAGGGCAGGAAATGCTTATGATTTCATTCACTGAATACAATCTAAAGATGTGATAGAATCAGGAGGAATTTTATGTATTTCAATAAGCAAAACAAAACTATGAGATTGTCTTATAGACATACAAATGGTTGAGGGAAGGAGAAAGAGGGAAAATGGCAAACACAAGGCCTGAGTGTCATTGTTGGAGGATTAGGCATTGGTGGAAATCTAATTCTGTCATTCTGAGGATCATAGCCTTCACTATCACTACTTTAGAGCAAGAAGATGGAATAGCATGTCAATGAAGTCTGCCAAAAAATTAGAAATAGATAAAGAAATGTAAACAATGAGCAATATTTTCAGGAACATGGGTGACAAAGTAGAAGCTATATGTACATATATAAAAGCCTAAGCAACTGTTACTACCGAATGACCAATCGACCAGTTGCTATGATGCACACTGACCACCAGGGGCAGACACCCAACACAGAAGCTGCCCGCTGGTGGTCAGTGCGCTCTCAAACCAACTTCCTGCAGCTCATCCCCCCAGCTGGCTGGCCCCCCCATCAGCCCTGAAGGGGGCTGGCCGGTTAACCTCCTGCAGCCCCTCCCCCTGGCTGGCTGTCCCCATATTGGCTCCAATTGGGGGACTGGCCAGCCAAAGTCCTTAGGCCCCTCAGGCCAACCTTGCATGCCCCTTTCCCCCTGCCAGCCAGATCCTGAATAGACCCCAAATGGGAGGCCATCCAGCTGGCCAACCTCTCAGGGTCCCTTCCCCCAGCTGGCCGGCCCCCTGATAGGCCTTGATCACCAGCCAGGTCAAGGGACCCCACCTGTGCATAAATTTGTGCACCAGGCCTCCAGTTTCTACATAATAATAGCACCTGAAGAGAAGAAAGTGATGAGAAGGAAATAATAATAGAAGAAAAATAATGATTAAGAATACTCTAAGTTAAGGACAAATTGAATAGTGCCAAATTGGATAGTGCTGAACAACAACAACAACAACAACAACAACTAAAACCAAACCAAACAACTCCAAAAACATTTTAGCACATCAAAGTAAAAGGAAAACTCTCAGTATCCAAGTAGAAAAAACAGATAATTTGAACAGGAGAAGAACTCAAATATAATATCCGACTTTTCAACAGCAACACTAGGTATCAGAAGACAATATATTTTTTATTTTATTTTGTAGTTGAAAAAAGAGAAGTTTAACCTTAAACTTGGGATTTTAATTGTAGCTAAACATTATTTAAATCAGTGTTTATAAGATTTCAGGCACATGAATACCTCAGAAAGATTATCACTCAAAAATCTACTTTGCAAAAAAAAATATCATGGAAGAAATATTATCTGGAGGAGATAAAACCAAAGAGTACTAAAATATAGAAAAAAATTGATAATAAATAAAAGTTAGTCACTTTTTCTGTTAAGTAAGCAAACATATTAATATATATATATATATATATATATATATATATATATATATATATATAAAGACTAAGTGTCCAGATGACTACTGGCCAGTAGCTATGATGCACACTGACCACTAGGGGGAAGATGCTCAATGCAGGAGCTGCCAAGTGACAACAACTTTGCAGAGTGCCCTCTCCCACTCCTGGACCCCTTGGGGGATATCAGACTGCCGATTCTGGCCACGTCCCCACAGGTCAGGCTGAGAGACCCATCTATTTTACAAGCATGGATGAAGGTACTAATAAAGACACCTCCCTAGGGCATCTGCTTCTGCCTGTTCACTCTGAAGATGCTCTTTGAGCCCCAGTGCTGTCCCAGGTGCAGCCAGCCAGGGAGGGACCACAGGAGAATGGGTCCAGGGTGTATCTGGCCTGTCTCACCCAGTCCTGCCCCACCAGCCACCTTCTAATTAATTTCCTTTCAGAGTACATGAATCCTTGCACTGGACCTCTAGTATGATTTATAATATTCTACAAATAGCATGCTATGTAATAGCAATGTGGCAGGCATAGTGGTGTGAATATGAATGATGGTGGAGACTAGAGATGAGAGGGAGATGAACTCAGAGTAAGGTATTTATCCTGATTGCAAATGGGGACAGGGAAGGTGAAAGTGGGATAAAATGGTTAAACTTAAGACATTGTTCACCAGTGTAAACACAGAAAAATAGGCCTTTCTTTTCCTTGCTGTACTTTCCATAATTTATGAGCAACGCCTGGTAATTAAATCCCAAGATTATTAGCTCCTCTGATTCGAACAGCCCCTCTATTAAAACTGAGGGACAAGATAAGCTACTTTCAAAGCTACATTCTTGCATACCCCTCCTCTCTGTGGTTTTAATGATTCTGGGGAAATCAGGGCCAGAAAGTTTCCAGTTAGTAAAAGGGCCCTACTCCCTCCTTTCAAACACACACTGGCCCCCCTTTGAATTCTTTGTAACTTGCTCTAAGAATGTTTTACAGGCATGGATGAGGATACTGACAAAGACACCTCCCTAGGAGATCCGATCCTGCCTGGACTGTCTCATGAAGAACTAACTAAGACAACCCCACTGATGTCTACTCATTTTCAGCCCCTAATCCTCCTCCCTTCCTTGTCACTTAGAAACAGCAGCCATTAAAAGAGCAGGCCACTGTTTATTTCTTTGCCCTTGCATTGATTGGCAATGTATTGGCCCTTTCTCTACAGGACAAGTAAAAATAAAGTTTCTCTTTATATGTATCTCATCCCTCAGTTGTGAATTCTTTCACAGCCTGCATCACTGCACCCCTCCCCCCCGAAAAAAGCTCTAACAACCAGAAAGACCAAGGCATGAAGCTCTATCCCTTATCTCCCAGAGAATGAAGGGGGCTCCAAACTGTGCTCAATAACTGATTATGCCTACATGAGGAAGCCTCCATGAAATCCCAAAGCACAGGTTCGGAGAGCTTCTACATTGGCAAACACATTTGCGACTCACCCCAACTCCTGCATTTGGGAACCTTTCAGACCTTGTCCTATGTTTCTTTTCACCTGGCTGCTCATTTGTATTCTTTATCGTATACTTCAAAAGCTAGTAAATGTAAGTAAGTGTTTTCCTGAGTTCTCTGAGTTGCTCTAACACATTAAACAAACCGGAGTTGGGTGTATTTGGAACCTCTGAAGCACAAGAGACAACCTGGGTTTGAGACTGACATCTGAAGGTGAGGGCAGTCTGGTGGAATGAGTCCTAAATCATTGGGATCTGATGAGTCCTAAATCATTGGGATCTGATACTATTTCTAGGTATATAGTGTCAGCATTAAGTTAAGTTGTAGGACATTGAGCTGGTGTCACAGAGAATTGCTTGGTGGTGTGGGTTGTGGAAGTAAAGTGTTCTGTGTGAGTAGTAAAGGAGATGTATAGACAGGAACTTGAGTTTTTCTAATGCAACATATAACTGGATATTATTCAATCTTAAAAAGAACAAAATCCTGCTATTTGTGACAACAGTGATGGACCTGGAGGACATTAAGCCTAATACAATAAACCAGTGATAGAAGTACAAATACTACAGGATCCCCTTGTATGAAGAATCTAAAACAGTCAAACTCATAGAAGCTGAGTATAAAATTGTGGTTCTTCAGGGGCTAGCGGTAGAGGGAAATAAGAAGGTACTAGTCAATGGGTAAGAAGTTTCAGTTATACAAATTAAATTAATCCCAGAGATCTATTTAGCATAGAGTTTATAGTTAATAACTTTTTATTCAAATGCAGATAGGATAAAATCATAATCTAATGTAAGACCAGGCGACTGTGCAATTAGAATGGGATTTGGCAGCATTTGGAATTGAATGACTTTGAAATAAATTCTGTTGCTATAAAATACAGCTAAAGAACAGTACAATCCCTCACTTGTCTAATAAAATAACAATAGTTATTCAACAACTAAAAGACATATTTACTAGTACTAAACTAGTAAGGATTTTTTATAGGAAGAATTAGGTATTGTTCATGGTGAGATTTAAGCAGGATATAAAATTATTGCTCATTTGCATTTGCATATTAAAATACTATAAAGCAAATCAATATTGCCTAAAGGGTGTAAGTTTTATTCTATGCTGATTAGGGACAAATATGTTAGATAAGTGTCTTTCATTCAAGGAGATTTAATAAATTTCAATTCAAATACTACTATTGATATTGCAAAATTTGAAACTGATCAATTGGATGGGTTACCCTCTAAGATCAGGGACAAGATAAATCCTAGTCCTTAAAATTTAACAATTCTACATATACCTTGCAAGGGACACTCCATGATTAAACTTTATTAATGGATAATGTTCTTGGTGGAATATGTGTGTCTTAAATGAGAAACAATATATGAGAAGATAGTACTACTTCTGTTGGCCCTGGTTTAACCTGTAAAAATAATATAATATATAAAAAACATATATTCATAAGAGATGATATTGAGTTATGAAGAAAACATTCAAGTCAAAGCTTTAGATATTAAGTAGGAAAATCTAAAATAGTTGAAGAATAACTATCAAATTATAGAGCTGTTGGAAAAAAATAAGCCACTAAAACTTATTAATAGCTAGAGGCCCAATGCACAAAATTCATGCAAGGGGCTCAGCCCTCACAGCCCCAGCTGCTTTGTCCCTCGCAGGCCCAGCTGCCTCGTGGCTCCATGGCCTCTGAAAGGTCCTTCAGAAGGTTGTTCCACCATCTGCTCTAATGAACAGACTAGCTCTTTATTTTATAGGATTTGTAAAGCTTTTATATAATGAAACAGGATTCTTACACATAGCTAGCAAAGTATCTGTTTTAAATATCGATTACTGCCTTTTTTTCAGAGCTAATATGATTCTTAATTTTGTAATACACCTGATTGTAATATTAACCATTACTTTATCGGGTTTAATGTTATGAACTTGATGGAAAAATCGAATATTAAGAATAGCTCAAAAAGAAATCAACACTGCAATGCAAGTTGTGAAGAAAATTTGGTATCATAAGTAATATCAAAAGTTGGAATGCTCGTAGAAAATTGAACTTAATGTTATTGAGGAATGTTGAAAAATGTGACTAACCAAGTAGATGCACGTTCAGAGGGAACTGTCGGAGGTGCTGATAAAGAATTATGAAAATCAGAATGTCAGGGTAAAGCTAATGCAACTACTGATACAAACTGAGTAAGTACTGACTGCTTACTAGTAGGAGGAGGGTGCGTAAGAACTATAGCTTTAATTTCACAAAATAGAATTGAAAATTTACCATAGCTTTTTGTGACCTACCCTTATACATTCAGTTTTTCTTTTTCTTTTCTCCTCCTCTATAATATACTTAGCTTATCAATTTTTAAAAAAAATTAGCATGTTCTTTGGGTAAAAACTTTTTATTTTCTCATATTTGCAAAGGAGACCCACCACTGAGTATTTTTTAAATGTCAGATTCCCCTTCACCAGCATGATATCATATAGATACCATGATTCCAAGGTGCCTGTGTGGATCCCTAAAATGTTCAAAATGGGGTGGAGGGTTAAGAATAGGTGTGCTATTGAGCTGGTCCAGCATCTTGAACAACTGAAGTTCGATCTTGCTGGAGAGGGTGAGAAAACTTGTTCAGAATTTCCATTACAATTTCCTTTCTCAGAGACAGAAGAGGGGACTATTTAGCCATTGGTTCTTGTCGTTTTGATCTATGGACAATAAACTCCTTCTCCTTACATGGGTCACAGTGGGCCTCCCATCCTGGCAGCAGAGAAGCCCTGGGCAGAAAGCCAGAGATAGATGGTGTAGCTGAAACAGGATCTGTCAAGTGTCATCTGCACACAGCTAGTGGCCCGATTTGGAGTAAAAATGTAAGCAGAGAGGAAAGTCACAAAAAGTTTCTGGCACAGTGCCATTTCACTATCCATAAAATTGTCATATACATTATCACCTTTATTGTATTAATGGGATGAAGACCATTAATAAATTATCTCATGTGCAATCATAATTATACTTCTCAACTACATTTTTTAGGGCTATGTACTCATAATACATAGCTGGATACAACTAATAATTTACTTCAGATAGTCATATCTATAATTAATAACATACATTTGTCTTTATTTTTATTTGATTTTAGATCTTGGAGTTAATGTCAGTTTCTTTAAAAAAGAGCATGCATTTTCATTTTTACTCTGGGACACAATAAATAGCAGAGACTTTACCTATTTTACCCTCATCTCTTAAAACATTAAGCATACAAATTAAGCATACTAAGTCTGAAATAAAGAATATACAGAAATTCAACTATAGATCAATATGCCCCAAGAATCAAACCAAAGAACTGGAATATAAGAAAGCAAAAATCACCCAACCAGAGAGGCAAAAAGAAAGAAGCATCTAAAAGTATGAGGACAGTGTAAGGAGCCTCGGGGAGAGCTTAAAACGTACCAACATCTGAATTTTTGGGGTGCCAGAAGAAGAGAGTGAGCAGAATATTTTAAGTTTAATGGAAAAAATAATGACATAAAACTTTCCATACCTGGTGAAAGAAATAGACCTACAAGTTCAGAAAGTGCACAGGAACCCACACAGGAGGAATCCAAAGAGGAACACACTAAGACACATCATAATTAAAATGCCAAGAGCAAAAGACAAAGAGAAAATCGTACAAGCAGCAAGGGAAAAACAATTAGTTACATATAATGGAATACCCATATGACTGTCAGCTGATTTCTCAACAGAAACTATGCAGGCCAGAAGGGAGTGGCAAGAAATACTCAAAATGATGAACAACAAGAACCTACAACCAAGATTACTCTATCCAGCAAAGCTATCATTCAGAATTGAAGGTCAGATAAAGAACTTCACAGACAAGAAAAAGTTAAAGGAGTTCATCAATACCAAACCAGAATTACATGAAATGTTGAAGGGTATTCTTTAGGAAGAGGAAGAAAAAGAAAAAGGTAAAGGTAAAAAATTACCTTTTGAACAACAAAAATGCATCAAATACATACCTACCAACAAGCAAATCTAAAAATCAAGAGAATAAAAAAAATCTGAAGAACAAAATGGACTGGTGAATATAATAGAATCAGGGACATAGAAAGGGATTGGACTAACAATTCACAGGGGCAAATAGGTCTGAGGGGTGCGGGAAGAGATTGGACAAAAATCTTACATCTATGGGTGAAGACAGTGGTGGGGGTAAGGGTGTGGGGTGGGGTTGGGAGTCAGGTGGAGGGGAGAGGAACACCTGTAATAATCTGAACAATAAAGATTTATTTAAAAAAATAAATATGAAGAAATGAGACCCTCCCCAAAAAAATAAAAATGAAGGGAATTTAGTTCTTTGAGAAACTTTTAATTTTGACCAATAATTATTCATTTATGCATATTTGTTATCTCCAATTGAATAAACCTCCATGATTTGTATTAATTTTGAATATATTCATTTATTAAAATGTTAAAATTTAAACCTAGAGTTACTTAGAGCATTTTACTTTTAAAAATCTCTTTTGAATCAGTAATTTCGATTTCTTAATAATTTCTTATGCATACATTTTTCTTTTCATCCATTTTCCCCCTCTTGATTAGAAATGGCAGAGTTTTGTTTAATTTTTTAGGACACTCAAAATATAACTCATGGTGTGTTTTTATAATTCGCACCCTAGGCTATGCTTTCAATGATTCTAGATAGAAAGGATGAGAGAGGAAAGAGAGGGAAAAATCCATGTGAGAGAGAAACGTGGATCAATTGTCTCCTGTATGTGCCCCGAAAAAGGATGTAACCCACAATCTGAGTAACTGCCCTGACTGGGAATTGAACCCACAATCTTTTGGTCCATGGGGTGGTGCTCATACCACTGAGCACATGGGCCAGGGCATGATTTTTATTTATGAACTTCACTGTTATTTTTAGTGTCTAATACATAGCTGATTTTTATTAATAAACTCTCTATATTTTCTTAAAAATCAATATACTTTGCCACCAACTCACAGAGCTACATAAAATCAATCTTTTGATTTAATAAATATAAACATTATATTAAGATAAATTTCCAAAAATACAGCTTAGGCCACATTCTAAAAGTTTTGATATATAACAGAGTTTTATTTGTAAATCACCTGTATTAGCAGTTATTATCATATTTTTAAAACATGATTTACTGGAAAAGGTAATATTTGTATATGTTTATAGGAATTATTGTCATTGAACTTATAAAAGCCATTGACCCTCTTCTCAAAAAAAAAGCACACACAAATACACATTCAATATGTTACAAATAATGTTAGTATACCTATCAATTATGTGAAATTTGAACCACCAATTAGAAACTCTTAATTAAAACAGCTTTCAATAATTTCTACTTAATTGCATGTATCTGATTTTTGTTAAGAGAATTGGATTTAAACATTTTTTCTTGGAGATAATAGTAGTCAGTGGTTGTTTGAAAAGAGATATGTACTTTTTAATTTATGTAAGTATAAATATTAAATATATAGTGCATAGGTATATTTTTAAGGAGTTAGTCAAAATTTATAAATTATATTATTTAGATTTTTATATAATTTTTATTATTGTTATACTTAAACATATCTTATTCTAAAAAGTATATGTTAAAATCCACTACATGATTTACACAGTCAATTTCTTGTGTGTTTTTTTTAGTTTCTGTTCTATATATTTTGCTATGTAAATTTATATTTTTAGACTTTCATTTGTTCTCAATTTAAAACAGCCGTTTTAGCAAAAGAAACTATCAACAAAATGAAAAGAGAGTCCATTGCATGGGAGAACATATTTGCCAATGATACATCCAATAAGAAGTTAATTTCCAAAATGTATAAGGAACTCATACAACTTAGCAAAAGGAAAACAGACAATCCAATTTAAAATTGGACAAAGGACATAAATAGACACCTCTCCAAAGTGATACTGATGGTCAAAAAACATATGAAGAAATGTTCAAAATCACTGATCATAAGAGAGATGCAAATTAAAATGACAATGAGATATCACCTCACACCTGTCTGAATGGCTATCATTAACAAGTCAACAAATGACAAGTGCTGGCAAAGATGTGTAGAAATGGGAACCCTGGTGCACTTCTGGTGGGAATGCAAACTGGTGCAGCCACTGTTGAGAACAGTATGGAGTTTCCTCAAAAAAATTAAAAATGGAACTGCCATTTGATCCAGTGATCCTACTTCTAGGAATATATCCTAAGAAACCCTAAACACCATATATGTGTTTGAAATATATATGAAATATATATGAAGCATATATGCATCCCTATGTTCATAGCAGCGCAATTTACAATAAATGGCTAAGATTAGTAAACAATCCAAAGTGCCCATCAGATGAATGGATAAACACAATGGAAAACTACGAGGCAGTCAAAAAAAGGAACTCTTACCATTTGCACCAGCATGAATTCACCTGGAGAGCCAAATAAGCCAGTCAGAGGAATGCTCAGCAAATAAGCCAGTCAGAGGAAGGTAAGTATCACATGATCTCACTCATATGTGGAATCTCCTGAACAAAATAAACTGATGAACAAAACAGATCCAGAGACATAGAACCATGGAACAGACTAATACATTTTAGAGGGAAGGCAGGGTTCAGGGGGGAGGTGGGGAAAGATTAAGTAGGGAACTCATATGCATATATGCATAGACCATGGACCCAGACAGTAGTGTGGTGAAGGCTTGGGAAGGGCAGGTGTGGGGTGGACAGGATCAATGAGAAAGAAACAAAAACACAAATGGGGCATCTGTAATACTTTCAATACTAAGATAAACTTTAAAAAAAATAACACAGCTGTTTTATATCTCGTGATTTTTTTTTACTCTTTACTTTTATTTTTTTTACTATTTACTAGAAGCCCAGTGCATGATTTTGTGTTCTAGTAGGGTCCCTCAACATGGCCTGCGGTATTGGGTCAAAACTGACTCTCCAACATTCTGCGAGGGGTCTCGGATTGTGAGAGGGCACAGGCCAGGCCAGGGACCCCATGGGTGCATGATCAGGGCCAGAGAGGGACCAGCAGAGGAAGGGACCTCGGGAGGGCTCTAGGGCATGTCTGGACTATCTCGCTCAATCCCCATTGTCTGGACCCCAGCAGCAAGCTAACCTACCAGTTGGAGCATCTGTCTCCCTGGTAGTCAGTGCACATCACAACAAGTGGTTGAGTGGCCTTAGCATATCATTAGCATATTACGCTTTGATTGGTTGAACAGCCAACCAGTTGACCAGAAACTTAGTGTATTAGGCTTTAATTATATAGGACTAGAGGCCCAGTGCACACATTCGTGCACCTTGAAAGGAACTGTGGAATGTGAAGCTGGGGTGGGCACAAGGGCGGGTCACAGCCCATCCTCTACATCCTTGCCTTACCCCTCCTACTGCGTCCTCCATTCCCTATTTGCCAACAGCCCTGCTCCCACAGACACTGCTCCCATGTGCTGATGGTGCTGGCTCTGCTTGCACCCACTGATGGGGCAGAGTGATTAGGACCAGCACCAGCAGCGGGTGTGAGTAGGGCTGGTGCTGTCAGTGGGTGTAAGCAGTGGCTGCTGCCCTGATCACCCCTTAGGAGCAAGGGGAGGTGGAGAAGCCCTCAGGAGTGATCAGGGCTGGTAGCTGGCACTCGCACATGCTGAAAGCACTGAGTGTTTGGGACTGGCGCCAGGCACTGGCAATAGGTGCGAGTGGCAGCTTCAATGCCAGCTGTGGGTGTGAGAGGGGCCAGTGCTGGTAGTGAGTGTGAACAGTGACACCGACAGTGGGTGCGAGTGCTGGGTGGGGCGGCTGTGAGAGAGAGCAAAGAATTTTCAGTACCAGAAGCTTGCACTGATGACAAAAACTGGTGCACTCCCCTGGTCTGGTGCCCCCGCTCACCTGCTCCACTATCTCACTGCGGCCAATGCCTACTATGTTCCGTACATGACTCCTGGTGGTCAGCACACATCATAGCGACCAGTTGGTTGGTTGTTCTAGTTGTTCTGCCATTTGGTCTATTTGTATAACAGCCTGTTATTATATAGGATTATTATCATAGTCAATGACCTTCTTTTAATTTGAATTTGTTTAATTTTTTATTTTGGGGTTTTATGAGCCATTTTGTTTTAAGTGTCCCTCAGGTTATTATATCTGGTAATTATGAAAATTTAACCTATTCTTATCAAGATAATCAAAAGTTTTGGGTTTTGTTATTGTGGCTATAAGGTTTTATAATTTGTGTGCGTATATTTATCCTTAATCTATATCTGTGCTTTATGTTATTTGAAACTATAATCAACATGTTTCTATTTCTATTTATCTGTTCTTTTGGAATTGATTTGTATTTTTGTTCTAATAGTGAATATCTCAATAAAAATAGAAAACTAGAAAAAAAATCTATATACCTATGTACTGTTAAAATTAAAGGTGGAATAATGTATAGATTTTAAAATGTCTCGGTAACATGATTTTCTAGTTTTATTGCCTTGCCTACCTCCCCAATTCCCAGATTTTGCTAAAACAGTATAATTTTATTATTTTATTCTTTAGGCTTTCCAAAAAGTTATTTCTTGCTTTATTTTTTAAAAGTTAGAATTTAAATCTGTGTTACATTTGAAGATCTTTTTCCATGATATAAAATTATTACGATTTTAATTCTCTTAAAAAAAGCAGTTGAATTCTGATGAATTATTTTTGACACTACAGGCCTAGTGCATGCACTCACACACTGTTGAGCTCCCTCATCCTGGCCTGTGTCCTCTCGCAATCTGGGACCCCTCAGGGATTGTAGCAGTGTGTGAAATGGCAAGTGGCTGGCCCAGGCTGGGCCTGGGCACTGCTCCCGCTCATCTTGGCCCCACTGCACCTGCCACTGCCACTGCTTGGTAGTGCTGCTGTGGAGGCAAGAGAGGCTTGCACTGCAGCAGCAGCAGCACATGCCAGCCATGAGCCTGGCTTCTGGCTGAGCTGTGCTCCCACTATGGGAGCACACTGACTACCAGGAAGCAGCTCCTGTGTTGAGCGTCTGCCCCCTGGTGGTCAGTACACATCATAGCAACTGGTAATTCAGTCATTTGGCCACTTAGGCTTTTATATATATAGATTATTACTGTTTTTAAAAGCAACAGTATTCACAATTTATAATATACATAAGCATATGTATAGTTATGAGAACATAAAATCCCCCAGAATATATGACACATAACTGAATATTTATTTATTTCAATTTATCTTTATTGTTAAAAGTATTACAGATATCCCTCCTTTTCCCCCCATTGACCCCCTTAACACCACATCTCTCCACCCCAAGCCTAATCCGGATTGTTGTTCAACATGATTTATTAAAAAAACAAAAAAACAAAACAATAAAAACTGCTTTCATGATATTCATATTAATCCTCACAGGCACATATTAATCACTTAGATTTAATTTTTAAATAAAGACTTCATTGATCACAATTTTCAAGGAAGTTAATTTATTGTCATTTTTGTAAATTTTTTAATATTAAAAGATGTTTTTCTTTTGTTCTTACATTTGGAAAACAATTTGTGCCAGAAATGTTGTTTCCTAATGTTGTTTCTTTAAAACTCTGGTGTCATGTTTAATTATAGAATATCATTTTTGTTCTGGAAGAGAAGTCTGAAGCAAGAATCATTTTATTTTTCTTGAATGTTTAGATTCTTATTTCTTTACCAGATGCTTATAAAATTCTCTCTTTATCATTCAAATTCAGACTTTTTTCTATAATAAATTCATTATTGCTATGAGGAAATAGAATTCTCTGTTATAAAGCTAGGCACAGATTATTTGCTACTTCTTTCATTAATAATTGTTGTCTAGCTGAAACCGGTTTGGCTCAGTGGATAGAACATCGGTCTGAGGATTGAAAAATCCCAGGTTCGATTCTGGTCAAGGGCATGTACATTGGTTGTGGGCACATCCCCAGTAGGGGGTGTACAGGAGGCAGCTGGTCGCTGTTTCTCTCTTATTGATGTTTCTAGCTCTCTATCCCTCTCCCTTCCTCTCTGTGGAAAATCAATAAAATGTATTTGTTTTTAAATTATTGTCTAATTATCATTGAATCTATCTTGGCCTAGTCATTTATTTGATTAATAGAATATTCAAAAATGATAGAACTTCTGAGATTAGATCATAAGAAACCTTTTAGTTTCTATTCAGGTTTCTTTTATTTATTTATTTTTTTTAAATAAATCTTTATTGCTCAGATTATTACAATTGTTTCTCCTTTTTCTCCCCCATAGCTCCCTTCCACCTGATTCCCACCCCACCCTCTGCCCTTACCCCCTCCCCCCACTATTGTCCTCATCCATAGGTTATACAATTTTAATCCAGTCTCTGCACCCCACACCCCTTCACCCTGATAATTATCTATCTACTCCCTTTCTTTGCCCCTAATTCTATTATATTCACCAGTTTATTCTATTCCTGAGATTTTTAATTCACTTGACTTTCTTCCTCTTCTTAAGTAATACCTTTCAGCATTTCATATAATACTGGTTTGGTGGTGATGAACTCCTTTAGCTTTTTCTTATCTGTGAAGCTCTTTATCTGCCCTTCAATTCTGAATGATAACTTTGCTGGATACAGTAATCTTGGTTGTAGGTTCTCCCTATTCATCACTTTGAATATTTCTTGCCACTCCCTTCTGGCCTGCATGGTTTCTGTTGAGAAATCAGCTGACAGTCGTATGGGTGCTCCCTTATAGGTAACCAACTGCTTTTCTCTTGCTGCTTGTAAGATCCTCTTTTTGTCTTTTACCCTTGGCATATTGATGATGTGTCGAGAAGAATTTTTCTTTGGATTCCTCTTGTTTGGGGTTCTGTAGGCTTCCTGTACTTGTAAGTCTATTTCTTTCACCAGGTGAGGGAAGTTTTCTGATATTATTTCTTCAAATATGTTTTCAGTATTTTGCACTCCCTCTTCTTCTGGCACCCCCATAATTCTGATGTTGGTGCGCTTGCAGTTGTCCCAGAGGCTCCTTACACTATCTTCAACTTTCTGGATCCTCTTTTCTTCTTGCTTCTCCAGCGGAGTGTCTTTTGGCTCTTTGACCTGATTCTTGTGTTCTTCCATTCTGCTGTTGGATCTCTGCATAATATTTTCCAATTTAGTCAGTTTATCTATACTTTTTAGTTGGGTCTCATGAAGTTTATCGAGCTTTTCTAGGATATTGTTGCATAACCTTAGAACCGTAGTTCTGAACTCTATATCCTCCATCTCTTTTGTTTGAGATCTATTTCCTTGTCTCGGCATTATCACTATTTTTCAGAATTGGTAGGATGGCTTTGTGTGTTTGCTGTCCTATATAGCACAGTGGGTCAGCCTCCTCAGTTACCTGAGGTAGACACTCTTGGTGCTCCCCTTTGTGGACTGCGTGCACAGCCTTGTTGTAGCTAAGTCTCTATTGTTGTGAATTGACCTTCAGGCCAATTGGATGTGGGTATCAGCTGTGTCTACTCTGGGATAACTTCTGTATTGGAGACAGTCTTATAGGATCAGACTTGAAAAACTGCAGAAGCCTCTGCTCAGCTTGGATGGGGCGGAGTCTCAGGGCTGAACTGACAGTCTTGGCTTCTGCCCTGCCCTTGTGCACTCGCCTGAGTTTCCACCTGACTGGCCCAGTTTCCCCAAGCAAGAGCGTGGGTGCCCCAGGGGCTCACCTGGACTTGGGCTGGTCTCTGTAGTCTGGAGCTTCTGACTCCTTCCGCTACGGAGAGGCCGCCACCTTGTACAGAGAGGCAGCGGCAGCCTCCGCGGTCAGACCTGGAGCTTCTGACTCCTTCTGCTACGGAGAGGCGGCAGTCAGACCTCAGCGTGTACTTGCTCGTGCGCGCGAGTCTGTAGACCCTGCCGGCTGCGGCTCTGGTCCCCGGTCTCCCAGTCTCTGAGTCTCTGAGTCTCTGGGTACCTTTCTCCACAGTCCAGACTCCACCCGTATGAGCCTGGGACCACGGAATTTCAGCCCGGGTTGGGTTCAGTACAGTCCGAAAGGGTTCCGTGCAATCGGGGATTCCTCCCCTCCCGCCAGGCTGGTATTCGGCGGCCGCGTGCGCGAGCGTCTCCCTACCTCAGTGCTTTTCAGCTCCCAGTCCGATCTGTGAGCCTCTCTCTTTCTTTCTAGTTGTAGCTATTCCACTCCGCCAGCTTTCCTGACGTTTTGGTGAAGTCCTTTTTTATTTTAGTTGTTTTTTTAATTAAATTGTTGATGAGGCAGCAGCTTAGGAGACTGCCTAGGCCGCCATCTTGGATGTTCTCCTATTCAGGTTTCTTTTAAATATCATTCTAGGTGAGGTCAGCTGCTATGTGAAAAGTTCAACTACCTTTTTAGCAGCATTCTGGGAGGAAGCCAAGTTAGTTACAAGGGAAGATCATGCTAAAGCAACCTCACCCATCTTCCATCCCCTTGTAAGACTATATATACATAAGTGAAGAAGCTACTTTGTACATGTACATACCAGTCCCAGCAGATACAATGTGAATAAATGAAAAACCTTACAATACCCAGATTAAAGGCCTCAGGCAAATGGCCCTAGTCAATCCTTTAAAACCATCTCTATGCCTGGTACATGAAATTCGTGCACTCATGGTGGGGAGGTTCCTCAACCTGGGCTATGTCCTCTCCTAGTCCTGGAGCCCTTGGGGGATATCTGACTGATGGCTTAGGCCTGATCTCCACATGAGCCCAGCTTCTGATTGAGCAGCGTTCTCCCTGTGGGAGCGCACTGACCACCAGGGAGTAGCTCTTGCATTGAGCATCTGCCTCTGGTAGTCAGTGCATATCCTAGTGACTGGTCATTCCACTGTCAGGCTGAAATCAGCTCTCTAACATCCCCTGAGGGGTCCTGTGTTGTGAGAATTCACAGGTCAGTCTGAAGGACCCATCAGGGCCAGGGAGGGATGCAGGAGGTTGGCCAGCCAGGGAGGGACCACAGGAATGCTCCAGGGAATGACTAGGCTATCTTTCTCAGTTTTGATTGGTAGGATCCCAGCAGCAAACTAACTTACAGGTCGGAGCGTCTGTCCCATGGTGGTCAGTGTACATCAGAGCAACTGATCAATTGGTCGACTGTTTACCCCCGGTTGTCAGTGCACGTTATAGCAAGTGGTTGAGTGGCCTTAGCATATCATTAGCATATTATGCTTTGATTGGTTGAACGGAAGACCAGATTACCAGACACTTAGCATATCAGGCATTTATTAGATAGCATAGAGGCCTGGTGCATAGGTGGGGGCCAGCTGGTTTGCCCTGAAGAGTGTCCCAGATCAGGGTGGGGGTTCCCTTGGGGCGTGGAGTGGCCTGAGCAAGGGGCCTGTGGTGGTTTACAGCCAGTCATGCCCCCAGCAGAGGGGGATACCCTGGTATCTGGAATATATTTACTTTCTACAACTGAAACTTAGTAGCCTGGAGCGGAACCATGCCTCATGCTAGCACTGTGGCGGCAGCCATTTCTGTTTGGATTTGTTTACCTTCTATAATTGAAACTTTGTAGCCTTGAGTGGAGGCTTAGGCTGGGTAAGGTAGGCGGAAAGCTTGGTTTCTTCCATTGCCAGAGAAACCCAAGCCTCCCTCCTACTCTCTGTGGCTGCAGCCATCATGGTTGGGGTTAATTTGCATACTCACTCTGATTGGCTGGTGAATGTGGCTTGTGGGTTTAGCAGAATGATGGCTAATTTGCATATTGTTCATTTATTAGGTAGAACTAGAGGCCTGGTGCACTAAATTTGTGCATGAGGGGTTGGGGATGAGGTTGTCCCTCAGCCCAGCCTATACCCTCTCCAATCTGGGACCCCTCTCACAATCCAGGACTGCTGGCTCCCAACTGCTTGCCTGCCTGCCTTTTTGAAGTCTGACTTTTTGCCCTATCCAATTGGCTCTTTACTTCACTGAAGTGAGGTTATCAGTTTAATAATTATGTTTTACATCCTTAACAACTCCTTCCTTTCCCAAATTGTTTTTTTGCTATGAAAGCATGGTCATTATATATGGATGCAATATACTATTAAGTTTCATGGTAAATAATGTTTGTATTATTTGTAATGCATTCTCCTTTTACAAATTTTGCTTCAAGTTATCTGAACAAGTAAATTGATTCTTGTGGAAGAAAACTGCTACAAGCTTTTTATTAAGTAAACTCCTCATTAAATAAAATCCTTAAAATCTTATTCAGCCTTGTCTCTATTTCCTCCAGTAAAGTTGAGGTCCATAGAGAGATTTTTTCTTATAATGCCAAATAATGAAATTCCATACCCTTCTGTTAAAAATTCAAGTTTGCAGAACTAACAAAAGGAGTCCAAGAAATAATGAAGCAAATGTATTCTCTCCCTGCAGATTTTGGAGAAAGATGCACTATTGTATTATTAAATTTGATTAAATGATCTCATATAGTAAGTTATTAAAGTAAAAACTTTCCCAAGAATATCAATTTTATTATTTTGTTTAAAATGGACACGTGAATATTCATAACTATTATCAACTTGTCTGGTTCTCTGTAAAATACATATGTCCATGATAATTCACTTTGAACAGAGGAGCATTAGGGTCTTATAAGTCTCCCAAGACCTTAGAAATGTGTGCTACAATCTGTGAAAAATTGTTGAGGAGGACGATTCTTATTTGGCTAGTTTCTGACCTATTAACAACATTAAAATTGACATATCAAATGGCTAAATTGCTGAAATACTTAGATTTGCCTGTCGAATGAGAAGGAGATCATCGGAATTTTATCTTTTCCCACAGGCATACTAGAAAAATAAGAGCCTCTGAGACTTTTAGAATTATAGTTTAACAAATAATGACAACATATATGCTTCATTTAAGTTTCTCTTTCTTAACCTGATGACTATTCTTATATTTCTTATGATTTTCTTCTTGTTTTCACACATTTACAGAAGGTATTTCTTGATAATTGAGATGCACTATAACAGAGATTGTAGAACTTAATATAATTCTTTACCCAGAAATACCCTCCCTTTCATGTCTTTTGGACACATCTGGAGCCCATTCTTCAACTGTATCACTTCAATAAGAACTAATCTTTGTGTTCTTGTTTCTCTCCATGGGTTATCCACCCACACAGTACTGGCAGCGTGTATGGATTGCAAGCAGTTTGCTTACGCACCATTGACTCTAAACCCAGTCAGATGTTAAGTAGGGCCACCTTCAGCATTTATCCTGAATAGAGAGCGCTAATTGAGTTCTTCAAGGTTGGGGAAAGAAAAAATAGAAATAGATTTTGTGTTGTTCACTCTCTTCAAGGATTTTAGGCAGAGTGATGAATGAAAACGAGTTGATTCTATATCGGTTTCCTGTCACTTCCCACACATTTCTTACCAGACCTGCAGGCGGATTCCCTCTCGAAAATTCCCATTGTAATGGTGAGTCATTTGGGCAGAAAAATTATAGACAAAATGAGGTATATAAGCTTTGAATGGTAACTTAAATTTTGATATTGTTCTTAAAAGTAACACTTTTGTGTGTATTGTTTGCATTTCTTTTTTGTTAAATAATTAAAAATATATATATATTTTATTGAATTTTTACAGAGAGGAAGAGAGGAATAGAGAGTTAGAAACATTGATGAGAGAGAATCATTGATCAGCCGCCTCCGCACACCCCCTACTGGGGATGTGCCCGCAACCAAGGTACATGCCCTTAACCGGAATCAAACCCGGGACCCTTGAGTCCGCAGCCTGACGCTCTATCCACTGAGCCAAACCGGTTTTAGCTGTTAAATAATTTTTTTAAAATTTCAGTTATACTTGATATTTAATATTATATTGCTTTCAGGTATACAGTACAATGGTTAGATATTTATATGACTTACGAAGTGATCACCCCGGTAAATCTAGTAACCATCTGACACCAACAGAGTTGTTACAATATTATCGACTATAGTACCTATGCTATACTGTACATCACCATGACTATTTTGTAACTACCAATTTGTACTTGGTCATCCCTTCCTCTTTTTCACCCAATCCCCCAATCTTCCTCTCATCTAGTAACCATCAATATGTCCTCAATATCTCTGAGTTTATTTGTTTTTGTTGTTGTTTTATTTTAAAATTCCATATATAAGTGAAATTATATGATATTTACCTTATTATGTCTGACTTATTCAGTATGATACCCTTTAGGCCCACCGATAAAATAGCAATATTTTATCCATTTTTATGGTTAAGTAATTTTCCATTGTATATGTGTACCACTTCTTCTTCATCCATTTATCTATTGATGGGCACTTCGATTGCTTCCATATCTTGGCTATTGGAAAAATTGCTGCAGCAAAAATATGGGTGCATATATCCTTTAGAATTAGTGTTTCAAGTTTCTGCAGATAAATATCCAGTATTGGAATTGATGGTTTCTTTTTTATCTCTTGTTATAGCCTTTGTTTTAAAGTCTATTTTGTCTGGTCAAAGCATTGCTGATGCAGGTTTTTTATTTGTTTCCACTCTCATCAAATAACTTTTCCTATTCCTTTACTTTCAGTCTACGTGTCTTTCCATCTGAAGTGAGCCTCTTGTGGGTAGCATGTGTAAGGGTCTTGTTTTCTTATCCAATCAGCCAACCTATGTCTTTCCATTGGAGCATTTAATCCATTTACATTTAAGGTAATTTTTTTTAAAGTATATATTTATTGATATCTTACAGAGAGGGAGAGAGATAGAGATCCAGAAACGTCGATGAGAGAGAAACATCGACCAGCCGCCTCCTGCACACCCCCTACTGGGGATGTGCCCGCAACCAAGGTACATGCCCTTGACCGGAATCGAACCTGGGACCTTTCAGTCCGCAGACCGACGCTCTACCACTGAGCCAAACCAGCCTCGGCCATTTAAGGCAATTGATAATAGATACTAGTACATAGCTATTGCCATTTTATTATTAATCTTCCCTCCTCCTCCTCTCCCTCATCCTCTTCCTCCTCCTTTTTCAAGAATACCATTTCTAACTTATTTTGTAATAGTCGTGATGGATTTTGGATCTACTTTTTCTGGTATGGAAAGCTCTTTATCTATACTCCTATTCTAAGTGAAAGCTTTATTGGGTAGAGCAATCTTGATTATAGGTCCTTGCTTTTCATCACTTTCAATATTTTGTACCAATCTTTTCTGGTCTACAAAGTTTCTTCCAGTCTTTCTTTCTTTTAGCCTCCCTCCCTCCCTCCCTCCCTCCCTCCCTCCCTCCCTCCTTCCTTCCTTCCTTCCTTCCTTCCTTCCTTCCTTCCTTCCTTCCTTCCTTCCTTCCTCCCACAGTTTACAGATGCCCCCTTTTCCCTTTCCTTTATCTCCTCTACCCAGCCTTCTCCACACTGTTGTCTTTGTCCTTGGGTTATGACCTGCAAAGTTTCTGTTGACAAATCAGCTGACAGTCTTATAGGAGCTCTCTGGTATGTAACTAATTGCTTTTATCTTGCTGCTTTTAAGATTCTTTGTCAGGGCCAGCCTGATGGTTGAACCAGGCTGAGGTAAGGAGGTGGGAATTAAAAGAAAGAAAGAGAGGAAAGCAGGATCGGGAGGGTTGTGAGTCACTGACAGACTGCAAGTTTATTAACTGTGTAATGCATTTTATACACAAAACATTGAATAGGAGGGCTGTTAAGAGAAATCTATTCTTTGTTCCTCTTAAACTCTAAGGAAGAGACAGAGTAGAAGGACAAATTCTCGGTACAGCAAATCAGGTAAATTCTCAGTACAGCAAATCTCAGTAAATAATTATAGACTTCTTGGTAAGCCATGAAAGTTTGTTCTCATTCTACAAAGGTTGCTCTCATTCTACTGATAACTGCCATCCAAACAAGTCTGGGAAACTGTGTGGGTAAGGGACCAGCCTTGCTAGTCTCTTTGGGTGCAAGGACTGTGTCAGTTTACACCCGGTCTCCAACAATTCTGTCTTTGTCTTTAAACTTTGATGTTTAATTTTGATGTATCTTGGTGCGAGTATCTTTGAGTTCATCTTGTTTGTGACTTTTTGTGCATCTTAGGCTTGTATGTCTATTTCCTTAACCAGGTTAAGGACATTTTCTATCATTTGTTCTTCAAACAGGTTTTCAACTCCTTCCACTCTTTCTTCTCCTTCTGGCACCCTTATGTTCCATATTAGTATGCTAAGATATTGTCCCAGAGACCCTTTAAACTATTCTCATTTTTTAAAATTCTTTTTTCTCTTTGCTGTTTTGATTGGGTGGGTGTTTTCTATTAGTTTATCTTCCAAATTGTTGTTTCATCTCTCTGCTTTATTTAATCTATTGTTCATTATCTCTAATGCATTATTCATTTCAGTTGTTGTATTCTTTATCTCTGACTGGTTCTTTTTTGTGTTTTCTATCTTCATTTTAATGTTGAATATCTCATTGAGATCATTGAGCATCCTCATAACTCTGAATGTAATAGATGTCTTCATTTTGTTTAGTTCTTTACTCAGGAGATTTATTGTATTCTTTCATTTGGGACATGTTTCTTTGTCTTCTCATTTTGGCAGCCATCTTATGCTGGTTTCTACATGTCAGGTAGAGCTGCCACATCTCCTGGCCTCGGTAGAGTGTCCTTAGGTAGTAGGTGTTCTGTGACCCTGTGGTATAGCCTCTTTGGTCACATAAGCCAGGTGCTCCAGGTATGTCCCTTGTGTAGGTTGTGTGTGTGTGTTTCTGTTGTAGTTGAGCCTAAGATTAAATGTAGTTGAGCCTAAGATTAAATCAAACTTTGGTTGGATCCAGTGATCCCACCCTTGGGAATGTATCCTATAACCCCAAAACACCAATCAGAAAGAATATATGCACCCCTATGTTCATAGCAGTGTTATTGACAATAGCTAAGATTTGGCAATAGTCCAAGTTCCAATCAGTAGATGAATGGATAAAAAAGCTGTGGGACATTTACACTATGTAATACTATGCAGCTATAGAAAAGAAGGATATCTTAAAACTTTAAAACAGCATGATGGACCTGGAAAACACTATTCTAATATAAATAAGCCAATCTGAGAAAGAAAAAAAACCCCACATGATCTCACCTATTTGTGGAGTCTAATGAACAAAATGAGTTGACCAACAAAATAAGAACCAAAGCATGGAGGCATGGAACAGACTGACACACCTTGATGTGGGATTGGGGAAGGAGAAGAGATAAATCAAAGAACGTATATACTTATATGTATAGCCCATGGACATGGGCAATAGGGTAGTGAAGACATGGGGAGGGAGTCTGGGGGCACAGGGGTAGAGGGGAGAAATGGGATATATATATATATATATATATATATATATATATATATATATATATATATATATATATGGCCCTGGCTGGTGTTACTCAGTGGTTACAGTGTCAGGCTACACAGCAAAGGATCATGGGTATGATTTCAAGTCAAGGGCACATACCTTGGTTGCAGGTTGGATCCTTGGCCCTCGTTGGGGCACATATAGAAGGAAACCAATCAATGTGTCTCTCTCACAGCAATGTTTCTTATTCTCTCTTCCCCCTCCTTCCCTTCCACTCTCTCTAAAGAATTCAATGGGGAAAAAAATCCTCAGCTGAGGATTAACAACAAAAATAATTTAAAAAAATAGACATGTATACATACAGTATATATACATACATATATACATATACATGAGGATCTTCATGGAAATGTTCCTTACAAAATGAATTTCAAGTCAGTAGAACGTTTCTATAGAGAAATTAATTTAGTAAATTATGGTGCCAAATTTGATGAAATATCTGTAAAACAATATTTAATAGTTTCAAACTAAAACATTAAGTAATATAAATGTGGATTATATGGGAAACACACTTTTTATGACGTTGAGAGAAAACAACAATTTCAAAAGTCTATTTATGCTATGTTTACACTCAAGTAAACTAAGTTTTATATAGTATAAAATCTTGAAAGACATGGAACAAAGAAAATTTTGCTTGTAAGGACATTGGATTCCTCCCACTTTTTTTTTGTATAATATGAGAAAAATCTATGAATGTTTTTTTTTTAATATTTTTATTGACTTTTCACAGAGAGGAAGGGAGGGGGATTGAGAGCTAGAAACATCGATGAGAGAGATACACTGACCAGCTGCCTCCTGCACACCCCCCATCGGGGATGTGCCCGCAACCTATGTACATGCCCTTGACCAGAATCGAATCTGGGACCTTTCAGTCCTTAGACCGATGCTCTATCCACTGAGCCAAACCGGTTTTGGCAAAATACATGAATATTAATAATGATAATAGAATCTACAATAAATCTGACATTTTTCTGATTATTACACTTGCAAATTATAGAGTGCTTTGTGAAAAAAATATAATTTTGAATTTATGTGCTTCAATAAAATATCTGTGAACTGTACAAATATGTTGAAGTACTATGAAATGAAGAATTTCCAGAGTGTAATATGAAATGAAATGTCTAACATATATAAGGCAAAAGGAACACATGAAGTAAATATGTTTTAACAGACTTCAGACAAAGACTAAAAAGATGACAGATTGACTTTAAAAATTATGTTCAAAACTATGCTTACTGTAAAAAACACACTATTTGATTCTTAAAGCTATAAAGCATACTTTTAATTCCTGTCAATATAATGACATTTGAGGGAAATAACATTTTATAAAGGTTGAATCATTTTATCTCAAAAAATAATTGTCAGCTCAAAACACCAGGGGAACAGTGAAACTTTAAAATATAAAATATTAATGTTATCTACTTCACCCATGCAAGGTAGAGCTTGAATTAACTTGAATAGAGTAAGGAAAAAATGAGCAATGGCCAAATAACTTATGAAAATCTTAGGAACTTTTTATGATAGGGCGACAAACAACAGTCATGGTACTGTTATTCCAAGCCTGGGGACTGGCTAACTCAGGTCAGAATAATGATGTCTTTCCAGTATAATACTGAGTGCATATACTCCACATATATACACTGGGTGAATTTCTGTTCCCTAATTCTCAGACAATGAAATAACAGGAAAGGGTTTTTAATTTTCTGCTCAATGATTTATTAGGTGGTTGTTGTTTTTTAACTTCAATACTCAAACACATTGTTGGGATCACCACATGGTTCAATTTGAGAATTTAATATTTCACTGTTGAAATATTTATGATAATTAAATACTGTTTGGGGGCCATGATGCTTGGACAAACTACAAATATGTAGCATAATATAGTGATTTAAGATTACAAATAAAATAAAATCTAATTATTTTAAGATTAATAAATTTCTTCCCAATGACAACATATACAATATTGTATGTGTTGTTGACACTATCAATTATAATCTGACTAAATCATATATTGAAACTCTCCTTTAAGAAAATATCGCCTTAAAAACTAACTTTACTATTTCCTTGACTTATTTGGTGTATGATATATATAGCTATTTATCTTCATTTGTCAGGATGTTTTGTTATAAATTTTAACTACTGTGGGTAATAGATCTTCCTTGCCCTATGTATTGCTTTCAAACAATAACTCTTGTACTGTTGCATTCCCTCTGAGAACAATGCCTTAGAGTTATGACAAATTTCAGATTTCTAATAGCCTTTTAAAAAATCATGTTCCCATTGTTTTCTAATTACACACACACACACACAAACATACAAACACACACATACACACACATACTGAGGAAGAATATCACTGGAAATAATGTACCACATTATTTTTCCAAAGCTAGAAGACTAAGAGTGCTCATTTCATAGTTTTCTGACAAGATTTATTAATCTTAAGTTTAAATACTGAGCAAAAGAAACATATGCCCACATTGTATTTCCTTTTTCCATTTAACAATAGCCAAGTGAAAAGTGTGTCATTATTCCTCTCTTAAAGAAATTCACTACAGACTGATTCATTTGCCTCTCAGCATAATCATTATGGCTTGTCTCATTTTCTGTTCTTATAAGTGTATTTCTTGTATCACATGATCTCACACATCTAGGGGGAAATAATGAACAACATAAACTGATGAACAAAAACAGACTTGGAGACAGGGAAGTATCTATCAGACTGTCGGACTTCAGAGTTGGGGAAAGGGGGAGAGATCAATCAAAGGACTTGTATACATGCATATAAGCCTAATCAGTGGTCATGGACAACGGGGGTGGGGTGGGGACATGTGTGGGAAGGAGTTTGGGATGGGAAGGGGGGATGAGGACAATTATGTGATACCATAATCAATAAAGAATTTAAAAAAAAATCAGGTAGTTTAGAGAGTGAGGAACAAAAGTATGCTTTGCAGTTGAGTAAAGACTTCTTTTTGATCTGAATTAGTCAGGTTGTCCAGAAAAATAAAACCAACATGATATATATATATATATATATATATATATATATATATATATATATATAGAGAGAGAGAGAGAGAGAGAGAGAGAGAGAAGAAGAGAGAGAGAGAGAAAGAGAGAGAGAGAATAAATAAGGAATTGCTCACACAGTTATGAGGCTGAGAAGTCCCAGGATCTGAGTCAGCAAGCCAGAGACCCAGGAGAGCGATGGTGTAGTTCCAGTCTGAAAACTGGCAGGCTTGAGATCCAAGAAGAACATTTCAGTCTGAGTTTGAAGGTAGGAAAAAACGTAATGTCTCTCCTCAAGCAGTTGGGTAGGAGTTCCCCCTTACCAGTATTTGAGGGAGGCTTTCCTAGTCATATTCCAGTGACTGAAGGGGGGCATTCACATTAGAAAGGGCAATTTGCCATACTTAGTTTACCAATTCAAATGTTCATTTCATCCCAAAAGGCAGTCACACACTCCCAGAATAATGTTTAACCAAGTATCTGGACACTCCAGTGCCCTAGTCAAATGGACATACTAAATTATGTATTTAGCTAAATGAAACATCATTGTGAAAAAATGCCATAACACTAACTTCAAAAATGCCTGCTTTCTAGTCCTACACACTTGTATTGTGGGATTTAAAATCTATATTTGATTTAAAGGAGATAAAGTTGGCCTTAAATTAAGGCTAATGTAGGCAATCATAGAGCATCTTGCTTCAATGAACAGTTTGCCTATTTTTTTTCCCACATGAATTTTATTAAGGTATTATATGTGTACATATCTTACCATTGCTCCCCCCCCTCACCTTCCATTCATGCCCTCCCTCCCCAGAGTTCTGTGTTCGTTGGTTGTATTCATGCATACCAGTCCTTCAGTTGTTCTCTTATCTCCCCCCAGGTCTCCTTCCCCTCCCAGCTGTCATTTGACAATCTGCTTGTTTTATGGTGACTATCTCAGGATCTCATGAATAGAATCCGCTCCTCGTTTGGCAGTCTGCTTGTTTTATGGTGGCTATCTCAGGACCACCCTAATAGAGTCCGCTCCTCCTCTGGTTCTCACCACCCCTCCCCCTGGGTCCCACTGCTTCCCTAGGGACACACGGCTCACCCAGGGCACAGGGCCCCCTGGGACACACGGCTCGCCTGGGGCACACGGCCCCCTGGGACACACGGCTCTCCCGGGGCACACGGCCCCCTGGGACACACAGGAGTTTGCCTATTTTTAATTTTATTAACTTCAGAGAACTTTGAGGATCTTCTGGAAATGACTATAATTTTGTGTAGTACTGACTTCATTTTCTTGATCTTCAACAATTATGGTACAGCATTTTAAGATTGTGGCCCTAGCATAAAAGGAAATCTATAGCATAGAACAAGCTAAATAACATTTGGGGAATAAGTAAAAAAAACAAAACAAAACAAAACACAAAACACTACAGGATTTTTTTCATATAGTGCAATTATGGTGATGATTTCTTATGGAAGGTGAAAAAAAGTTCTTTAGTATTATTAAGGGTACCTTTGGTGGTTCCAGTGGTCAGCTTATTTACTCAATTTAATTGCATTATGGGACTTTAGGCTTTACGGATTACTGATGTTGAAGCTCTCACTTTATATACTGAGAAAATCCCAAAACAAGTAAAGATGTTTGGATCACAGGTAAGCAGTTCATTGTTGCTGCAGAGGACATCAGGAAAATAAAATTGTTCTCCAAAAGATCATTGCTGCCTTGAAGCTGTTTGGGAATGGAGTTCTCTCATGGGCAGGGCCTATGGGGCTTTCACAATGCACCGTAGACCAGAAACAATGAGCCAGAAAAGTGGTGAAGACCAACAGGAAAAGGGTAGTACCCTTGATCAAGTAAGCCATGGAGGAGATGTTTTCTCCTCTGCCTTCTAGTGCTCTCAACCATAGAAGGTAAATACAAGAAATATAGGACATTTAATGTAGTCCAGATGAGTACAGCACAATCACTCTCTCTATTCTATGACAAAGGAAAGCTGGAGCAAGAAAGACAAAGAGCACTTTGCATTAAATATGATGATTGTTATTACTCTCTTGAATACCCACCTTCTTTTGTTTTAATTCCATAATATAAATTATCTACACAGCTGGGATTAACATATTAAAGGTAAGATTAAAAAGAATAAAATCAAGAAGGAGACAATGGATGATTTTAGCCATAGCTACTGCTGCATAGAGAAGATTATTTGGTCATTCCTTTTTCTATGGTAGATAGCTGTAGGCCAACTTTTAAAAGCAGTGTCTCCCTGAGAACTTTGTTTTCCCTCAACTGAAAGTAGAGACTTTGATATCACTACATCCATTAGAGCCAGAGCAAAAAGAAACTTTTTAGTCTACACTACAATAGCAGGTGGCTTAAAGGCAAATATTAGAGACTTCAGTATAAATCTCTTGATTTCTCAAATGTCTATATATTTTTGCACTAACATTAGAAATAGAAATTTTTAGAACTATAAAAATAACTTACAATATGACTCTAAGGAGACATTAAACACTTAACTTACAGTAATTACCTACAAAGAAACTGAAAGTGTTTCTTGGCAGTTGACCTGTCTACTCAGACCCCAGGAGGAAATGAGTGGGTGTGAACTGTCATGGTGCCCAGAAAAGGATGGGACACCAATATCAAATAAGAAATCAAAAGAAGAGCCGAAACCAGTTTGGCTGAGTGGATAGAGCGTCAGCCTGTGGACTTAAAGGTCCCAAGTTCGATTCCAGTCAGGGGCATGTACCTTGGTTGCGGGCACATCCTCAGTGGGGGGTGTGCAGGAGGCAGCTGGTCGGTGTTTCTCTTATCGATGTGTCTAGCTCTCTATCTCTATCCTTTCCTCTCTATAAAAAAATCAATAAAAAAAAGAAACCAAAAGAAGAGCTAAACTCTGGACTGAATTTTTTCTATTTGAGGTTCCTAGATTAAGGTCTTCTCCTATCAGGAGAGACCAAAACATGTAGAAATTGGTGTATATTTGTTATATTTGTAGCTTATGTATGTTTAAACTGAGTTTTGGGAAAACCATATAGCTTACTTTCCTGCTTTTTGTTCAAGAAATTCTTGGGCTACTCATTTCTAAATAAAATAGTTGCTTCAATAATTGTAAAAGAAAAATATCTGTACCAAAAGAATATTTATCGTCTACGTTTCAGCATCACTGTGAGCAAGCAATACATTGTAGTTCAAGTACTGTGGTAACAACACCAGAAACAGATATGCTTCTCATAAAGAATAAGACAATTTTTGGAAGTATTTTAAAACAATCTTCCCCCTTCATACCAAAAAGATGTAAAGTATAACATTTTATAAGGCAAGTTTTTGGTGCAGCTACAGTAAACCAAGAGGCATGAATTGAATTGTATTCCCACCCCAACTGGAAACTCTTCATAGAATTGCATCATTTGAAGAGCACCTTGAAGAAGACTAGGGCTTTGACAGATAGGAGTAAAATTAAATATAAGGGAAGGACTCCAGTAAAATCTTTCTCCTAGATTTTAGTATTTTCTCCTAGACACACACACACACACCCACACATACACACACAACGCATTTTTTAAATCCCTGAAACATCAGTGAACATATCAATAATTCAAAGTTTCTAATAATTTCCCAATCAGATCTGCATTCACCAATTTGATAGTATTTTTGCATTCAGTTTAGACAACATATAGGTGGGACTTATCTTTTAAAAATCTAATCTAGTGCTATGAACCTCTTCATGCCCTATTTGTAGCACATTCTTGTCCAATTACTGGGAATGCTAACTGTGTTCTCATTGTCATGTTGATATCTGCTAGGTTTTCCCATCATAGTTTCACTATTTCCCCCCTTTTGGTTGATTAGTAATTTGTTAAAGGTATTTCATGATTACTCATCAAACTGCTTATCCATCCGTCTTACTAATTGTTTAATCTCAACTAAAATAACCTTTTATAAGACATTTGACTGGGAGAGAAAGACAAGAGAAAAGAAGATGAGAGGGAAGGGATGATGAATTGAGAAGAGCAGACAATCAGGGAAAAGAAGATGGAAAGTTATGAGAAGATGTTGGGGAGTGAAGATAAAGAGAGGAAGATGAGAAGACAAGTCAGAAGTATTGTTTTGAATTGTTGCTATCTTACAGTAAACTCATTTAACTATAAAATATCTCTCTTGGGTTTATATCTGACTGAACTTGAGCTTAGGCATGTATTATTTATTAAAATAGCATCTAAATAATTACTGTATAGAATTAGAGATGAAAAATGCTCAAGACAATTTGTTTATTAATTATGACCAAAATCTAGCCATTGTTTTGAGAGATATTGGTATGTGAAAGGGCTGAGGGTTTGTTGAGAAGCAGGTCAGCATGCTCTTTGTGTTCATTGTTCCATATGAGTCCCCAGCTAATGTGGTCAAGGAAGGTTTTCTATCTTAGGGTTTGGGTCATAAATTTTAGGCACTAGGGGAAAAAGTAGTGTATGACCAGGTAATGCCAAGAAAAAGGGTGAAGGTGAAAAAATAGGCAACCTTTTGTTCTTCCATAGCAGCACATAGAAGCTTGAATCATAGCTACTATAACTAACGGGACATCTGAACTTTTCATTTGCATATCTATTCTGTTATTTGCGTGTGGGCAAAACCATTGTCTGATTCATCTTTGCATGCCTTACACTTAACATGATGCCTATCCCATAGTAGAAATTCAATACATAATTTTTGAAGAGATTAAGAATGACTAAAAATCTGTGGTGTAAAGCTTAATGAATTAATAAGACAATTTCTGGGGCTAAGGTCAAGGAGTAATTGTAGAGAGCTCCCTGGTTTTGTGGTATGGCAGACAGGAGAGGTTCCTGGAAGTAATTACTCTAACAACTGCCGGAGTAATATTGCTGCCTTTTAAATATTGGGAAATTTGGTCTACCTGCTCAGCACCTTTCTGCTTGGCTGGATCCCCAGGATTCAAATGGCTTTTGGTGGCCTGTGGTCAGGTTCCCTGGACAGCAGTGTCTTCAATGTCAGGGGCACCTTTTCAAGATGAAGAACAGATCCTGAAAAAAGAATGCAAACGTCCTTAGGGACTGAGACACAATTCATGCTTTTCCCTGTGGTGATTAATCTGTGAGGCAGAATAGCATAGTGGTTGATGGTGTTGGCATTGAACAACCCTCAGTTGAACTCCAGCTCTGCCAAATCCTAATCAAGTAGCCCTGAGGCAATGTACTTAACCTTTTCATGTCAGTCCAAGTTCCAGCAGTCAACAATTGGAATATTATAAAGTGTGTAATTGAAGAAAGCAAAACAAGGCTGTGCAGTTAAAGAAGGAACAAAGGCTAACTAAGAGTCAGAATTAGCAATAACAGGAAGCTGTTTCCACCAAGGCCTAAAAAGGAAAGAAGGAAAGGTGTTAGCACTCTGAGGAGAGAGCTGGAGACGCAGGGGTGGGACCACTGGGTTGAGCTGCAGTCATGAAGAAAGGCAATCCCTGGCAGAAAGTTAGCAAGGTGAGTAAATCCTGAAACTCTTTTTTCACGCTCCACGGCCTCCTCGTTATCCCAAACCTGACCACTAGCCAAACACCACGGAACCCTGCGAAAGAAGTCCTTATGATACGGATGTTCTGGGGGTCTGGCACCCAATGTTCAGAGATGCACTGTAGATTCTTGGCTTCATGCAGGAAAGAATTCAAACCTAAGCCAGCATAGAGTTTAACATGCAAGTGAGATTTTTAATGAAGCTCTGAGACAGAGAATGGGCTACTCCATAGATAGAGCAGCTCCCCCTTAGAGGGATTTACTTCCTTTGTTGCTATTGAGGTTCATTGTGGTGGTGGGGTAGGGGCAGGGTATTCAATAATGAAAGGAATTTTAGAGAAAAAACAGGCAGGTATGGAGAATCATAGGCATAAAGAGGGTCCATGGGGGAGGAATGCATACATTCATAGAAAATAGAAAAGTGACCCAGGATAAGGAGAGAGGAAGACATGCATTTACAGAGGATAAAGAAAAGTCACAGAGTATGGGCAAGAAGGAAACATACTTTCACTGAGGAGAGAGAAATGTCCACAGATGCGGGAAAGAGGGAGGCATATTTGCACCTGAGATAGAGCCATGTTGCAAGATAAGGGGGCTTTGGACTTTGAAGCTGATAATCTGCAAAAGACTGACCAATTAGAAAAGCAGAGTCATAAAATGGGGAAGGGGTCCAATTAGAAGGGAGCATGAAGAGACAAAGAACTATAGCATTTATATAACTTAGAAAAATAGGCTTAGTTGGTTACCCCCTTGAAAACCCTGCCCTAAATAAGAGTTTGTATTTGCTTCCAAATAAATTTCCACCCTTTTACTAACAAGTCTTTTTAGTCTGCAAATTTCGTTCTTCAAACTTTGTGAGGCGAGAACTTGCCAAGTAGAGATCTGTTTCCTGACCCCCATGTTTCAATAAGGAGGAGGGATATTCAGGATCTTCTTGGGAAATGGGTGGACATTTCTTGGAGGAGCTCTGAAACCATTTGTGTCCTTTTATGGGTTTTCTGTTTCCAATCATGGCAACTCTGAGGTGTGTTATTTAACATGTACTGTAATCTATATATATAAAAGGCTAAGCTACTATTGCATCCGAAATAACTAAACGGACAACACAGGCTGTAAGGGGCGACTAACTGGCAAGGACATTAGTGAGGAAGACCAAACAACCAAGCAGCAAGCTGCATGGGGCTACCAGGCTGGCAGAGGGTTCAGTAAGGGGCGACCAGGTCAGCAGGGGGGCACTAAGGGGCAACCAGGAGAATGAGGGAGAAGTTGAGAGTGACTAGGCCAGCAGGAGGGGCAGTTAGGTGTGATTAGGCAGGCAGGCAGGCAGGCAGGTGAACAGTTAGGAACCAGTGGCCTTGGATTGTGAGAGGAATTTCGGATTGGAGAGGGTGTAGGCTGGGCTTAGGAAACCCTGCTCCCCATGCATGAATGTTGTGCACTGGGCCTGGGCCTCTAGTCTCTCTCTCTCTCTCTCTCTCTCTCTCTCTCTCTATATATATATATATATATATATATATATATATATATATATTAAGTCAGAGACCATAATGCATCAATTTCATAATGCCATCAAGACCATAACAACCTAACAATTAGTTGCTATGACACCCACTGCAACCAGTGAACTGGCCTGATCCAGGCCAGATTGCCCCCAACACCCCAATCAGGGAGACCAGGCTCTGATCAATTGGTGGCAGCAGTGACTGGTGAGTGGGCATAAGGCAAACCTTTGGTCCCTCCACCTGGCCCTCAGGTTCTGATCAATTTGTGGCAGGAGTGGGATGGATCTGGGGACTGGAGAGTGGGAGAAAGGCAGAGTGCTTGGTCCCTCTCTCCAACCTGCAGGCTCTAATTGATCAGGGGAAGACTAATGGGGGAACTGGGGTGAGTGGCATGGCAGGGACTGGTGAGTGGGTGAAAGGCATACCTCTTGGTCCCTCCTCTTGGCCCTCAGGTTCCAATTGATCGGTGGTGGTGGCAGGAAGGAAATGGGGATAGGGGAATGGGCAAAACATGGCCCTGATTGCAGGCTAAGCCTGGGGAACCTAACCATGCATGATTTCCTATGCTGGCCCTCTGGTGAGAGAATAATGAGGGTAGGGTCACCATACGGTGAAATTAGTTGCTATATTGCATCAAGTTGGCCTGCTGGTTTTAAACTATAAACCTGTGTGTGTGTGTGTGTGTGTGTGTGTGTGTGTGTGTGGAGGAGGAGGAGGAGGATCTTACTATCTTCTTCAAATTCCTGTAGCTCTTATCCATTATATCTATTTCTTGTATCTATTTGGCCACATATTCTATCTCACTTGGAGATCAGACCTTCAGAGTGCAGAACAGGGGAGAAAAATGCAGAAAATAAGCCTGGAAGGAAATAGAGTAGAAAGATAATCCCTAACCATCAATTTCTCTTTCTGTAAATTGGGGATTATAATCAAATCCTCCTCAAGTAGGAGAGCTGAGTGAGGTAGTGAATGCAAAGCGTTAGCATAAAACATAGGACATTGTTTATACTTGTTAAGTATTAAAGTAACCTCTGAAAACTGCCCTAGTCTCTAATAAGAGGGATCCATAAGAGGGATCCTAGTTTGTGAAAACAATTCTTTTCTTATTAATCTCTAATTTCAAAACAGATGAAATAGAATATCCAAGAATGCATCTTCCATTTTCAGAGTGTACATACATGCACAGTTTATAAAGTAGCAAACATTCCTGGCAGGAGATTTAGGCACCAATCTGGTTTTCAGTTTCTTTATTTATCATTTCATGTGTCTTGGGCAACAGTGTATTTTATATAAGCTGAAGGGATTTTTAAGTATAAAAATAAAGGAATAACAACGACTACCTTACAGATGTGTATCAAAAATAAAACAAGGTCTAACACACAATAGGCACTCACAAGTTAGCAATATGATGCTTTAGTATCACCAAAAAGGTCATATTAGATATAATATGTTATTGAGCATGAATAGATTAAGATAGACCTTAATTGTAGCACTTAGAGTATTTTCTTCTTAAGGATTAAAAGAATTATATAGATAACCTTAAAAACTGTCTACTGATCACTTTATATTCATATTTCAATGTCTGTGTATTTGAAGTGATAAGGCAAATATCCAGAGTGAGGTTAATGCTAATATTCAGTCTACAAAAAAAGGCAGAACATCTCAATGACCCTCAAGTATATTTTTATGTTCTCCATTACCAAATAGAAAAGAAAATAACAGGCTGACTCCAGATGTTCTCAGGAAAATGAGTTGTTGTTCAACCTGACTTTATTTTCCTTTGACTAAGCTATATGGAGTCATTTTGGACAATTACACAATTTTCCTTGCTCTGCTTGGTCAAGAGACACTAGAGAAAAATGTTTGGGGGAAAATAGAATCACTGTACCTTTTCTTGGAGGGAACCGGCAAATGTCACTGAATGAGAAATGTTCTTGATGCAGAAGAATACACCAGTGATGAGCATATTTGCCATTCTTGATGGCTGCATCAAGCCCACACCACCATCAGCATTCAGTGTAGCACCATGATCTGCAGGAAACCATTCCATTTGTAAAAGGTCAAACATTGGTAGCCCTAAGCTTTTGAAACGAAGCAGAGAAAACAATTTCAGAGCTATTTGCTTCCCTGTCCTCTGACAGCTTTTGTCCTGGCTTCCAGTAAGAGAGATTTGCTTTTATAGTCACAATCCTTTAAGTAAATATGATGCTTGTGGCTACAAAAATGCATTTGATTGCTTTCTTTGAGTCATAAGGCTTTTATCTTGTTTCCGAAATCATAAAGCCCAGTAGGCATTGCATTTTTCCAGGAGTATTGACTGATGTCTATCCTATACATTTAGGTAATCAGATAAGAGTATAGATGTTGATAGAGTAACTTTGCAGGAAGAAATTTATAATAGATGAAGATTCTTTCACAACGGAAATAATGTGCCTTTTGGAGGGTACAAAAATATTATTATTGTTTGGTTGCAACATTTTGCATTTCTAATATACTTCCTAGCTTTGTTGTATATTAACAAGAATACTAATTTGGAGGTCCCTCAGCATTATTTGACAGAAAAAAACACACATATACACTATCAAACTCAAATACTGTTAAAATAAAAAGATTAGCAAATATATAAAGCTGATATAAGCTTATACAAAATCGAGTGTAGGTCCTATCAGGAACTGGTGGTTAGAATAAATTCTATGTATACTTTTAATAAAATAAAAGCACAAAGGAGAAAAATGTACAAAAATGACATCTATTTGATTTTAAAATTATTTATACTTAAAGTGAATATCATAGTACATTTATTTCACAATATTTCTAGAAATTTAAGCAATTCATAGAGCCATTGCTTTAAAAGAGCATTGTTATTGCTCTCATAGAAAGGAATTTTAATGATTATGTGACTTTCCTTATAGCATAGAGGGTAGAAAAAAAACATTTCTTCCCCCTCACATAATGTGAAACAAGAAAGAAAAAGAAAACAGAATGATGTATTCTCGAACTTTTTCTCTAGGTCTGTTTACATTTTTTATCCTGCTGTAAATATGATATACAGCTCTTTTTGAAATCCACTCCTCTTTTATGAGCCATCTTAGCCCAATAATTATGATCTTTACCAATAGCCAAGATATATTTCTCCACCTGTTATGTAACAAGCTTTGTAATCTATGGGGAGAAAAATGGGGATTAAGAAATACAAGGTTCTTTTCTTCATAGAGTTCAAAATCTTAAAGGTAGTCATTGCTGCTGAAGAAGCAGTAACAGAAGCTATTCTAATAATAAATATACAGGAGCTAGAATGTCATTACTAAGGAAATTGTATTGAACTGAAAATTAAAGGAAAACTAGGGATTAATAGACAAAGGCAGAAAATGATCACGGTTGCTGAAGAGAAAAATGGGGCAAAAATGATGAGGAGAATAGCACTTTTGGTAAGGGAACAGCTTACCAAAGTGAGATGAACGGAAACACGAATGTACTCAGGAACCAAAATAAGTGCAGGAAGTGCAGTAAGGCTGGAGTGTAACGTTTATGATGGAGAAGACCTGAGGCTCAAGGACTTCAAAAGACTAACTCGCATTAATACATATTGAATTAACTCAAAGGATTATACTGTCAAATCAGACTCCTAAGAATCAGAAATCTTATCTGGTATCAAGCTTTACTATAATAGTAAGAATAGAAGTAATCTCACGAACCAGGCAAATTGAAAAAAGTTTGGGACAATCAACACAACTCTTGACAATCATCTACTTCTTGACATGAAGATGTGTTCTTTGGGCCACATTTAAAGATGAACTAAGTGATGCATGGGGGTCATCATTTATACAAAAAGGAATGACTCTTGTTATTATACAGCTCTGGAATATTTTCCCTGGTACGTGGCCCATAAACCCAGAGTTCATGTTTGTTTGCACCCTGCTATAAGCATTCTATATGTAATGACTCTCCCATTAGCAAATACTAATAATGTACTTGACAGCAGGTCTGTCAATAACATGTTTTTAAGGATACTTGACCAGGTTATCTTTCTTTCTATTTCTAGGGCATTCTCTGGTAAAGTAAGAATGTATTATAGGCCTGCGTTTAATTCTTCTCTTTAAAAAAAATATATATTTTATTGATATTTTACAGGGAGGAAGGGAGAGAGATAGAGAGCCAGAAACGTCGATGAAAGAGAAACATCAACCAGCTGCCTCCTGCACACCCCCCATCGGGGATGTGCCTGCAACCAATGTACATGCCCTTGACCGAAATCAAACCCGGGACCTTTCAGTCCGCAGACCAACGCTCTACCACTGAGCCAAACCAGCTTCGGCTAATTCTCTTTTAATCTACAAGATATATTGTAGATTTTGGCATTATCATGATAATAATAAAAGATTTTAGGTTGATGTGTAAAATAAGGAGACTAGATTGAAAAGAAAGATTATAGGCAGTGAGACCACCAGTTGCGAGCTTTGAAACAGTGAGTGTGGCTTAGGCTAAGATACCCCTCCAAGGTGTTTCAAGAGCAGAAGGCAGATGCAAGAGTTGTTTATTAGTCAGAGTCTATGGAACTTGGAGATTAATTAGATAAAGATGGTGAAAGAAAGGAGTTAAGGACCACCTATATTTGCACAGTGAGGTAAATAGGGTCATCAGCTGAGATAAGTACATATTAGAAGGGTTTACCTGAAAGTCAAAATATGGTCAATTTTAGATACATTAATTTGAGGTGATTGGGAAACATAAAAGAGAAGAATTCCAGTAGCCAGTTGGAAAATAGGTTAGAAATTCAGGAGAATGCTTTAGGCTGCAAAGTTGGGAGTTACTGGCAAAGGAAAAAAAAAGCATTGATGTGATAGGAATGGATGACCTTGTCTAAAGGGATTATTTAGGAAGAGGGCCAGCAGAAAGCTAGGCACTTTAAAGAACTCAAAATGGATAAGGAGAACAAAACAAAACAACCAAAAAAATCATGGTAAGGAATTAAAAAGCCAGGGAATGGTTCTTAGATAAACAAAGAGAATGTTACTATAAAAAGTTTCCGAGCATCCAAGAAATGACTGTTCAGTTGACTTCATAATGTGGAAGGGAAATTGAAATAAAGCCCTAATAAAGAGATGGAGACAAAGTAAGTAAATTCTCACAGAAGCTGGTTTGTCAAGCTAAGAGCAAGATAAGGCTGTAGGTAAAAGGAGGTATAGTTTCAAGGAAGGATTTGTCATTAATAGTAGGAGTCAATATGTTTGAATGTTGAAGGTAGAGCGTCAGTAGAGAGACCTGTAAAATGGAAAGGTAGCTTAACTCTTTAACTAGGCTATATTCCGTTTCCAGACTTCTATCCCTTTCTGTATGCCCCCAAAGCAGAAGCAGAGGGCTATGCATGAGAGCTTAAAAATCTTTTGAAAATGAATAGTTTTGAAAATTATCATTTGAAGAAAGGCTGTATCTAGATTAATTCTTTGTTGGATGTGTGCAAGGTAAAACTTCCAAGCCAGGACTTATGTACAACTGTCCAGTGTGCCTTCATAGCATTTTTTTCCAGTTTTGTTTTTTAATTTGCCAAATCTGGTGATTATGTTTGTGATTGAGGAATAAAGTAATCCATTCATTTTAGCTTGATCAAAAGAGCTGGAAAAGAAAATCTGCCACACAAGCTATTATAAAATACAAGTCTAACATGAAGAGAAGTTTTATTGAGTTGCTATTGAATTATCCATACAACTCTACTCTTCTATTTTCATATGACTTGCATTGATATATTTATAAGCTTGTATAGATCCATATGATTTAATATAAAAATGTTCATAGAGTAAAGATATTTTTAGCTTGAAATAATAATGATAATAAGAGCATAATAATAAAATCTTGGTCTTAAGAGATTATATCACTGATTCATCATCAATAAAATATTTTTTTTCTTATAGGAGGGTATGTATTTATAGCAATTTCCCCTTCAGTAATCAATGACACTCAGTTGAGAGATAACTTATTAAATTTAGGAACCACTATTTAAGCAGGAAAGAGATGAGAGATATTTGAATGCTAAGAGGATCACTACTTATCTTTTTATTTTTATCAGTTGAACATATAAATCACTGTAGGACTTTCAAGAATCATTCCTGAGTTTAAAAAATGCTATTTTACCTTTAGATTGAGAGGCAGTTCAAGATCTTTGAGATCATCTAACCATCAACGGCTACTTAGCACTTGAGTGCAGAATATCCATGATAACCCTGCCTTTTAGTGAATTCACTGAGAAAAAATATCCCCCAACTGATAAAAACATAACACAATTTCCAGGCAAGATAACATTATCATTTGTTAGCATTACACTATTGCCTTTGTTGTGAACATCCCTAAATGCCATCAGGTTTATGACTCTATAAATCTAGAAAATGCCTTGCAGTGAAATATGGTCATCTGTTTCCAAATTGAAATGCTTCATAACACTGAGGGCTGATAGGCATAAGCTGTTAATTCCTATAAGTAAAACATTAAACAAATGGAAAAGTCCCGCTCAGATATGATATTTCTAAAATGGGTATGCACTTAAAGAATTTCAGAGGCAAAGATAATTTTATTCTTTTTACATTGGAACATAGCAAAATATAGCAGACCTCTTGATCCAGTCTTGTTTGTTTGGAAAGGAAGGCAATGAGAATGCAAACAATTCAGTCATTACTTTAGAATTATTAAAGGAGTAATTTTTAATGAGTCATACATAAAATAAATTATGTAGAGCATAACTAAAATAAATTAATATGTATAAGATAGATTGGTGCTCTGACCAAGGCCTTGTCAGATGAAAAATGTATTATACCAATTGGAAAAGTGCCCTGATATTGGGTCCTTGTTTTCCGCAGAAAAGACTAGGAGCCAACAGAAAAATTCCCCCACAAACTGCTTAGTACAGGAAAATTCAATATAAATATGATAAGGAGTTAATATCCAAAATTTATAAAGAATTTATTCAACCCAACACCAAAAAAAAGAAATAATCAAATTATAATAAAATGGCAAAAGAACCTGAATAAACACTTCTCCAAACAGGACACAGAGATGGCCAATAGACATATGAAAAGATGCTAACTTTAAAATTCTGTGTAATTCAATACCTTAAGTTCACCTAAAGTATCATCAACTTAGTGCATATAACACATATTGATATGCATCTCATTTTATGATGTTAATCTGCAGAAACACAATATTTTACTTAAAAATAATTTATCCTTTCATATTTTATAATTGCTTTGTTACATTTTTTCAGAGTATAGAAAATGTTGGCATCAAGAAGCCTATAACCTGTGTCCTAAATTAAGGAGGTTGAAGCAGCTCTTCCATCTAGGTCCTCAACTACAGATGCAGTTCACCTCCCTAACTGGTAGTATTCCTCAGAAAAGTTGACAGCTTTCAGATTCCTAGTGATTCAAGTTCAAATTAAATTTGAGGAGTTAAATACATTTAGGTAAATTGCTGGATAAAGGCTTTTCTTCGCATCATAAAAAAAATGCTTAGTGTGGAGGTTGAAGAGTAATCAGGTCAGTGCCCCGCAGTGACTCCGGGAAAATTATGCATATATAGAATCATGTGTCAAAAGCAGTCATTAGATATGAAAGACAAATGCGTGTACTCCGATGCTTTTAAGATAAAAAAAATAAACAGAGACCAACCTTGAAAATACCCAGAGCAGACAAAACCAGATTAATCATACGAGCTAAGTTTAATTTAGCTTATTTTGCAAGGCTAAGCTGACCTGGGTCATTTCTGGCTTATGCCTCTGGAAATCATAAGCAAAACTTGAATGGTTTCCCAAGGTTGATATGAGGTAACCACTGTGGAAAATTCTAATGTTATAACCAATCACCGTGAAGAACAAGCAGCCACTGCTTTCTCACTATATAAGCCTCTTTACAACTATGTATCCTGCAACTGCCTCTGGTTTGCAAACTCTGTATGTGTGTTTAAGTTAACAGATGTTTATTTATTTTCTTAAAGGCATGGGCATATGTGATGTATTATTTTTATTTCAATCATTTTTTACTTTTCAAACATTTGTCAGACAATATTATATTTGTTTCAGGTGTACATCCCAGTGATTAGACATAATAAGTGATCAACCCGATAAATTTCATACCCATCTGACACTATACGTAGTTATTACAACATTATGTCTCTATTCCCTAAGCTATGCTTTAAATCCCCATGACTATTTTGTAATAACCAATTTGTACTTCTTAATCCCTTCATCTTTTTTGCCCACTGTCCCAACCCCTCACCCATGTGGCAACTGTCAAAGTGTTCTTTGTATCTGCTCTGGTCTGCTTATTTTGTTTTTTAGATTCAATTGTGGATAGATATGTATTTGCTGATATTTTGTTGTTCATATTTTTTTATCTTTTATTTTTCTTCTTCTTAAAGAAGACCCTTCAACATTGTATGTAATACTGGTTTGGTAGCCCTAGACAAGGAAAGAGTCTTCTAGCTCCTTCAGCTGAAGATCCTCTGACCCCCAATGCCTTTCAAAATTATCTTTCATCTTCAGACTCCTTCTTAATCATCTATGAGCAGCCCCTTTCTCCAGAATGCTGAACCCTTTGTAAGGCTGGGGAAAGAACCCCCACAGTTCGATTGACTTTTTCTCTTAATTTTGGGTAGTATTTTTCTTTTTCTTTGAAATTCTTATAAATTTTAATTGGTTGTCAAACATTGTGACTTTACTGTGCTGGTGCTGGATAATTTCTATTTCAGTAAACATTTTTGAGTTTTATTCCAAGACATGTTTAAATTCCTTTTAAGTAATTTGCTCCTTATATCTAACATTGTCTTTTTTATGATCTATTCTCTTGTCAAACTCTGAATGCTATGGCTTATCTGGACTCCTAGCTCAGTCTACTTAATTCAGGAAGACCACATACTTCTGCACCATGCTCTCCTTTTGCTACACCGCTGCTTGGAAACTTTATCCAGTCAGTACTCTGGGTCAATGCTAAGGTTCACTTCATTTATTTCCTGTTGGTCAGGGAGCAGTGCCCTTTGATGCCTGCTGCCCAATGTCTTGAGGCAATGTTTCATGGTATTTTGTTGTTATTTTTATTTTGTTTGTTTTATCCAGTCAGATTGTGAATCCACTTTTTCTGTATTTATTTTTATATTTGGACTTGATAAAACTCATTTAATTATCTTGACCTCATTACTTCTCCTGAATTCATTTCCTCCTTAAAGTACTGCATCATTTTCCTCTTATCTACTTCTTCTTAGCTAGAATGGAAAATATTTTATATGTTTTATTTTTACAGTGTAGCTCTAGAAGTATGATTATTCTTTCAGCAGGATAGTATTGTGTTTTTTTTTAATTTTATGAACTGGTGAGACATGCAATTTGTTGAGTTTGGACTCTTGTGGTTTCTTGTCCTATGAAGTTTGAATAAAATTAGAGAACTAAAGTATTTTAAGTAACTGTGTAGAAGTTGATTGCAAGCATATACAACCTCCCCTTGGGTAGGGGTCCCCAGAGGAAATACCTGCTTTCTCTAAAATGGGAAAAATTTAGTCCACCTCGCTGAGCTTTTCTCCTGGTTTATATAGGCTGGTAGCTTCTCTGTCTGAACATGATCCTTTCTAATTGGACCTTTCCTTAGTTTATGTCCCCCGTGCTTTCCTAATAGGCTATTTTCCAGTTTCAAAGCCTCAGTGCCCCCACTCTTCTTCATCCCTTCGTCTTGTAACATTCCTCCATCCTCTATGAATGTAAGGAAATCAGTCTTAATGTCTCCGCCAATTACATATGCATTCCTCTCCCATGGACACCCTTTCCCTAAAACTGCCTTTCCTGTCTCTAAACTCCTTTTACTGGGATAATAATCAAAATTTATAACAACGCAAATCCTCAGTTTGGCTATTTTAGAAGTTATTTCATTTAATGCAGTCTTAACAGCATACTGAATTATGTGGACCTCATGGTTCTTTGCACACCATATATATTACCCAGGTAACTTGTTTTGAGCTTTTAAAGTGATATTCCAAAAAATAAAAAACAAGCTAGAATATACCTACATATTCTTCTGTTTCTTTTGTCAGGATTTCTCAAATACGTGAATATGTAATTTTTCAAGTGATAATTTGGTATACAACCCTTCAAATATCTATTTAACTGTGATGTTTGTTTTGTTTTGAGTATATGTAAGTAATATATGTTGAAAAATATGTCCTTAGCAAAGATTTTTGAAATCACAAAGAAGTATTCTTCAATGACACTCTTTTTAAAAGAATTGCCTTAGAGAACCTAACATCGTCAGATACTTAGGCTATAACACTTCTTTTCTTTTATTAGCCCAGAGATCTCATCTAAATAAAAATGCTGAAGAATGTAAATAATATATTTACAATCTTGCCGCTTTGTCAAGTGTGCTCTCATTAAATGCTTTCAAATTAATGTGTATAATACAATTATACTAATAAACTTAGAAAGGTTAGTGTGAATAGTACAGATATAAAGAAATGAGGGTTTCTTTTGTTAGACAGGAAGTTGTTTTTCTACTTGAGTGTTTTTCACGGCAGTACAAGGTATAAAAATTATACTACTTGACTTTAAATACAAATGTATGATCTAGAATTCATATAATGTACCTTTGGTGGCTTTTACTTCATACTAGTTAATATTTGCAATTTTTTATATATCCAGGGTTAACAATTAATTTTCTTTGGTTCATTTTGCAAGTTTTTAAAAAAATATTTTTTATTAGTGTTGATGTTAGATACCCTAAGAATCACAGTCTACTCATTGGTTTAATTCGTCAAATGAATGCAGAGAATATCCTACTGTTGTTACGTTTAGTAGTAAAGAATTATTAAACTATAATACTGAATCAGTGGTTGTTTTGATTAATACTGTCAATGACATTTCAACATTTTTTTAGTTAGGAAATTGGGTTATATTTTGTAGAAAATGCAGTGTACTTGGGGCTGAATGTGGGCACAATGGGTAAAGGAAGTTAAGAGGTAAAAACTTCCAGTTATAAAATAAATAAGGCATGGTGATGTGATATACAACATGATGATTATAGTTAACACAATTGTATTATGCATAGAACAGTTGTTAAAGAGAGTTGATTCTAAGAGTTCTAATCCTAAGGAGACTTTTTTTTAATTGTTTTTTATTATATCTATGTAAGATGATGGATGTTAACTAAACCTATTATAATCATTTCACAATATATATAAATCAAAGCAAGGATTTATTGAAATACTGGCCAGGATGGCCACAAGAACACCACACACAGGTGGACTCCACATGACCACACCATTTCAGGTGTAGCTAGTCCTTTTTACAGGTTCAAATCATAGGAATTTTCCTTTGTTCTAAATTCTAAAGGCTGGGAACTTTGGGATGTGGCCCTATCTTGCAATTGCCTATAACACAGAAGCAGAGTTCAGAGGTTATCTACAGTTTCTATCTCTGAAGGTTATCTACAGTTTTTATCTCTGAGGGTTACTGAGTCAGTGGGAATCAATCTCCTGTGGTCCTGGTCCCAGACAAGGGAAGATTGCCTTAGCCTCCAGGTCTCCACCTGGAAGCTGAGGTAAACATTCTGTTTTTAATCAGGTGCAGGAACCAGACTTAGCAGGGTTAAAATTCAAACAGCAGTCTTTACCAAAGTATGGTTGCTACCATATTTCACCCTGGGCAGCTTGGTTCCCGGGCCCTTGTCCGGTGGAGTCGAAGAATGAATCCATGGACAGAAGGCGGTATTGTAAAGGTACACATTTTATTGAAGAATAAGTACAGACTCCCATGTGGGGAGAGGGGAAGAATCTCACAGCACAGACTCCTATGTGAGGAGGGGGAAAGGCTCCCACTGAGTCCCTGTTTCCATGGTTTATAAAGCCTGCAGATTCTTGTGCCTTGATATCCCCTGTGATCTGTCAGTATTTCCTTAGACTGGTTACTATAGTAACTCCTGGGCTCAAAGGTCAAACCTCACATGGGACATATGAAGTTCTCCCCCCTTCCTACCTTATTGTTTTCCAATTCCCTTTGAGGTTTCTTCTCCTTCTGGATGAAAGCTTCCTTCCCTTTATTTTGTAAATATAGACCTTTTGCTGTTCCCAGTTCTCCCCTTCTATGGAAATGTACCTGTTGCAGCTTTTCAGTTTCCCTATTCTATGGAGCTATACCTTCTGTAGCTCTGCATCCCTGTGGTTCTTCCAGAGTTCTCTTAATTTCTAACATTTCCTAAACCTGTATTTTTTTCACCCCTAAAATTTCCTGTTTTAGTAACATTTAGAAAATTCTCCTCCTTTCTGGAATCATTATGAATAATGCTACTATTAGAAATAAGTATTTCTGCACATCTTAAAAATTAGTTAAATCTTTTGTTGATGATCAAGGGGCCTATCAGTCTCAGGACCATCATTCACTGACCATCATTGAGCTATGAAGGAATGGAGAAGTATATGTTATCTATTAAAATTATAGGATAAAACTTATAAATGTATCTGGTTTTTGGCCTTGTGATTAAAATATGAATGCAGCCGAAACTGGTTGGGCTCAGTGGATAAAGAGTTGGCCTGCGAACCAAAAGATCCCAGGTTTGATTCAGGTCAAGGGCATGTGCATTGGTTGCAGGCACATCCCCAGTGGGGGGTGTGCAGGAGGCAGCTGGTCGATGTATCTCTCTCATCCATGTTTCTAGCTCTCTCTCCCTTTCTCTCTGTGAAAAATCAATAAAAATATATTTTAAAAAAATATGAATGCAGAGGAAAAATGAGAACATGATTCGGGTTAATTGACTCTTTTCCATCATGTTTGTTCATGGCAGTGTCATTGTATTTCCTTATTATGGTAAACTAGAGGCCTGGTGCACAGAATTAATGCATGGTTAGGGTCCCTAGGCCTGGTTAGCCATCAGGACTGATCTGTGGGGCAATCGGCCAGGAGATCTGGGTCCCCGCTTGTATCCATCTTGGTTGGCCTGGTGCTGTCGGCTCACCGACCCTGCCCCCTGCTGCTGGAGCTGGTTGAAGCCTGCGGGCTGGGGGCAGCTCCTGCATTGAGTGTCTGCCCCCTGGTGGTCAGTGCATGTCATAGTGACTGGTCATTACACTGTTCAGTCTAGATGCATATTCGGGTTTTATATAGATAGATTTCTTTTTCTTTTTTTTTTAAGTATTGTATGAAAGGGAAAAAAAGAATGATATTTGTTAGTGTTGAATCTTAGCATAAAATGAAGGCTGGATAATTGTCCAGCTGCTATTGAGGAAAATTTTGACTCTATTACTTTAATATATATAGCATAAGGGAGAAAAGGCTGGAGAATAAGAAATCTTTGCATAGAAAATTAAAAAAAAACCCACATTGTACAAAACAGGTTTAAAGCTCTTCCTTTTTCATAGAAGAAAATTAGTTGAAGAGTTGATATTTAAGCATGGAAACCATTTCCCCTTTGTTCTTTGTTGCACCTTCCTTATCTGCTTCAAAGAAGACACAGTTATAAAGGCTAAAAAATAGGGCTCTATATTAAAATGGATGATGTCTTTCAGTAGAAAATGTTCACGTAATAGTACAAATTATAAAAATCTACTTCACTGAATATATTAATCTTAAATATTTTTTTATATACAGGCATAACATTATGCTTATGCAACTTTAGTCTATATCATAATATATTTAGTTTTTAAAAATATTTTAAAGGTAATGATTACTTAAGCAAATTGAAAAATTAGTAGTCACATTTTCTTATTTTATTCTGCAGCCCCACAAAAAATTGTAAAGAATAATCAATTTTCTACTTCTCCTCAGGTTGTTCTTTTAAATTCCCACAAATCAGGTTTGCTACTCTGCTTCACTGCTCCATGTGGTCTCAGATTAATCTACCGAGAGTCCATAAATCAAAAACTCCTTTATTCATGGACAAAGTACATTTAATCAATTTGCCCACTGCTGAGTTTCTACTATCATCAAATCTCTGATCTATCTTTATGAATTTAATACATAATCTAAGAATATGATATTGGATATTGACTGATTATTCATTATTTTGAAGCACTTATGGACTATAGCAATATTAGAATGTTTCAAATAGACAAAAATATCACCTCTAGTTTCAAGAGCACAACGGCTTAGAACTCATTGCTATTTCTGTGGTACAAAGTTACTTTTTATTTTCTATGGATATTATTTGTTTAAATTATTATTTTTGGCATTGAACCTGGTATATAAAATTGCATTTGTTTTTATCTGTTTTATTATCCAAAATAGTGACTTGTTTTATCAACTGTATTCTTATCCAATTACTCTTTTTTTAATTCTCTTTTTGGTTAATTTTTTATTTTGAAATAATTAAAACGTATAGAAAAAAATGAAAGAATATTTGAAAACATTCCCCCTAAGCTTTTGCCCATTTTATTTCTTTGCTCTCTCTCTCTCAATATGTAAATATATTATATACAGATACATATTTAGATATATATTTATATAATAATTATTATTATTTTCTCTTTATTTTTATTGTTGTAAGTAATACACATGTACCCTTTTTCCCCATTGACCCATTCTAGCCTGCTCCCTCTCTGGGCCCAGGCCTTCACCACACTATTGTGTGTGTCCCTGGGTTATGCATACATGCATATAAATTCTTTGACTAATCTCTTCCTGCCCACCCACCCCCACCTAATTATTTTTGGAACCCACTGAGAATAAGTTGCAAACATGATGTTGTTATACCCAGATTTCAAAATCCCCAAGGACTACCAGGGAGCCGAGTCTGATGCAAAACACAAAAGAGCCTTTTATTCCAAGCTAGCATGGGCTCCCATCTCCAGCAATCACCAGCGCAATGGCAAAAGAGAGAGAGAGAGAGAGAGAGAGAGAGAGAGAGAGAGAGAGAGAGAGAGAGTAAGAGAGCGAGTGCACCATGGGAGGAAGGGGCTTTGTATACGGGGTCCAAAGCAGCGGACAGGGGGAACATCCGTGGCCCGTTGATTGGTCAGGGGGCAGGATCAGGGGTCTGGTTTCGCAGGGGCACTGTGCAGTTTGCCTAATTTAGACTGAGTCCACTTCCCTGCACTCCTATCTGCAGGTTTGTGTAACTGTTACATTCTCGGGGTTTACAGGGAAGGACAGCAGGAGGAGTTGCAGAACTGAGGGTACAGAACAGAAGAAACATTATAGAAGGAAGCATTATAAAAGTAACAAAAAGAACTTCATGGAATCAATTTAGTTTAGCTCTAACAATGCCCGTTGTAACTAAAGGCCAAGCATACCTCCGTGCCTCACCTTAGGCCATTACTGGGGCGCCACAGCCAGTGTGCATTGGCTCTCAAGAGCCGAATGGGCACAGCTCTTCTCCAGTCCTCCCAGTGATTTCACATTAGCGATTGAAAGCAGCCATTGTGGGAGTAGTTACAGCACAATAGTTACAAATCTGGGAAAGCAGTGAATGTTACAAACCTGGGCTTCCTGACCACCACCTCAGGAGAGCATTTATCAGTATACCACTGAAATAATCACCACCTCTAGGAAATCAACAGTACTACAATGCTACCATAACTCAGATATTGAAATTTAATAAAGTTCTTCATGGCAACAAAGCAAAATAAAACAAAATGTAACACTTTCTAGTTTCCATGTCCCTTTTATATTCTTCAATCTGGAATAGTTTCACAGGGCGACTTTTTCTTTTACTTTTGGTGAGTACATGCCAACTGATTGGTAGGTCTTTGCACAGTTGTGTACATATGATGTTTCTTCCCATCTGTATCTGGTTTGTACATTCTTTCAGGTAAATAATGAAGTAATTCTGTGCTCTTCATGATGTATCTCATCAAGAGCTACGCAGTGTTAATGTTGTCCTATAACTGCAGGTATTAACTTTAATTACCTGGTTAAGGTGTTGTACACCAGGTTTCTAATTCTGCCAGAGAAGCTTGACGCGCAGCTTCTAGGCTGGAATATTTTACTGCTAATCGAAGACCCGACATTCTTTTCATCTGGCCCAGTCACTAGCGGAGTCATCCTTTACAAAAGTGTAAGTCAAAGTATTTTATTTTTTGCCCAAACTGGTTTGGCTCAGTGTATAAATCGTCAGCATGTGGACTGAAGGATCCCAGGTTCGATTCCGGTCAAGGGCATGTACCTTGGGTGTGGGCACATCCCAGTGGGGGGTGTGCAAGAGGCAGCTAATCGATGACTCTCTCTCATCGACGTTTCTAACTCTCTATCCTTCTCTGTAAAAAATCAATAAAATAAATTTTTTAAAAATATTTTTTATTAAGGTATTATCTGTGTACATAGCTTATCATTGCCCCCCCCATAGATGCCCTCCCTCCCTAAAATAAATATTTTTAAAAAGTATTTTATTTTTTTCATTCTAAGCTGTTCCGTGGTATTTCTTTCCTTTCACAGAAAAAAGCCAAAACTCTACATGATTTGTCCTTTCACTACTCTATCCATTATACTCTGGCTCACTGTATCTTGTTCTTTTAAGGTGACAAACATAAACACACTTCAAGGGATTAAGTAAAAAAACAACAAAAAAACCCACAAAAAAACAAAACGAAAACAACTCACAGACTCAGACAGTAATGTGGTGATTACCAGAGGGAGAGGGGGGTAGAAAAGGTAGAAGAGTGTATAGAGGAGATAAGTGGTGATGGAAATGGACTTGACTTGGGGTGATGAACACACAATACACTATACAAATGATGTAGTATAGAATTGTACACTTGAAACCTATATAATTTTATTAACCAACTAGAGGCCTGGTGCATGAAAATTTGTGCACTGGGGAGAGGGAGTGTCTCAACCTGGCCTGCCCCCTCTCACACTTCAGGGCATGTCCTCCTCTGTGGGAGGTGACTGGGCTCATCAGGGGAAGGTGCTGCCCCCATCACCCTGCTGCTGCTGCCACTGCCTGCCACTGCAGCTGCTGTGGCCCTCACTTCTTAGCGCTGGCTCCACCCCCACCCACTGGTGGGTGGAGGCGATCTGGGTCCAGGCCAGCTGGGAGAAGGGCTTTGGAAGGTTGAAGCATAGCAGAATGCACTGCACAGGCGTGACGCCTGGACCAGCCTGTGTTACTGCCTCTGTGGTTGCCTCTGCAGAAAGGGCAGAACTGGTCCCATGCCACCTTTGCAGAAGGGAGTGTGGTGGCACCTTCTCACTGCCTCTGCAAAAGGGGCCGTGGCACTGGACCTGTTGCGCTGGATTGGCCCACCCGCCCTGCACAATCGCTGGACCCGCCCACTTCTCCCACATGGCTGCTGGCCCTAGGCTGTGGCTTTGTCTGGATGGATGGCTGGAAGACATCCGCCCTAATTAGCATATTACCCTTTTATTAGTATAGATGCTATCAATTAAAAAGCTATTGGAATTGCCATTCTTAATTTTTAGAAGACTTTCCATTTAGACCTTTACCCCAAAATATTGATTAGTCATTTCTTTCAGCCTCAGGTGTCATATTAATCATAATATGTAAGGCCTTCCCTGATTCCTTACATAAAATAATCACCTTCACTCAACCCTGATTCTTCTCTTTTCTTACCCTTTCTGCCCCTGCATTTATCACCAAAATGATTTATTTTATGCTATCTTTATATACTTTAGTTCTGTCTCTCATGGGAAACAGTACATAAGTGTGCTTGTAGTATAATGAACATGGGTCTAATTTAGGGATTTTCAACTGATACACCACAAAAAGCACAATTGTTGCAAGAATTTTTAAAATATGCAATACCTAACTTTTAATTAGGAACACTGACCTCTTTTCCTTTAGATTGTCAAATGAAAAAACAACACAATGATACCTGTCTAGTGTGAATAAATTAAAATGATAACCTATTTTTTTTGTCTGATTGGCAAAAATATATTTGTGTGTGTGCTGCAGAATTTTAGTAATTAGTTTGTGTTCCTTGAGATGAAAACGTTGAAAATCACTCATCTAATGGATAAATTCCCTTTGGATACACTATTAAAGCATCCTAATAAGTAAATAAAAAATTTCATTCCATATTACCTTAAAATTCTGATACATAATTCAGTATTTTAATAAAAATATAGAAATTATGCTCAGAATTTATCATATATCACCAATCTAATTTACTTTGTAAGTTAATTTCCAAAAAATTAACTTAAATTAAAGCCTAAAATATCTAGCACTGCTTGTTTCAATATGGTGTTTCTTTCTAATTTCACTAGAACTGTCCAATATTGACTTGCCTTCTTAATTAATTTCTCTACTCATCTATAGTGTATACTGACACATCAAAATCTTATATGTAGAGTCTGGCAAGGTAATCAATTTTGCTTGTTTAAGTTTTCCTAGTTTCTAGTATCCCCAGATTCCCCTTCTCCTAATGAGTTTACACATTAAAAAGAAAATCATTATGGTAAAGCTTTTTAGGGGTTACTTAAATCACAAGGCTTTGACTTTGGAACATGATATCAGAGCTCTATAACACCAACTTTCTGCTCATTAAAGGACATTACTGAATAACAAATATCGACTATGGTTATGTGCATATTTATTTTTGTACAGAGCATGAGTAAATAGTATTAATCCTTCTTCAGCTCTCATTTTGTTCATTGTATTACATCTTTAGAAGCTTCTAAAACATGTAAAACTTTCCCAAGTCTCTCAATAAAGTTATCCTCCTTTTATTGACTTATGTTTAACCTTATATTTATGGGAACTTTATAATTTAAAAAATTTGATTTATTATCTCTCCAACCCCTTTTCTTTTCTGATAAATACAATATATTGCTACAAAAGTTGTTTTTGTTATTCCTGAAAGTAATTATTGGATGCCAATCACACTTATATTTTTTCTGGATGTACCAATATCACATTCAATAAAACTCTAATGCTTTGAGTTATGCCCCATGACTCAATTCTTGGACCTCTATCTTTTGGTGATCTTGCCCAGGCTCATAATTTTAAATTTTTATCTACACATTCCTAAATCCCAATTATGGATTTAGCCCCAACCTCTCTCATTAACTATCCAAACTTTATCTAACTTGCATTTGGATGCCTATACTTGAATGAATCAGAGACATCACAAATTTAAAATCTCCAAAACTGAACTACTGGATTTTTTTTCCTCCAAAACTCACTCTATAATCTTCCTAATTTCAACCGATGATATTAGCCTTTTATTAGTTGGAATTTATCCATTTACTCACTCTCTCTAAACCCCACATCCAAATTTTTCACAAATTATCACAAACCAGATTTAAAATAGTACAGTTCTGGAGATCAGAAGTCTGAAAAGGCTTACACTGCACAAAAACCAAAATGTTGATAATTTTTCTGGGATATCTAGACGTTAACCTGTTTCTTTGCCTTTTTTAGCTTCTAGACTAGAGGTTGCCTACATTGTTTGGCTCCTGGCCCATTCCTCCATCATTGAAGCCAACAGTGTGGTATCTTCAAGTCTCTCTCTCTTTCTAACCTCTGCTTCCTCTGTCACATCTGACACTGACCCTCCTCACTCCCATTAATAAGAATATGTGTGATTGCATTGGGCCGACTAGTATAATCCAGTTAATCTCTTCATCTCAAACTCCTCAATTAAACATATTGGGAAAGTCCTTTGTATCATGTACCTTTTGTATGTGTCCCTATTTTTTTTAATGGAGATAAAATTTTAAATGTACAGAACTTGTGAAGTTTTAACAAACATAAAAGCCATTTAATATTCATTCCTATCTAGATATAGAATATTTCCGTCACACCAGAAAGTTTCTTTGTGTACTTTCCAAGTTAGTGTCCCTCGTCCAGAGATAATTTCTCCTACTTCTCTCTCTATAGTTTACAGATGTTTCCTGACTGACTGTGGTTTGACTTACAATATTTTGACTTTGTGAGGATGAGAATGTGATAGGTATTCATTCAGTAGAAATTGTACTTTGAATTCTACGTTTTGATCTTTTCCCAGGCTACTGATAATTTGAACTCTACTTTGTCATGATACTGGGCAGCAGCAGCAAGAGGATTTTACCCAGCTCTAAGCTCATGTAAGTGTTTAATGTGGGCTTGGCTAAGCTGTGAAGCTCAGTACGTTAGGTGTATAAAATGCATTTTTGACTTACACTATTTTCAATTTATGATGGGTTAATCAGGCCATAACCGCATCATAAGTTAAAAAGAATAGGTAATTTTGTGTTGATGAAATTCATATGAATGCAATCACACAGTATGTAATCTTTTTACGAATGGTTTTCTTTCATCCATGTGAGCTTTATCTGTGTAGTTGTGTACATCAATAGTTTGTTTTGTTTTATTGCTGAGCAGTATTCCATTGTAAGAATATGCCACAATTTCACCATTCTTTCTCTCTCCTTTTTTTATGGACATTTAATTTTTTCAGTCTTTGATCAATATGAACAAAACTGCAATAAACATTATTGTCTCATGAATACATGTTTGTTTTCATTTCTCTTAAATAAATAGGAGTAAATTGCTGGATCAGAGGAAAAACTAGCAACCTTTTTATTGTCAAAATGGTTGAAATAGTTTACATTAAGAGGTACATATTTTTACTTGCATGCATTTCCATTTTAGCATTCTAATTGAGGTGAAGGATAGTTTAAATTTCGACTTGTGATGATTAATTATGTTGAACACTTTTTCATGTGCTCATTGCCCTTAAAGTTTTTAGTTTATTTTTTAATTGGGTTGTTTCTTTTTTTTTAAATTATTGAGTTAAAAGTTGCTTATATACTCTGTATATTAGCAGTTTGCTAGATATATGTATTGCAACTATCTCTCCCAGTTTGTGACTTTGTTTGCCTTGTCAATAATGCATTTTAACAAGTGTTTTTTTCCTATTCATTTGTTTTTCCAGGTGGATTTTCTTTCAAAAAAAGTTTGACTATGAAACTAAATTTATTATTATTAAAATATTTTGAGGGGAGCAGTTTAAGGTTACAGAAATATAGGGAGAAAGGTATAGAAATTTTTCTGTATGCCCCTACCTCACACATGTACAGCCTTCCCTATTAACAGTCTCTCCCAACAGAGTGGTACATTTGTTGCAATTGGTAAATCTACATTGACATAGCATAATAATCTGAAGTCAAATTTATCCAATTTTTCAGACCCTAGTGTTGTATATTTAAAAATTACTATTTCAGTATTTGGGAATTATAAATGTAAAGAGAGTATGTGACATGCCATTGGAAGTCATTCTACTCTTCAAACAATAGTGTTTGAAAGATCTTTAATATTAATTATATGTTTATAATGTATACTTGCTTTATAAAAATACTAGAGGTCCCTTGCAGGAAGATTCCTGAATAGGGCTTCCTGCTGCGGTCTCCGCTGCCCTGCCTGCTTCCCTTCCTCTCTGTCGACCTGCTTGCTTGCTTCTCTGAAGCTTTGCTCTCTTCTGCAGTGCTTGGCTTCTTTCTATGCTATCTTCAGTCTTCACTCTGGCCTAGATATGCAAATTAACCGCCATATTGGTTGGGTTGATTTGCATATACACCCTGATTGGCTGGTGGCCGTGGCTTGTGGGTGTAGCAAAGGTACAGTCAATTTGAATATTTCTCTTTTATTAGAGAATATAATTTATGCCAAAATGATATTGGGTTATTAGTGATATTGAGAATCTTTTCATCTGTCTATTGGCTGCCTGCATGTCCTCTTTGTCTATTCAGATTCTTTGCCCATTTAAAAAATATATATTTTATTGATTTTTTTACAGAGAGGAAGACAGAGGGATAGAGAGTTAGAAACATCGATGAGAGAGAATCATCGATCAGCTGCTTCTTGCACATCTCCTACTGGGGATGTGCCCACAACCAAGGTACATGCCCTTGACCAGAATCGTACCTGGGACCTTTCAGTCCACAGGCTGACGCTCTATCCACTGAGCCAAACCCGTTTAGGCATCTTTGCCCATTTTTAAAAATTGATTTTTTTATAGTGTTGCATTGTATAAGTTCTTTAAAAAATGTGGGTATTAATCCCTTATCAGATCTATCATTGGTTAACATATTCTCGAATTTAATTCTTTTCATTTTGCTAATGGTTATTTTTTCTCTGCAAAAACTTTTTAGTTTGATGCAGTCCCACTTATTTATTGTTTCTTTTGTTTCCCTTGCTTGAGGAGATATATCAGAAAAAACTATTGCTAGGAGAAATGTCAAAGCTTTTACTGCCTGTGTTTTCTTCTAGAATTTTTATGATTTTGAGTCTTACATTTGTCTTTAATCCATTTTGATTTTATTCTTTTGTTTGGTATAAGGTGTTCTAGTTTTGTTATTTTTGTGCACAGATTTGTCCAATTTTCCTGACACCCTTTATTTTTATTTATTTTTAAAAAGGTCTTTATTGTTGAAAGTATTACATATGTTTCCCCTTTTCCCCCCATTGACCCTTTCTAGCCTACCCCATCACCTGCCCCAGGCCTTCATCACCCTATTGTCTGGGTCCATGGGTTATGCATCCATGAATACAAGTGTTTTGGTTGATTTCTTCCCACCCACCTACCCACCCTCGCCTTCCCACTACAATTCAATAGTCTTTACTCCATTGTATGTTATTGCCTACTCTGTCAACGATTAAATTAACAAAGTAAATAAATGAAGAAAAAGAAACACACTCTGGCCAGTTTTGCTCAGTGGATAGAGTATTGGGTTCCATTCTGGTGAAGGGAACATACCCTGGTTACAGGCTCTATCTCTGGCCCTGGTCAGGGTGCTTATGGAAGGCAACCAATTGATGTGTCTCTTTCACATCCATGTTTCTCTCCCCCGCTTCCACTCTTTCTAAAAAATCAATGGAGAAATATCTTTGGGTGAGGAGTAACAAAAATAAATGAATGAATGAATGAATGAATTAATTAATTAAAAAAATAAAAGAAACAGACTCATAGATACAGAGAAGAGAGGAGAGGGGCATTAAGGGACTGGGTATAAAAGGTGAAGGGGTTAAGCAAAAATAAATAAATAAATAAATAAATAAATAAATAAATAAATAACTCCAAACACAAAAACTCATAGACACAGATAACAGTTTGGTGGCTACTAGGGAACATAGGGTGGGGGCAGGTAGCAGAGTGTAAAAGGGGGATAATGGTGATGGAAGGAGAGGTAACTTTGGGTAGTGAACACACAATGCAACATACAGATGATGATTATAGAATCTTATTAACCGCGGTCAGCCCAATACGTTCAATAAAAATAAACAAATATGCTCAGTGTTACTAATCATCAGGAGATGCAAATCAAAACATGATGATTATATTGCCTCATACCTATTACCATGGCTATTACCATGAAGATAAGAGTTAACAAGTGTTTACAAGCATGTTGAAAAAAGGAAACGCTTGTGCACTGTTGATGCAAACAGCCACTATTTAAAGCAGTATGGAGGTTTCTCAAAAATTAAATATGGAACTACCAAATAATACAGCCATGATACTTCTGGGTATGCATCCAAAGGAAATGAAATCACGATCTTGAAGAGCTATCTGCACTCCCACGTTCACTGCAGCGTTATTCACAATAGCCAATATATGGAAGTATCGTGTGCATCTATGAATGTATAAGTAAATAAGATGTGATATGTATGAAATGAAACATTATTAATCCCGGAGAAAGAAGAACTTTCTGCCATTTGCAACAATGTAGATGGACCTTGGGGGCATCATGCTAAGTGACATAAGTCAGGCAGAGAAAGACAAGCACTGCCTGGTCTCACTTACAAGCAGAATCTTAAAAAGGCAAACATAAAAGGAGACTACCGTGGGGTTACCAGAGACTGTGGGTTGGTGAGAAAACGGGGGGTGGGTGTTGTTGGCCAAAGAGTATGAACAATTAGAGTAAGTTTTGGGGAGTCTATATGCAGCCTTAAGATTGTATGTAGTTAGTAATAGTGTATTATATGCTTGAAAGTTGCAAAGAAAATAAATCTTAAATGTCCTCACTCCAAAAAAAGAAGTGGTAATTATGTGACATGATGCAAGTGTTAGCTGATGGTAATCATTTTGCAGTATATAAATATATCAAAGCAACATGTACATCTTAAATGTACACATGTTATATGCTAATTATATAGTAAAATTAGAAAAAAATCATCCTAAAAAACTTTATGGGGGTGATCCATATCATTCATCAAAGGAATTTTGCTTACTTTGGTCTCTCTTGGTGTTTCACAGGTTATGTGTGTGTGTGTGTGTGCGTGTGAGAGAGAGAGAGCTTGTGAGTGTATGTAAGTGCACACTCACAGCTGGTAGGCCTTTCATTTCATTTCTGAAGTTTGGGTGGGTGAAAAGGGAAATGTGGGCCAATGCGGTAGTGGAAATAATTTTCCTTTCTTTAAGTAAAATCAATTTTGCTACTTTTCCCATAAATAGTCAGATTCACTAAGTGATTACATATTATTTGCAGAAGAGATATTAACAAGCACTATGATGGGATGTTGCAACATGAAGTTTAGAAGCTTTGATAAAATGTATCATTACTCTATGAATAAAAATGGACTGGAGGCCTTGTGACTATTCAACAACTCTCCATTCATCTTCCGACCCTTAATCCAATGACAATAACAAATTCTATTTATTTTACTCTCTGATGTTGGTATTAGAAATTGTAACAACTACATAAGGAGGAAGGTAGAAGTAAAAGACAAAGGAAGGCCAGGTCTTAATTTTCTATTAGTAGGTTTTCTCATACTTTAAGTTCCAAACTGATTCAGCAACATCTAATTTAGTTTATAATAACCATACCTGATTATTGAAAATACAATTTTGCTTTTCTTTTCAACTCACCCCCCCCACACGCACAAAAAAAATCCACAAACAAAAATAAACAAACAAAACACAACAATAAAACCCCAACTGCTGTCGAAGTTTGCAGTACATAGCCTACTGCATCCCACTGCTCTTGTGATAAGCCACACAGTGTGAATTATTCTTTGGTTTGAAAGTCCTCTATCTAAAATAAATGTGCATCTACTTATGTAATAGTGGTGCCTTTAGAAAATTACTCTATTTTAAAATTTAAACAAAATGTTCAAATTTTGGAAGATATAATTATTTCACTACATATGGTGTATCCATAATATTAAAAAAAATATTAACTCAAAATGCTCCATTTTGTGGTGGTAAAGTCTATGTTTTTAATTGTGGTAAATACACATAACCTAAAATTACCACTTTAACCATTAAGTGTATTAATTAAATGTAGTTAACATTATTAACTACAATAAATTAACAATTGAGTTGTATTAAATACATTTTCTGGGTTGTGCAAACATTTCTCAACATTTATCATTTAGCAAAACTGGAACTCTATGCTCCTTGCACATATCCACTCCATGCAATTCCTAGAAATCATGATTCTACTTTCTTTATAGCTTGGACTGCTATAGATTTCTCATAAAGGTGAAACCATACAATATATGTCCTTTTGTGACTCATTTATTTCATAATGAGTAATGTCCTAAAGTTTCATCTGTGTTGTTGCATGTGTCTGAATTTCCTTTCTTTTTTATGCCTAAATACTAGTCTACTGTATGTATAAAACCCATTTTTTCTTATCTATTCACCTGTCAATGGACACTTGGGTTGCTTCAAGTATCTATGTTGGCTATTGTGAATAGAGTGGCCAGGAAAAGGAGTGTACTTATATTATGTTTTTAATTAGCCTAAGAGTTGAGACTTACTAACAATTTCACAAGCTCCAAATTCTTAAGCTTAAATAAAATTTTAAGTTGAAACAGTAGAACTGGCATTTCTCTATTACTGCTCTCCCTCTCTGATCTGGTACATTTTAACCATGTTCTCCTAAAACATCCAGAAAAGTCCTGCAATTCCAAAGATAACATGAATTCCAGGGCCGTCTGAAAAGCTTTACAATGTAAAATAAACCAGGATCCCTTTTTTCCCCTTATCTAAGACTAAAACTTCAGCTTTTTATTTAGATTTATCCATACTTATCCCATAAGAATTTCCTACTGTCTTAAAATAATTGGTACACTAGGAAGAGATTTTTATTTACTTATTCTGGAATCTCAGTTTTTCTGAAAGCTGAACTCCTTTGCGCCATATATATATATATATATATATATATATATATATATATATATATAATTGTAAGTAAAACTCTACTTGTTTTTTAAAAGATTTTCTAGGATGTATATAGAATTTGTATGTTTTATTATTTTTATTTTTCGACAATTTACTTAGCGGGTCCCAGTGCAATATCTACAGACAACACTCACCATAGTTAAGTAAATTGTGCTGCCTAAGAAGTATATTTCACAGATCCCCTGTGCCAGCCTTGCTTTCCACGGTTCTAAGTGTATTAAGGGTTATCACCAGGTAACAATAGAATTTTACTCCCTGTGAGCCTGATTCATGGTCATCTTGTTGTCCGGGATAAATCTACTTTAAAACCAATCTGGATCATTTCTGTCTTAATGGCTTCCCAAACCACCCCGGTAACGGCAGGTGCAGAGAATTTGGTACCTGCCTTTGCTCTGTGCTGGGTATTTATAAGCTTTGTGGGCATTCCTTATAACAAACACTCACCTCTTCAAACTGCTGCATTATAAAAAAAAAAAAAAAAAAAAAAAAAAAAAAAAAAGAGCAGCCATTTTATAGAAATCATGGGCCAGTCTCAAATGCATGTGTGCAAAAGTTGCCCCAAGTCATGTCCAACATCATTGATGTCATTTTTATTTGGCTTAACATGTCTCTCTGCCTTTCTTGCAGAAGTTGTTTGCACATGTGTTTGCAAATGTATTAAATTTTGACTCCTTGCTAAATTGCCAAATGATACCAGATCTCTGCTTGCCATTCTGTCAGAAAAGCCTCTCTCTGTACTTTGTAAAAGGGCTATCATTAATTACTATGCATCACTTATTTGCAAGTATGTCCCTTTGAGTCTATAGACAATGCTCCCGTAGAGTCTTTCTTATAGATTTATCGGGCATAAAGATCTGTCCATACTATAGGGGCATGTAATTCAAAATATGTAACTAAAAAAAGACAGCAGCACTATAAAACATAAAAAAAAATACCTATGGATATTTAAAGATTCAAAACTGGATTTGGAAGACTTGAAGATGAGAGATTTCTGATATTAAAACCAGCAATGCCACCCTAACCGGTTTGGCTCAGTGGATAGAGCATCAGCCAGAGGACTGAAGGGTCCCAGGTTTGATTCCAGTCAAGAGCATGTATCTTGGTTGCGGGCACATCCCCAGTAGGGGATGTGCAGGAGGCAGCTGATCCATGTTTCTATCTCATCAATGTTTCTACCTCTCTCTCCCTCTCCCTTCCTCTCTGTAAAAAATCAATAAGATGTATTAAAAAAAAAACACACAAACAAGCAATGCCTAGCTTGTACAGCAATTGCATGAATGAATCTTAACTCATATTATAAATCTTGAACACTCAAGGTGCCTGAAAAGTACATGTCCTTTCGTATCTGCCTTCCCCAGCAAATCCATGGCCTCCCATTATGGTTGCTAAGATACATGAAAAATTCTGAGTGGGTGTTTTTTTCTTTCATACAAAGTAGATAAGTTCCAAAATAGTACACAAATTACTGAAGTCAAGATGTTAGAAAAAAGCTTTATGTTTTGATGACATGTTAAATTTTATATTCAAGCCCCTCGCTTGATCCACAATCTGACTGGATAAGGGCTACAGAAAAGGGCATGTGTGAAACATCAAAAGACATATGCTTTGACCATGAACTCTTTCTTCTAGACCAGTGTTTCCCAAACTTCTCTCATGATGAGAATCGCCTGGTGGAGTTGTTAAAATACAGATTCCTGGATCCCAACTAAGAAGTGCTAAACTAGAGTTTTTGGGAACATATAGGTAAAATTGTATACTTAACTAGCACTAGTTTTTTTCTTTCATACTAAGTATACAATTTTACCTATATGTTCCCAATAACTCTAGTTTAGCACTTCTTAGTTGGGATTCAGGAATCTGTATTTTAACAACTCCACCAGGTGACTCTCATCATGAGAGAAGTTTAGGAACCAGGTGATTCTCATCATGAGAGAAGTTTGGGAAACACTGTTCTAGACATTCATGGGAACTGAAATTCTTTCCCAGTACTCAGCCCTTGGAGAAAGGATGTATCTTCTCCAGAGACTTTGTCTAACCTGCCAAAGAGTTTGAGAATATTCTTCTGTTGTATAATATGAAGTATTTTCTCAGCAAAACAAATATGCAAAATTGCCTATTTCTAGAATAAATGAACTTATTAAATAATGTAATTGTCATATTTAAAAGAGATGTTTTGAAACTGGTGTTCATGCATATCTAAGATAACGGAAATCAAGAATTAGTTAGTGACAGAAGAAAAATATCTGCTTTTCAAAGAAAAAATTATGACACAGAAACTTCCAGCTTAGGAAAATTAAGCTGTGATAATGATGGTTGATTGCTAGTTAAGAAACAAGGGGAAAAACAAAAAATTGAATCAGGAATGTCTAATAGTCATAAAATGACACAAAATTAATAAACATGTTTAATATATTGTGAAATAAGTACTGAAAGAATAAGAATTCAAAGTTATATATTATAGTTAATTAAGGTAAATCTTGGAGTATCATATACTAGTTTAATAATTTCCTCTAAAAATAGCTTTATGTTTTCTCTTTGATTTTGATACTTCCATAGTGTGAAATATTATGTAAATGCAACATTTTCTTTTATGTTTGATTTGAATTTTTATTTCTTCCCATTTCTTTGAACTTCCTAAATTTCCATCACTGCTTTTATGGCTCAGACAAATGATCAAACTACTTAAATTCATGGAATGTAAGCATTTGTTTGAATATATTAAATTATAATAACTTTTTTTAAAAAAAAACTTGTTCTTGTGAACCTCAAATATTATTCACCTTGGGTGTTTTTCAGTTTTAATTGTCTGAATAAAATTTTAATGTCATTTCTTTGAACAATATTAGATATAAATTATAATTTTCTTATTTGATAGGTTCATCTTAAACTGTAGTTTCAATATAACTAATTGACTTTAAGACCTTGGACTAATCTGAAATCAAGTTAATGAATAAGGATTAAGAAGATTAAAATTAGAAAGAAAGAGAATGCAAATTATCTGAGTCACCAAGCGTGGTTTTAACTTACATATTCATGTTTATAGAAAGTATTTGTGATATTTGTAATACTTTAATTAAGATCATAGCAGCTCTAAAGTGGTAAATGTATTATGATGACAAGATTTGCATATTTGTGTTTGTGTGTGACTGTGTATATGTTTAAACCAAATATATAAATGTAGACTGTTATTATTCAATAAAGTTTATGAAAGACAGAAGGGAGAGAAAACTGTCCTCACCCAGGTGTTAGTGGGAAGCAGCGTCCTGGGCCTGCTTGAGTGCCCAGAGCACACACAGCCCACTGATCACGAAGACTCTTATTTCCCGGAGGCCTGTTGACTTTTTGGGTTTTGTTGTTTTCAACAGATGCTTCTGGGAAGAGCTAGAATTCTTAGCAATTATTACTTGTTGCTTTGCTTTATTTGGAATGTTCTTATGCTAAACCAGGACTGGAGCTATTTCTTGTTTGCAGGTGGGTACTAGTATCCGTGGCTTATATTGAGAGTTTACATAACAATGGCTTTCAGGCCCCAAATGCCGAATTATAAAACTACTGAAGGCCCAATGCATGAAATTTGTGCAAGAGTAGGCCCTCACAGCGGCGGCTGCCTGCATCCCTCCCTCAAAGCTGTGGTGGCTGCCTCCATCCTGTGGCCACAGCCCCAGCTCCATCTCAGAAGGATGTCCAGAAGGACATCCGGTCTAATGAGCATATTACGGTCTTATTATTATAGACGGTACTTTTTACACTTTCACACTTCAAAAGGGAAGGAGGCTATATATAGGTACATAGGTTTAATATCCCCATATTTTTAATTATTTCACTGTTTTATGGGCTATCTTTTTATTAAGCTACAATATAGGAAAGCCATTCAAATCAAATGGAGGAGCTAAGTTTTACCAATGTTTATTATATAAATGTAAAATATTCTTCAAATTAATGCATTTAAATAATGATATACTTTTAAGAATGCATAGGTGCATAATTATGTTTATGTGCAAAAACTGGCTTAATGACTATTCCTAAGTTAATGTTATAAAATGTATATTGTCTCATGGTTTTAAAATATCTTTGTTGATTGAGGGAACTTGTGACACACAGTTTATTGGATAAGTTGGAAGTATCTAGAAATCTGTCACTATCCTCACAGTCTACAATAAGTCCTGACCTCAAGGTAATCAGTAACTAAAGATTCTATCAATAATTTAGTAAAGCGATTTTCAACCTTTTTTAATTTTTTATTTTTATCTCCTGCCACACATAAACCACTAAAATTTTATGGTACACCAAAAAATAAGTTATTTATTTTGCTGATTGGATAGAAAAGGTACACTATTGATTCATTAACACTAGATGGCTATTGTTGTGTTGGCTGTTGTCATTTTTTAAATTTGTTTGACAGTCTAAGGGAAAAGAGGTCAGTGTCCCTGACTGAATAGTTAGGTATTGCATATTTAAAAGTTGCTGAAAATATCTGGTATGGTATGTAATACCCCAAAAAAGAATTTTATAACTTTCCATTTTTATATTTGTTTACCACTATAATAAACCTACTGAAACTCTTAGTCTTAAAACAGGATAGCCTCAACAAGGACTGTGCTAGTTGCGCTTGACAGACTGTGGACATCAGCCAAGGGCGTCCAGGTGGGAGCTGGCACCGCCTTTAGCACATACTTGTCAGGCTAGCTTGAGGAACTGAGTCAGGTTTTCCAGCCCTTTTCATTCCGAGGCAGATGCCTCCACAACCAGCTCAAGATGAAATGAAAAAGTATTGATTACATGGGAAAAATGAAATTAGTGATAGAGTTTGTGAGATTATTTGTTTGTAATATTATTGGTCTCATTTGTAAAATTCTATTTTCTGATGAATGTATAAGAAAACCTTTGTCTTTATCTACCTAAATTCTCAATATAGTTGGCTCTGTTTGCATAGTGAAATGCAACATTTTTTGAGTGGTATCCGAATTTAAATGACCCTTTAGAATTGAGGGAAAATATCCTAAAGTTGGCATACTAAAGATTCTAAGAGACTATTTAACTAAACAGTGTCTACAACCTATTATTCAGAATCTGTAGTTTTTAACACCTGTTTATATCTTTTTGAATTCTAGGATTCTCAAAACATTATTTTAAAAATACTACACTAGTGTTCATCTATTCCCCAGATTTTCAGAAATGTTCCTTTTAACACGATCAGCCCTTAAAAATCTCCCTATTATTTGAGGGGGGTGCTTTGGGAGAAATTTCAGCTTTGACTCTTCATATTAGCAGACAATTTCTATAAAATGTGACTAGGAATTATCAGTGGGCTCAAGTTGATGTTTGGCCAATTACAACCTACAGACACGTTATAATTTGGCTTTAGCAGCTTAACTGAAACACAAAATCTGCATTTAAAAAAACCAAGATGTTCCGAATGAAAATACTAATTTCCAGAATTGCCTGATAAAATGGAATATCTGTCCATGTTAGGTATTCCTTCCCTTATGACAACAACCAGCTGCTGCTAAGGTAGTGCTGCCTCATACAGAAGATGCCCTGGATGGAACCCCCCTTCCCCCTCCCCGCTTGCCGGCCACTTTTCCCATGTGACTTGGCCTGGCCACTGCGGTCATTTGAGTTTACAGTCCCTGGTTTCATGGTAATTGACCTTAGGTGTGCTTCTAAACATTTATTGAATCTCTCCTTAATGAATGGGAAAGATTGAGAACAGAAAACTTAAATTAAAGCTCAGAGCCTCTGCAGAGATAATAAGTCAATAAGAACACAGAAAGTTTCATCTTTCTAGACGACGAACAGTATTAGAAATGTGTCATACTAATATGAAGAAGCCCGCTTCAATCAATCAAATATTTGATAGGTAGAAAAAATATCTTGGCATTGTAAGGAAAAATTCAGCAGCCCTACAAAGTAAAAGATGTATTCTCTTTATGTCAGCATAAATTTTTCAGACAGTAGCATGAAACTTACACTAGGCTTTTGATTAACCCCATATACATTAACCCGATATATAATTTTTTTCTACTTACCAGGCATTTTTGCATAACTCTAATGACAAAGTTACTGTGTGCTGAAAAACATGTGATGGCACTCTCCTTAAAGTACTTGATTAGGTATTTGGAACTGGATGAGAAGGGACTGTGAAGAGCACATGATCTGAATTATAATCAATCACTTTCAGTTACAAATAACAAAATAATTCACTTATCAAAATGTTTTGAGTCCAAAGATGAAAAGAAATCATAAAATTTAGTGAATGAGTATAGGACTAAAGTATTAACAGCCTAGAATTAATTTGTGTTCACTGAAATAGAATTAGTTTAACCATTTGACTAAGAATATCTTTTCTCAAATAAATGGTTTTAAATATTTTCAATTTCTTTTTGCAGAATAAGCTCTGAGAATCTCAGCTATGACTTGACATATTAATTGGATTAGAGACCAGTTTTCTTTATTAAAAATTACCAAACATTTAATTTGATAGTTTTTTAATCCAAAGTTCAATAACTAGACATTAAAACTATGAGGGAATCTATTATAAAAATATGAAAAGATGAATAAGACAACAATTATGGCATAGAGGTACAAATGGTTCTAAATATTTTTTTCAAAGTGTTCCATGAAGAGTTGGCTACTTTAATCCATTTGAATACTTACACACCATTTTAAACCTTTGAGAATCTTAGCGACTGGATGAATAGCTAGTCCTTAAAAAAAAAAAAAACTTTAATCAAACATTTCAGCATGAATTAATTCACTCAATACTAAGGGTCATTTCCTCTGAAATTATCCATAAATCTTTGAAGTCCTGTGTTAGAGAAATGTAAAATTTAACAACATTTTTTAAAGTTCTGAAATTAAACTATGTTGCGTTTTTTAATGAAACCCTAAGTTGAATACAACATCCATAATCCTTTGGGAAGCTACTAAGACACAAAGAAGTTTAGAAGATATTTTCTGAAATGTTGCTCTATATGCGTTGGTAGCCACCTTAGCTCTTGATTTCAAAGGACATATTATGTACTCTTTTAGAAATAAGCCTTTAATCTTTGGTAAAATTTTTCCTCTACTGATAATGTTTTCTGTGACCTTGAACAAGTTATTTATTTGGGGGCTTTTGATTAACCCAATATATCATTAAGGTGATGAGTCTTTGAACTTTGTAAAGAATCTGAAATTAGTTATATGTCAACATTTTGGTGCTATGCATTTTTTTTTTTTTAGTTTTAATTCTGAAATAATTCTAAATCTATAGGAGACAAAAATAGTTTCTATATAATCTTCATTCAACTTCTTTGAATGTTAATATCTTATAATGCTATGATATATTTGTCAAAACTAAGAAATTACACATTAGTACATTTTATTAATTAAACCTTTGGCTTTGATTAGATATCACCATTTTTTTTACTCCTTTGTTTTTGTTTCTGGATTTAATCCCAGGTCCCATATTGCATTTAATTGTCATGTTTTTTTGTATTGTTTTGTTTTTAAATACATTTTATTGATTTTTTACAGAAAGGAAGGGAGAGGGACAGAGATTTAGAAACATCGATGAGAGAGAAATATCTATCAGCTGCCTCCTGCACACCTCTACTGGGGGTGTGCCTGCAACCAAGGTACATGCCCTTGACCAGAATAGAACCTGGGACCCTTCAGACCTCAGCCTGATGCTCTATCCACTGAGCCAAACCGGTTTTGGCAGTTGTCATGTTTTTTATGTCTCTTTCAAAATGTGATAATTTCTTAGTCTTTTCTTGTCTTTATGATTGATACATTTTTGAAGATACTACTTAGGTACTTTGTTAAATGCCCTTTAGTGTGAATATGTCTGATGTTTTCTCATGAATATATGGAAGTTTGGGACTTAGGGGAAGAATGCCACATATATTACATACTCTTTTTATTGCATTATGTTAGGATTAAGCAAGATAACAATATAACTTCATTGGTGAGGTTCATATTGATCAGGACTGATTCCTTTAGGGGACTCTGAAGGATAATTTGTTACATATCTTTCTCCTAGTTTTTGGTGCTTGCTGGTAATTTTTGGCATTCCTTGGTTTAGAGTTTCATGGATCCAATCTCTGCTTCTGGCATCACATAAGCCTTCTTCCTTGTGTACCACTCTGTGTCCTATCCTGTTCTTATAAGGACACTGCCATTGGGTTTAAGGCCCACTCTAAACTAATACGACCTCACATTAAATAATGATATCCACAAAGACCCTTTTCCAAATAAGGTCATATTCTGAGGTTCCATGTGGACATGAATTAAATTTTGGATACTATTCAGCTCACTAAAGTAATTAGAAAACAAGATCTGGGCAGTACATTTTAAATAGGAAAATTGTTGTGTGTATGTACTTTGCTCAATGACAGACTGCATACACAATAGTGGTCCCAAAGATTATAATGGAGCTGAAAAATGCCTCTTGCCTACTGATGTTGTAGCTGTTGTAATGTTGTAGTGGAGTGCATTAATTGTGCATTTGTGGTGATGCTGGTATAAACAAACCTACCACGCTGCCAGTCGCATAAAAGTAAAACATATAATTATGTATAGTGCATCACACTTGATAATAGCAATTAGCAACTATTACTAGTTTATGTATTTACTATCCTTTTTTATTTTAAGAGTTTATTCTTTTCAACTTATATATAAATAAGTTTGCCGTAAAACACCATGTTATGTTACACTGGCAGCAGCCTCATACATCTGTTTGCTGTGTGTCTTGATTGCATTATTTTCTCTTGTGCTTGATTTAATCTTGTATTGATATATACAGTAACATGCTGTGTAGGACTGTAGCCTAGGAGTAACCCTATACAATAAAAGGCTAATATGTAAATTGACCAAATGGCAGAACGACTGGTCTCCGTGATGTACACTGACCACCAGGGGGCAGACACTCAACACAGGAGCTGCCCTCTGGTGGTCAGTGCACTACCACAGGGGAGGCGCCACTCAGCCAGAAGTCGGGCTCATAGCAGGTGAGCACAGCGGTGGTGGTGGGAACACCGAGCTGAGTGGTAAGGGGTATTAAGCAGGTGGATGGTAAGGACCCAGGGGTCCTGGACTGTAAAAGGGAGTGGGCTTAAGCCATCAGTCAGACATCCCACAAGGGCTCCTAGACTGTGAGTAGCAGGAGGCCAGGCTGAGGGACCCCCTTGAGTGCAGAATTTTGTGTACTAGGCCTGTAGTAATCTATTAAATATATAAATTAAAATGTGGTGTTTTTTTAAAAAATGTTACAACCTATTTGACAAGTACATTGATGTACCCCTTTATTTCACATTATATTTTTAAGTCAAGAAACTTCTTTAAATATACAATTGCTTCAACTTACAATTTTTTGACTTTATAATGGTATGAAAGCCATATGCATAATAAATTACATGAGACATTTGACACTATATATAAAAGTATTTGCATTAGATAATTTTGCTCAATTATAGGCTAAGGTAAGTGTTGTAAGTACCTTAAGGTAGGCCAAGCAAAACTATAATACGGATAGAATAGGTATATTAAGTGCATTTTTACTTATAATACTTCAACAGAACACTGGGTTTATAGGGACATTTCCCCATTATAAATTGAGGTGCATCTCTACTATTGAAGATACATTTAATCTATGAATTTCTAATAAATAAATTTCACAATATTTTTGCCCCTAACCGCTTCTGCCTGCCAGCCTGATCACCCCTAACCACTCCGTTGTCAGCCTGATAGATGCCTAACTGCCCTCCCCTGCAGGCCTAGTTACCCCCAACTGCCCTCCCCTGCTGGCCTGATTGCCCACAACTGCCCTCTCCTGCCGGCCATCTTGTGGTGGCCATCTTGTGTCCACATGGTAGCAGCCATCTTGAGTGTGGGGGGTGATGGTCAATTTGCATATTACTCTTTTATTAGATAGCATATTCAAACTCATATCCATAATAATAACCATCTATCCACAAGCATAGCATTATGTGTTGTTATATTTATGTAAACATATTTATATAAATGACATTTCTTTTTAATTTTTAAAATTTACTTTTCAAGATTTATTTATGTTAATACATGTTGACATAGGTTTTTAAACAACTTATATTATACAATTATCTGGATATTAAAAAATATGGAATACTGACTATTAATTCATTTGTTTATTAGTCATAATTTAGATTGTTTAATTTTTCACTCTTGTATAATAAAAGCCTAATATGCAAATGATCCAACAGTGGGGAGTGGGGCCAGCGACTGGGCAGCATCCAACCAGCCAAGGCACATGCCAGTGGGTAGAGGGAGGACATGGGAATTGGGGATTGGGGGGCAGTGGCAACCAGCGGTGGCAGAGGAGCTATTGGGGACAGGCCAGGCCTCTCACCAGCCAGTGACACCCCCCCCCATCATCCTGTGGGTTGCCTTTCACAGAGGGAAGCCAGGCTGAGGAATCCCCCCCAAGTGCACAAATTTCCATGCACCAGGCCTCTAGTTTAAAAATAACTCTTCAATATATGTCCATATACAAATGACTGCTGATTTTTAGTGTTATGTGGATGCTTAGTTCTATTGAATAATACTAAATTGTATTCCATAGTGATTTTCTTGTATATATGCCTATTAGCCATGTAGACAAGGCTCTGCTTTTCTAAGTCTAACTATTTCCAAGTCTATAGTTACTAGAGGCATGGTGCACAAATTTATGCATGGGTGGGGTCCAGCCAGCCTGCCCCAATGGGGCACCATTGGGGCCTGGCCAGTGGGGCGAGGGATGCAGGAGGTTGGCCAGCTATAGGGAAGTGCCATGGGTAGTTGGCTGGCCTGCCATCCCCCCCAATCAGGGTGGGGGGCTATATGGGGGCCAGGCCAGCCAGGGGGAGGGGCCATGGAGGTTGAGGGGAGGCAATCAGGACCCTGATTGGGCTCATTGGCTGCCACAGTGTGCATCATAGTAACCAGTTGTTATGTCATTCCAGTCACTTGGCTTTTATATATATATATATATATATATATATATATATATATATATAATCACATATATATTTTATATTTTATTTCTTCCATTTGGTAGATATAAAATAGTATTTCATTGCTTTAGTAAACTTTAATTTCTAGCGATACTGAGCTTATAAAATACAATTATTGGCAACCAGATTTTTCCATTTGTGATTTGCCTGTTTAAATCCTTGGCTCATTTAACTAATTTTTTGTTTATTTTTAGAAATATTTAGTACAGTCAGAAACTGAATTTTGGTTATTTATAGGCAATACAAATATAATTTTGCAGTATACAGCTTATGTTTTAACTATCTTCTACCATACAGAAATTTAAATTTCAATGTACTGAAATGAATCATGCATTTCATTTGTTGTTGTGTGTAAGTACATGTGTATTACCTTAATTATTTTTTCTTAGCTTTAAGTCATATATCTATTTTTTTTAAATTACATGTTTATTTCATCTGGATTATATTTTGCATAATGTAAGGTAAATATCCTTTTACATTTTGTTTTTCCATTTGGACAGCCAATGTTTCCAACATCATATATTAAAAATCCATTATTGGGACCTACCTGATTTAGTTCATTGGATAGAGCATCAGCTTGAGGACTGAAGGATGTTGGGTTCAATTGCAGGCTAGATCCCAGGCCCAGTCGGGGAGTGTGCAGAAGGCAAGCATTTCTCACTTTGATGTTTCTCTCTCTCTGCATCTCAGTCTTCCTTCCCCACCCTCTAAAAATCAATTGAAACATATCCTCAGGTGAGGATTAATTTAAAAAATTAATTAATAAAAATCAATCATTGGCATAGAGGGGATAAATGTTGGAAAATATGTAAATAAGTTAAATATATTACAATTTTAAGTATATATTAAAATCGACATAGCATCTAATGGTGTGACTAACCACTATCCTTGGAATATTCTGATTTGACATATCTGCGTGGATCTGTTTCAGTTCCATTTCTCTGTTTGTCCATCCCTGTGCCAAAAATATAACATGTTAATTTCAATCTATTCTGCTATTTATTAAGTCAAGTCTTCCTATTTTACTTTTCTACAGAGGCAGTAAAATGTACTGGTTCAATAAGGTAAAATTTAGAACCAGCGTAAGGGTTCAAAACTCAGTTCTATTGTATTTTAGTGATATAACATTGGCAAATGACTTAGACTCTGTCTCAATTCCTTCACTTGCAAAGGAAATAATGGTTCCTACATCACAGTCTTCTCACAAAAATTAAATGTGCTTATTCATGTCAAGCAGCAGAATTATTGTTAAGAAATAATAAGTGTTAGATAGACCTCCAGAGCAAGGACAACGTGCCAGTACAGAAACTCACCAGGGCAGAAAGCCCCAGATGCCTCACAAGGGGCTAAAGCTGGGAAAACAAGAACCTGGCCCCAGGGTAACCTTTCCTCCCCTAGCCTAGCCCTACTCATTTGGTTTAGATCTCCTTCACTTTCCCTCCCTTAAGATAACACCTAGGCCTCAGTTGTATTTCAGCTCCAGGCTCAGAAAAGCAGCAAAACCAGTCAAGTGATGCAGTGGCTGTCTCAGGACCAGCTGCATTGACTAATGAGCCCCTGCCCTGGCACAGACCAATCCCTAGAGACCAGGATCCTGAAAGAGCATGCCTGAAAAAGTGGTGAATATTCTATTAAGACCCTCCCCTGCAACCTCCCCTAAGATTTCCACCTGCAAGTAAGAGATAAATATGCTCAGGATGAAGGACCCACTGTGTGCTCTCCCTCCAAGGAGCACATCCATGCCATCCCCCCACAGGCACGTATTCCCCAACCTCTAAGGGACCCCATGAGACTTGCAACCAGGGGGACAATGGGTAGTGGCAGTTCATCCCAGGATTATCCCCTGAACCTGTCTTCAAGGGCCCCTTTTCTCTGAATTCTCAGCGAGCCACACAGCCTGGCCTAGGCTTTCCTGTTGCTTTTTTTGTGACTTTTCTTGTTTCCTTGTCCCAAATGAATTTTGGCTGCCATCACTGACCCAGTATCCCCTTGGCTCAGTGCTATTCAGCCCTTCCCTTTGGATAGCCCATCTCTAGGCAGGCCCTTCACTCACATAAATTAGATTTCCTTTAATCACCATCTGAGATGGCTATTTAGCCTAAACACATGCACCATCCGCCATGTTAACCTTTCAGTCAGTACTCGATAATTATTCAAATCTGTCTTGCATTTTCTTAGTCTTTTGTTCTTCCTTGTAAATTTTAGGGCCAGCATTTAAAATAGTTGAATAAACCCTATCAAGATTTTTTTTTTTGCTGAAATGTCACTGAATTTATAGAGTAACATGTGTTCTCTAATTGATTCGGTGAATGTTTTATTTGAGCACCATTAATTCCTAATACTAAGTTGTGATAGAAACTGGTATATAACTAGTCCTGATATACAATATTTTATGGAGTGGATTTGCAAAATCTCATGACTATAAAGCCATTGTTGGAACTTGAGAGTTATTTTTTTTTAAGATACAAGAGTGGCTTACTAATCATGTAAAATTAGCTCCTTATGGAAAAATGAGGAACTTGAGGCTCAAGGAAACTGATTGGCTCAGTGTGACACAGTGGAGTGGATCTAAGACTCACAGCTGGAGTGTGGCTCTCTTTCTTTGTACACTAGACGATCTTTGATCAAAAATAGATTTGTTGTTATTAAGAGAACTTAAAAATAATTAGATATATTAAATTATAATATTCTCCTTAATACGTTTTTGATAACTGACTACAGTTAAGTATTTTAAAGTGCCCCCAGGTCAATTGGGACATAAATGGATGATTTGGTGTATATTTGATAGGGATTCTCAGCTGAGAAAATTGGCAGATAGAAATCAGCTTTCACTAGTATGTTGTTTTAATATTTACTTCAAAAGAACTCTAGATTCTTCTCATGTCATATCCTCTTTTCTATTTTTTTTATTCGCTCTCAAACCTTTTAACCACTGATGTACTCAGTAAATTACTAGAGGTTTGAAGCATTTCCATCGGCTCTACTTAGGATTGATGCAGCATTAGCATGCAGAGTGCTCAGCAAGGCTTTTGGGTGATGGTTTGGGAGGATTATGAGGGTGCTGACATGGTTATTCATGAAAACACACATTTAAGGGTCACACCCTCATCGTAGTAAAAACTGTTTTAGACTGCAGTTCATCTTTTAAAATCCTGCTTTGCTGTCATCACTTCCATAAAGTTGTTTCTGACATCCTCCAGAAGAAAAGGAGGAAATGTTTTGTAAATAAGTTTATCCTTAAAGAAAAAAGTGAATATAACTGTATCATAATTGGATAAAAGGTTACCAGATGACATTTTTAAAATGTACTACAAAACCATGCATTTGGCACTATTGCTTGCAAAACACAAATAAAAATCCTAGTGAGCCCTAGCTGGTTTGGCTCAGTGGATAGTGTCAGCCTGTGAACTTAAGAGTCCCGGGTTCAACTCCGGTCAAGGGCACATTCCCGGGTTGCCAGCTCAATCACCAGTAGGGGTTGTGAAGGAGGCAGCCGATCAATGATTCTCTTTCATCTTTGATGTTTCTCTCTCTCTCTCTCTCTCTCTCTCTCTCTCTCTCTCTCTCTCTCTCCCCCCCCTTTCTTCCTCTCTGAAATCAATAAAAATATATTTTTAAAAATTCTAGTAATTGGGTTAAAGGAGGACATTTTTTTACTTATTTACTCAGGTAGTTTTGCTGAATTTTTAAGCCGACAGATTCTTTATTCACTTTCTTATTGGAAAGAATTCAAGGAGGAAAAAAGAATCCAGCTCTGTTGTTTACTCATTGGTCCATTTTACAGCAGTTCACACCGGGATTTGTGGTTTCCCGTTCTTTTTAGACTGCATCTACTCGGACAGATATGATTGAAAGGCACTTCTACTTCAAAGCCTCTATTTTCAATAACTTGTAACCAAACTAATTAACTGGTGAAATGAAATGATTCATGCTTATTGTCAGTTGAAAAGCGAATTCAGCTATATAGGGCGGAAAAATCCTTGAAGTTATTTTAGAAGATCAGCTGAAATCATTTAGATATTTTGACAAAAATTCTTTAGTGAATAAACCTTGACTCAAAATCTTTAATATCCAAACAAAGAAACAACTATTCAGGGAACAGGGCACTGTGCCTGTTTGTGTGTGTTTTTTTTTTTAAACTGTATTTTTCTTGTTAACACTATTATAGATGTCTGTGCCTGTTTTTGATTCTCCTAATCAGGACCAGTGTGGCTTAATCATGCTAAATAATTAAATTTCTTATGTTAAAAATAAGACAAGATTTATAAACACTTAGACCATTTAGATATAAAAATAATAATGAAAAACATAAACTGATGAACAAAAATAGAATCAAAGACATAGAAGCATCGAACAAACTGTCCAACCTATGAGGGAAGGTGGGTGGTGAGGGAGAAAGAGAGAAACCAAAGGACTTGTATGCGTGCATATGAGCATAACCAATGGACACAGACAGAAGGGGGGTGAGGGCATGTGCTGGGGGTGGGAGCAGCCGGGGAAAGGTCAATGGGGGGAAAAAGAAGACTCATATAATACTTTAAACATTAAAGAATTTAAATTTTAAAAAATAAAAGCAATTTTATTTTATTTTCCCCCTTCTCCTTGCTACTCAGAAAGAATAAAACACAATCCTACAAGGGCAATTTAAATTATTTTTACCCTTCCATAATGGGGGTGCATCTCTGAGTATAGGAAAACATTAGATGTCACCTAAGGATGACTATGGAGATGAGAAACCAGTGACTCTTAAGGAAGTTGGACAATGGTGGAGAAAACTCCACTCTCTTATAATAACTGAGTGAGCAGATACAGTGAAGGATCATCAGAGTGACGTAGAAGTCTTGTTAGTGGTCTCATTAATTCAACCACTCAACCATTTTTGGAAGCAAGATCGGTCTACTGCTTTTGCCCAAGGTGCTATCTGATGTCCAATTTAGACCAGAGTTTTACCTTGTCAGCCCCCAGCAGCTCATCTGTTAATTACCAGCAAGAATGTCATGTGCTCCCCATCTAACCCTTAGGTGGCATTTGTTCAATATGTAAGCACAACATGACAGACCACAAATACTCAGTTCTCTGATTGTAAGCATAACATGGAGAATGAGAATTTAAGATAAACTTGAATTAAATATCCAAATTTCACTTAAAGGATGGAAAACAAAGAAATAAGAATTTAAAAAGATATAAGAATTACGAAAGCAAAGTGTCATATAACCAACAAAATAATCAGTTTTCTATAAGGTTATTTAAAATATTAAATGCTGCCCTGACTGGTTTGGCTCAGTGGATAGAGCGTCAACCTGCGGACTGAAAGGTCTCAGGTTTGATTCCGGTCAAAGGCGTGTACCTTGGTTGCAGGCACATCCCAGTGGAGGTGTGCAGGAGGCAGCTGATTGATGTTTCTCTACCATCGATGTTTCTGACTCTATATCCCTATCCCTTCCTCTCTGTAAAAAAAATCAATAAACTATATTAATAATAAATAAATAAATAAATAAATAAAATATTAAATGCTGTTTTAAAAAAAGTTTAATTTTTTTAAATGGGCAGAGAACCTGGATAGACACTTCTCCAAAGAGGACATACAGATGGCCAACAGACATTAAAAGAAGCTCAATATCACTAATTATCAGAGAAATACAAACTAAAACCACAATGAGATATCACCTCACACCTGTCAGAATGACTATCAAAAAGGCAAACTATAAGTGTTGGAACGGTGAAGAAAAGCTCGTACATTGTTGGTGGGATTATTATTTGGAGCAGCCACTATGGAAAACAGTATGGATATTACTCAAGAAATTAAAAATAGAACTACCATATGACACAGCAATGCCACTTCCAGGTATTTATTCAAAGAAATTTAAAATACTAATTTGAAAAAGACATATGCATCCCTATGTTAACTGCAGTGTTATTTATAAGAGCCAAGATATGGAAGCAACCCAAGTGTCCATCTATAGACACATGAACAAAGAAGAGGTGTTACATATATATGATGGAATATTACTCAGCCATAAAAGATAAAAATTATGCCATTTGGGATAACATGGATGGACCTAAAGGGTATTATGCTGAATGAAATAAGTCAGACAAAGGGTAAATACCATATGTTTTCACATATATGTTAAATCTAAAAAAATGAATGAACAAATAAAACATAAACTCATTGTTACAAAGAACAAATGGGTGGTCACACTGTGGGAGTGAGCATAGGGGGATGGATGAGAAAGGTAAAAGGAATTAAGAAGGACAAATTGCCAGTTATAAAAATAGTAACAGGGATGTAAAGTATAGCATAGGGTATGTAGTCAATAATATTGCAATAACTATGTATGGTGTCAGATGAATACTAGATTTATTAGAGTGGTCACTTCATAAGGTACAGAAATGTCTAACCACCTGAAACTAATATAATATTTTATGTCAACTTAAATTGAAGAAATAAATTTTTAAAAACCAATACTTTTAATGTACTTTGTTAGAAGAATCAAACCACTCTAAATGTGCTTTTAAGTAACCTGAATAATTGTGTAAGGCCCTAAAAAAATAATAAAGGAATATACTACAGATCTAATAGGCATTAAAAGCAGGTTGTAGTTGTGATAAGATCTGCAGGAGATCACAGCATTACAGCAGAGTTTCCTAAACTATTAAAGATGAATTAGAGCCTCTTCTGCATAACAGTTATATTTCTCAATTGAATATAAGTAGAATAGCAGTTCAGTTTTATACAACCATTTACATGAACTTTCTGCCAACTCAAAAGAGAGGAACATACTCATTGAATTATCAAATTAAAAGACCAGATACTTAGACTCTGGTGAATTTACCAAGAAAATATATCAGGGGCCTAGTTAGCTTTTTCTTTGAGATGCTACTATAGATTATATTATGCTCAAATTTTTCTTTAACTTCTACTGTATAAAACTCTTCTGATAAATTTAACTTAAACGTATATGCATCTTCAAAAAAAAAAAAAAGACCAAATAAACAAGGTAGTTAGTCCATTTATTTCCTAAGTAACTAACATTATTTCTAGTAACTAAGTTTGTTATAAGTAACTATCTTCTTTCACAAAATTTGAGTCAACGTTGACAATTTATTTTATAATATTTTAAGAGAGCCAATGATACCTCATTTTGATTTTGATTTATATCAGTTATTTTATGACATATACTAGCTATGTGTTGGACCCCTTACACAGGTTTTTAAACTAAAAATTCTTAGGCTGAGCCATAATTAATAGCAGAACTGGGGCCTAAACAGGCAGTTGGACATCCCCCGAGAGGTCCTGGATTGCAAGAGGGTGCAGGCCAGGCTGAGGGACACTCTTACATTCCCCCCTTCCTCTGCCATGCACAAATGTCATGCACTGGGCCTCTAGTCCTATCTAATAAAAGGGTAATATGCAAATTAATTGTAACTCTGTCACAAAGATGGTGGCACCAATAGCCACAAGATGGTGGCGCCATCCTCTCAGCCCCACCGGAGTCCCCCAATCCCAGGGGACAGCCACTGAGAGCGAGCAGTGTGAGTAGCCTGGTAGATGCTTGGGTTGTTGCCTCAGCAATGAGACAAGCATTCCACCTCCAGCTGTGGATGGACCATTGGCCAGGCTGGGATGCGGATGGGCCTCTGGGCAGTAGAGAGCCTCTGGCAGCAGGCATGGAGTGGCCAGGCCCTGCAGAGAGCTACTGGTGCACAGATTTGTGTGCAGGGCTACTAGTAAGTGTGTGTGTATGTGTGTGTGTGTGTGTGTGTGTTTGTGTTTGTGTGTGTGTGTAATTATAATAATTTTTGTTACAGGATGTTTGGAAAAGACCTTCATTTTGTGATAGATGGTGACAATTTATATTCTTTCTTGTTTCTCTTAGAGCAACTGTTAGAACTTTAATTTTAACTATATAATGTTGATAAATTTACTATATAATTATTATTGTAACCATATCAACAGTGAATTCTTTCTATAAATGGCCAGATAGTGAATATTTTCAGTTTTACAGGCCATTTGGTCTTAGATGCAACCACTTGATTCTGTTTTAGTGAAACATCCATAGACTGTATATAAAGTGACAGTTATGGCTGTGCTCCAGCAAAACTTACAGAACTTAGAGCAGACTGGATATGATCATGGACCAGAGGCTGCTGACCTGCATTTAAGCACTGAGAAATGTATGCTTAAATTGTGACTAAAATGCCACTGAGGTAGCCGTGCTTAGAGCTTTAGTGTCTCAAACTGGGTTTGATTCTTAGACTAAGCTCTTCTCAGCTCTATGACTTTTGTTAAGTTTCTTAATCTCTCTGTGCTTCAAATCCTTAAGCACAAATGGAAATAACTATTATTGCAAAAATATTTGAGATAATTACCCTAGGTAATTCATGTGAAGTACCTAACAGTGTAGCTTGGCTCACAAAAAAAGTTAATAAACCTAAGCTACGTTATTCCTTTTCTTTTACTAAGATTATCCTATATAACAAAGAAGTAATAAGCAAATTGACTGCCCCCATGTGGTCAAAGATGGCCACTCCCATGTGGACACAAGATGGCCACCACAAGGTAGCCAGCAGGAGATGGCAGTTGTGGGCAATCAGGCCTATAGGGGAGGGCAGTTGTGGGCAATCAGGCCTATAGGGGAGGGCAGTTGGGGGCAACCAGGCCTGTAGGGGAAGGCAGTTGGGGGGAACTGGGCCTACAGGGAAGAGGAGCTGGGGACAACCAGGCCAGCAGGAGAGAAGTTAGGGGTGACCAGGTTGGCAGAGGAGGGCAGTTATGGGCAACTAGGCCTGGAGGGGAAGGAAATTGGGAGAGATAAGGACTGTAGGGAAGGGCAGTTGGGAGGGATCAGGCCTGCAGAGGAGGGAAGTTGGGGGGAACTAGGCCTGCAGGGGAGGGCAGTTGGGGGCAACCAGGCCAGCAGGGGAGGGAATGGTAGGGTCCCTAGACCTTGCCTGCGATCAGAGCCAATTGGCGCTTTTCGGCTGCCAGCTGGGGTCTTCCTTCGTTCCACATCGCCCCCTGCTGGTCAGTGCACATTATATAGAGTGATCAAACTCCTGGTCTCCTGGTTGAACTCCCAAGGGGACACTTTGCATATTAGCATTTTATACATGTATAGATTGTTTTGGTCTTGATAGCAAGGCAAATAAAATATATGGCCTTGATATTTCAAGTGGTGCAAATTGGAAAAATCTAGACTTCACAAAAAGTAAGTGAATTATTATAATAACACAATCTTATTAGAAGATTGACACTTGTGACCTATAAATATATTTTATGAATTTTCCCTTTTGTATGCACATATTTATATAAATATATATGTGGGTATATATTTGCTTAAATATATTGCACAACTTTCCACCTTAATAAGATTTAATAAACAGGTGTGTTGATCATAATTAACCTTCTCCTGATGACTCATCATTCTACAAAAGTGAGCATAGATGTTGAGCTTGCATTTAAAGGCCCCAGGATATTCTAATTACCAGTTCATTTTATCCGATATTGACAATTTTTATGTTGTATAATCTGGTACAAGTCAGGTAAAATCATACTGCTTCATTTTTAACTTACATACAATTTGAATGCAATAGCAGCATGTCTTCGGAATTAGAGCTTTGTGACATCCTATGCTCAAAATGTTTAACTATTTACTCCTTTTTTTTAGAGAGATAATGATTCCTAACTTCATAATGTGTCCATTATTCAATTAATAAACAGTTTCTCCTAAAAATATAACACATTTGTACTCTTAAGAGGAAATGATGGTGTTCACTGAACTACAAAGGTTAGTTGTAGACAACAAAATTAGAAACACATTGCCACCAATGTGATTAATTTTGCCTATTGAAAGTTTTACATATTTCTAAGTTTTACAGAATTTCAAATAAGTTTTGACAGTATGAGTAGTGAAGACAAATGTCTATTTGAAATCTCTTTTATTCCTTGTATCTGTGTGTGTGTGTGTGTGTGTGTGTGTGTGTGTGTGTAATTTTATTAAATGGATTGGGATGATAGTTAATAAAAATGATATGGGTTTTAAGAGTACAATTCTAGTAAATCATCTGTACATTGCATTGTGTTTACCACCCAAGGTAAAATCTTCTGTCACCAAAAATTTGACCCCCTTTACCCTTTACTATCCCACACACACATCCATACTCTGGTAACTACAATACTGTTGTCTGTGTCTATGAGTTTTTTTTTTTTTTTTTCTTGTCCAATTATTGCTTTCAGTTTTATATTTCACATAAGAGTGAAATCTATGGCCATATGATCTCCCATGTATATTAATCACAATTGTGCTTTAAAATAATTACAGGACTTTATGATTAATAAAATATTATAATTTTTTCATTTAATGCAGAAAATTAAAAAAAAATCCTATGAATCATCCAAAGTCAAGATTATACTCTTGATTTCTTTCAAAGCCTCAAGTTGGTATGTTTATAGAATTGCTGAGTTGGTCTTTTCTCATTTGATTCTGGTAAGTGTAAGATAGAAACCAGTATAACTAATATGCATACATATGAAAACGTGGTTTACCATAAATGTTTAATGTTCTTGAGTTTTATAGCAAGTATAATTTAAGTTTAAATTAATTGAAAAAATCATTCAGTTAACTGAAAAAGAAGGAAGGAGTTAACATGAAACAATGTATTTTAGAGAAAAAACTACCCCCCTCAAAACGATAAAATTATTAACCATAATACTGCCTTTCCCAACACAATTTCAAAATTACACCTCGTATTTTTATGCTTTTTATGAGTTTTAAAATATGCTTCTTGAAAAAGAGTAGATTTTCCTTTTGGTTTATTGGTGATCTTAAAAGAATATATTTAAAGATAAAATTTTTAAGGATTCTGGCAGCCTACAGATGTAATGTCATTGATTTATTACCTCCCCCCTCAGAAGTCAGTCCTTGAAAGTAGCGACTGAAGTCCTATTGTAGAAGGCAATTCAGCAAAGCTAGTGCTAGTGAATAACAACAGAGTGGAGAGCGGCCAGGGATGCCCTGGGGTCTGCTTTCACCAACACGGGAGAGCCAGCTGTGCATACCCCATCCCCATTCTGCTTCAGTGACATCGTGTTGGTGACTTGCAATGACCATGATAAGGGTATCATGCCACAGAAATCAGAAAGTGCTACAAATCAAGCCTTTTCTCTTTCTTTTTATTTCCTTCTTGGGAGCCAATGCAATATACTTATAGATTTATGAGCACAACTCTGTGCTTTCTAATAGAGATTCAAACATATTTTCTTTTGATTTAAAAATAATACAGTCATGTTCTCACTTAGAATTGTTATAAATAGAATAAATAAGAAAATAAAAAGAATGCTCAAAATTAACTGCAGCCCGGGTCAGTGTGGCTCAGTTAGTTAGGCATCATCCCCTGCGCTGAGAGGTTGCTGGTTCTGTTCCTGGTCAGGGCACATGCAAGGGTTGCAGGCTGGATCCCCGTAGAGGGTGTACAGGAGACAGCAGATCTGTATGACACCCTCACATAAATTTTTTTCTCTCTTTTTCATTCCTCTTTTTCTAAAAAAAATCAATAAAATGTCCTTTAAAAATAACTGTAATAATGGCACTTATATTTTCCACGACAGACTATGGAATATTTATTAATTTATTCATTTAATCATTCTTTGTTTTGCTATTTATATTGTGTGTGACAAACACTAAAGATAAATAAGAAATGAATTTCACTCAAAAAGCTCCTATTTATAGGAAAGAGCACATTCACAGAGAGTATGTATTAAATGCAAATGAAGAAATGTGCATGGGCTATGGTAGGGACTCCACAGAACAGAACCCGTTATAAGATAATGAGTTCACAGCGGTCTCCTAGGTTCTGAATATAATGCCTTAGAATGTGGGTACTAGAATATATATTATTTATTAAATCAGTGACAAGGAAATTGATCAATGTCAATGAAAATTCTAAATTTAATGGTATATATTTAAAATTCCAAAAATCTATCACAACTAAAGCATCTTTCCCTCTAATCTAAAACAGGCATCTCTTCTCTTTGGATCTAGCTTTGCATCCATCATGATATGTTCAAATTGTCAGAAAGAATTTGGGTTGTTCTCAGACTATGCAGTGGTAGGTACATGTACCGGAAAGAAAACCAACATTTTAAGCAAGTGATTTTATTTATAGATGTGAAACTTCCTTCTCTTTCAGTATGCTGGGTAATTTCTGAGTGTAGGAGGAGGAAGGTAACATTTATGTGAGAAGGAAAATGTTCTGCTTGGTAATAGCAGGGGAATTTCCATGAGGGTATCCAAGAATATCTATATTATAAAATATAATTACTTTGTTTTCGGTAGTTTTTTCTCTCTATTTTTAAAAAAATATATTTTATTGATATTTCACAGAGAGGAAGGGAGAGAGATAGAGAGCTAGAAACGTCGATGAGAGAGAAACATCGACCAGCCGCCTCTTGCACACCCCCTACCGGGGATGTGCCTGCAACCAATGTACATGCCCTTGACCGGAATCGAACCTGGGACCTTTCAGTCCGCAGACCGATGCTCTACCACTGAGCAAAACTGGTTTTGGCTGTTTTCGGTAGTTTTAAGTTGAGGTCTGGTTTTTTGAAAGATAAAGGCTCAGCTATTAGGAGTAAATGCAATTTCCACTTAGTTTAATTTGTTGAGCGCTGTTTATGTCCAGAGTGTTCTAGGATAAAAAGAGATGGACACAACCTGGTATCTGCCATCTAAGTATTTATCATTTATTTGGTGAAGAGAGATGCAAAGATCTTCAATATAACATTGCAGTAACTACTATAGAAGAGGTAACAATAAAGGGAGAGACCAAGAGAAAGAAATAATAATTTCACTGGGAAGGAGCTATGAAAGGTGTAGTATAGAATTAAGATGGGGAATGGCAATTATCAATTGCAGTGGAGGAGTAACCTGAGCAAACATGCTCTGAGAGAGGTCCGGGCGGGTGGATGAGACCAGCATAGAAGGATCCTGTGGAAGACAGAGATCTGGAGACCTAAACGACAGTGGCAACATCGAATACAAGGGGGATGGATAATGTCTAAATGAATTCAGGTCTTGAAAATGTCTGTGGGCTTTGGCACATGGTGATCAGCTCATTTCCAGATCAGTTCCCAGGAGACAGAGTATGATGGGAGAAGGAGGAAACCTCAGTGGGTTGAAAAATGAATGGAAGACAGAGGAGTGCAGGTGGGAGCTGGGATGGAATTGATGACATTTAGCCTCGGGGGCTGGAGATGCTTCGGTGAGTGACAAAGAACCTCCAAAGAGCAAGTTCATAGGCTGAGGGGAAGGAGGGCCAGAAAAAGAAGAAGAAATGGGCACTGCCTTGGAGAAGACTGCTCTCTGACCAGTGAAAGTGTGTAAACGAGCTCTCAGTAGAAGGAGACTACCAGAGGAAGGGAAATATGGATTATGATATGTGGATACATAAAAGTGGCAGGAAAGTGAAACCATCCATATCAGTTGTCTACTTGTCAGTGAGAAGAATGAGAGATGGAACTAAGAAGGCACAAACATATTACCAAGTAGATTTGAGAGTCTAGACCTCTCCGAAAAACATTATTTTTGGATGCCATTAGGCTGCATGGGTGCTTGGATTTAGTGATTAGAGCTCAGGAAACTGCCTAGGTATGAAGAAAGGGGCTATAGGTTTGAGTTTTGTAATTGCAATTTTGCCAGGCAGATGCCGTGAACAGGCAGGGATACAAAGATGCTGAAATTGTTTGGAATCAGGATTTTGGAAGGGTATGCTGAGCACAAACAGAGGTGAGTTAAAAACCACTTTACACAGTAGGTAAAAATGGAGAGGAGGGACTACAGTTATTAAATTGAAAAGGAATTACCTTGGAAGGGATATCCAAGAGGTCAAAGGACTGAAGATTATAGTTAGATAATGAAGAGAAACATATGTCTTACTTGGAGCAATTCAAAGTGATTAAAGGAGGGGGCAGTTGTGTGAGTGTGTTGGGAAGGGGGTTATATGTGTCTGCACATACAGACTACCGTGTTTCCCCTAAAATAAAACATCCTCCGAAAATAAGACCCACTTCATGGAAAAATAATACATCCCCTGAAAATATGACCTAGCACATCTTTGGGAGCAAAAATTAATATAAGACACTGTCTTATTTTCGGGGAAACAGGGTACCTTCTCTTCTCAGGGTCCCTTTTTCTCAGTCTGGCTCTTATGTCTTTGCGTAATCTAATTGTGGTCAAAATATATGTTTTATCACTTTGTATTCAACTTACAAATGAAGAAAGTTCCTCTTAAAATAATATCACAGCAGCGGGACCCTCGTTGCAGAACTGATTTTGGGAGGTCTGACTGGCAAAAGCACTTTTCCTGGGATAGCTGATTCAGCTCAGGTGATAAGGTTTGGCTCTCACACAGAGGCAGCTACATGAAGACAAAATGAGCTTAACAGCTAAATTGTAGACAATTCAACATTCTCAGCAGGTGAGCTTTCTAAGTTTGGACCCAGAGATTTCTAACTTCTGGAGGCTGCTTGGTAGTCACTACTGCACTAATTGGGTTTGATTTATTATTGCACCAGCTACTGTTCATGCTTTCAACCATAGATTCTTCTAACTGCTAGATTGAAGTTACTGTGTACAATTTAAGGGCTTTTGTTAGGCAATAATGCTCCTAGGTGGAGCAAAATATTTAACAAAAACAAAATGTAAGCTTATGTACAATTAAAGTGTACCACCTAGGGACTCTGAAACTGGTAAGAGGTTATTTTAATTATTTGATATTGCATAAAGTTCTTTTTATTCTGGATAGACTGAATGTTGACACAGATTTTGTTAAAGAGTGTGGAAAGCTCCCCCCAGCCATCCCTCCGTTTTCTGTTGGCCTATTTTTCCTTGTCTTCATTGCATTCTCAGATATCCTGAGTTATCCAGATCCAGTGTTTAATTATGGGTAGAGCATTACTGAGGAGAGGGGGTAGTATATAGAACATATTTTTTAGTTCTTAATTCTAACCAGACATACATTTTCCAGAAAGTCTCAATCAAATTTTTGGTAAATTCAAATGCTCTTTCATTTCAATTCTTTTTCAATTGTAAGAACTTAAATATGTCTTTCTAAATATCTACATTTATATATCTACTAGAGGCCCAGTGCATAAATTCGTGCACAGGCCAGTGCCAATTCGTACCTAGGCCTGGCCAGCGATCAGGGCCAATCTGTGGGGCGGCCAGTGGGGCAATTGGGGCCCCCACTTGCACCCACCTTGGTTGGCCTGGTGCTGCCTGCTCACCAGGCCCCTCCCCACCACCAGTTGGGGCTTGTGGACTGGGGGCAGCTCCTGTATTGAGTGCCTGCCCCTTGGTGGTCAGTGAAGGTCATAGTGACAGGTTGTTCCACGTTTTGCTCAATTTGCATATTAGGATTTCATTATACAGGATATCTATATAGATCTTTCCCTATTATTAGCACTGTTCTAGATATTTTGGGAATACAAAAAGATGAAACCTATGCCAGGACCTCAATTTCTGACAACCTAATTATGGTAGATTAGTATCATGCAGGGGATAAAGCCAGAGGGGACAAAAAAAAAGTGAAATATGAAGTGTTACACCACACTCCCAATATTCATTCAGCAAACTTCTATGGAACGCTGTTTTAGGCTCTCTTCTAAGTGTTGAGCATACAGTGCTGAACAAAACGAACAGAATACATGCTATCACACGGTTTATGGTGAGCAAACAATAAGCAAGATAAATAAGTAAGTACATTAAGGAGTAAAGAATGCAAAATAAAAACATGAGGAGGAAATGAGTATATAAAATATCAGCAGGATGGTGTGAGGAATTTTGATAAGATGTCTGGTGAATGGTTCATTGGATAGAAACCTAAGTAAAGTAGCTGAACTGGCTGTGCATGTATCTGGGAAAGGGGCTATGTCAGGCAGAGAAGTCAAGTGCAAAGGCTCTGTTGGCAGGAGTATGCTCAAGAGGACAGAATGGTGGGAATGGCCTGAAGGAAGATGGAACATTGGGTGAGAGAGTGGAAATGAGAAGGGACAGATATCAGGAAGTATGCAAAGAGCCCTAACTGGTTTGGCTCAGTGGATAGAGCATCTGCCTATGAACTCAAGGGTCCCAGGTTCGATTCCGGTCAAGGGCATGTACCTCGGTTGCCAGCACATCCCCAGAGGGGGATGTGCAGGAGACAGCTGATGGATGTTTCTCTCCCATCAATGTTTCTGACTATCCCTCTCCCCTCCTCTCTGTAAAAAATCAATAAAATATATTTTAAAAAATTATGTAAAGAGATGATATCTCCAGGATTTGAAATTTGAACTGGGTTTTAATGAATAGATGGACATTGAATTGGCATAGAACTATTGATAAATAGCTCAAACTGAGCTAAGACACAGTAGAAGTTAACTTAAAGTCCTTGAGGATGAGGCACCTAGTATGCCTTGAGTAGAGGAAACATTCCAGGACTAGCTGATTTTTCTGGAAATAAGTTACTAATGCTATTAAAAGGCATGACAGGTATCTCTTACTTGAGAAAAGTGGAGAATCTTGGAAGTTTTTGACCCTCAGAACTTAAATAAATTGTACCATAAGAGTTAAAAGGAAAACAGAAAGAGGACAAAATAAAATTGACTTCTAAATAGCAGTTTAAACAATCAAACTCTATTTCTCATTTTCTGTGGACTTGTGGTCTGTAAACATGTGTATGAACTTATGAACAGAACCATTGCTAATATATATATATATATATATATATATATATATATATATATATATAACCATCAACCATAACATCATAATGACCAGAATGACTGGCCATTACTGTGGACAGCCAACTGGCCGATCAGGGAGTGGGGCTGGCAGCCAACCTCCCATGGCCCCTTTCCCTGGCTGGCCCTGCCCTTGATTGCTATCCCCTACCCCAATATGGGATGGGGCTGACCAGCCAACCACCATAGCCCCTGCCCCCACCTGTCCCCACCCCAGACAGGCCCCCTACTCTGGTCAGGGGCAGGGCCGGCTGGCCAACTGCCTGCAGCCCCCCCACCCCTGGTCTGGTCTTGCTCCTGATGTACCCCATCACCCTGATCAGTCCATGACCCCTTCCCCTAGCCAGCTTGGCCCCTGATTGGCACCCCCACTCTGATCAGAGGCAGGGCCAGACTGCCAACCACCCATGGCTGCTCCCCCAGGCCATTGGCCCCTGATTGGCCCCTCCACCCCAATTGGGGCAGGGCCCGCCAGCCAATCACCGCTGGCCTTTCCCCCTAGCCAGCTCGACCCTGATTGGGCCCCCATTGGGGCAGGCTGGCCTGCCAACCTCCAGCCATCTCCTTCTCCTAACAGACCGGGTCCTGATCTGTCCCTATTGGGGCCAGGCCAGCCAGACCCCACCTGTGCAAAAATTCTTGCACTGGGCCTCGTGATATTATAAGAAACTTGAAAAGAACTGAGGGCAGTGAGGCTGCGGTGGACACAGGGGGCAGTTTTCGGCTTATCCTCTGTGCCTCCCATCCTCTGTCTGCCAGCAGCTCTGCTCCCACTGTCACTGCTCCCATGAGCTGATGGCATTGTCCCCACTTGTACCGGTGGTCCTTGAGGAGTGATTGAGGCTGGCAGCCATAGCTCATACCCATTGATGGTGTCAAGCGATCAGGGCCAGCGCTGAGTGCTGGCAGCAGCAGCGCCTGTGAGCAGAGTCAGTGCAGGCAGAAGATGCAAGAGCTGGGTGGGACCACAGTGCATGAGAGCAAAGAATTTTCTGTGACCACCAGAGGCTCAGCTGGATGACAGCGATAGTGCCGTACCTTTGTCTGCCCGCTCCTCCCCCTCCCCGCCTCCTGCTCACCTGCTCCACCATCCCCCCATGCAATGGCCACCATGTTCTGTGCTACCCCTGGTGGTCAGTGCATGTCATAGTGACTGGTTGTTTGGTTGTTCCACAGTTTGGTCTATTTGCATATTAGGGACACACACACACACACACACACACACACACACACACACACAAACACACACTAGTAGGTGTGGTTTGAGATTGTAGAACATAATAGGAAATGAAGAAGATTAAAAGAAGATATGAGATACAGAAATAGGAACATAAATAAAACATAACAATTGAAAAAGCTGGACTTTCCTTAAAATTTCTTTTAATTTGATATTAAGAATGTTCTAAAGTGTCAACATTTACTGCAGTACAATAACCTGTTCTTTAGGTTATCTCCAACTGGTTTTTCCGCTGTCTACATTTTGAGACAGACAGTGTTTTGAAGCCTATTTTTCTAACAGTAAAATATAAATGTACTTTAATGTTTGCCTCCTACTGCCTCTCTGACATGGAAAGATTTTCACACAGGTTGATACAGGAGGTAAAAATAAAAATTTCTTTTACTGAGCCATTGGACTGCGAAATGCAGTAAATTTCTAAATGGCAACACTAGAACAGTGTTTATGACTGTGGGGGATTTGCTTACTACAGAACATGCTTTGAGGTGGGTTGGGAATCTGTGAAATTCTATTTTCTATATGTGACCTTTAGCAAGTGTAGAAGATGGGGAGAAAAACTCTTTTCAACCTTGACTGGTTTACAAAGTTATATCCATTAATTGGGATGTGACTGTCAGTACATGGTTAGGCTAACCAAAAAAAATCCAAATCAGCTTAAATATGTGAACTGGAAAGGTTCATGTTTCTGGGCCCAAATCAGAAAGGAACACGGTAGAGTTTTGTGAATAATGATAAAGAGCAACATAATTTCAAATATGTTTAATACATTTCTGGTGATCTATTCTTAAAACAGTTGTTTATTGTTCTTATGGTCTTAAAAGAGACAAGTGTGGCATGGAAACATGCAATGGCCTAATTATCTCACACACTGAATTACTGATGGGGAGGGAAGGAAGCAATGTTCTAAGACAAGGATTCTCAAACTGTGGCCCCTGGGCCAAATCTGTTCCCCCTCAACTCTCTTTGAAAATAAAATTTTATTGAAATGCAGCCATACTTATTCATTTATGCATTGCCTATGGCTGTTTTTCCAATACAATTACAGTTGAGCAGTTGCTGTAGAGATTGCTTGGCCTCCAAAGCTGACTGTATTTACTATGTGGCCTTTTATAGAAAATGTTTGTCATTCTTGTACTAAGAGAAGCACCGCCTCTGAGTTTCATACTGCTGGAAGATACCATAAACATTATAAAGGGAGGGCAAAGGGAACTGGGGAAGGAGAAATGAGTGGCAAAAATAAAGCAGTAAAATAATTAAAGTTTGGGGAAACAGTGTTTGAGAGCTACTATTTATCTACAGCTTATTTGAATACCCACATCATTCAATGTTTTAATTTTAAAAAATAAAAGATTTTTTTCCAAATTCTATAATGTTATTCTGTTGTTGCTATTGTTGCCTTAGGGAGAGATAAGGATTTTTATGTACAAAAAACTACAAAAGCAACTAGTACCTATCAGTATTAAACAAATATACCACCAGCTATTTATTTAGCAAAATGGGTTTAATTCTGCAACAACAAAAATATTGCAATTTGGAAAATATAGTCCAATGGCCAACTATGGGCAAGTCTAGAGAACAAGAGACAAATGTTCCTTTTATGGAGGAAAGGGAGGCTTCAGAGGGGTTGTTATAAACAAAGAGTTTACTGGAGGAAACTGGGAAATGGAAGAGTAGTGGTTTTCCATAGGTTGAGTGATTGCTGGGGGAGAAGATCCTTCTTCTTACTACTAGAGCAGAGGAGTAGGAAATGTCTTTCTGTTGGAGACAGAAAGCACATCTCTTCCTGTTTGGGGTATTTGACAATGAACAGTAGGGTGTGGATGCTTTCCTTACAAGTCCTTTCAACTACAACTTAAATGAACTTCCTGTTTGCTAATCACCACATATGCAATATAATAAACAATTATTAACAATTAGGTTTATTTACCAAACGATTGAAACATAACCTGTTGCCATTTTCTCATTCTCAGCCTCTTTTATTATAATAGCAATAGTGTACTTTGAAGCTACATAAAAGAAAACTGCCACTTGCTGAGATCAGCATGTAAAGGCAAGAGAGATGAGAATTTCACATCTGTTACATGCCTCAGGTACTTCTATTTATTAAAAGACTCAAATTTGCTGCTTTTATTTAGGGGATCATCTATTTCCTCTTTTATTGCAGGAGAGCTTTGCATGTCTTCTGTCTCTTCCATAAAAACCCATGAACAATGAGCTCTATGAACACATGAGAAAAACTTGAATGGTGCAAAGAGATGATGGAAACAATTCCAGTCACTTATCATACCAGATATTTTTGTTGCTGCTGTCACAGATGTTGCAGTCTTTGTTTACAAAGCTGAATTGATAAGTAATAAAAAAGGCAATATGTGTTTGTTTCAAGACAATTATTGTTAAACTAGAGGCCCTCTTACAGTCTGGAAGCCTTTGAGAGATGTCTGACTGATGGCTTAGGCCCACTCCCTGCAGGCCTTAGTACTGCCACAGAGGTGGGAAAGAATCCTACCACCGCTGTTGCCCTCGCCAGCCTTGAGCCCGGCTTCTGGCTGAGTAGTGCTCTCCCCTTGGGAGTACAGTAACCACTACGAGGGAGCTTGATTTGAGTGTCCGCCCCCTGGTGGTCAGTGTGTCATAGCAACCAGTCATTCTGCCATTCGATCAATTAGCCTTTTAATACATAAGATGTTTCTTGAGAAATGTCCCTTCTTTCCATTTTTGCAATGGATTTTAATTCTAATTAAGTAAAAGGCTAAAATAGAAATGATGTTTAGAGAAGGACTTTCACACGTAAAAATTAGTAAGGATTTTAGGAGTTTTATGTTTATGTGGATTATATCTATTACTATTTATAATATTCAAAATTAAAACTAAGTTTTAAAAATTACTAATTCATTTTAATTTCTAATTGCAAAATACACATAACAAAATTTACAATCTTAACCATTTTTAACCTATTGTTATTAAATGTATTCACATTGTTTTGTGTCATAATAAATTTGAAATGACAATAAAATACTATGGTGACATAAGTAATATATTTTTAATGCAAAATACTATTATTCAGTTTTAAAAATAAAAATAGATTTTTTTCCTCAAATTCTAAAAGAATAGATTTTCCTCCCAAATTCTATAAAGGTAAAAATGGCATTGTTTCACATTACCTTAAAATTCTTTAATGTCTGGCTTAATAGCAGATGTCAGATTTTCCTATAGGCTTTGCATTCCTTCCAGTATGTACAATATTTTTTGTTGATGGAAATATATTAAGAAACTCTGTCTTTGTATGAATTTGTAGTTGATAAAGGAAATATTTTTTCTTTTTTTAAAATATAAATTTTATTGATTTTTTTCAGAGAGGAAGGGAAAGGGGTAGAAAGTCAGAAACATTGATGAGAGAGAATCATCGATCAGCCGCCTCTTGCACACCCGTTACCAGGGATGTGCCCTCAACCAAGGTACATGCCCTTGACTGGAATCGAACCTGGGACCTTTCAGTCCGCAGGCCGACGCTCTATCCACTGAGCCAAACCGGTTTCAGCTATTTTTTTCTTTTTATTGAATTTATTGCAGTAACACTGGTTAACAAAATCATCCAGGTTTTAAGTGCACAATGGTACAATATATCATTTGTACCCTGTATTGTGTGTTCACCTTTCTCAGTCAAGTCTCCATCACTATCTATCTTCCATACCTTTCTTCACATCCTCCAAACCCCTCCTTCCTTCAGCAATCACCTGCAGCATGTTAAAGAAGAATATTTTAATAGCCTTTCTAGAAAATTGTGGTTTTGTCATGTAGCCTACACAGTGCATGTGAAACATAATAAGATTAAAAATTAGCGAATAACATCTTAGCATACTTGAAAATATGTTGACCTCACAGATCCTCTGAAATTAACTCCCGCAGGACCTCTGACAATAATTTTAGGATCTCTGGTCTTAGAGTACATAATTGTACAAATTATGATACGATTCCTTAGAGGCCAAGGTTAACATCAAACATTGTAGTTATTAGAAAACTGCATTTAAATAGTTTTTAATTGTGGTAAAAATACATGTATAAAATTTTCCATCTTAACCACTTTTTAAAAATATGTTTTTATCTAGTATTTTTGGAGAGAGAGAAAGGGAAAGGGAAAGAAAGAAACATCAATGAGAGAGACATTGGTTGGCTGCTTCCTGAACACTCCTACTGGTTATAGAGCTTGCAACCTGTTCATTTGCCCTGACCTAGAACCTCTTCGTTCATGGGTCGATACTCAACCACTGAGCAACACTAGCCAGGCCATCTTAACCATTTTTAAGTGTACAGTTCAATAGTATTAGCCATATTTACAATGTTTTATAAAATATTTCATCTTGCAAAATTAGTTCTGGAAAAGCTGGATATCCACCTGCAAAAGAATGAAGTTGAGCCCTATACATTACAAAAAACACCCAAAAAATATATATATAAAATATATAAAGACTGTGTTTTGCTGATGAACTGACCCTTTATCCTTTTGTAAAGTTTTTCTCTTCTACTGGTATATAGGTGTATTAATTTACATATCCACCAACAGGATGCTAGTAATGAACAAGTAGAATTGGAAATTACAAACATACTATCTACATTAGCATCCAAAAATGAAATTTAACAAAATATGTACAAGATCTTTATGTAGATCACTATAAAACATTGATGAAATAAGTCAAAGACTGAAGTAGGTGAAAAATCAGTCCATATTCATTTATCTAGGAAAACTCAATATTGTCAAGATGTCAGTTTTTCCTCTCAGCATTAGTTTGTGGATATATGCAACCTGATTCTGGTTTGTATGGAGAGGCAAAGGTCCCAGAATAGCCAACAGAATGTTGAAGTAGAGGAACAAAGTTATAAGACCAATGTTACCTGACTTCAAGACTTCCCATAAACTTACATTAATGAAGGCAGGGTTGTACTGGCAAATAATAGACAAATAGATCAATGGAATACAATAGAGAACCCTGAATTAAACCCACATAAATATAGTCAATTGATTTTCAATATAGGACCAAAGTAAAACAAAAAGAAAAGGTAGTGTTTTCAACAAATGGTCCTGGAAAACCTGAACATCCACATTTAAAAGATAAATAGATCTAGACACAACTCATTAGCCTTTACAAAAATTAACTCAAAATGTATCTCATACCTAAATGTAAAATGCAAAACTACAAAACTATTAAAAAAGAACATAGAAGAACACCTAGATGACCTTGGACAGGGCAATGACAATATCCAAGACATGAGCCATGAGAGATAATTGCTAAGTTTTTCTTAAAATTAAAAACTTTTGCTCTATGAGAGAAATTGTCAAGAAAATGAGATGTTAAGCCACAGACTGGGAGAAAATACTTCCAAAGGATTCATTTGATTAAAAGTAAAAAAGGTTATCCAAAATTGTCAAATAACTCTTAAAACTCAATATTAAGGACACAAACAATACAATTTTAAAAATAGGCTAAGTACCTTAATAGATACTTTAACAAGGGAGATACACAGATAGCAAATAAACCTATAAAAAGATGTTCCACATCATATTTCAACAGGGAAATGCAAATTAAAACAATGAATGACCACCATACACCTTATTAGAATGGCCACAATCCAGAACACTAACAATACCAAATGCCCGTGTGTATGTAGCACAACAGGAACTCTGTGTTAGTGGAGATGCTAAATGGTATAGCAACTTTGGAATATAGTTTGTCAGTTTCCTACAAAATAAAATTTCTCTTATCATATGATCCTGTAAATACACTCCTTGAGATTTATTCAGAGTTGATACTTATGTCCACACAAAAACCTGTACACAGATGTTTATAGCATAAATTCCAAAACTTGGAAGCAACCAAGATGTCCTTCAGTGGTTGAATAAAAAAAATTGTAGTACATGTAGACAGTGAAATATTATTGAGTACTACAAATAAATGAGGTATAAAGTCATGAAGAAACTTTAAAATTCACATTAGTATGTGTTTTTTTAAAAGCCCACATGAAAAGATTCTGTACTATAATATTTCAACTATATTCTGGAAAAGGCAAACAATGAAGACAGTGAGAATACTATTGGTTTCCAGGTATTGGGTGTAAGGAGAAGAGTAGCTGGAACACACAGGATTTTTAGGGCAATAAAACTTCTCTATATGAGAATAACCACCGCCTTAAACTTGTTGGCTTAACTCTTGAAGTTTTCTCTGTTTGATTTTCTCTTTTCTGCCCATATCTTACTGCCCTGATCTCCACCAACCCCTTTCACTCTTTGTCCTGTTGGCTCACCCTAAGTGAAATGTCAAGGGCCACCGTCATCAGGATGAAACGTCACAACAGTTACATTGAAAAAATGACATCCTTCAGTGATTGAGGTGGGTGTCAAAGCAATGGAAACTTTGACTAGGGTTGCTAATGTATTCAAGGTCTTGGAGAATATCTTGCTGGGTTATACTCCTCTAGCTTCTTGTGAAATATTACCTTACTCACAGTAATTTTCTCAGGCAGCACAACAAACTATGCACTGTAGTATACCTATACTTGTTTCTTAAATTTCTTTTCTTTAAAAACACAGACATAATTTCCATAGTAGCCTTGAGTTTATGCCCATTTATTATAAGATAAAACTAGACACATGCAGTGAAAATTGGTAAGTCTCTGAACTGCCTTACAAAAATAAACCTTTTTATTAAAAAAAAAAAATTATGGCTCCTCAGGTGTATAGGAGCTTGCTTTGATGATGAAATACTCCACTTTACCTGTCTAGAGAAATTAAAATCTTTAGATTAAATCTTTAGTCTTTTGGTGATCTTCTTCTGATGAATGACTAATCCCTTATATTAATTGTCTCAGCCATAAATATTGAGGCAGATGCAGTGAGAAGGTAACTTGCAAGAAATTATTATAACTGAAAGAATAGGTCAGCAGCATCTGTGTTTTTTGGGCCATAACATACAGTTATTTCCAATCTTTAGTTTATAAAGTTTTTGTTATGATTCTTTGATCAATGCTACAAAGAAAACAAAAACAAGACAATTAAAATCACCTTACTTTCTCAAATAGTGGTAAAAAGTTAATACATACAAAACTGTTTTTGACAATAAATAATCACAATGATGATGTTATTTTAAAAAATATGTTTTTATGATTTCTGGGAGAGGAAGGGATAGGGAGTCAGAGGAAGAAACATCAATGAAGAGAATCATCCTTCAGCTGCCTCCCCATCCCTACCCTCCATCTCAATGGGGACTGAGCCCACAACACAAGCTTCCTGATGGGGAATTGAACTGTGACTTCCTGGTTCAGAGGTAGACACTCAAACACAGAGTTACACTGGCCAGGCGATGATTTTTTTTTTTTAATTTCAATATACTTTATAGCTTATAGAGTATCATCCCATTTTAAACATATAATTTCCCACTACTATTTCAATAAAGAGTAAACTAAGCTGTAGAAATGAAATAACTTTCCTAACCCTTAGTAAATGTCAGATTCAGGATTTTATCCATGGTTTTTAGACCCTAGATCCCATGTTCTTTTCACACTATAATATTATCCTTCATAATTAGCAAAATTACCATTTTGAAAGAAAGTTGATATTTCAAGTTCTGCATTCACTGACAATTAAACAACCTAAAATGTCATTAAAAGTAAAATGAGAAATGATACTTGGATTAAGTAGAGTGAACTAATTAATCCAACTTAAATCTAGTGCAGCATGCTAGTCATTAATGAATAAGTTTGACTAGTATCACATCAATTTAAATCATATTTATGCATGAAAACGATGACAATTTTTCTTTTTGCTGACTCCTTTTTCTTTTCTATTTATTCAGCAAGTTAATTTAAAATAGTTTGCATAAGATATAATGGTATGATAAGTCTTACTTTCTTAATATGAGCAAGTACTTAAGGCTGAAAATATGTATCCATCCATCCATCTATCCATCCATCCATCCATCCATCCATTTGTGTGATTAATGTAAAGTTTCCAGTGGCTCATTGTGTGAATATGGCACAGACTTGGGTTCATAGAACATTATATCTTTTTTATGGCTTTGCCTACTTAGAAGTCTTAAATTCAAAATATTTGGGGCCCCAGAGTTATAGACAAGAATAGTTAGCATGATATAGTGAAAAGTATCTTTAGCATCAAACTAACTTAAATATGAATTCTAGATCTGCAACCAATGGGATGGTCTTGGGCAAAACACTTAACTTTCCTGAGTCCCATCTTTCCCATTTATAAAGTGAGAGAATTGTTAATATACCCCAAATTGAAGATATGTTCAGCAAAGGTGTATGCATAGAATCAGTTATATAATTTATGTACTTTATGCATGTTGCTCTAACTTTTCATTTAAATTAAATTATATTATCTACTGAATTCAAGGACTGTTTAAAGTTTAGGTATACAATATATTTTCCCATGAGAAGGTATACAAAACAATATTTTTGAGTATTGAACTGTGTGTCAGGCATTATGTCAAGAGCTCCATGTTTACTATACCATTTAAGAGTAATGTTGCTACAAAATTATATTATAACTAATGCAATTTTTAACATACTAAAACTCATGTTAATTTATTGAAGATTTTAAATCTAATAAAGGATATATTCAGTTCTCATATTTCAAGGTTGATTGAATTTTTCATTATTTTCTGACCCTACTTTATACTTAAGCATCTATGAGTCAGTAACTATATGAAATATAAACATAGACAAAAGTAAAATATGTAATAAAGATCTAAAATAATTTTAAATAATTTGTTCATTATAGAGCATCAAAAACAATAATGAAAAGCATTACTTTGAAATTCATTTATACGACGAATGAAAATTAATTCATAGAAATAATAGCTATCCACAGGGGGGGAAAAGATTGCCATCTTAATCTATGCAAAATCAGTGTAAAGGAATACTGAGCTGTAGATCCCATAAGGACTTAGGAAAGAGGGACTATCTCAGGAGAAGAAATTCATGACCTAAAGGCAGATGTAGAAGGACTGTGATCCAAGTGTCATACAAGTTTTATGAAAAAAAGCCTCCAAATCTGACTATGTAGTTCTGAATAATCTCAGTGAGAAAGGAAGTGGAAAGTGGGAAATATCCAAAGAAACGACACATTTGAACAATTAACTCTATGAGGATCTCAGATTGTAAAGAAGGCATCAAACCATAAATTTGAAATGAGGACCAAATAATAAAGTCAAAGCGAACAAACAAATGTCATAACACATTGAAAATTTCAGTAATGTTAAACCTTAAATTATTGCAAGATTATTATTTTAGGAGCTAAAAAATAATTACTAGAGAGAGGATTTTCTCTTTGTTGCTTTTTCCTTTGGGGATATGAAGGAAATAAAGCCTTTCATGAATAGGCTCTGGTGTTGAGGTTTTCTTTAATATCCAAACTGGAGAAATCTTTGTGCAACCCTTTAAAAATGCAATCAATCATTCTTAGCTCATGAGTTGTAAATGTTCTTGTGTAATGATAAAAGAAGACAAAGATGAAACTTTTCTATGCTGCCAGTTTGCAACTGTAATTGTGCTACCTCTGAGGAGTAATTTACCTTTTTTGTTCCTTAGTGTTTTTTTTTCCATCTTTATAATGAAAATAAAAATAGTTTCCACAACATGGTGTTATGGTGAGATTCGAATGGATTCATATATTTAAAGCAGGAGGGGCAAATGGTACATGGTAACATTTAGTACTTTCTATTTCTGTTACTCTACTCTTTGGTATGTTACTAAACTATTCTTTTTACATATATATACCGTATTTGCCGGCATATAAGACGATTTTTTGGCCCTGAAAAATATGCCTCCAAGTGGGGGGTAGTCTTATACAGCGAGTGTATAACAAACTCTGTATTTTGAGTGGAAATGTTAGGGGGTCGTCTTATACGCCCAGTCTCTTATACGCCGGCAAATACGGTATTTTTCAGGGCCAAAAAATCGTCTTATACGCCGGCAAATACGGTATATATATTTTTTTAAATTGACTTTTTACAGAGAGGAAGAGAGAGGGATAGTTAGAAACATCGATGAGAGAGAAACATTGATCAGCTGCCTCATACACACCCCTTACTGGGGATGTGCACTCAACCAAGGTACATGCCCTTAACCTGAATCGAACCTGGGACCTTTCAGTCTGCAAGCTGATGCTCTATCCACTGAGCCAAACCAGTTTCAACTAAACTATTCTTAATAAGGTGGGTGAGAAAGAGGCTTGATTAGTAGTATTTGCCAATGTGTGTAGATATAATGTTCCCATGATATCTGATCCTATCTATTATGAAGATAATCAGATATCATATTACCATGTAGATATCATATTCCCAATGTAGATATCACATTCCCATGATATCTGATCCTATCTATTATGAAGTCACTAAGGTCACTGGGCAGATATGCACAATAGCATATAACTATAAAGTATTTTCATCACACAAAAACTGATTACCTTAAGGGCATAGATGATAGTAATATTTATAATAACAAAAGCATAATATGCTAATTAGACTGGATATCCTTCCAGATGACCTTCCGGACGAAGCTGGAGGCGAGAGGGCCAAGGCAGAGGCAGCCACCATGGCAGGTGAGGGTTAAGGTGGCAGGGGCCAAGCCCCTTGCATGAATTCCATACATCAGGCCTCTAGAGTAGTAAAATAATTAGGAAATGGTGAGTTTTGAGTTTTGGTTTTCCTTATTTTTTATTTTTTTTTAAAAAAAAAGGAAGGAGGAGAGAGATTACTTGAGTAATGGATTAAAAAATATATGCATTCTTGGTGTGCTGTGGTAAAAACTTCCCTAGAATTTTAAGTTCTAGGAGAGCAGAACTACACCACTGACAGTGTCTGCTACATCTGACATCCGTTTGACTCTCCATAGAGCAGGGGCAATGAATAAAACATACTGTACATGTACAGCCTGTTGGGATTAGAAATAATATTTTGAAGACATCTCTATCTATAATATAGTATTACATGTTTGTATATATAAGTGTTGCTTTTTCATACTCTGTAGTTTTTCTAAAATAAAAATTTATTATTCTATTATCAATGAAAAGTAAAGCTATATAGCATCTAACTCAATAATTTATATAAAAAAAGAATTAACCAGCTAACATTACAAGGATAATAATGACTGTGACTTATAACTGAATCCAAAGGTTAAAACAAGTTTTAAAAGCTCTCTCTCTCCCTCCAGCCACTTATAACTATGAATCAGTTGCATGCTATCCTAATCCCAACAGATTTCCCTCTTTATGCTAAATAGGACCACCACATTCTCCCAGTTTTTTGTGATGCGACCTTGATGGCAAAGAACTGTATTTTACATATGATTTTTGTAAAACTTTTACAGAAGTTTCTGATTGGCCCAGTATGTGTCATGTGCCCATTCATGAATCTCTGCAGCCTTGGAAAGAGAGTATTTATCCCTAATGGAGAAAGATTAGTTTTCCAAAAATACCAGTTCTGTAGAAGAGAAGAAATGATTTCTTAAAGAAAGGAACTTGGGCAGTAAATAATGTGTGTACTGTAATTGCGAAATGAAGGTGAAAGGTAAATTGGTAGCTAGAGGGGAATAGGCAGAAGGAGAGCACATGAAATAAAACGTTATGTGTGAGATTTGTGAATTACCTGAAGCTAGGAGAAACTATAAATATAGTTGATGGAAAGATTGGATTCAAAATGATCTCAATAGTCAGAAATGAGAAGCATAAGACAAGATGTAATTTCACAGCAGCAAATATAAATTTCTACATTTAGGTCCCAACACTTGGTTTTATATAAATAAAAAGTTAGAAAACAGGATTTATAGCAGTTCTACTGAAAAAATAAAAATGTGAAGTTTTATTTAGCTTCAGGTTCAATAGGAACTGACACATGACACTTGCTAAGGAAGGTAATCCAATTTTAGGCTGTTGTTTGGCTCAGAACAAAGGAAATTATGGTCTCCTAGTGCACTGTGCTGATCATGTTAAATCCAGATTATTGCTTCCAGTTTTGGATTATACACTTTGAGAGTGACACTAACAAACTCAAGGAAATCCTGAGTGAAATAAATGGGGTAGAATAATATCACCTCAAAAAAATGACAGAATAAACTGCATATATTTTATCATGGGAAAGGCTGGATTCAGCGGCATATAATAGCCTTCGTCAACTATTTTCAGAGGTATTTATGGAAAAGGAAGGTAATTCTCAGGTGTAGAAGGACAGAACTACACTAATAAAAGTCAAAATGAATTCTGGCTCACTAGGAGGATGACTGTTGTAACTATGAAATGACTATCTCAAAGTAGTGTGTATCTTTCATTGGAAATAAGCTATAGCGCAGCATGATGGAGAGAGGAGAAAAATATTAGTAAAAATATTAGTAAGAGTTGGAAGTTCTAAATACTGGTTCCTACTAAAACACTGCAAAAATATTTAAAATACATGTATCAACTATATTCTAAATTTTAGTGCTTTCTGCAATTTTATGTCATGCTGCTTTGTTATCTGATTTTTTTATGTGATTTTTAACAGCTTTATTGAGGTGTAATTGGCATACAACAAAATGCAAATAAAGTGTATTATTGGATGTTTTGACATATCTATGTAGCTGTGAAACCATTATTACAGTCAATAGAGTGAACATATCAATCACTCCTAAAAGTTTTCTTATGCCCCTTTGGAATTCTTCCTTCCCAATACTTATTCCCTCACTCCAACTGCCTGCATCCCTTCGCAAACACTGATTTTGTTTTTTTTTTTTGTCACAACACATTTGTTATTTTAAAAATAATTTCATATTAATTTAATCATTCAGTATATGCTATTTTTTTTCTTGGCTTCTTTCACTCAGCATCATCATTCTGTGGTTTATTCATGTTAATATAGGTATCAATAGTTGAATCATTTTATGGCTGAATAGTATTTCACCATAGAGATATCACATAATTTGCTCATTCATTTATTTATTGACAGCCTTTTGGGTTGCTTTTAGTTTTGGCCTATTACAAATTTTGGTACAGACATATACCGTATTTGCCAGCGTATAAGACGACTGGGCGTATAAGACGACCCCCTAACATTTCCACTCAAAATACAGAGTTTGTTATATACTCGCCGTATAAGACTACCCCCTCTTCCGCACACCTTCCACACACCAAATAAAAGGTAAAACAATATCAGATTTGATTTCAACATTTTAATTTATATTCAAATGCTTATGACATGCAGGAAAACTGTCACAAGGCTGTATGTAATCAAACATATACATAAAACTGTGCAAGTTTATTATTTAATCGAGAATCTTCAATGCATATGTAAAGAAATATACGGTAACCCGAATTTACCACACTCGCAAAATCGCATAACAGCAAAATCGCATAACAGCCGAGCATACACCCAGCAGTGCTGCTGATGCCTGAACGGTATGTGGAATGAAGTGGGCAGGCATCGGGAGGCCACTATGGCACAGGGCAAGCACTATGGGCAGTCTATTTGAACTTTTGTGTATTTTGTGTAAAGCTAAGGAATGAAATAATATGGCCTGTATGGTAGGTGTATGTTCAATGTTTTCAGAAATTGCCAAACTTTTTTCCCAAAAGTGTAGCACCATTTTAAATTGCTTTCAGAAGTACAAAATTCCGGTAACTCCGTTTCTGATCAATTAGCTTTAGACATTCTATTGGATATAGTGTATCGCACTGTGGTTTTATCTTGCATTTTCCTAATTACTAATATTGTTAAGTATTTTCTCCTGGACTAATTTACCACCAATTTGAATTCTTTAAATTGTTCAACTAAATATTTTCGCATTCTTTAAAAATTAGTGTGTTTATTTCCTATTATTTCACATTTCAGATACCAGTTCTCTGTCAGATATATGATGTGCAAATATTTTCTCCATCTGTGATTTGTTTTTTACCCTCTTAGTAGTATTTTTCAAAGAGCAGAGTTTTTAACTTTAATGAGGTCAACTTATCAATTTGTTCCATGAATTATACATTTTTATAGATGGTGCTAATAATTCTTTAACTAAATATTCATAAGCTTTTCTTAACATTTTTATTTAAGAAAACTTAATAGTTTTAGATTTAGGCTGTGATCCATTTTGAATAATTTTTTTATTTAAAAGTATGTAGGATGGATCTAAATCCTTTTTAATTTTATACTTGGTTAAGCACTTGTTTCAGTATCCTTTATTAAAAGGTCCTTCTCTATCACATCTTTGCTTTATCAGAAATTAGTTGTCCTTGTATTCTGTTACAATGATGAATTCATCTATTGTCATGTCAATACCATACTGTCATTATAACTAGATTCATAGGAAGTGTTGAAACCACGTACTGTTAGAATTTCAAGACTATTTTTCTTTATGTTTCTAATTCTTTAATTTCCCACAGCAATGTTTTGTAGTTTGTGATGTATCTTACACATATTCTGTTGTATTTATCTCTAATTATTTTCTATTTTTGGTGCATCATGTGTTCTTTAAATCTCAATTTCCAACTTTGTTATAAAGAAATGCAACTCATGTTTGTATCCTCTCTTGTAGATTCCATTAGATTTTTATGTGCATATATGAACATGTACAAGAACATAAATAAACCTACGGAAAGAAGATGGATTTAGTGGTTAATGACTCTCTTCTCCACTAAGTGTTCAAGAGCTTTATCTCAAGAAAATGAACTTGAAGCCGAATTTTGAGAAAGATAACTCAATTAAAAGTTCTACATGAATGATATTTAAGTTTAAAATAACTGATTCATAAGAGGAAAACTACAGATAAAAAAGAAGAAAAATGCAAATGACTCAATAGTCATTAAAATCAAGATGTAAATATTTTACAATTATATTTTCCTTTGAATGTGGAAACCTCCAATTATAAATTTTATGTGGAATTTATGGATAAAAGGATAGGGGCATTACTAACAAGAAAAGTGTTACAGTAGAAGTATTATATTAAAAATTCTCAGTAATATAGAATGTATGGATATATAGCAAGTATATTATTTTGTGAGCTAATTATGAGCCATTATTTTTTTCTATGAACAAACAAGGTAGTTTCAGAAAAATATACAAAAACAAATGAATTTTATTTTCATCCTTTTTGAACCATGTAGTCCAAATAATTGTTACCTAACAGGGTAAAATAATGTTCCCATGTTTTATTTTTCCTACCTTTTTCAAAAAATTTTTTTTAATCTTCAAAACCTTATTACCTCATTGGCCTTTAAAATTCTTGACATCTTATTATTTCATTGTTCTCCTTAAACTTTCCCAATTGAAAGTATTGGAAGCATCAGTGTATTAATTGATATATAGTTAAACATGGAACTGAAATGAACTCATATAGATATTGGTTTAAAAGTTCAATAAGTTATCTCTTACATTTACTTACATCATCTATAGAAAATCACATTTGTCCTTTTATGCCAAAGAAGGAAAGGGATTTTATTTTTATACTAGAGACCCGGTGCATGAAATTCATGCAAGTGTGGGGGTGTCCCTCAGCCAAGCCTGCATCTTCTCTAATCTGGGATCCCTCTCACAATCCAGGGTTGCTGGCTCTCAACTGCCTGTCTGTCTGCTGGATTGCCCTTAACCACTTCAGCCTGCCAGCCTGCTCACCCACTAGACACTCCCGTCCCAAACTTATCATTGCCTAACTGATCTTCAGCCAGCCTGATTGTCCCTTAACTGCCCTCCCCTGCCAACCTGGTCACCCCTAACTGCCCTCCCCTGCAGGCCTGGTCTTCTCCCCTCCCCCCCCCAACTACCCTCCCATGCTGGCTCAGTCATCCCTAACTGCCTTCCCTTGCCAGCCTTGTCACTCCTAACTGTCCTCCCCTGCAGGCCTGGGTCCTCCCACAACTACCCTTCCCTTTGGGCCTGGTCCCCCCTCCACCAACTGCCATCCCCTGATGGCCTGATCACACACAACTGCTTTCCCCTGCTGGCCATCTTATGATGGCCATCTTGTATCCACAGGGGGAGGCCATCTTTGACCACATAGGTTGGCCATCTTATGTGCTGGAGTGATGGTCAATTTGCATATTATCTCTTTTAAACATGTCACATTGTCATTTAGCAAAAAGAAAATGATTATCTCAAGGTTTAATAATATAAAAATTAGTGTTTATATAATATACCAATATGTCAATTAATATTTCAACTAACCTCAAAAAATTTGCTTCACACTCTGTGGTTCATGCAATTTGTTATGTGTAGATTTGGATAGATAATGACAAATATTGTATTTTACTGTTTAAAAACAATATTGAAAATGTGTTTCTTAGTTAAATTTATTTTGAAGAAATTATAAAATAAGAATTAAATACAAGTAGAAAATGGAAAATATACATACTTACCTAATATTTTTTTTAAAGATATATTTTATTGATTTTTTTAGAGAGGACAGGAGAGGGATAGAGAGTTAGAAACATTGATGAGAGAGCAATACTGATCAGTTGCCTCCTGCACACCCCCTACTAGGATGTGCCTGCAACCAAGGTACATGCCCTTGACTGAAATCGAACCTGGGACCTTTCAGTCCACAGGACGACATTCTATCCATTGAGCCAATCTGGTTTTGGCACATTTACCTAATCTTTTTAATAGTTTGCAGTTGTCTGGGTGCTGCTTTATTTATTTAATGTCAAACTCTTTTCTAGATAAAGTTAAATTCAATTGTATTTTCTAAAGGTAGGGGGATTAATAGGAAAGTGTACCATGTCCTGGGTTCTGTTCTTCCCTCAACAAACAGATACCATTTAGTAAAAAGATACTAAGCCAATGTACTACTCTTTTTACATACATTCTCTATTCATTACTTCATTTTGTTAAAAACAAAATTATCTGCAAGGTATATATTACTCTTCCCTTGAAGATATGGCAAGAGGATTAGGGAGGTTAAGTGATTTGGAAAGGAAACACAGCTGGCACATAAATGGCTGATATTAGAGGTAGGTGGTCATATTCCAAGTTATCTTCATTTGCCATATAACTTATTTCAAGCTCAAAATACTCATATGTAAAATAAGAAGACTGGATCGGATAGTCCTTTAACTGTGTCACTTTGCAGATTCTACAAAAGGAAAATGAAAGCCCTAGTTTTAAAGTATTGTTTATGTGACATTAGCAGGATGAATACAACATTAAAACAGATCGTCCATCTGTCTCTTCCTAGAATCTCCATCAAACATTTTACCTGCACAGGTTTACTCACTTGAGTAAAAACAAATTTTTTAAACATTTATTATAGCTTGAACATAATTACAACATTCATTTCTAATTCTTAAAAAAAGTGATGCTGGTATACTCTTTTGTTACACCAGAAAATATACCTTCCTTTCTCACTAGCCTAACTCATATTTCTTTCATTAATTCAATATGATGTTCATAGAACAATGGATTTTATGTCTGCTAATTCACAGTCTGTCCTTTCTGATTTCAAGTGGAATCCCTCTAACTGTGAAAAGAGTTTCATATTACAATCTGTAGTAGGATACGACTCAGGTTTTGTACCCTAAGATTTCACTACAATTCATGGTTAACTGTTTGCAACATCCATACTTGAATAGTGTGCATTTAAAGTATGTTTATAAAGCATGGAGAGGCAAACATTTCTAAATTAATTTTTGTGTTGGTAATATAGACTCTTTTCTTGGAGTGGTATTATTTTATTCCAATATAGTGAATTAAAATGAAGCAAATTGGGAAATGAAATGATGGCAAATGCAAGTAAAATTCCTTTGGATACTTTTGTAGCGATGCTTAGAAGGAGTAGCTTACAGGTATAACTTGAGGCAGGAGCAAGACCAAATCTTACCCCCATCTGATGAAGGGTACCTAAATACCTCTTAATAATATTTTTAATAAGCTTTGTTGTTTAATTTTAGAATTTAACAATAAATTAGAAGTGTTTCTCTAATCAGTTATTATACTTCAGGGTGAACACATTCTTATTATCTCACAGCTCTCATTTAACAAATATCTTTATTGAATCAGTTAACCATATAGATGCCAGACACCAAGCAAGAGAATGGAAGGACATGGAGTGACTGTGGCTACCAAAGGTAGATGGTGAAATTGTATTGAAAATTGAAACCAGCTGGAACCGGTTTGGCTCAGTGGATACAGCGTCAGCCTGCAGACTGAAAGGTCCCAGGTTCAATTCAGGTCAAGGGCATGTACCTTGATTACGGACACATTCCCAGTAGGGGGTGTGCAAGAGACAGCTGATAGATGATTCTCTCTCATCGATGTTTCTAACTCTCTATCCCTCTTCCTCTCTGTAAAAACTCAATAAAATATATTTTTTTAAAAGAAAAAGAAAAGAAAATTGAAACCAGAGATGTCTGAATAAGAGAATTCTGGGTGGAAAGAATGGTAAGTGTAAAAACACTGAAATAGAAATAAGCTTAGCTTGTTCAAGGAATAGAACACAAGCCAGTGTGGCTGAAAGATGGGGAGGTTTACGGGACAATATTAAATAGATATTCATCCTTCCTTCCTTCCTTCCTCCCTCCCTCCCTCCCTCCCTCCCTCCCTCCCTCCCTCCCTTCCTTCCTTCCTTCCTTCCTTCCTTCCTTCCTTGCCTCCTTTCGGCTCCCTCCTCCCTCCTTCCCTCTCAGCTCCCTCCCTCACGTTCCTTTGGGAGCTGTGGCCTTTGGTTCTGCCATGGGGGTCCCCCTTTTCCCCCTTCCATGTTGGCTACGCATTGCAAACCACCCGCTGGTGGAAGACTCGCCGTGTTTGAGACAGGGTGGAAGGGCCCCCAGCTCAGCCTGACCAGCAGAACTCGGGTGCTCTGTCCATTCTGTCTCCCCGGAAACACAATTGCCTCAGAACCCGGGGCACTGTGAAGCCCCAGGCTTTCAGGAGCCCACGGCCTTTTCGCTCGAAGGTCTTGTCTTCGGAGCAGGCATCGCCTGCCGCATCTTGGAGACGAGCCCCTGCGAAAGAGAAACGACTGTGATTTTTCCTCAGAAGGAAGGCGCCCCGCCCTGCCTTCGGGGAAAGCGTATTTTCCAAAGGACCTCGGAGACGCCCGCTGACCCTTGTCGTCTTCTGGTGCGTGTGACACCTGAGACATGAGATCGTCAGCCTGTCGGCTCTCCAGTTTTTCGAGAGACACACTATGGAATCGGATGCCGGACCAGATCTCCGTGTCCGAGTTCATCGCCGAGACCACCGAGGACTACAACTCGCCCACCACGTCCAGCTTCACCACGCGGCTGCACAACTGCAGGAACACCGTGACGCTGCTGGAGGAGGCGCTAGACCAAGATAGAACAGCTTTGCAGAAGGTGAAGAAGTCTGTGAAAGCCATCTACAATTCTGGTCAAGACCATGTGCAGAATGAAGAAAACTACGCCCAAGTTCTGGATAAGTTCGGGAGTAATCTTTTAAGTCGAGACAACCCAGACCTTGGCACCGCTTTCGTCAAATTTTCGACTCTTACAAAGGAACTGTCCACCCTGCTGAAAAATCTGCTCCAGGGGCTGAGCCACAACGTGATCTTCACCTTGGACTCCCTGCTGAAGGGAGACCTCAAGGGCGTCAAAGGAGATCTCAAGAAGCCATTCGACAAAGCGTGGAAAGATTATGAGACAAAGTTCACGAAAATTGAGAAGGAGAAGAGAGAGCATGCGAAGCAGCACGGGATGATCCGCACGGAGATCACGGGGGCGGAGATCGCGGAGGAGATGGAGAAGGAGCGGCGCCTCTTCCAGCTGCAGATGTGCGAGTATCTCATCAAAGTCAACGAGATCAAGACCAAAAAGGGCGCGGACCTGCTGCAGAATCTCATCAAGTACTACCACGCCCAGTGCAATTTCTTTCAAGATGGCTTGAAAACGGCTGACAAACTGAAACAGTACATTGAAAAACTGGCTGCTGACTCATATGACATAAAACAGACCCAGGACGAAGAAAAGAAACAGCTGACTGCCCTCCGGGACCTAATAAAGTCCTCTCTCCAGCTCGACCAGAAAGAAGATTCCCAGAGCCGCCAGGGCGGGTACAGCATGCACCAGCTGCAGGGCAACAAGGAGTACGGCAGCGAGAAGAAGGGGTACCTGCTGAAGAAAAGTGACGGGATCCGCAAAGTGTGGCAGAGGAGGAAGTGCGCGGTCAAGAACGGGATGCTGACCATCTCCCACGCCACGGCTAACAGGCAGCCAGCCAAGCTGAACCTTCTCACCTGCCAGGTGAAGCCCAATGCCGAGGACAAGAAGTCTTTTGACCTGATCTCACACAACAGGACGTATCACTTCCGGGCCGAAGACGAGCAGGATTACGTAGCATGGATATCGGTGCTGGCGAACAGCAGAGAGGAGGCCCTGACCATGGCCTTCCGCGGGGAGCAGAGCACGGGCGAGAACAGCCTGGAGGACCTGACCAAAGCCATCATCGAGGACGTGCAGCGGCTGCCAGGCAACGACGTCTGCTGCGACTGCGGCTCCTCAGAACCCACCTGGCTTTCGACCAACCTGGGTATTTTGACCTGCATCGAATGTTCTGGAATCCACAGGGAAATGGGGGTCCGTATTTCCCGCATTCAGTCTCTGGAACTAGACAAGCTGGGGACTTCTGAACTCTTGCTGGCCAAGACCATTGGGAACAACAGTTTCAATGACATTATGGAAGCCAATTTACCCAGCCCCTCACCGAAACCTACCCCGATGAGTGACATGACTGCGCGGAAGGAGTACATCACAGCCAAGTACTTGGACCATCGGTTCTCGAGGAAGACCTGTTCCTCCCCGTCGGCTAAGCTGAACGAACTGATGGAGGCCGTGAGGTCCCGGGACCTGCTCGCCCTCGTCCAGGTCTACGCGGAAGGCGTGGAGCTCATGGAGCCGCTGCTGGAGCCGGGGCAGGAGCTCGGGGAGACCGCCCTTCACCTCGCAGTCCGAACTGCAGACCAGACATCTCTCCACTTGGTTAACTTCCTTGTCCAAAACTGCAGGAACCTGGACAAGCAGACGGCGCTGGGCAACACGGCCCTGCACTACTGCAGCACGTTCGAGAAGCCGGAGTGCCTGAAGCTGCTGCTCCGGAGCAAGCCCTCCGTGGACGTGGTGAACCAGGCTGGAGAGACTGCCCTCGACATCGCAAAGAGACTGAAAGCCACCCAGTGTGAAGATCTGCTTTCCCAGGCCAAGGCCGGGAAGTTCAACCCGCACGTGCACGTGGAGTACGAGTGGAACCTGCGGCAGGAGGCGATGGACGAGCGCGACGACGACGACCTGGACGACAAGCCGAGCCCCGTCAAGAAGGAGCGCTCGCCGCGCCCCCAGAGCTTCTGCCACTCCTCCAGCATCTCCCCCCGGGACAAGCTGGCGCAGCCGGGGTTCGGCACCCCGCGGGACAAGCAGCGGCTCTCCTACAGCGCCTTCCCCAGCCAGATCTTCACCTCCACCAGCACGGACTCGCCCACATCGCCCACCTCCGAGGCCCCTCCGCTGCCTCCCCGGGACGCCGGCAAAGGTCACGACATGGGTCCGTCCTCGTCCAGTAAGACCACAAACAAGTTCGAGGGGCTGTCTCAGCAGGCGAGCACCGGTTCCGCAAAGTCTGCCCTTGGCCCGCGAGTCCTGCCTAAACTGCCTCAGAAAGTGGCCCTCCGGAAGACCGAGACCAGCCACCATCTCTCCCTGGACAAGGCCAGCGTCCCGCCCGAAGGCGCCCAGAAGCCAGCGCCGCTGGCAGACCTGCCCCCGAAGCCCCAGATCGGAGACCTGCCCCCGAAGCCGGGAGAACTGCCCCCCAAGCCCCAGCTGGGCGACCTGCCCCCCAAGCCCCACCTCTCAGACCGGACCCCCAAGCCACACATGAAGGACCTGCCCCCCAAGCCGCAGCTGGCGGACCTGCTGGCCAAGGCGCCACCGGGGGAGGCCTTGCCCAAGGCCCCGCCCGCCGACGACGGCGCCCCCAAGTCCCACTCGCTGGACCTCTCCCCGAGCCTGCCGGCCCGGGACCCCGTCCGGAAGCAGGCCTCCGAGGACGCCGGCGGCCTGACGCCCACCCTGCCCGAGATGCCCGTGCCGCTGCCCAGGAAGATCCACACGGGGAAGAACAAGGGGCGGCGCGTGAAGACCATCTACGACTGCCGGGCGGACGACGACGACGAGCTGACCTTCGTCGAGGGCGAGGTGATCGTCGTCACGGGGGAGGAGGACCAGGAGTGGTGGATCGGCCACATCGAGGGAGATCCCGAGAGGAAAGGGGTCTTTCCTCTGTCCTTCGTCCACATCCTGTGTCCGACTAGCGACCAGCGAGGAGGAGACCCTGAGACTGCCCACGCCCTTCGCGGCTGACGCCGCCCCCGGCACCCCGCGCCCGCGTGTATATAGCTGCTGTTAAGGAGCGGGACCGCCGGGCGCCGTGTGTCTTGTAAATAAACGCCCTGTTATCTTTAAAAAAAAAAAAAAAGAAAAAAAAAAAGAAAATGGAATAGTAAAGAAAAATTAAAGTATAATCACAGATAAGTCAAGTCAAAAAAAAAATAGATATTCATGAACTAGGTATGTAGGACATTGTGAGCCATGGTAAGGAGTCAATTTTATTCTAAATATAAGATGTTTCAAAGCAACAGAGCTATTTAATTAAACTTAAAAAAATTTTCCGTTTTTTTTTTTGAAGAATGAATTGAAGGGGGGCAAGTATGGAGAGGTGAAAGCTTCAGGTCTACTTATTTGTCTGTTTATGATGGAACAGGGGTTGATAGTGGAGGTGAAGAGAAACATGTAAACAATATATAATTTGGAATTCAAGTCAACAGGATTTATTGGTTAACTGAACTCAGGGAAAGAGGAAGAATGAAAAAAAAGTTATTATTGGATTTTTTACCTACTTTTTCAGATAGGTTCATTTACCATGATGGGGAAGACCAGCAATAGCTCATTCATATAAGTTGGGATATAGAATGGGCTGAATCAAGTGTTCTCTGGCCCATATGTTAAATCTGAGGTCACTGCTATTTAGCTAAATGAGACATGTAGAAGACAGCTGGTAGGGGACATGCAGGAGGCAGCAACTGATGTCACATAAATGTTTCTATCTCTCTCTACCTCTCCCTCCCTTCTTCTCATTCTGAGCATTAATAAATAAAAAACAATAAACTTGTGGGAAAAGATAAATTTGAGCTAGGGATTCTAAAAATTTATTATTATTTTATAAGTTATCATAAAATATACTATAGATCACTTTTCTTTCTCCAGGTTTCACACTACTGATGAAAAGTGTTACATTTGTAGTAAAAAAATATAACTCTAGAAGTAAAAAGTTTCAATTTAACTTAAGAATTAGATGTATTTAATGTGATGATAGTCTTTTAAAGATTTAATTAAATTAGTGCTTTAAATACAGTTTTAAAAGAGGACACCAACAGTTGGCAAAATGCCTACTTAAGGTAATAGTACCAATGTGCCATTAATAAAATAAATAATAAAAATGACAGTTTCATAATTGATGTACAATATAGGTTTTTCACACTGTTACATTTTTTGGCAATTTTGTGTTATTTTTCTGGTGTTCAGGCACTATTCTATTTATTTATGAGCACTTTATAATATTTTATGATTAAAAACATGTACTTCTATAGCAGCCTGCTCTTCTCTTCATTCCACAAAAATGACTGTGGACACATTGCTGAAAATGGAACTACCAGTAGATATTATCTCTTACATTTGGAAATAAACATAGAGTGAATTATTGATATTAATACCTATTACTAAATGATTTTGGTAGATAATCTAGAAACTGCTTTCCAAGATACTTTCAAAGATGTTGAGTTTTATTTGTCAAAGTTTTATTTGCGGTAGAAAATATTTTTTTTTTAATCTTTAGGCATCAATATTTGGGGTGCATCAATACAGCTGCCCATGTTGAATGTTTAAAATAGTGTCAGCTCAGGACACCTAATTTTGAGGACCCCAAATTAGAATGCCAGCTTGATAATGATTTTCTAAAGAAAAGGATTTCCTAGGAAACTAAATAGGACTGTCCTAACTTTAGCTGGAAATACTAATGTCAGGATGCATCTTTCTAGAAGGTCATGGTTTCCTTTTATGGAAAACTGTATTTTCATCCTTTTTGAAAAATATCATAGTGTATTAATATACTTAATTTCATCACACAAATTAGAAAGCATTATAAGCAGAATTCCTACTTTGAAATGTTCATCTCTACTAGAAGAAATTGTGTCCAAATTCATGACACAAATTCACTCTCATAAAATAATGAAAAATATGTTCCATGAATAATCAAGTTTTTGATCCGACTGTGTTATGAATGAAAAACTGAACTTCAGTAACTAATGACCCAGTTTCAATCAGAACCAGGGTTTGCAGACCACTTACCAGAGCCAGTCATTCTGTAATATCCAACTGTTCCTGAAGTGTCTCCTCAATATAATCACAACAACAAAAATAAATCCTGTGAAAGGTGTTTGTCTCTGGACCAGAAATATCTGCAATTGTACATATATAAAAAACACCCTTGCTTTCCAACCACAGTGGCCTTGAGATTTATGAGATTCATTGGGAAAGGGGTTGCACTTTAGAATATTGCAATACTCTGTTGGCACTAAAAAATTAATGATACAAAAAACTGTCTGCAAGACAAAAAGTAATGGAAACACTCAATCGTTCAATAATCACTCTGGTATTTAGTACTTCAAGATGGGTAAGATTGCTTCCAATGTATCATTCTGCTAAAAACAGTGCTTTTAAAGAAAAGAACCTGAGGTGTTTCTTAACAAGAAATTGAAAAAATATCTTAATAATGTCTAAGCAGATGAATAACAGCAGCCAGAGTTTCCCCTTAAACTGATGAACTGGGAGATGTTTTAAAAGCAACTATAATTATGCTATTCAAAAGGCTAATCATTAATATACACGTAACTCTTTTAAGAGGCTTGGAAAAATAGCATTCAAATTAATACCTAATCTCCTTAAATCCTAAGGTTTCCAAGTATTGTTAAAAATAGTCCTGCATGGATTTGGTAAAATACTACCATGCTATGAAATGTCTCATTTATGTTTCATACACAGTTCTTAGAGACAGAGACTGATTTACTGCTGAGTGTTTCTGAACTAAGGAACTAGGAGGGAGACAGATAAAAGGGCCCTCAAAAGCTTCAGAAATCACAAAATACCTTTTCTCACGATATGAGAGAGAAAGGTGCATTTTATGTGTATAAGAGATCTAAATGGAAGTAAAGAAAGTAAACATCTTGCCTAAACTCTGAGACACAACTAATTGCAATATATCCATTCACCAGGAAAGATAAGATATGGACAATGTACTTTAGATAATTGCCAGTGAATATGCCCATAAATGACTCTCATAAAATAATGAAAAAAAATGTTCCATGAATAATCAAGTTTTTGATCCGACTGTGTAATGAATGAAAAACTGAACTTCAGTAACTTGAGGAAGGGTCACGATTTCATTAGAAACCTTAGCACAAACATCATTTTATTTCTTGTAAATATTTTATTCATTACCTACTATTCCAGCTAGTGGGGATCCAGATAAACAATAAAGAAAAGGGCCTTCATGGAGCACGCATTTGGTAGGAGTGTGATGAGGAGATGATGGCTGAGTGAACACACACATAGATAACTTCAGGCAATTGTCAGTGCAGTGCTGTAAGGCAAAGAATGATAGAGGGTGGACGTGTGGCATTTTATTCAGGTAGATCAGCGGAGACCTCGGGCAGATGATGCGGGAGCCGAGTACTGAATGTGGAGCTGGAACCTATCTGCTAGACCAGTGTTCAACAAACCGCGGCTTTTTAGCCCCTTGAGTGTGGCGCTTCCACAAAATATCATGTGCGGGCACACATACAGTGCGATTGAAACTTCGTGGCCCATGTGTAGAAGTCAGTTTCAGCCTGGATGAGTCTATTTTGAAAAAGTGGTGTTCGAACACTCAAGGAGCCAAAGAGCCACATGTGGCTGGTGAGCCGGGTTTGCCGACCACTGTGCTGGGCTGTGCAAGAGCAGTGCTCCTGGCTGAGGAGAAAGAATTAAAGGTCCTGGGATAGGAAACAGTGAAGGTTCCATAAATGTCACTTGATATTTTGGTTGCAAAAAATGTGACTATTATTGAAGCTCATACTAAAGAAAATGCAGAAAATGAATATTATTGATGTGAGAAAAGTCACAAAATCTATCATCTACTGAACTTTCAGTCATTGATTTGTCTACCCTTAGTTCGCTGCAATTCATATAAAGAAACAACAAACAATATTATCTAAACATATTTCATTTGCAAATATTTTCATTTCGACAAAATTAAGTGATGCTGTTGTATTCAGAGAAACATTAGTGACAAAGCAGAGACTTAACTTTTATCATTTTTGTTTAAGTTCACCTAATCTAATGCAACTTCCTAACACCAATAGTACAGAGAAATAATAGGGCTATAGCTAGCATTAAACTTGATTTTTAAATTAATTTTTGCACTTAAAAATTCATAAACATGTTTTATTTAAAAAAGACTAGAGGACACTATCAACAGAGTGAAAAAGCAACCCCTAGAATGTGAGAAAATGTTTGCCAATTATGCATAGAATAAGGAGTTAATATCTAGGATAAATAAGAAAACTAAAACAAAAAACTCTTATTTGAAAATGGGGAAATATTTAATATTTTCAAAATTAAGTATACATATTCTGTAATATATATATATATATATATATATATATATATATAATATAAAATACACACACACACAAATGGCCAATAAGCACATGAAAAGTTGCTTAAATGATCAACCACTAATTAAGTAAGTGCAAGTCAAAACTCCAATGAGATACCTTTTCATACTCATTAGGATGGCTATTATTAAACACACACACACAGGGAAAATATCAAGTGTTAGTGAAGTTGTAGAGAAATTGAAATTCTATGCATTGCTGGTGAGAATGTGAACTAGTATAGCCACTATAAAAATTGCATGGCAGCTCCTCATAAAATTAAACAGAATTGCCATATGATGCAACAATTCTACTTTTGGGTATATACTTAAAATAATTTAAAGCAGGAACTTGAACAGATATGTATACACCCTCATTCAAAGCAACATTATTCACAACAGCCAAAAGATGGAAGCCATCAGGTGTCTATCAACAGACGAACGGACAAACAAAAAGTGGTGTACATAAAACAGGGGAATATGATTCAGCCATAAAAAGAAATATATGTTTTACACAGGCTACCGCATAGAGGAAACTTGATGACATTATGCTAAATGAAATAAGCCAGGCACAAAAGGATAAGTACAGTATAATCCCACTTATATGAAGTACCCAGGGCAGTCAAATTCACGGAGAGAACAGAATGCTGTTTTCCAGGTGCTAGGGGAGAGGGATGGGAGAATGAGGAGTTATTGTTTAATTGGTACAAAGTTTCAGTTTTGGATGATGAAAAAAGTTCTGGAGATGGATGGTGGTAGTGATTGCACAAAGATGTGGATGTATTTAATAGCCCTGAACTGTACGCTTAAAATAGTTAACATGTTAAATGTTGTTATTTGTATATTTACCTCAATTTTATTTTTTTATTTTTATTTAAAAAATATATTTTATTGATATTTTACAGAGAGGAAGGGAGAGAGATAGAGAGCTAGAAATGTCGATGAGAGAGAAACATCGACCAGCTGCCTCTTGCACACCCCCTACCGGGGATGTGCCCGCAACCAATGTACATGCCCTTGACCAGAATCGAACCTGGGGCCTTTCAGTCCACAGACTGATGCTCTACCACTGAACCAAACTGGTTTCGGCTATTTACCTCAATTTTAAATAAGAAATACAGTGCTACTAACTTTGGTGACGTATTCTCTCTATGTAATCAAAAGGGACCCCTTGCTTGATATGGAATTCTCAAATAAAGAAATTTAAAATGTACTTTTGGTTGCTTTGGTCATATTAAATATTTCAAAATCTCCTATCTTATTAAATTAAATCTTTGAAACTTGTTAAGAAAAAATCTACATACTAATGTTTTCTCAAATTTCTTTTATAGTAAATGACTCTAAGTAGCATAATAAAATGTGAGAAATAAAAAAAACTGTTTTGCTTAAATTTTATGTGTTTTACATATATACTTAGTATGTACGATTACTAAGTCATATAAACAGATAAGACCAAACTACTAAGAACATATACTTCAAGTAAATCTAATTTATTGGGAATAACATGTAACACATTTCATCACAATTTAAGATTAATGCAAATTCTAACAGTTTTGCTGGAGCCTTATCCTTCTGGTTATTAAGAAAGTGCTTTTTATCTTGAGTGAAACAATTTATAAGAACGATTGCACATTGTGCATGATATCATTTGTACGTTTGCACTAATGCCATGGTTCATTGTCAAGGCATTGCTTTAATTAAATGTTTTATTAATTAATGTAAACCATATATAGTGAGGATAAAGCAAACTGCTTTCTTACTTCTCACTGAGCTACAAAAGCTTAAAGACAAAAGATGCCTCTGTATGAAAAAGTATATGATGAGGGACCAAAAAAAACAACAACACAAAACAAAACCCAAACACACACACAGTGGGGTTCTTGCATTACAAAGTTGCCTTCCAGGCAGCCCTTAGTCTCAAAATCATTTATCTTGAGTTCAAATCTAGGAAAGACCATGATCTGAAACATCCGTAGCATCACAGAAGGCATTCTTGGGGAAGGGAAACTCTCAGACACTTAGGAGCCATTACACTAGGAAATGGCACCTCTTACTGTTTCTGCTACATGTAGATTATTATAGTAGAAAATAGATGGGCTTAGCAATAACAAGGCAATAGAAATGTGGTTACTGAACTCTTCAGAAGTCTATATTTAACTCATTCTTCACTGTATTTGCACAACCCAACCCTACCTCTTTGCCTAGACCCACGTAGATGGCTATGGCTGGAAAAAAACAAATCTATGTTGATTCTCAAGACTCATATTAAAAATTATAATCTAGAGACTTTAAGTCGAACACCGTTCAGCCATCCTTTCTTATTTCCACAGTCAATTTATTCTCTTCCAGATTCTCCATTTCCTTGTCTCTCCTAAAAATTCCATCTGCCTTTCTACTGATGCTCTAAGGAATCTTAAAATGACGAATGCTCCTTGGACTAAAAGAAAAATCAGGAGGTATTACAGTTCTGGGGCATTGCAGTGAACACATCCCACTGTCCTTGCCCTGTAATTCAAGACCGCACTTGAGATCACATTTGCTAACTCCACGGCCACCCATTGAGTGACAGAGGTTGTATCGATCTGCTCCAGTAAAGATATTCCATACAGCTCCGCAGCTGAGGGTATCAGGCTGCCACTGGGTTAAATTTATGGCAGTGCACGCTCGTCCATTATGACACACTCTTTTTTGCAAAGGCAAGACAGATACATCGGCTAGAGATAGTATGAGGACCACCAACCCTGAAAGCCTTTACTTATTGTTGCTGGTTTGGAAATAGTTTTAGTAAAAGGAAGTATAACCCCTGGAGTTTAATTTCAGACAAGCAGTCCATAGACTAAAAGACAAATAATAGTGAACGTGTATGAAAGCAAGAAGTATTATTTATATGAGCTCTTCTTGTAGAATATATCAGTAAGCCACTAGCCCCACGTAGCTATAACATTTCAAATTAGTTAACATTAAATAAAATTAAACATTCAGAATCTAAGTCACAGTAACAGATATCAATGTACATTCACTAGTGCCTACCATGTTCAACAGCATGCAGATACAGTCTTTCTATTCCGGAAGATGGAATGCTCTGTACTAAAGGATGAATGAACTACATCGAAAAGATTAGGAAACCTTGGCAACACTGGTAAACTTTGAATATATTTAAAAATGAATACTTTGTAAACATTAAAATATTAATTATATTTAGATATAAAATTAAACAAAGGAAGAAATAAAAATGAAATGTAGCTTATACTTTGACACAAAAAGAAATAGCAGAACTATTTCTTTTTAATAAGAAGAAAAACAGAAAAATAATAGAAAATATGATATTTCAAGCTCTTGCCTTTTAAGTAATAATTGGGAGAACAAAATATATAATTTAAATCAGACAAATCTGATAAATAATCTATGGACATACTTGGTTTTATTGTGCTTACATCTCTTGTACTTCTCAGATAATACAATTTTTAACAATTGAATGACTTAGGAAACCCTGCACGGAACAAGTCTGTCCATGCAATTTTCCAGCAGTATATACTCACTTTATGTCTCATAAAGTTTTGGTAATTCTTGCAATATTTTAAACTTTGTCATTATTATTATATTTGTTATGGTTATCATGAAAGATATCTTTTTAAAAATATATATTTTATTGATTTTTTACAGAGAGGAAGAAAGAAGGACAGAGTTAGAAACATCAATGAGAGAGAATTATCCATGAGCTGCCTCCTGCACACCCCCCACTGGGGATGTGCCCACAACCAAGGTACATGCCCTTGACCGGAATCGAACCTGGGACCTTGCAGTCCACAGGTCGACGCTCTATCCACTGAGCCAAACCAGTTTCGGCAAGATATCTGTTTTTAATGTTTAAAAATAAACCATGTGAACACAGCATTACTTTGCTCTCTCTCTCATAGCTAGACATGCAAAGTTGATTCAAAATTTGTTTTGTGTAGGAAGTGTGCATCTGGAGTTGACTGCCAGGTTATATTTCTGCCTGATGCTAAATGACTTCATTAAAAATTATAAAGCAGCCTGGCCGGTGTTCCTCAGTGGTTGAGCATCAACCCATGAACCAGGAGGACATTGGTTTGATTCCTGGTCGGAGCACATGCCAGGGTTGCGGGCTCCATCCCCAGGAGGGAGCTTGTGGGAGGAGGCAGCCCACTGATGCACGTATCTCTCTATCCCTTTCCTTCTCTCTCTCTAACCTCAATACAAATTGTAAAACCCAGGCTGTGCCCAATGATCCAGACATTCAAGTTGTGTAAACTCGAGAAAATCAAATGTATTATGTTTAATAGTTGATGACCAGGAACTAATAACAGCATTTTTTTTTATTATAGAGGTAAAGGTTACGTGTAATGATTATTATTAAAGTAAAAAGTAAAAAAAAATAACTGTCAGTTATTAAATTAAGATGGAGATTGATTTAACATATTTACACAGAAACTCATTTGAATTTAGAAGATTTCCAATAAAATTCATGTTTAAATATGAGAAACAGTTTACTTTTCTGTAACCATTCCTCATTTCCCATTGTAGCTTATTGAACTGAGATTCCTTAGTTCATATCACTTAATTTTCTTTTATTATTATCCAACTGACAACCAGAATCTCACCTTCCCTATTGGGTTTCTCTTGTTTAAATAAGTGATTTAATAGTCCACACCGAAAAGCTTCTTCTTCACCATGTTTTCATTAAAGAAGTATTTCCTATTTGTCAATTGCAAAAAGAAATATGGGAAAGTATTAAAAAAAAGCCCCACATATTGGGAAGAGAAATATACATCAGTGAAACACTAGAGACCAATTAAAAGGCAACAAATCAGTAAAGCCATGATTATGTGGTATAATCAATATGCATGAGTATCAGGAGAATGAAAAATTAGGAAAAATAGGTCTGGGATGTAATTAGGTTTGTAATAAGCCTGATCGTCCGGTGGTGATTTTACATTTATTATTTGAGTCACGAAGATATGGTTTACCGGTTACTCATTCCATGCAGTAAGAACATTGTTGCAAACGATTAACTTATTTGACTAGAGAATGCTCTTAGTATTATTTATCCCTTGTGGCTAATAATAGATACAATTTTGAGTAAATGGCTTAGTATGTCCATGTTATCATTTTTTAAATGTCAAAATAGAAATCATGTAGACATGAGGTGATTATGGGTACTACACATGAAAAAGCTAGCCTATTTCTAACTTTTCATTTTAACTTTGAACTAGAATAACACAGATTAAAATGTATTTTCATTATTAAATACAAGTGGTATTAAAAGAAGCAATACAATAACTAATCATCGGATAAAGGTGACAATCTTCATTACATTAATACCTTTTTTATTTTCATAAAATAAGTGACATATTTAGATCGTAATAAGCAAACAAAGTGTTTAAAATAAAATTCCGACTCTTGTCTTCCACTTCTCAAGTATAATTCCATGTGAATCCAAGTCTTCAGAGTGGACCACTATTAACATGTAGTGACATTTCGCACATGAAAACATATACGAATCATAAATGTATATTCATAGTACAAGTATTACATGTATAAATTGCAACTTTAAAATTGCATGTAGGAATATACACAGAAATATCTGACTTAACAGCTCCATCCTATCTTATTTAATGAAACTACAGCCAGTTACTGAACAAATTTGCTACTGATGAATACTCGTTGTTCCTTTGCCTTTTCAGTAATGGCAAAGAGCTATTGGTAATGTGTTTATACTATAGCCTTGCACATTAGTTTAGGCATATTTATTCAGAAAAAAAATAGGAATAGGTCTGCTTCTCTGTCTGCCCTGAAGTAACTTGCTTACTTAATGAGAAAGCAATTTTAGGTGTTCTTTCATTTGTATTTCCCCAAATATTTCTCATTTTAAGAGAATTCCTGTTTTTATACTTTAATTAATAGTATAATGAGGTTTAACATATTTTCAAGGTATCTATTTATATTTTGCTTTTTTTTGCCCATTTATATGAGTTGCCAATAGGTTAGACACTTAGCTTTCATATTTTTTCTCATGTTATTATTTGTCTTTGACTTTTATTTTATTTAGAAAATATTGACTTTATATAATCCAATTTAGAAAATAATGATTCACTTTAAGAAATAATTTGTTTCCCCTTAAGAGCTATACTACAGCTTTATTCTGACTTTAAAAGCTGTACTATGAATGTTGCCTCTACTAATGCATTGTCATGTCAAAGATAAAAGGCTATTTGATAAATTAATAATTACCTTATATTTACATTTGAAATATTGAAAACAGCTACAAAACTGTAGTCTTGCTGATATTAAAGTTACAGAAGGCTAGCCAAATTTACACAAATAAGAGAAACTTGCTGCTTGATGACCAAGTTCTATGAATTGGTGAGCAAGCCAGCAAACATGATTAAAAATGAAGAAGACCATATCACAAAATTTACTTTGTTCATTTATCTTGACAAATGTAGTTCAGTACCAATTCCGTGCTAGTGCTTCAGGGTAGACTAGCAAATGTCTTCTAACACATTTTGTGAAAATAGTTTAATGTGAGTGATAATGAGGTCTCACTCCAGTTCCTAGCTAATGATTTGCTGCTGAGAAATGAAGGGAGACTGCCGGATATGCAATGAGAATTATGGGGTTTGCCAGCTATGGAAATGACACTTAACAAGTTTCACTTAATAGGAGAACTATTTTATCTTTTTAGAGTAAGATGCAGTTTCATGACTGTAATTTTAAAAGCCTGCGGTGAAACTTGAGTGTCACTGTAACTGAATATGAAATAATGAATGAGACACACTTAGCTGCAATAACTAAATATGTATGTGCCTATACAGAAAGGGTAACTCCATAAAGCGCCTGCACTTACAAGGCTATCTTACAAGACTTTATATTCAACAACTAGTGGGTTTTCCTATGAAATGAACCCTTCTCTCTATTTGCATCTGTGTGATATAAGAGTACTTGTATGTGTTTTGATATAGTATGTAAGGAAATAATTAAGCATATTTAATTTTGATCCACATTCGGCTTTTAGGAAAAGTAGTTTATAAGGTACTTCAGAATGGGCATTGCCGTATGATTATGCATGTGATTTTGCAACATCACAGTTTGGTCATAAAGAATTTTTGATGAGAGCAGAATTAGGATGGAAGTGAACAATGAACAGATGTACCAGCAAATTACACGTTCTGGGAGCTGTGGTTTTCACCTGTTCCCTGCCTCTCATTACACGCACATTTAAAGGATATCGGCCTGTTTTTTAATGAGAATGGGGTCATGTAGAAATAAAAACGCCTTTAAATCTCCTTTCCTTCTTCTTCAAGTACAAATATCCTAGATTTCCTCTTTTGAGTAAATGAATTCTATTAAACTTCCTATTTTTCTCCTCTCCTCTCTTTCTTTCTCTTTGCTCGGACTTGTTTTACCATTTTACTTATATTTTACTTATTTAAAATGTACTGAATACTTGAAAGGTACGAGTAGTCAAATGTTCAAAGATGTATGAAACAAAGATAAATGAATGCATGATCTCTGCCCATTACCCATGAGAGCTCTCTAGCGAGAGGGGAGATCTTCCATTCAGGTTTGCCAGGTCAGTACTAGTTAGCTCTTGCTTTCCAAATGTAAGTATAATAGCACTAGCTTTGATGTGCAAAAGTTTCCCATTGGGAAAGATAAAGTATATGTGCACTCTGGATACTGGAGATATGGTAGTCAGAAACTTGCTTTAACTGATAGTTTCAACCAGTGCTTTTACTTCCGTCCATCATTTCAACCTCAAAAGATTTGTCCAAATTTTAGTTCAAGCAAGGGAATTCAGAGATATTAAAATTTCAGTGATAAATGGGAAATTCCCAATTCAGTAAGGGTTAAAATGTTATCGTTAAACCAGGCCCTGAAAAAATATATATCTATAATCTGTTTGGAATGTTGTGATTTAATCAGGTTTATTTCAGAAAAAAAAATCCATAAATTTAAAGCATTTACTTCATTGTTAGAGTTTTGGTGGTTTTCTAAATTTTTTTTAAAATATATATTTTATTGATTTTTTTACAGAGAGGAAGAGAGAGAGAGAGATAAAGTTAGAAACATCAATGAGAGAGAAGCATCAATCAGCTGCCTCCTGCACATCCCCACTGGGGATGTGCCTGCAACCAAGGTACATGCCCTTGTCTGGAATCAGACCTGGGACCTTTCAGTCCACAGGCTGATGCTCTATCCACTGAGCAAAACTGGTTTTGGCTCTATTTTTCTTAAACACATCAATTGCTTGTAGAAGCATAAAAGTTTTTATTATAATTTGCTTTCATTTTTTTCAAAGTTAAAGGAAACTAGATGACAGAAGTCCAAAAAGGATAAATGAAGACATTTTTACTAGTTTTATTATCTAACAAATTCATAGTGGTATATTTAAAAAGTAAAGATAGGTAATAGAGGATTTTAAATATATATATTTTGATACATATATTTGTATTGAAGGGAGAGAGAGAGAGAAACATTAATGATAAGAATCATCATCATCGATTGGCTGCCTCCTACACACACACACACACACACACACACACACACACACACACACACCTGCACTGGGGATCAAGCAATCAACCTGGGCACATGTCCTTGAAAAGAATCAACCTCAGGGCTCTTCAGTCCTCAGGCTGACTATCTACTGAGCCAAACCAGCTGGGCAGTAATATAGGGTTTTTAAAGAAGTTTCTATCTTCTAGTTAAACAGGTTAATTTCTTTTATTTGAGCAATATTTGACATTTGAAATACTTGTGACACATTTCTGATTATTTAGACAACTGCTTAAAAATGCATACTTTGAAGAAGTAACAATGAATAAAGACATCAACTGATATTAGCTAGTAGCAAGGGAGCAACACTTACTGTCAAAAGTATTTCTGCTTGCTAATTATCCATAAACACTGAAGACAGAGTTTACCTCAATGGTGCATATTTAAGCAGAATGCTTCTTATTTAATGTGAAATGCTATCTCTGCACAACTGTCTAATGTTCAAAAAGAAATCAAGTATAATTTACATCTCCCTTAGAAGGACGATTCCATCCACCATAGTGTTGTGGTTTCCTGGATTTATGTTTCATTACTTTCCATTTGTCTGATTTTATTGGTTAAATATTGTCATCTATAATTTTTAAAGTGGGATGCATAAGGACAATAAAAATCACAATAACGGTTTCTTATTTTTAGAGAAGCAAGAAATGCATATTAATCACTAAGGCAAAAACATAGTGTTAAAATAAACACATCCAGATCACTATTGACTTATATAATTAATTAGAGAGAAGAATCATAAAAGCCTTACTGAACTTGCAGGAAGCACAAATGGGGTCACAGATACAAATGGCATTTCTCTGACCTTATTTGCCAGAAAACGCCTCAGAAGGAAACAGTATTGAAAGAAGAGTTTATTTGTTTTTGTTTTGTTTTTTACCAACATTCCAAGGTATAAAGAAGACACATGTACATGTCTTCTATTTTTCTCTTGAGAACATTTGAGGGGGGAAAAATGAATCTCCTCACATCTAAGTTTCATAACATGAATTTAATTATATATTTTATGAGTCTATATTTTAATATACAAATAAAATATTATATTTTCCATTTTAAGTAAATTCACATTATATTGAATGCATCATACATACTAGGAGTATTTTTCTTCCCATTCATTCATTCATTCTAAGCATCTACTCGCAGGTACAATTAAATTCTGGTAGAATTAGCTGAGTGACTTGTGATTACTGTCCACAGGAGCTTAGCAAACTATTTGTCATTTCAGTATTCTTTGGAAAATAAGCTTTGATATTTAGAAAGGATTTAATTTTAGAAACAGTAGGTAACATTAAAAAACAATGGCCCTGCCCAGCTGGTGTGGCTCAGTGGTTGACCGTGGACCCAAGAACCAGGAGGTCGGAGTTCAATTCTGGGTCAGGGCACATGCCTGGGTTGCAGGCTGGATCCCCAGTAGAGGTCCTGCAGGAGGTAGATGGTCAGTGATTATCTGTTACTTTGATGTTTCCATCTATCTTTTCCCGTCCCTTCCTCTCTCTGAAATCAATAAAAATATATTAAAAACAACCAAAAAAACAATGACCCATGCTTGGCATGGAATAGTATGCATGTTTCATTTAGTTAAATAACACCTGGTCCCCAAACAACATAAAATTAAAATTTCAGTTACCACAGCACATTACTGTGAGTGATTATGTAAAGTATAAACTTTGCTTCTAGCTCCTTAGTATACAAATCACTACACAGATAACAAAGTATGCTATGGTCAGTGACCAATCCCATGCTTTTGTTTATAGGTAAACACATTTTGCACCCCAAATGTGTCTCTTTGGCATGAGGATTATTTTAGGCTGATTATTTTTACATATTTTTATTGATTTCAGAGAGGAAGGAAGAGGAAGAGAGAGAGAAACGGCAATGATGAGAGAGAATCATTGGTTGGCTACCTCCTGCACACCCCCTACTTGGGATCAAGCCCACAACTCAGGAATGTGCCCTTGACAGGAATGGAATCTGGGACCCTTCAGTCTACCGTCCAATGCTCTATCCACTCAGCCAAACTGGCTAAGGCTAAGCTGATTATTTTTAAGAAACGGAAGACTCAGGATATTTTCCTTTTTATCTACCCCTTAACTGACTTAAAGAATTTAGACAGGGAGCCTGTATTTTATTATTATTACTATTACTAAGGTAACTTATTTTCATTATTAACATCTCCTCTTCCCATCTCTATGTGAATTGTCTTCATTCTCTTTCAAGTCTCATACCTGCAACCACTTCTCTTTAGCTGGGGATAGCATATTAAGACTCAATTGCCTCTCTGTGGAGGGACCCCCAAATCTGTGGGATTCATGTGTGTATGAAATTATTTTTTTCTCCTATTAACCAGTTTTATTTAATTTTATTGTCAGGCCAGCCAAAGATTCTAGAAGGAGAAAAGAAAAAATTTCCCTTCCTTAGCCTTTCAAAGTCTTTTGCTGAGAGATCATTGCCCATCTGCTATTCAGCTCATACACAGAGAGCCAAACATGTAGTTATGTTGTCCTATATTTCAGAGATGGGGAGATACTATAGGCAAAATAATTTAACTCCTCAAGTACTGCTTCTATTGGATAATTATTTAGGTCACCTTGATTCTCTCTGGGATTGGAGAGAAAATGTGAACATTTCAACTTTACCATCAAATTTGAGTTCATCAATCCAGCTAATGGACCAAAAAGTTATTTCAACTTTTGAAGCCTATTACTGTAGACAGATTTTGGACAGATTATTGATGATACAACAATTCATGTGATTTCTCTAGATGAACTTTGGGGGAAAAGCACGACAGAGCATGCAATGGAAGTAACATAGTAACACGCCTACATTACAACAGAAACTTTTATTGCTTGGTTCAAATAACTTTGTACAAGTTGAATCAAACACAAATGGACTTTTAGGTCAGATGAATGTAGACACTGTGGCTATTTGGTAGACACTAGAAACGTATCCAGATGAACTTAGAGAAGGTGAACTTATTGGCATAAATGATTAAAGGAAATGGTTGTGATGAAAAAGGTGATGAAACCACAGGAATGATGTGGACAAAAAAATTTAACATTAAAGAAATTCTTGGAGATATTTCATGACATTGAAAGAATAAAGAATAAACTATTAAAAAGTGTATCCAGACTTACAAACATATACAAAAGATGCTTACTCTGTATTGTAAGTTACACAACATTAGGGAGTCAAACACTTAAACTACTATTGACATGTATTTTGTATAAAGATGGAAAAGATCATTCTTAGTGTTCTTAACATTTCAAATTACAGCATATAAAATGAAATATAATTTCACTATTTTTACTTCTGTATACATTTCTACCTAACATATTTTAACTTTTTGGCAAAATATTAAAGGTGATAAAATGATAAATTTCCTATTTGCTATTTAAATTACTTTATAGTCTTTTAGAATGCAGTCATTTTTATTTGATACATTACTGTGCAAAGCAAATAAAAATGTAGTTGTGACTCAATACATTTTAGTTTTTAGTTATAAATATTTAAAAAATATTTTTATTCATTCTTCAAAATTATTTTTTATGAAGGACAGGCTGCACATATAATTTTAACCACATAAAGCATATAATTATGATAGAAAGTAAGTTTTAAAAATTCTAAACAATGAGTAATAAAATGTTTTTTGAAAAACTAAAAGCCTGTGTAACCTGAAGTGTTTTTTTGAGATCCAAAGAAGTAAAACAAAAAACAAAACACACACACACACATGCACACAAAATAATCATAGTCATTAGCAGCTATTGCTCTAACATTTATTACAGTGGAATCTAGCGGAAGATTTTTACATGTTTGTAAAGATAAACCCCCTCAAATGAAGGGAAAGTCTAGACTAAATAATATAACAAGGGCCCCAAATGAAAGTACTTAGAAATACAATTTTTGTTTAAAATATTTAAAATCTATCTTGACTATGATAATATGGATATTAAATCATTATTTTTACTTGTTAGTCATAAATTTTCACTGAATTCATTTATTTAATTAAATCACATACATATAAGTATATAAGATATATATTTCAATTTTAATTTTGCATGTGTGCTCTAGTTCCATGGAATTCTAAAGTAAAATTAGTCACAAAATTCAGGTAGCTCAGAGAAAATTTATTTCTGTTGGGTGAAAACATCTAAGGAAAAAAAAAGGAGATGGCAATCAGAAGCTGAATTTAAAATGTTTTTATTTTGTATCAATTATTGGATAAAACCCCCCAAAAACAACATGAACAAAAACATATGCAGCCAAGTTACACTAGAGACTCAGTGCAAAGAAAATGCCTGGGCTGATGGAAATGCCAGGGACCAGGTGACTCCCAAAGAGAAAAACAGAACTGGTACTTAAAGGCAAGTTGACAAAGATCTGCAAGCTAGACCTCTCTAATCATGGTAAAATGGAATCCCAAATTTTATTATGAGGTAGAGAAAACAGCAACAATAAAGATGGATTTAAACTGCCTAAATATAATTATGTTGAGTGAAGCATAAGAAATACAATTACCAAATATAGTTTAATCAGATTATAATAGATATAGATGGGTGAAAAATCTCCATGATAATTCTAAGTAGATCAGGAATATGTACTTGTGTGTTTCCCCTAGGGATATCATAATGTAGAAATCTCTCTTGCCTATTTCAATTTGTTTTTGTTAGTTATGTTTTGTTCTATTTGGCACTCAAAACTGTATAGAAAGCCAAAAACAGTGGAATTTAGGTGGAATGGGTTTACATTAATTAATTCATTCACAAAACAGCTTACCATATGAATAGCACTTTTCATAATATTCTGAGTCATCTTTCTCTGCTGTATTTTCATCCCACTAAATATGACAAATGTTTATCGCTGGCTAACCCAACTATCCATTTTTTCCTGTACCTGCACAGCAAAAGTCAAGCATTGCGGGTAAAAGTCAGATAAGTTCCTTACAAATGCAAGATCAATAATTTCAAATGGAATCAAATTGATAATTTAATTCTATCCTTTTTATCTTGTTCTCATAATTGGCATATGTGGGCATACATACATACTCAATAATTCTACACTGTCCTTAAATCTCAACTCTTTTTTTCTCCCCCATCAAATCCTCAAGTCTTGATTTATAAAATATGTACAATAAATAGCTCAGCAAATTTCCAAATGCAATCGTACAAAATTATCTATTACCCATAAACACCCTGTCCTCCTTCCTTCCTGTTAGTAGAGAGGAAAAGTCCTTACTATTGGATGCACTGTAAATCAAATGTACTCCTTTTTATTTCATAGTCTTGCAATGGGGAATGGTTATAATATACTTATATAAGACTTCCCATTTTAATTTTAGTATATGTTAAGCCAAGCTTGGTACTCTAATCTGATTTCTCTCTCAAAACTAGAGCTTGCAAGTTAAAAGGTTTTTGTGTTGTTGTTTTTTAGTATATTTTACAATTCAAGAGTTTCAGTTCCTGTGTGAACCTAAGCAGCAGCCTGACCTTCAGGCTCTGGCTAATGCCAAGAGCTCTGACACAAGAATTCAACCAGATGGCCAACTCAAGGATGCTGACCATGAGAATCAATATGGGAACCAGCAATGGAACCAGCAAGTACACTGCCTGCATGTCCACAGCCCCTCCCCCTAATCTCTTTGTTTGCTTTCCCTCTCCAATCCTCATAAAAACCTCTGCCTGCACCGAAATCTTAAGATGGGTTTTTGAGGACCAGGAAAAGTCTCCCAACTTCTCAAGATGCCAGCACTCACATAAACCTCTTTCCTTCTTCCCAGCACCTGCTCCGCAAGTTTGGTTTTGGTTGCAGCAGGAGGCAGAACCCGTATTCATTCGGGTACAATGTAACAGTATTGAATATTCCCTTCCCTGACCCTTTGCCTTTTAGTATTCAACCTCTACCTGTCACCTAGAATTCTTCCTTTTGGATTTTAGACATATTTACTTTTATTTTTAGCATTTGAACTAAACACACTTCACAATGTTCACTGTTTTTCTCATATTTTCCAGCTACTTTCGGTTGTTTTCTCTCCCCCTTCTTAGCCATCACTATAGGACAAAATAATTTCCTATACATACTGTACCCATTTTTGCAACTTAACTCTTATTTCATTCATTGTATATTAATATGGATGTAAGTCCAGCTGCTACAACTGAGATCCAAAATTAACAAAATACTAAACAAACTGGTTTATCTTTCTCATATACAAGTTGCAGCTTTTTGTGGCAGCACCCTTCGGATAAATTTTTAAAACCCACATTTCTTCTGTCTTATTGCCCTAATATTTATAAATTGTTGCCTTTATCTGCATGGCCAAAGATCACTTTTCATCCGACCCATATTCTAATCACTGGGCAAAGAAGAAAAAGACTGTGATTTACCAGGAAGTTGTGTTGTATTACCTATAAATTAACAACATGACCGCATTTGTTTGCAATGTTAATTAAGAAATGTTGGCTTGAGTTTAGAAGCCATGTACACAGCTAAAAATTAAAATATATTTTACTCTGCCGGAGGAGCAGAGATTGAATAATGGAACACAAAACCGAATCTGCCAAATACTCCAACTTTATGTTTTCTCTCCCAAAATATTTTTAACTAAAATAAATGATCATGTCTACAAATCAAAATCCAGTTTGTCTTTTTCCATATTTCTCTTGTGGCACCTCTCAGCAAAAATTGACAGGTTCTCTTCCCCCCCCCCCCCCCGCCTTTTTTTAAAAATGTTCCCTTAGCTTGACTTCTATGACATAATGGCCTCCTTATTTTCTCGGCCATCTACTTTGCAGATTAACTTTTTTCTATATATGAAATTCTAGAGTTTATTTTGAGTAATGCTACATTGTTTTATTTTTTTTCCTATTGTATTCTCCCTTCCATGGGCAAATGCCTTATATAAGTATACTAGAGGCCCGGTGCACAAAATTTGTGTGTGTGTGGGGGGAGGGTGTGAGTCCCTCAGCCCAGCCTGCACCATCTCCAAACTGGAGTCTTCCACTGGGATTTGGCCTAAAAAGGCAGTCATATATCCCTTTCACAATCCAGGACTGTTGGCTCCCAACCAGTCGTCTGCCTATCTACTTGATCACTCCTAACTGCTTCTGCCTGCCAGGCTAATCATACCCTAACCACCCCCCTACCAGCCTGATCAATGCCTAACTGCTCCCCTGTGGCCCAATTGCCCCCAACTGCCCTCCCCTGCTGGCCTGGTCTCCCCCAACTTCCCTCCCCTGCTGGCCTGGTCACCCCTAACTGCCCTCCCCTGCCAACCTGGTTGCCCCCAACTTCCCTCTTCTGCTGGCCTGGTTACCCCTAACTTCCCTTCCTTGTAAGCTTGGTTGCCCCCAACTATGCTCTCCTGACAGCCCAATTGCCCCTAACTTACCTCCCTTGCTTGCCTAGTCACCCCTAACTGCCCTCCCCTGCCAGCCTGGTTGTCCCCAACTTCCCTCCCCTACTGTCCATCTTGTGGTGGCCATTTTGTATCCACATGGGGGTGGCCATCTTTGACCACATGAAGGCAGCCATCTTGTGTGTTGGAGTGATGGTCAATTTGCATATTACTTCTTTATTATATAGGATTCTCTTCTTTAGTCATATAAATCAAAGAACAAAGAAGAGAATCCTAGGCATCTTCCAATGTTTCCTTCCCAGTTAATGACACATATACTCCCAGATGAAACAATTCCAGTGCCTAACATAGTTTCTAGTTTATAGTAGGCATTAGACATGCATTTTTTTAAAGAATAAATCAATTAACCATAGTTTCTAGTTCACAGTAGGCACTAGGCACATATTTTTAAAAGAATAAACGAATTACCGAGATGATGAGAATTCTTTCTTTAATACTATGCTGGCCTTTGTAATTGTTAATGAGGATAAATTAAGGCCTAGAGAAATGAAACTATTTTACAGAATCATAGAAATAAAGAAATAGATTTAGAATAGAGTTTGTTTGCAAACCTATGGTTTTTCCACAACATATTTTCTTGGTGGAATCTGAAAGGAGAGGTAAGAGGTACAGAGAGAAAAGAGTGAAAATTAATTTTTGCAGTGTATTACACTATAGGGAAAAAAAGTAGAAAATCTGAAAGTCTGAATTTGAGTTATTGGGAAAAGAGTAGTGCTATGAAAAGAAAGGGAGATAATGAATTGAGTTTTTGACAAAATGAACTTAAAGTGCTAAAAATTGATGTGAAATTTCCAAACATTATTTGGAAGAGTTATTCTAGATGTAAATCCTAAAAGTGAGAATGGGAACCTTAATAAAGGATAAAATGGCAACAAAGGGAGCATTAAAAGAAAAAAAAATATTACCTCTCTGAGAAATTTTCTTTGTTATGCGTATGCCTTCTTTGGATATGCTGGCTAATAGTCACACTGCCTGGTTAGGCATAAAGTTTAGTACTGCCTTTTTATGAAAAACTCCTTTTATCACCTCTGATGTCAATGATCTCACAAATCTCCTTTGTGGGTTTCAGGATATTAATTATTCTCTTCCCTTCATTGTCTATATGGGAGAGAATTTTTTCTCTGTGCCATCAGATTATTCTCTCTTTATAGTTCAGCTATGATTATTATACATAGATATGTGCACTTTATATAATTCTTCTGAGTTTCTTAAATGAATTGTTGAAATGAATGCTATCATCATTTGAAGGTATACAGAAGTCATTTTTGCACTTTTCTCCACTTATTCTACATTCAGATGCAGAAATTGTCCTGGGATGTTATGAGATTTTCAGTCTCTCTGGCACAGAAATAAATGTAACAGAAACTTTTAGAGCAGAGGATAGAAAAAATTGACAAAGTCTGGATTCTTTCATGAGCATTGCCATTGAAAGTCTAAGAAAGTCACGTGATCATGATTAATTCACAGAAAGACTCTCCAGATTTGAAATTCCTTGATGACTAGGAATGTGTGTCAGACACATTTCTGTTTCTTCAACAATGAAGCCATTATGGGGAACATAGGAAACACTTGGCATTTTGGTGTCTGAAATTAACAGAGATAGTCAAACTTATCTCACTATAAAATAGATATAATTTGAAGTTTAATTTCTACTGTAATAGGAAAACAGTTATCTATTGCCTGAACGGATTCATGATTTAAAACTCAAAAGATTTTGGCAAACATTTTAAAGGCTACTGGATGTTTGTTATCAGCATTTACACAAATAAACCCCGGTACCAGTATTTTCTTAGGATAGCATAATTGAAATACTAAAACAAACATACAAACAAAAACCCAGCATGGACAACCTGCTTCACTGTTGCAAAACAGGAGGGAATCTCTTGTTGTTGAACAGAGCGCCACACAATTAATCATGATTGCTGTAGTAACTGTGTCTGCCCTTAGGGAAAATCCGAAGCAGAGCTCGGTATTGCACTACCTCTGTGTGGTCTCTGCAGGCACATGTATCACCATGTGGCAGAGTGCCATGCTGAAACAAACTGCCCTGCGCAAGTCTGAAAAATGATAACTTTTAATCTCGTAAGATGTATGGTGGTATAACTTTTTAGCTGTTTTCCATTCCCTGGTTTTTAAAGCAATTATACTGTAGGCTGCAGGGCATATTGTTAGATGCTTTTTCCTGTCCTCAAAACTTTTCTTTCCCTATTGAATATTTTCCCAACATGAACATTTCCTAAATTGCTATGGAAACCGAGTGTGAAGCACAGAAGCTGTAAAAAAAAACACCTAGAAAGTCCAGGTTGTCAAACAAAACAAGAAGTAGTAGCTTAATTAGGGATTCAGTTGTGAAAAAATAGCCCTCTTTCCCATGCACACATGTGCTCCCCGAATGATATTCATGTTATCTCAGCATATCTTGACAAACTTGAATTTTGAACTTCTTCAGTAGATTACTTACATTTATAAAGAATATGTATTGCCTGGCTGTTGTGGCTCCGTGGTTGAGTGTCAGGCTATGAACTAGTAGGTTATGGCTTGATTCCTAGTCAGGGCACATACCCAGGTTGTGGGCTTGATCTCCTGTGTGGGGCATGCAGGAGGCAGCCGATCAATGATTCTCTCTCATCATTGTTGTTTCTATCTCTCTCTTCCTTCCTCTCTGATATCAATAAAAATATATTTTTAAAAGAGTATGTATTAATTGGGAATTCTCATATTCCTTAATACCAATATTATAATTGGTACAATATAATTGAGAAGTATTTATAGATTCCCATCCATCCTATGTAATAAGAGAGGAATATGCTAATTATTTGTTAAACCCTAAGATGTATCCACCAACCACATAATGACCAGATCACGGATGTGCAGGGGAGTGAGGCAGCAAACTACAAGCAGGTGGGTTAGAGCTTTAGGAGGGGGCAGGGAAGCAATCTACAAGGAGGTGCAGGGGAGTTACAGGAGGGCATTAGCCAACTACTGGAGCACGAATTCCTGTGCAGGGCTACTAGTCTACATATATAAAAGCCTAAGTGACCAGAGCTACCAGAACAACTGGTTGCTATGATGCTCACTGACTATCAGGGGCAGATGCTCAATGCAGGAGCTGCCCCCTGGTGGTCAGTGAGCTCCCACAGCCAACCTGCCCTGGCCAGTCAATCTCCCATGTTACCTCCCCCTGAGCTTGCAGGCCCTGACTGCCTGATTGGGGCTGGTCCCTGGGCTGGGACAGGGAACTGGGCGTGAGTGGTGGGAGACATGGCCCTTTTCACAGGAGAGCCAAGGGCCAGCTCTCTTCTCAGGGCCGGCGGCCAACCTCCCATGACTGTCCCTCCCCCCAGCTGGCAAGCCCGGATCAGCCTGCTGCCCGCCCACCACAGTGGTGGTGCAGCAGTGAGGGAAGGAGGAGAGGGAGAGGCAGGGAACTGCACAGTGGTGAGGCACCAATGATGGCGGCGTCAGTGTCCAGTGTCTGTTCTTTCCATGCCTGGCCCAGGGACCATTGCCTCCTCTCTGGACAGGCCCTGATCAGCCTGGCCCCCACTGGCCCTGATGGCCGGCCAGGCTTAGGGACCCCACTGGTGCATGAATTTTGTGCACTGGACTTCTAAGTTAAAATGAAATTCTATAAATTCATGAGCATATTTAAAAGCATTTCACTTGAATCATATCCTACAGAGCTCTGTTTTCCTTGTGCTTATCTTTGTAAAATGGATAAAAATAATATGAAAACTAAAGTGTTTATACCAATGAGTAAAGTAAAACAAACCTTTATTGTAATGCAGACAGTAGGAGCTGCCTAGCCTACTGGGAAAGTTAAAGGAAAATCTTATTCCTTCATTCCAGCCCATTGATGTGTGTCTCAAATACATTGTGACGAGGCAGGAGTGAAAGTTAATTACATGTCATGAAACTTCAAGTCTATTGTAATAAACTGACAGGGAAAAACTCCTGCTCCAGAGGAAAGCTTGAGTTAAATGAGGTCATCAATTTGAAAGAAGGAAAGTAGGTGAATATATTAACCATTGATCTTTATTGGTAGGTCCATATATAAACCCATTTATACCTTCTCCAGTCTCCTTCACAGTTTCTACAGTTATAAAGCCCTTAATAGCCACTTATCATTATTCATTATCTATTCATTCACTCAAAAAATTATTAAGCACATATAAATATTCTGTACTGGGTGAACCAAAGAGTGGGGTGGGGTAAAGAGGCATTGAATACCTAAATTTTAAAAAAATACATACTGAAAATTGTGATATGTTCTTTGAATGACAACTCAGAATAATAGGTCAAAGAATAAGCAAAGGGGTAATGTTTAGATTGGGTGATTTGAAAAAGTTTCTATCTGGCATAAGTCTAGAAATGTTCATGTTAATAGCTTAGAATTAGCTATTCCATCAGAATACAAACATGATTCCTCTAAATGCAAAGCCATTTCCTTTTCAAAGGCTGCCCACTTGCTACTCTAGATACCATGTTGTTTCCTTAAAAAATGAAAAAATAAAAAACAAAACCAAAAACCTTTCCTTGAAGGATTCTCTCAGAGACAAAGAGAATCCTTCAGGGAAAAGCATTCTCAGATTGCCATCAGACTGAAATGTTCACCTTAGCTAGAGACGTATCCCTAGGATTGTATAGTCACTACCTCTATACTCACACAGAGTTACTACCTTTGCCTCGACTCAATGTTTTCTTCTTATACTTCTAAAAAATGAGTAAAGCCTATATCTCCAAACAGATATTCTCTAAAATTTTAAGAAGATCAATATGTCAATTGTCACCCTGCTCAACAGAAAAAATACACTAAATGCATGCTAGAACCATAAATGTCTCTCCTCCCCTCTCAACACCTGTCTAAAATCCAAGACCAACACCATGAGCATACTGCCCATACGATTTCAGAGATAAGACTGATATCATCTTCCCAGTTTGGGGTTGTCGTATGTGAAGGACGGTATGGCAGGACTGTGGGCTCCTTCTGTATCTATCCAAAAGGATTCAGACCCGGGTTCAATTCCAGTCAAGGACATGTACATTGGTTGCGGGCACATCCCCGGTAGGGGGTGTGCAAGAGGCAGCTGGTTGATGTGTCTCTCTCATCGACATTTCTAGCTCTCTATCTCTCTCCCTTCCTCTCTCTAAAATATCAATAAAATAAATAAATAAATACAAGTCTCATTTAAAAAAAAAGACTTAGAGGTGATTAATATCTGTAGTGATGAGTATAAAAAATTGTTGGAAAAAGTAAGTTCTGTACTCTATAAAGATATACAATCACTAAATGATTTCACTATATCACTGTTTAAACTAATTAAGTTAATCATACTAAGACTGAACTACAGCATCAGTGGTTGCTCTGTCTTCTGACCCATTAGTTTTTCTCTTGCCCAAAATAAGTTATATCTTATAGTCTGTGCCTTCAAAAAGTGAAACCTACAAAAATGATACAAGCAGGAAATAGAAAATTTGTGTTCAAAATCAGGATTCCTCCGAGGTTGACATTTGTCATCTTATGCTGCATTTCCAAATTATTCCAGAATAAAAGGCTTCCAATAAGGCACAATCTCAGTGGATGTACAAAGAAGATATATTTATTAAAAAGCAGCATGAGCTCAAATGTACTTCTATTGCCAGCCAAAAGACAGAACTAGGAAAGTGAAATTGAAACTTAGCTAAATGCAGCCATTAACTTATTTCATTGTGCTTTCATTCTTTCCAAAGACTCACACCAATTAAGAATGTTCAGCACCTGTCAGAGACTTAAAAAAAAGAGTTAAAAGTCTAGTTTGAATGTTGGAGCCTAGAAATCTTAAGCTAATCCTTCAGACTGACACCAGAAATACTGCTGGGCAATTCAAGAAAAGACGGCCTATTGACCAAAGTGGCTAAAATTGCCAAGCTTGTGACAGTTTTGTGAAAGTGATGAATTTACCCTTGATAACCCCTCACACCTATTTGTTCTGTTACAATCCAGACTTGATAATAGATGGAGACATGGTCACTGCGATTAGACCTCAGAGCATAGGAGACTTTGAATCTGTTTCTGGTTTGTCACAGGAAGGGGGAAGTAAAATATCAAGTAATGAGGCTGATTTTTAATAAGCCTATTAGAATATTTACATTGAGTTGAACATATTGGTCAAACCAGCTTGAATTAATATATGTTCTTTGTTAACCCTTTTCTTTCTAAAGTTATATTTCAATACATTTCATGTTTATTTTCATTGCTCACATATTAGAAATATAATATTACATCAATAAAAGAATTTTTTCCCTATAGTTAAGGTCCTGGGGTCTCTGCCCTACAGTATACAAAATATAGAAAGATAAAGTTTTAGAGGTCCAACAATTTGTTATGTGGTCATTATTTTCTTTAATGCACACATATTAACCCCCCAAAATTAAATGCTGATATGTCTTAGCTTATGTATAGTTTTTAGTTGATGAAATACAGAAAGACAAAATATTATTCTAGCATGTTAGCATAGGAAAGCCTGACTGAATCAGGCTGCTGGGAATGGAAATGGAAGGGAAGGAAAGGGAAGAAAAGAGAGGAAGCTGGCAGCAATATAACTACTTGCAATAGGATTAGGTACTCATTATCTGGCCATTAATATCACTGACTATGGCATATAAAAATGATTGGCCTCCTAATGAATGCTGAGAACTCCCCTCTTATATCTTATTTATATATAATATTTTTGAACAGTTAATTTATCTTGACATATTTTAACTAAGGTTTCTTGCAAATGATTTTAAGGGATATTAAATAGGGAAGCCATAATTAATGCTTCAGCAAACTGGACTAAAAATGTCTCCCAGCGCGATGCTTCTGTAGGGCCTGGCTCAGTTTCATGTTTCATGGGGTTTATCAGTGGTTCAGTGTTGGAATCTAAGAGGGCCCACATTTTTCTTCAAGTATATGCCGTGCCAGTTAAGATTGAGTGAAATAGATTGAGACGGCATTCTACACAACCAGATAAGCAGAAATGCTTATAGTGATTATTGATTATCTGATGCAGATTAAATTGAATGTTCCTATTTGCTTCATATTTAAGTAGTGAGGGGAAATCATTCTTAAACTGACTTGTTTTGAAACATCTGGTGATATTAACAGAAATCAAAAGTTCAATTATCAGCAGAGAAACACAGATAAGAAATCTCAAATTTTCCCCTAATACAGTTTTAAATATGTGAAAAATCTTGAGTTCTTGAGAGAAGATTGATCATTATTAGCTCACTTAGCTTTATCCAAGGCACTTGGAAAATATTAAGTTTATATTATCCAAGTGCCTTCTAGCTCTGATTAGCACAGTTTTATGTTGAAATATATATGAATGTACCAATGTTTTTCTCATATTTCTTCAGTCTTAGACAGAAAAGCTCTTCTACAACAGCTTCATATATATTCTCCATTCATATCCTCTCCCTCTTCCTCTCTTTCTTCCTCTCCCTCTCCCTCTGTTCTCTTTCTCCCTCTCATTGTAAACCATTTATAAAACATGCTCTCATTCCCAGTCATGCACTTATCCTTTCTTCTCTCTCTTTTTAGATTATAATATATTCCTTTTCTAACCTGAATAAATTACTTTAAAAAAAAATCTTGGATAACATTTTTGCCTAATTCTCTCACAAATGTAATTTGAACTCATTTTTAAAAAATCATTTTTTATATACTATAATTCTTTAGAGGAGACTTAAATTCACTGCAAAACTGAAGAAAGGATCTAGAGATTTCCTATATGCATCTGCCCTCACACATGCATGGCCTCTTCGATTATCAACATTCCCCACGAAAGGAGTACATTTATTGCAACTGATGAACCTACACTGGCACATCATTATCACCCAAATTGCATAGTTTACATTACTGTTCACTCTTCGTTTTGTACATGCTATGGGTTTCATCAAATATGTAGTGACATGCATCCATTGTTTAAGTACCACAGAGTATTTTCACTGCCCTAAAGAGCCTGTTTATCATTCTCCCTACTACCTCAAGCCTTGGCAACCACTGCTCTTATTATTTCCATATTTTTGCCTTCTCCAGAATGTCGCCTCGTTGGCGTCATCTAATATAAAGTCTTTTCAGATTAGCTTCTTGCACTTAGTAATATGCATTTAAAATTCCTCCACGTATTTTCATGGTTTGATAGCTCATTTATTTTTAGTGATGAATAATATCCAATTGTCTGAATGTACCACAGCTAATTCATTCGCCTAGTGAAGAACATCTGGGTTGCTTCCAAGTTTTGGCAACTATAAATAAAGCTGGTATAAACATCTGTGTGTGAGTTTTTTGGTGAACATGTTTTCAACTCCTTTGGTTAAATACTAAGGAGTGTGATTGCTAGATTGTATGGGTAGCGTATATTTAGTTTTGTAAGAAACTGCCAAACTATCTTCTTACATGTCTATACCATTTTACATTCCAACAAGCAATGAATTAGAGATCCTATTGCTCCAAGTCTTGGTCAGCATTTAATAGTGTTATTGTTGCCGATTTTGGCCATCCTAATAGCTGTGTAGTGGTATTTCATAGTTGTTTTAATTTGTAGTTCCCTGATGACATATGATATGGAACAATTTTTCCTGAAAGTTTTATTTATAATGTCATAAGGAAAATAAGGAATTGTTGTGGTTTCTCCGAAGCTATAATATTTCAGTTAATATTTAAACACTATATTTAGGATATTTTTTACTGGTATCTTAATTTTTACTATATGCAGTGTTGTATCTCTGATTGTAATAGGCCCTGTAAAATAAGAAAATACAACTCACTACATGCAGATTGTGGTGAACACTAGATAAGCTTGAGATATGGTCTCTGGTCATTTTAATCATTCTGGCCTTTTATTTTATAGGATGCTAATGATTTCCAAATTAACTCATCAGCCTAAGTCACTTTTCTGAGAGGTGGATGTACATACTTAAGTCTCTATCTGACAGCTTGGCTTTAAGTCTCCCCATTGCCTGCAAATCAACGTGTTCAAAACCCAGTTCTCTCCTAACAGTGGCTGCCTCAAGCACAACTGCAGGTCATGCAGTGTTCTGGAGCCTTTGGAAATCAGAGCAAACACACTGGTGGCAATGAATGAGAAGTGTTAAGGAATAAAATTTAGTCAGGAAAGTAGGAATATCCGTACTTAGCTCACTTTCCTCAACATGTCTGCGTTTTAAGATTAATCTTTTCACTCTAAAAACCAGCTTCATCAGCTTCATAGTAAACATTGCAATGCTTTTTTATCCTTTGAATATGCTCTCAAAATCACAATAATTTAATTTTGTGTCTGGTTATACATAATACTAGAGGCCCAGTGCATGGATTCATGCACTGGTGGGGTCCCTCGGCCTGGCCTGTGGGATCAGGTTGAAACTGGCAGTCTGACATCCCCTGAGGGGGTCCCAGAGTGGGAGAGGGCACTCTGCAAAGTTGCTGTTGCAAGCTTCATTGAACATCTGACCAGTGGTGGTCAGTACACATCAGAGCTACTGGAAAGTTGGATGGTTGGCCAGTCCTTAGGCATATATATATAGACAAGAGGTAAAAAATCTGAATAAACACTATTTTACTCAATTCTCCCAACAGTTCTTAAGAAATAAATAATTTTGCCCCTATTTTGTGGACAAGAAAATACAGAACAGGGAGATAAAGTATTTTCTCCAAGATTATACAAGGTAGCAGTAGCATTAAGTTCATACATAATAATAGAAAAACATATAAGTTGACCGCACCTCCACTACACACACAGCCAATCACAGTGAGTATGTGAATTAACCCAACAAAGATGGTGGTTAATTTGCAGACATCCCAGGAACCTCCTCAGCACGCGATCACTCCAGATGGCCCTTGGGTTGAGGCTTTAGGCTTGGGCAGGGTCCAAACCTGGGATCAGAGGGATGGGGAAAATAATCAATGGAAGCATATCCTCAGGTGAGGATAAAAAGAAAAATAAAGAAATGTCATATCCTATTAAAGAGACATCTTGAAAATGCTTAAAGAAAGTTGTCATTTTTTCATGGTGAAGGGACTGGAGTCCGTGTTGATGGAAATACCTTGGCGGCTACAGTGACTGGCAGTCGCTGCAGCAGTGGGGTGATAGGGCTGTCGTCTTCCCTGATCAGCCTGATTATCTCCTGCAAAGGGTGGCCAGACTGCGGCTTAGTTGCTCTCCCAACAGGGAGCAGGCATCCCCTGAGGGCTCCCAATATGTGAGAGGGGGCAGGCTGGGCTGAGTCCCTCCCCAGTACACAAATTTTATGCACCAGGTCCCTAGTTTAAATATAAATGTATCAGATTTAAAAGTCCATTAGCTTTCAACTTCTTGAATCTAAGAATTGACATTCTCTTTTCTAAAGTGTGGCTTAAAAGATTATACATTTTTAAAAATGGCATAGCTAACAGAAGTTTAAAAAAATTAAATCTAGTGTTCATTTTATACACTCCTGGAAATTTGAACTTTATATATCTTCTTACGTAACATAAAATTGCATTGAGATGAAGATTTATTTTAGAAAAAATATTGTATTCTAATGTAGCAATTTTCTCAGGCTGTCTTTTGAACTCAGAATAATGTGTGTTTCCACACAGTTGAGTGTGTTAAGCATGTTACAATTTCTTTCTGTTTGACTATTTTTCTCTTATTCCATCTTATATTCAACAACCAATTTATACTTTTACCCATACTGTATTAGCTCATGTGAAAATGTTATTAATTCACTATTAACTTATTCTTCCAGATCATGAACCAATAAAATATCCTGTGGAGTAGAAATGAGAACAATACAGGATTTTTTTTCCCCTTACATGCAATTGAAACTTATTCAATAAGGTTTCTAATAAAAAAAGAGACCTTTTTCTCTCACAGTTTGAATATTACAAACACCTCAATTCTTATTGTAAAGTAAAAATTGTTATTATCTTTCTCACTATAGTTCTATTTGCAATAAATGAGATTGAAATACTTTTGACTTTGAAAATAGGAGGGTTCCCCCACATACACACATACTTCATGTGGTTTAGGTATTTCCAGATATCTATTTATATCTTCTCTATAGAATTAGATTGCTTATTACCAACCACTTTATAGATTCCACTTTCATTTGCCAATTGTCTCTGGCCTGTTCTCTAAATTCTGGAAAGCTATAAGCAGCAGCCCCCTTTACAACTGTGAACCAGCCAGATGGCCCCCACCTATAACCTATCATCCAGTATTTGCTGTCAATTCCTTTTTTTGTGTGTGTCTTACTTTTACATCATACTTAATTCTTCAAAAAGGGTTTTTAATAAGATTAAGTTAATACACAGTACAAGTATATAGCCAGTGTAAATCAGGAAAATCAAAGAAATATCAGGAATCCTACATAATAAAAGAGTAATATGCAAATTAACCATCACTCTGCTCCACAAGCCACAGCCACAAGCCACACACACCAGCCAATTAGAGCGAGTGTGCAAATAAACCCAACCAAGATGGTTTCAGCCACAGAGAACAGTAGGGAGGTGTTTTCCCGGCAACAGAGGAAGCCAAGCTTTCTGCCTGCCCTTGCTGGCCTAAGCCTCCACTCAAGGCTACAAAGTTTCAATTATAGAAGATAAACAAATCCAAACAGAAACCACTGAGCGATCACGAGGCATGGCTCCCCTCCAGGCTACAGTTTCATTATAGAAAGTAAATATATCCCAGATACCAGGGCCTCCGCTTGGATCACTGGAGGGCATAGCTGGCCTGCAAACCACCACAGGCCCCTTGCTCAGGCTGCCCCATGTCCCAAGGGAACCCCCACCCTGATCCAGGATTCCCCTCAGGCCAAACCAGCTGGCCCCCACCTGTGCACCAGACATTTATTCTATCTAATAAAAGAGTAATATGCAGATTGACCATCACTCCAACACACAATATGGCTGCCCCCATGTGGTCAAAGATCCTACCCCTATGTGGACCCAAATGGCCAGCAGGAGAGGGCAGTTGGGAGGTGACCAGGCCTGCAAGGGAGGGCAGTTGTGGGTGATCAGGCAAGTAGGGGAGGGCAGCTGAGAGGTATCAGGCCTGCAAGGGAGGGCAGTTGAGAGGGACCAGGACTGTAAGAGACGGCAGATAAAGGCAATTAACCCTGCAGGGGAGGGCAGTTAGGGGTGACCAGGCCAGCAGAGGAGGGAAGTTGGAGGCAAATGGGCCATCAGGGGAGCAGTTAGACATCAATCAGGCAGGCATGGGAGTGGTTAGGGGGTGATCAGGCTGGCAGGCAGAAGAGGTTAAGGACAATCAGGAAGGGAGGCAGGCTAACAGTTGGGAGCCAGCAGTCCTGGATTGTGAGAGGGATGTCCGACTGCCCATTTAGGCCTGATCCCGGTGGGACATCCCTTGAGGGGTCCCAGATTGGAAAGGGTGCAGGATGGGCTTCCCCTCCCCCCCCCGCCCCCATGCATGAATTTCGTGTGCCAGGCCTCTAGTATGTATATACAGATGAAAATATAATCTTGATCAAAATGTTTTTCTGTTTATAAAATAAAGTTTCTAGTACCTCCATATATTTTACAAAGAGGAAATACTTTTATTTTATTTCCTGGCTGCTAAAATTTTAATAATTCTAAAATGTAGTAGAATTATATTCATTTTGACAGTTGAGTTTAGATTATGGCCACAAAATCAGGACATAAAAAAAGTATTATAATAATAATATTTTGCACTCATATAAAAATGGCCAGTTTTAGAAAGACAATACACAATTTTCTCAACTAAAATTAGGTTATCTATGCTATGCTTTACTTGTATTTCCCTTATTCTGTTAACTCTATTATTGAAGAAAAAAACAAACTATTTTATATCCACTATATTCAAAGCTCTCTGATTAAGTAAAATTTCTACATAGGTTCTATTTTCTATTAAAAAAAACTTTCTACCTGTGTTGCAAATTTTAATGTCTTTAAAATTTGTAAATATATAGAGTCAACCAGTCGCAATCTATTGCTACAACACAAACTCTCTTCCGATGTTGTCAAAATGCCCCTCTAGAATATGGCATACTCAGGATGCCAGACCATTTGCCCCTATTGAAAATAATGTTCAACACATGATATAAACAATGAAAAAAAGTGTTGAAAGTCAGTATAACATGCAATTTTTAGAATATTCCACATGTAGGAGGTCTTCTGGCCTCCTCATTTAACTTCACAAATAATTGATTTAGCTTGAATTATTCAGATTCTACATCTCTTTAGTCATGGGCAATTTAGAAGGTTTTACCATTTTAATAATTGAGTGTCTGTCAATTCAATTAGCCATGTGGGACTCTAGATCAACCATTAAGACCACACTCAAGTTGAACCTGCTAAAATCCTTTTGTGTGTTCAATCCTTGGAGCTCTCGGGCCCCACCTCTGTACTGGGCTTGATGGCCTGAAGAATAGCAGTAATGCTCACTTCTTCAGGGAATAGGTGTTTTAGTGGCTGTGAAATGCTGCCTTGTTTTTAAATGCATAATTATAGGTTTTGCATTTGCCTGAATATTTTAATAATTTAAAAGATACTTTTCTAGTAATCAAAATGAAATAATTTTCCCTGATAATTGCCTAAGTCACTTTTAAAGAGTCTATGATAAACATATGCATGCTGTGAGATATAAAGAGGTGATTAAACAGAATTTAGCATTTAATATGGTGGTTTTTTTTGGTTTTTGTGTGCTACCATCTATTGAAATCACTACTCATATTTAGTACTTGTGAGAAATTAGTGCTTTCTTAATGGAATATAATTAATAACATCCTTTTCATTTCAGGTAAAATGCATTTTATTCAAATCCCCCCCCCCCATTATTTGTGATTATAATACGAGGGAGCGAGCACATGTGGAGATATAAGGTCTAGGAAATGGACTCACTTCAAAGACTACCTTCAGGCTGGACACCTCCTCTAGAGAAAGAGCTCTCTCAGCCTTACTTTAAGGATAGTTCGAGATAAGGGAAATTTAATATTATGAGCAGAGCACAGTACTAGAGAATTTCAATAATAGTTAATACACAGGAATTCATGAAGTAGAACTAGATCTTATTCTTAACATTTAGCCTTGGATTAAGGCACAGGCAAAGGCTCCATTACCTGAAAGATGATAAAATCAAGGCTTACAAAAAGATTCTTAACCTACAGATTAGTATTTGTTTATATCCATGTAAGAAGGGGGGGGGGGAGAATAGAAAAGGGCTGTAGAAAAATATGTAGTCCTTTTGTTCTTTAGCCCAAGCCAATAAGAAAGTATATGTTTGGAAATAGAACTGGGTAAAGTAGGTGTAAGGTACTGGTGGTGGTGGTAGGTAAATATGACTGTCAACTAACACAGAATCTAAGATGTTTTCCTTGAGCAGTTGGGTCTAAGTTCTTAACTGTTAAAAAGGCCCAGATATTACTCCAGAGCTCAGTGGTCATGACTAAATAGCCAGATTTCAAACACTTAGATCTGAGTTAATTCTGAGTTTGATTTGGAAACAGAGAAACTGCCTGGGCATCATGGGATATTGTCATAGGAATATGGAGAAAAATATTAGGGGTCCAGGAAAGAAGTGGGAATTCTTTCCACATTGCTGTAACAATGTTGAATGAAGCCCAGGCCTACTCTGTTTCTCAAACATACTTAGAATTAAATAGCTTTCCAAGATTATTTTTTCAATATGATGAGGTTTCTCTAATATCTCCTTTTTATGGGAATAATTCTAGCTCAGCTACAGACCCGCTTAATTTATATAAGTGGGATTATCATATATTATTTTGTATCTGCTTCCCTTCACTCAATATTGTTTGTGATTTATCCATGTCATTGCTTGTTACAATAGTTTGCTCATTTTCATTATTGTTATTCCATTGTGTAGCTATTTATTGATTTATCGATTCTGCTCTTGATGAAAATTTGTGCTGTTTTTTACTCTATGCTTACTTTTAAGCACAGAGTAAAATGATTCAAGTCATTATTTTAGTGCAGTAGTTTTATTTACAAATCTTTTTTTACAATTTAAACCACAATACATAAATACAATGAATTATTAACAACATAATATAAGAACAGAGTCAAAATATTCTAAGAACACTGGAGAAAATTGGAGAATTTCCTATTGATGAATGAATTTGAAATATGAGTGAAAACAGAATGTATAGGTTTGGAGATAGGTGTGTAATTAACAGCATGATACCCATGCATGGCTTTGGTGAAAGGTATGGACTCTGGGCCTTCCTATGGAGCATTCTCCTCTACCGAGTCTCGTGGCCTCACATAATATGATCCTTCTAGCGTGCAGTTTCCCTCTCACCTCCTTATTTTTTCCTCTGTTGTCTATAAGAGCAACCCAGACATTTCTACTTTAGCACTGGCTCTTGATCTCTCCAGGCTTATAAGAGCCACTGTCAGCCAATTTGCACTCACTTCCTGGGATATTTTCTAGGGTATGAAGTCCTATGTCCTGAGAATGTGCCCCCAACTTAACAAATTCTCACATATCCAATCTCATGTCCCAACTCTCGAGATCAAGCGTCCTCTGTATTCCCCTGGTTCTTGGTCAGTACAGGCTGGGTAGTTCTTACAGTTCCTTTAGCATATACTCCTTTTCCTTTCTTTCTAGTCATAGCAACTCCTTGGCAAGGTTATGTGGGGATTTTACAGTTGGTACAAGTCTGTCAGCAAGGGGAAAGGGTAGGAACACTCCTAAACATGATATCTGTTAGCTTGCAAGGAGCAGGACTCTTGTAGCATGGGGGAAGTGCTAGCTCTTCTTAGTGGGGAAGGATCCAACTCTGCTAGCACAGGCATCAAGATCTGCAGAGCCAACGTGCTCAGGGACCTCCACATCAATGACTCCATCTTATGTTTTACATTCCCGGGCTTTCCTAACCAGGACCCTGATCAGAGCACATGACATTTGCCTGGGACCAGCTTTTTAAATGTCCCTGAATTTCTGTGACTATCAGAACTTCAGTCCTGCTTAGTTGCATCAGCTTTTCCATTGCAGGAGATGGAGGCCTTGTTGTAAGCTACTAAAGACACAAGGAAGAAATTTACTGGGGGTGTTATGAAGGGTAAAAAGGAAGAAGCAAGAGAAGGTGGGGAGTGCCTTGAGAATGTTAATGCACATTGATCCCCTGTAAGCAGAGAAATGTAAAAACCGCAGTGCAGTGTTAGAAAAGTTTCCCTATCAGATGGGGATATATTTTAGCTGCAGTCATGCTTTTAAAAAGTCCCCATCACCCGGCTGGTGTGGCTCAGTAATTGAGCATCGACCCCTGAACCAAGAGGTCCCAGTTTGATTCCTGGTCAGGGCACATGCCCAGAATTCAGGCTCGATCCCTGTGGAGGATGTGGGGGATGCAGCTGATTGATGTATCTCTCTCACCAATCTTTCTATCTCTCTATCCCTCTCCCTTCTTTGCTTCTAAAAATCTCCAAAATTTACAGGGAGCTCATATGACTTAACAAAAGGAAGATAAACAACTCAATCAAAAAATGAGTAAAGGACCTAAATAGACACTTTTTGAAAGAGGACATTCAGAAAGCCAAGAGACACATGAAAACATGCTCAAAGTCACTACTCATCTGAGAAATGCAAATCAAAACAAGGAGGTATCACCTCACACCTGTCAGAATAGCTATCATCAACAAATCAACAACCAACAAGTGCTGGAGAGGATGCAGAGAAAAAGAAACCCTTCTGCCAAAACCAGTTTGGCTCAGTGGATAGAGCGTCACCCTGTGGACGGAAAGGTCCCAGGTTCGATTCCGGTCAAGGGCATGTACCTTGGTTGCGGGCGCATCTCCAGTAGAGGGTGTGCAAGAGGCAGCTGATCGATGATTCTCTCTCATTGATGTTTCTAACTCTCTATCCCTCTCTCCTCCTCCATATATATAAAAGAAACCTTTTTTCACTATTGGTGAGAATGCAGACCTGTGCAGCCACTGTGGAGAACAGTATGGTGTTTTCTCAAAAATTTAAAAGTGGAACTGCCATTTGACCCAGTAATACAACTTCTAGGAATATATCCCAAGAAAGCAGAAACACCAATCAGAAAGGATATATGCATCCCAATGTTCATAGTAGCACAATTTACAATAGGGAAGATTTGGAGACAGCCTAAATGTCCATCAGCAGATGAGTGGATTAGAAAAACATGGTACATCTACACAATGGAGTGCTACACTGCTGTAAAAATGAAGGAATTCTTACCATTTACAGCAGCATGGGTGGAACCGGAGAGCATTAGGCTAATAAGCCAGGCAGTGAAAAAAAATACCACATGATCTCACTAATTTATGGATAATAAAGAACATTATAACCTGATGAACAAAAAAATAGATACAGAAGCAGAGAACCATAGAGCAGGCTGTCAAATTATATCAGGGAGGCTGGGGAGTGTTGCGGGGGGTGGGTGGGTGGGAAGATATCAACCAAAGGACTTGTATGCATGCATATAAGCGCAATCAATGGACACAAGACACTATGGGGCAAGGTGAGGGCATGTGCCTGGGGATAAGGGAGGCTGGGGGAAGGTCAATGCGGGAAAAAGGAGACATATGTACTATTATTTGTAATATTTTAAACAATAAAAATAAAATAAAAAAATAAAATCAATGAAAACCTATTTTTTAAAAGATAATGTCCTTTAAAGTAAAAAGAAAAGAAATAAAAAGTCCCCCATCTTGGAAGAATGGGCCTCCTCCTGCTGTGAATCTGTGCTGTGAGCTGTGTGGGTGTGAACACAGGAATGTGGTGTGAACACAGGCTAGATCTAGAGAAGAAGCAACTGAAGCCAGCCCTCTGACTTTCCCTCCATCAGCAAATCTAGATGCATATTTGCAAGGGCACCACGAGCACATTTCCCAGGCTCCCTTTTCAACTGGCTCCCTACTTAGCCCAGGGAAAGCACGGGAGGACATGGGTAGAAGGCAGGAGAATGGCAGGGAATTACTCTCCCTCTGTGTCTTTTGGCTGACTGTCCAGCAGCACTTAGCTCTGTTGGGGTTTCATCTCCAGTCCATGGTCCCAGCAATCTCTGGGCGGCCCCTGCTGTGGTCCCAGGCTGCCCAGGCGCCTCTGGGTTCTGTGCTCTCAGTGGGGTTCTCTCACTTCCCTTTAGCCCCAGGGTGATTACAGTTTCCTACTGAATTAATCTCTGGATTCAGTCACTGCTCTCTTTTTGGCTTCACAGTTTTCCCATCATTTAAATAATCGATTTCTTTTATTCAATTTCTTACGATTTGAGGAGTGAAAGTGGTTCTGTTTGCCTGTCTGGACTCTAAATGATAGAATTAGAATAAATAATGTAAAAACCCACACCACTTTCATGAAATCATATCGTTTTTCTTTATACATAACTTTCAGAAAATGCAAATATTACAGTTTTCTAATAATACATTCTGAAATTAATATACTAAAATTATCATCCATTCTAGGGATAGTATTTTCTCTATACCATGTGTTTCTAACTATGTTCTTAAAATCACAGCAAAAATAAGTTAAGAAAAAAAAGAAACTACATTCCATAAAACATGTTTACATGTTAAAGACACACAGTATTTATTGTTATACATATATGATTCTAATTCTATACTTTTGATCCTGACATTTTAAAAATATTAATCAGCTTAAAACTAAAGCAACATACATACATTTCAAAACAGAAATGTATATTAATTTGGATATTTTTCTTCCCCATTATTGAGTTTTTAAGCCAATAGGTAATGGTAATAAAATGTTCAATGATGCATTTAAAATTGTTAAAGCCTTTTAAATGGACTGTCCAAAGACAGATTTATCTACCAGGTAGATTTATTTTTACCATTTATACCGAACTGTAATGAGCACATATACCTGTATGTTGATCTCCATTGATAATATTTGACCAGTTAAGTAACCTTTTCCAGTGTTTCTGATCAGTCTGCATTTCACGCATTATTAGTCAGCAAGACTTGCACATTCTAACATCACCATGATAAAGAACTATTTAAACATACACACACAAAAAGGAGGGGGTGGGGAAATAGGTCAGTAAAAATGGGGAATTATTTTTTTTTGCTTTACTCTATAAACTTATATACTTGATACATAAGGGAAAAGTTATATAAATTATTGACTTCGCTAATTACCTTAACTGTGGTCTTCTTTCTTGAACATTGGCATCCATTGGAGGAGCACCCTTCCCATCATCTTTTACCATGCCGGAACCCATGCCAACATTTAAACGTTGAAGTCTCCCAGTGAATGTTACTTTTATATCCCAGTGGCAGTCTGATTGGGATGCTTTTACCACTCATATTTTTTATAATCCCTATTGTAATTGACCCTATAGAGCCCTGGCCAGGTAGTTCAATTGGTTAGAGCATCATCCCCATACTCCAAGGTTGCAGATTCCATACCTAGTCAAGCCACATACAAACATCAACCAATAAATGCATAAATAAGTGGAACAACTAATTGTTGTATTTCTCTCACTCTTTTTCTCTCTCCCACTCTCCAATAAATTACTTTTAAGAAATGCTTTGTATACTCAGTGAACTGATTGGCTGTTACCTGATGCTAGAGTAAGAGAATAAACATAATATCAAGTGGTCTTTGAAGATCTCAGAGAATCTATCTTATCTATCTATATCTATCTATCTATCTATCTATCTATCTATCTATCTATCTATCTATCTATCTATCTAAAAGCCAGTGACCAGAACACCATAATGACTGGAACTACTAGTCATTATGATGCCCATTGGAGCCAGTGAACCAGCCTGATTGGCTTCTCCCATCCCATTGAGGGCAGGGTGGCTGGCCAACACCCCTCTACCCTGCCCCCACCCCGGCTCCCTCTCCTGGCCGGCCCTACCCCTGATCCCCCTCCCCCCAATAGGGTGCAGGGCCGGCCAGCCAATCTCCTTCATCCCCTCCCCCAGGCTGGCTCCACCCCTGATGGCCCCCAACACCCTGATGGGCCCATAGCCCTTCCCCCTGGCCAGCCCAGCTCTGATCGGGGCCCCAATAGGAGCAGGCTGGCTGGACCCCATCTGTGCATGAATTTGTGCACTGGGACCCTAGTTTCTACATAAAGCATTAATGAATATACATGAATGCATACTTGCAATACACATTAACATTACAAATACATAAGTAACATGCAAGAAAGAAAATGTGCATGGATGCCACTATTCTTTTCTCTACAAATTGTTACCTAGCCATTCTTGAGAGTAATAACTATGTAGATAGGTAGCTGTAGAGAGAGAAAGAGACAGACAGAAATGAAGATGGATACAAAGATGAAGCCGAGAAAGCACACATACTAAAACACAAAGAGATATTCACTCATCATTGACTTGGGAACCAGTGAAACTTTTTTTTTTTCCTTCCACAGAAGCAGTTTGGAAATCTTTAAGAAACAAAAAGGACATGAGCAGACACACTATTTCAGAAAGTTCACTGACCCTCTGAAGTCCACCAACCCACTAAACATTTTCTACAACGATCATTTATTATTTTTCCAACAGGGGAAACCTGTCAGATGCTCTTAAGAAGAAAAGAATAGGCAGCTCTCCTGGTAAGGTGAAAATTTTCTATATGTCTAGGAAATTAAGACAACAAAATCTTTCTAAAATGAACAGGGAGACATAATAGAAAAGTAAGACTGTTTTTAAAATGTGAACGTAGTTGTTTTGAGCAGGGTGGGAGGACAAAAAAAAAATCCTGTTTACGAATACTACATCATCTTTGTAACGTTTTACTACTTTAGGTAATATAAAACTAAACTCAAAATATTCCCTCAAAATTATTTATAACCGCTCAAAACCTTCCATAAAGACATTGTATTTTATTTAGTTTATTTTCAAACTGTCTCATTTGAGAAACCCCTTTGCATTACAAACCAGAAAATACATGGTGTCTCTGGCGTAGGAAGAATGAAAATATTATTTTCTATGTATAATAACATTTTAGTGATTAATATCTAATATGTGTAGAGGTATAGTTTCAATTTTCTTTGAAAATGCAGACCAAGCATATTTGCCAAGGGAGTTTTCTACCCAATATTTTCGCATGTTTTAGATTCTGTGGCTGGCTTTAGAGCTATGAATCGTCCCAGTGTTTCTTCAACTGTGCTCCTTTAATTATCAAATAAGGATTAGATTTGTTCCTACTCATAAATACTGCATGTAATTCAAGTGATGGGTGATGATATTGATGCTACTTAAGAATAGTGTATGTTAGCAAATTAACAGAGGGAAGTAACTACCTGAAAGCAAGTACCCGAGGAAAAAAATAATTGCAGATTATGTATTTCATTTAATAAGCAATCTTGAATAAGGTAATTGCATTTGTGTGTGTGTGTGTTTAATATTGTTTTCAAGTTATTTCAGGAGGCAGAAAGGAAGATGGGACAACAACAAAAAAAAAAAACAAGTAAAATTTAGCTTACATATATTTATAATAATTTTAGCCTTACTCAAGCACCTAAAATTGAAATAAGACAAAAAATCAGTCTATATAATGAAATTAACTTCTTATAAACCCAGCTTGATAATTTTGTTATTATTAATGTTAAGTCTTTTCCTACTCTGAATCTGAATCCTACCTCATGTTTCGTAGCCTGTTATTCGCTTTTCAGGGACGTGCTTTTAACCAGGGACTAATGATACGCCGGGTGTCAGGACAGGAGTTGTTTGTGTTGGTAATATTCTTCAGGATAATACTCAGACACAATACATAATTCATGAAGCTGGGCTTTACTAAAACAAGCACTGCAGCTGTATCTCCGGGCCCCTACATTTCCAATTTTATTTCCTACCATTATCCCTAAGAATTCTTGGAGGTTAGCTTCTGTAAGTTGAGAACCATTGTTTCTACATCCTGGCATTATTGACAGAATAAAAAATGACACCTTTCCCCGCAGGTGCCCAACAAGTATTTACTGATGTATATACATTCGAGAGATCTCCAGTCAGATCAGTAACCTCAGTTTGACCTCTCCATTCAGAAATAATTTTATCATTTATCTGCAGACATATCTGTTACCTGCTCTCCTTCCTTTAAATTATCCTAGTTGTTATGCTAAAGCTCTAAATCTATCACATAGATTAGATTGTACACCATTGTTAGTATCTTATATACATTCATTTTTTATGTGTTAGCCTTTTTTTCCCCCTCCAACACAATTACAGGCAAGAATGTTATCTATATTATTCAATAACCTCCTGTAGCACATAAAACATATTTTTGTATTGAATGAAACCTAAGCGGGTGAATTGGAAGAGTCAGCTAAAGGCATAAGCAACTGTAGATATTTATTCAACCCCTATTTATTGAGTACCTACTCGATGTGAGAAACTTTACTTTTGATGTTGGAGATTCTAAGAAGAAAAGCAGACATTAATCTGTTGGAGCACATTCTATGGCTGTAGACTGGGAATCTCAACCAAAAATAAATGAAAATAAAACAAAGTTAAAATAAAGGTAACAGATATGTCTGCAGATACATGATAAGAACACAGATGCAATAGAAATAAGGGGTGGGTTGTGTGATGGGCAGAATTAGCAAGAACTTGACAGAGGGTGTGAGTCTAGAGTCCTAACTTCACTTAAATAGAAATTTTATATAATTACCTTTATTTGTATTAAAAAAAAAACCTTGTTAATTGGTAATGTCTTACTTAGTACATTGTTTTTCTAATGTGAAAGAATAATTTATACATTGTTAAAGCCCTGTCTATTCTAAATTCAACAACACAGCCAAGGACATTAGAGAGCTCTTAGGTATTAATTTTCTCATGAAAAGAAAAAACTAATAGCATAGCTGCAATTGAAGTACACTCTTATTTCAAGAGCAGATTTATTTATCAATTTGTTTTTAATCCTACCCACAAAGTAGCACAATCTGTAGGCTCATACTTCCAGTTGTAGATGTGATTTATACAAGCAATACTAGTGAGATCCACCTCAGTGCAGCTTTATCACCCATGTTCACTTACTCCAAGTGATAAACTTAAAAGGTAAGCCAGTGTTGTCTAATTTAAAAATTACATGTTGCATGCACTCATAAACTAGCAAAATTGTGCATTTAGCTTCAATACTGGCTTGATATAAAATTTTCATTATATAAAAACACAAAATAGTTTATAATCCTTGCAATAAATATAGGGTACACACACTTTAAATAATTACAGAGTCACTATCTATTAAACTATATTTCATTTTAAAAATTAACCTATCAGCTATTCAAGTATATATGCATATTTTTGGGACACCCTGTGTATATAATTTCCTTAATATTTGGAAATGAGTTTTTTAAAATACTTCTGAACTTTCACTTTAGAGCCCAGGGCTTTAGAGTTCTAGAATGAATTTTATTACCACTTTATTTGGGATATAATGAAGTCTTGGGTTCAATGTTTGCCTTTGGATTTTTTTTCATAACTATTGGAACTGCTCTAACCCATCCGTCCCTCACCTTACCAATCTAGAACAAAAGCAAACTGTATCTGTTTCATATAAACAAGTTATTAAAATAAGGGTCATACACTAGCTTAATTAAAGAAACATTTCCCAGACATGATCTCCAGTTACATTTGAGGACAATTATTTTAGTCCTCCTTCTCTCCAACATTTAAATTGTTGATCTTAAGCAAAAAGTCAGCCAGATATTTCTCCAGCAAAATAGACTTGAATGAAACATAAGAGGGTGAATTGAAAAAGTCTGCTTAAGGCATAAGCAATTGTAGATATTTATTCAACTCCTATTTATTGAGTACCTACTCTATGTGAGAAATGGTAACAACAAAGAGTTGCAATACAGAATATGCAACCAAGGCAAGTCAAGTGAAAGTCCCATAAAACAAAAGAGAGGAAACTATTTTGTAGAGGGGAAGAGGAAGTTGACAGGGCTATTATGGAGTTCTTGTGCTTAGAAATCAGCAATCACTAGCCTGTGAGAGCTCCCCCTTCTGGCCTCCTTACTTCACTTAAAATGAGATTTCTGTTTATTCCTTTTAAACAACAGCAGCAGCAGCAGCAGCATCTTGCCATTGTGATGCTTCTCCAGCTACCTGGCCCAGTGGGGAGAGCTGTCTTCTTGTGGGATGGATGCTGGTAGTCCCAGTGGAGCCATAGGGAGAGTTCAGTGCCATTCTTCCATTTCAAAGTCATTTCTGGCTGCCCTTACTGCTCACGGGGACAGAAACCCAGGAGCACCATGTGGTGGGTGAGGTTAAGTGGCAATCTCCAGCCATTTCTTCCTCCTTCGAATTGCCTTTCTCAACTGCAAGGCACTGGAAAGCTAAAACCTATTTGTTTACAGACTTCTTTTGTAGCCACCGTGGATACAAATGAGTGTCTGCTAAATACAGGCGCTCCTGAGAGATTTGGCAGGCAGGAGTGAGGCTGCAGACAACTGCTGTTGTTGCTGGCAAGATAGTTGGAGGTGTGGGTCCCTTCTGCAGCAGTGTTCCAACCACTGGCTTTGGGGTTAAGATGTAGGTACAAGGGATCACCACTACTTCAGAGAGTACCTGAGTCTGACAGTGTAAGAAACAGCCTCCAGAGGCCCCTTCCATCCTCACTGTAGCTCCTCTGGTGGGCCAGTTAAGTAGTGTTATTTGAGAATTCATCTTGAACACTCAACCTGTAGTTTTTATGAGAACTTCCTATTTTAAATACCTTTATCCTTAAAATAATTAGAATGGTTTGGGTGGTGAGCACACAATGCAATATTCAGACACTATATTATAGAATTTTACACTTGAAACTCACATATTTTATTAACCAACTAGAGGCCCAGTGCACAAAATTCATGAACTCAGGAGGGGTTCCTCAGCTTGGCCTGTGCCCTCTCACGGTCTGGGAGCCCTCAGAGGATGCTGACTGACAGCTTAGACCTGCTCCCTGATGTTGTGCTTGCCAGCCTTGAGCCTGGCTTCTAGCTGAGCAGTGCTCCCCCTGTGGGAATGCATTGAACACCAGGAGGCCGCTCCTGCATTGAGCATCTGTCCTCTGGTGGTCAGTGCACGTCATAGCAACCAGTCCTTCCACCACTGGGCAGAAACCAGCTCTCCGGCATCCCCTGAGGGGTCCTGTATTGCAAGAGGGTGCAGGCCAGGCTCAGGGACCCCACTGGTGCATGATTGGGGTCAGGGAGGGATACAGGAGGTTAGCCAGCCAGGAAGAACCGCAGGAGGGCCCCAGGGCATGTCTGGCCCATCTCACACAGTCCCAATCAGCCAGACCCAGAAGCAAGCTAATCTACAGGTTGGAGTGTCTGCCCCCCTGGTGGTCAGTGCACATCATAGAGAGCGGTTGAGCAGTCTTAACATATCATTAGCATATTACACTTTGATTGGTTGAATGGCTAACCAGATGACTGGACACTTAGCATAGTAGGCTTTTATTACATAGAATGTCTCCTCAATAAATTTTATTTAAAAAATAGCAACTAGAATGAATGGTTGTTGTTTCCTGAAACTAAATTATGACAGATACTTATTATGAGTCTCACTCTTAGCTGCCCAAACTTGGCTGTTTTCCATTTTACTGCATTTGCAGCTGTTGCTCTCATTATGAATGGTGCACTCATTTTAGTAACCTTATTTCCAAGCTGCTTACACATGGATGAGGAATAGCTGAATATCATTCCTGAAATAGTCCTGGGACACGTAATGTCTTATAATCAGAGACCTGTTAGCTCCAGATCAGGTTCCAAAACCTACTTCATTGATTATCTGAGAAATAACCTTCCCCTTGGTACTTTTCAGTAACAGCACCAATTCCCTTCTGTTGAAACCCAACTCCCTGCTCACAAGTTTTTCTGTGTCCTCAAGAGAGTCTGGCATATACCCACTTCCTAGATAAAAAGTATTCATTCTACTGTGTCTCCTCTTGCTTTATAATACTCATAATTCTCCTATCGGAACAAACTATAATTGTACCTTATACGTAAGCCAGACACAAATTCTCACTAAAAATAGAATAAAATAAATGCTTAGAGAGAAAAAAATAAAATAAAAGTGAGTACTTGTTTTATACTCACTTATTCTTATGTGTTTTCCATGATTTAAAAAGCTACTTATTTTTTTTTCAAAAAATCAAATGTACCAACTAATATTAAAATTAATTTTTATTTCTATGAATATTCTCACTTTTGTCTTTTATGGAATTTAGTTCAGGTAAAATAATGTATTCTCTTTGTACATTGAATGGAACTATAATTCACTTATATATCCACGTTCAGATTTTGACTCCCCAAACCCACATCATTTCATTTTCCTAAATTAATGTGGTACCTTTTATACTTGAACATTTAATATTTTAACTTTAAAATGAAATAGTTTTGATATTTTATTTTTAGTGTGGATATATTCACCATTCAAATATTAATGCTTTAGCTGAAGTATACCTAGCATATCCATTTATTTATTGTGGTAAATTAAAAATGCTACTCCTCCCTTGGATAGATGGACTCTAATTCCCTTTCCCTGAAAACCAGGCTTGCCTTATGATTTACTTGTCTATCAACATACAGGAAAAGGTAGGGGGGTAGACATGAGCAGCTGGGCCCTGCCCTGGGGTCTTGAACAGGGATGGGACCAACCCTGCCTTCAGACCACCTCCCTATGGCTGGCCTAGCAGCCAGCAGCAGTCCAAGAGTAGGCAGGTTCCGAACCAGCCAGTTCTTGGTGCAAGATCAGAGGAAAATTACATGACCTCAATGTGACCTTACTAGGATCCTGGGTTAATTATAATAACATTTGCATTTCAGTTTTTACCCTGCCCCCCTGTGAGTTTTTCAGTGTGCATTATGGGAAAGGGCATGCCCACAAGAAATATAGTTATGTAACCCTTTTCTGTCAATTATCCCTGAATGCAAATAAAAATCTCCTCCAGAAAATCCCTCTTTTAAAACCAGGAGTTTGGGGCCATTCTTTCTCTCTCTTACTCTCTCTCATGGGCCACTCTACCTTTGGAATGTATGTTCAATAAACATTTTTTTGTTGACTTTAAAATTTTATATGTGTCCATGAAAAGAACTGAGGTCCCAGCTAATAACCCCAATCGGTAACACTTGAATTCTGTAGCAAAATTGTAACCAGTCTTACAGAGTCTACCCTGACTATTGAAACACTTGTTTTTGTGTATGTCCATGAAAAAGTGCCACAAACATGAAATTACCATGATGTGAGAAGCATAGCCTTGGGAAAATTCTCTGAAAGATGAGACAACATAGGGAGAGAATGTAAAAGGGCAGGGGAAAGGAGAGAGAGAGAGAGAGAGAGAGAGAGAGAGAGAGAGAGAAAGAGAGAGGGAGCTCAGAAGCCCAGAGATACCAATGAAACAGCCATGTTGTAAGACAATCCTGAAGCAACTGAATACTGAAGCCCCAGGAGAATCCTCAAGGATCAAAACAACTACAACAAAATCTGTGCAAGCAATTTCTTTATATAAAAGCCTAATATGCTAAGCATTCAACCATTCGACCATTTGACTATTTGGTAGCTATGACGTACATTGACCATCAGGAGGCAGACGTTCAATGCACAGGCATGGAAACATGGAACAGAATGATGAATCTTAGAGGAAAGGGTGGAGGGTGGAGGGTGGGAAGAGATTAACCAAAGATCTTATAGGCATAGTAGAGGACCGGTACATGTATTCATGTACCAGTGGAGTCCCTCGGCCTGGCCTGTACCCTCTCACAATCTGGGACCCCTTCGGGGGATGTCAGTCTGCCAGTTTCTGCCCGATCCCTACAGGCCAGTCCAAGGGACCCCACCGGTGCATGAATCCGTGCACTGGGCCTCTAATCTCTTCATAAACTTCTGTCATCTGATATTGGAAACCAAATAAAATGGTTGTTTTAAGCCACTAAATATTGGGAATGTTTGGGATGTAACAGTAGAGGAACAATGTATTTATTCATTCAATAAATATCTTCAAAAACTTACTGCATGCTGGGTAATACAAAAATGACCATGTCAAATAACAGCAAAATCCTTGGTTTAAAATGAAAACACTCTAGTATAACAGGCAAACAAATGGTTATAGCAAAATTTGCCAAGAACATTATTAGAGAAATGTACTGAGTATTTCAAGAGAGGAGATTAAAATGCATTTCATTGTAAATGGGAGGTGGAGATGAGGTAAGGAATATACAAAGACATATCCAAGTTGAGCCCATGTAGTTAATGGAATCCTTTATGTAGGCAAAGGAATTGAGACATTTTAGGAACAGGGAACAACTTACTAAGGGAAAAGGAGGTGTTCATTATTGTATCAGTAAGATGGTTTCATATATATGTACAGCAAGACATACACAGGGGGCAATGGTTTGAAAGAAGGTTTTCAAACCATTTTGATAATTATTAAGGGCCTTCTGGATTATATATAGTATACTATAGGTAACAAGTTTCTAAAGGATTTTACAAGTAGTTAAACGATTATAACAAATAGATCTTCCAATATTTGACTGTTCAAACACAAGAATATTTCTTGCTCAACCAAAAAATCCCAAAGCTCCAAGATGGGTTTAAATTAACTGGCGTTGGAAAGATGGCAGTGGAACAGTGCTCTGCTCCACACAGCCATTCACAGACCCAGAGTGATGAAAGCTTGAGGTCTTCAAAACATGATCTACAAGGTTACTTTTGAGATCTAATCCCAGAAGCAAAATGGAAAGAGTATGAGGTATAAAATCTTCAATTCTTTATGCAATTATCCAATTCTTTATGAGCTATGTCTGGAAAGTGGTTCATACCACTTCCACCCACATTTCCTGGGTGATTGATTGGTCATAGGACAAGCCCTCACCATAAGAGGTCTGGAAAATACAGTCTATCAGATGCTCAGAAAGAGGAGAAATCAGGTGTTTTTGTTTGTTTTTTTAACAGCCAGCAGACTCTGTCACAATGGTGAAATTAATAGATCTTGACAACTAACTCCATTTGGAGAAGTTTAACAGAGAAGCTGTTCAGGATGACAATCTGATTTCTCACTTGAGCAGTTCAGTGCATACTCATGTCTTTTAGTTAGAATAAGGAATACAGGAAGAAAATACCAGCTATTAGTTTTATTATGATTGGATGATATTAACAACAACAACAAGCCATTTCATCTCAATTTTTATTAGACAAGAAAGAAACCTCAAACTTTGAGGGGGTTGAGTAAATTTCCTGGAGTCATATAATTATTAAATGACAGATCAAGAATCTAAGACACTTTTCATTTCATAATCGCATCTTTAACTACTTACACAACTTCTAAGTTAGAACATTCAGAAAACAACTGTAAATAGTCTTACAAAGTTCGTGAAACTAGATATAAATTTGAATGTCATGAGAGCACAGGGAATATTTGAAACTGGCCCCATTTCTCAGTTTGCCAAGGAAGGGTATATAGATAAGTTAAAGGAGCACAGAAAATCTGCTAAGATGAGTTTCTTGGTCCTGGATCCTAGACCACAGCTCCACTGTGGCAGGGCTAAAGAAGAGGCAGAGAAGACATGTAAGAACCCCTTGTCTTTGAAAGCTGAGGTATGAGTCACAGGAGCACTCTAAATCTAGAAAATCCAATACTGTGATTTCTAAACCAAGAGGGTCATGTGTGGTGGGAGGCTAACAGTTTTCACAAATGTAGCTCTCAAATCCCCAAATTGTAGTGCACATTAATGACCAACTGGGCAATACTAAAAAGAAAAATACACCCAACTCTTTCTGTCAAGGTCATTTACGTCCTAACAAAGAGTTTTCCCTGAGCACTGAAACACTGTTTCCTCTTATATCAGCTTAACTACCAAATGGTATCATGTTTGCCTTGCAGGCTTCCGCCATCTTTCCACAAAGGGTATGACAGAGACTGCGGTCCGCTCACAAAGCCCTTGGCCTCTCCTTCCTGAGCTCACAAGTAGGCAGAATTTCTCAGACTTCCTGTAGTTGAGTTTGGTCATGTGACTGAGTGCTAGTGGACAATGCCATATGAACAGACCTGATGCAAGAGGCTCACAGGCTTGGCCCATAAATTCTCCCCTTGTATGTGACCTTTATCTCTATTTATGCTCTTCTTCCATCCATTAACTATACATTAATGATTAAAAGATCCTAGAGGATGTCATAGCTCCACCATAACAATAATTATTTAAAGAGGTAAAGTAATCCCTTGAATAATGTAATAATGTAATTGAAAAATTTTGTTCAATGTTTTTTATAACATGGACAAGTAAAAAAAAAAGTGTTAGCATAAACTCTTCTAACTTTATTTTAAAGCTTGCTTAGTATTTTTATTGGGATTATATTGGCTTTTTAAATTACCTTAGGGAGAATTGACATGATTATGATATTAAGTCATTTTATAAAAGAACAAATTGCATCCCATTTGTTCAAAGTCTACTTTAGTATCTTTCAGGGGTGTTTTAAAGTTTTCTTTATGTAGGTCTTGCATAATTCTAATTCTTTTTAAAATATATTTAATCTTTGTTATTACAAATGGATTTTCTTTAATATTATGTTCTCTAACTGGTTACTTTCCATATAAATGAAAGCTATTGATTTATATGTGTTAATTTTATAGCCTGCTACCTTACCAAATTATTTTGTTTTATTTTTTTATTGTTTTATTATTAGTGTTCATTAGTTTTATAAAAAATTATCTCTGGTTTCAAAAGTTCCCTATCATAGTATCTATAAATAGAACATTCTTATTGTTTACCAAATATCTTGCCTACTATTGATTCATCTTATCTAATTGTGGCATCTTATCTAATATTAACAGAGATAGATAGTGGGCATTCTTGCCTTGTTCTTCATCTCAGTAAAATCCCCTTAGTGCTTTCTCTTTCTGTAAGATGCTGGCCTTGAACAACAACAAAAACAAAGTAGCAACTTCAAACACTTTGTTTTACCACTGGAAAGATACCTGCATGCCGCTGGTTTGAACATAAAAGAGAAGATAATTTTTTTAAAAAATTGTAAAGGTCACTTATATTGTGGCCATTGATTTTTAGCCTTTTACAGTGAGTATACCTCTTAATTTAAAGTGTTTCATGAGAATCAATACACCAATGTCTATAAAGCCACTATAAGACCAATAGGTTTGTATTTATTACTAGAGGCCCAGTGCACAGGATTTGTAAACTGGTTGGGGGCGCGGCCTGCAGGGATCAGCCCACTGTGGGAGCACCGCTCATCCTGGTCTGCCAAGCAGCTGTGGCCCCACCCTCTGAGCTGCTGCTCCCTGGTCTGCCATCTTCCCTGGAGCCAGAGCACTTGTCTCTCCAGGGAACACATTTGGGGCCGGGCCCAGGAACAGTAGCGCTGAGAGGCAGCGGAATAGGCCTCAGTCCCACAGTGGCCACAAACCCACCTCCCAGCCTCCAGGCTGCTGCACTGCGTGGCCTATGGGCATCCAGAGGAAGCAGCTGGGAACAAGGAGGAGGAGCCTGGGGTGAGAAGGTGATGATCACAGCCTAAGTTCCTGCCCATCAGCCCTGGGATTGCAGCAGGAGCAGCCGCTCATCCCAATCATCTGAGCGGTGCTCCCACTGTGGTATCCCACTGACCACCAAGGGGGGCAGCTTCTGTGTTGAGCATCTGCCCCCTGATGGTCAGTGCACATCATAGTGACTGGTTGACCAATCATTCTGATTGCTCTGCCATTTGGTTGCTGGGCTTTTATTATATAGGATTCTTTACTGTGTCTCTGTGTTCTTTCCATGCATTCTCAACTGCTTGGCCGGTCCTGGGAAGTTTCCAGGGGGTAAAACCTGTGTAATCTTGGCTTACTTGTGTAAAAGTGAAGCCTAATGATTCAGAACAGGTTAAAGAAAGCAGGTTCTGAGGAACTCATGGGTTGTTCAAGAAAACTCTCTGTGAGCAGATGTTACTTGTTGCCTTGAGTTTTATGTAGGACAAAAACATGAACCAAACAACAAAAAACAAGGAACCTTCACACAGGGATGACAAATATGTGACAGCGTACCTTCAGCTCTCCTCCACCAGTGACACCCATCACCGACACCCCACAGCTCCTCTCTGTGCTCAACAGACTTGGGATCTCAGAATCGTTCTTGCCAAAACTGCCTCTATTACCGTCCCCCACTAGCAACTGGATTGAGTAAGGCATTAAAATGAAAGTGGGTCTGCCAGGTGTGATTGACATCAGTGGTTCTCAACCTTGTCTGTACTTTGGAAGCACCTGACAGAAACCTGAAAACCATTTCTGCCTGCACCCCACACAGAGAGATTCTGCTTTCTTTGCTCTGGCCTGGACATCACTGTATTTAGAACTCCTGAGTGATTTTAATACACAGCCTGGAAAAGCTTGAGATGGACTTCGGCAACAAACACAGACTGACATTCAGCCTGTGATGATCTTCATTCTGGGAACGATATAATTTTCCACTGCCGCTGCTCCTGTAATGCAAAAGGTGTGCTCGTCCCACAGGACATGGTTCCAGTCAGCAACCAGGATACTGCCTGCGCTGGCATGAAAAAGCCCGTTATCTGAGCCTTCATGGTGGTGGGGAACTGGAAGAAAACCTCCTTAGGCCTGACCTTTGCACACACTGTCTCTAGAGTTTTTTGTGGTTATTTTTTTTATAGTAATCGTGTCTCGTTTATATACATTCAAATCCAGCTCTTTGTTTTTTAAAAAAAAGTGAAGGTAGATATACCACCTATTCTGTTTCCTTTATTTCATAGAAAAATATATTGAAAATCAGCAATCGGTGATTTGTAAAAGGTAACAAACTTGGTAGTGGCACGGGTTACTTGAAAATGCAGTCCCTTTTCCTAACTCCCGGGAGGGGGTTTCCTAGGTTCAGTCTTTCTTAAAACGTGAGCCTTGATTGTTTACTTCCAAATGGTAAAAAACAAAAACACAGGCCATTTTTACTATAATTTGACTAGAGACCCGATGTACAAAATTCATGCGAGGGGCTCGGCCCTCTCAGCCCCAGCTTTACCCAGAAGGTCGTCTGGAAGGACGTCTGGATGGTGGTTGGCTGTCAGGTCTCATTAGCATATTATGCTTTATTATTATAGATAGATACCATCCTCAGAAAAATAGCTAATGTAGCAGGAAGATCATAAGTAAAAATGCTCTAGTCAGCAGGTTTTATTCTCTTCCCACCAAATGCTTACTGACATGCACTGCTAATGAGAACAGCAAGGGTTTTACCCTACCTCTCCTTGCTAATTTCTGATGTCTCATTGAGATTTTCTTTTTCTGAACTTTGACAAATTACTCTGAACTTCTGAGTTTATTGAGACACTGTCCTCATTTCCAGAGTACATTAAGTCTCACACTACTAAATAATTTATCCTGGAAAATGATACTTAGCTAATAATCTGCTAGATGAATTCAACAAAGACTCGAGATGGGATAGATCTGAAAATGAAACAAAATGCAAAACAAGAATAAACACAAACTGAGAGACTTAATAGGGGTGGTACAACTTAACTTTGTATATTACTATCTGTTTTTATATAGAAAACCAAAAACTATTGCAATAAATACTATAACATAATAAATTGATTTGTTAAAAGCTATTGCTGAAAAAAATTATTACACTAGCACTTCCATTATAGCATAACTTACTATCATACAAAATCATATCACCTAGTTCAAATTAGTCATAGATTAATATTGACAAACAATAAACTTGACATAAAACAATCAATGCATAAGGCATTCATTAATATTTATCTGCTTTAAAATAATCACATTAAAATTGTCATTGTAATTATAAATACGTATTCTGTAAATAAGTATACTTTCTGGGGAAGCTTAGAATTCTTGTTTAATGCTGTTAGCAGTAATTTTCTGGGAAAATTATTAACACTGAAATGAAAATCTTCATTATTCTCTAGATATTTTAAACCTAGATGTAGGCCTATCATTCCAGCATTGGAATTGGCAAGGGGGAAAATACACAAAGGATTAGACACAATGATAACAAAAGTATATAAGATGTCAAAGCAACTGCCTTGAATATTTTTTAATAAAAATCTGTAGATAAATAGGTAAAAAGGAAGAACACAATTATTAAGATTAGACCTAAACTAATGACTTCAATAAAATTTTAGGTTTTGAAAGTAGTCTGATCTAATGAAAGGAAAATATCTGCTCTCTCACAAGCTATCTCTTCAGTTTTATGCAACTCTTAACATTTTAGATGTCTACGCTTTAACAGAGATGTAGCCTTCAAAATAAGTTAGCCTAATGTGATATGGATTTGCTAGTTAACTATAAGGACATTTTGTCACCAAATATTAATATATCAAGTTATCCTGGTGTCTGCTGGTTCAAAATGACATGTTTTCCCCTTTGGGTTTAGATCTTGCCTTATGCTTGGCAGCCCTTCTTGGAAGAAAGGTTTTTGTATAAATAAATAAATAAATAAAAAACCTTAATGGATAAATTCTTTCACAAAGAAGGCTGATAGTGATTCCTGGGTAGAAAATTTCCTTGAAGAGGACCACATTAGAATACCAGGACTCTAAAGGAAAGAATATCTAAAAAAAAGAACAATATGTTAAAAAGAAGATGAAGAATATCTAAGACTATCATAAATTTTCCAGGACAGCCTTACTAGGTGTATTGGTTAATAAACTGGATTTTGCCATCAAAGAAAACACAATAATTTCAAGAGAAACATCAAAAATGCTACATTCAAAATAATGTCCATCCCTAGCTACACATTTCCACCATCTTTCAGGTAATTTGTGGACACCATCCCATTAGAACTTTTCTTGTTTTGAGGCAAACCATTCAGAGACCCATTAGAATTTTTCTTGTTTTGAGACAAACCATTCAGAGACCCAATTTTCCACTTCTTCATATGTTTTGAAGTGCTGCTCAGAAAGTGCATGTGCCATCGATCAGAACAAGTGGAAATCTGAAGGAGCAAGGTTTGGTGAATACAGCCAGTAGGTTAATACTTCCCAGGCAAGATCGCTTAACGTGTCTTTAACTGGTTTTGAAGTGTGTGATGGTGCATCATTATAAAGCAAAATTACTTCGTGGTGTTTTCTGGCACATTCTGGTTGTTTCATGATCAAATCGTGATTCAAATTGATTGTCAGTATCAATCAGTATTAATGGTTTCACCTGGTTTTAGAAGCTCATAATACACTACACCTTCCCGATGCCACCAAATGCAGAGCACTGTCTTCTTTCCAAATTGATTTGGCCTTGTAGGCAATGTTTATGGTTGACCTGGATCAACCTATGATTTTGTGCCTTTGGGATTCTCAAAATAAATCCATTTTTCTTCGCCAGTCACAATTGGATGCAAAAAAGATTTTCTTTCATGCAATGGAAGCAAGTTTTTCGGTTTTCCATTTGTCTTTTATTCAGTTGATGTGGCACCCTATTTTCTTCCTTTAAAATCTTTCCCATTGCTTTTAAGTGATCAGAAATTATTTGCTGATCAGTGTTTAATCTTTCTACAAGTTGTTTTTGAATGTGACATACATCTTCATCCAATAATGCTAGTAATTGTTAAATCTTCAAATTTTTTCGGTTGACTTGGACATTCTTTGTCTTTCACATTGAAATCATCACTTTTAAAGCACTTAAATCAGCATTCACAAGTATCTTGAGATGGAGCATGTCCACCATAAGCTCCCCAAAGTATTCAGCAGCACATTTCTTCAAAATAATGAACCTAAACTTCCCAAAAATGCTGTTCTATTGGCACAAAATTCAACATTTTTTAGTGTAAAAATATCTATGATGTGAACACCTTCAGAAAATTTGTCATATGAAGTTTTAAAGTTTGTTGTCAATACAACAAAATAGCATACATATGAAATTGCATATATATCAACATATGTGTAACTCCATCTATTAAAAAAAATCCATATTATTAACCGGTACACCTAGTATCCATCATAAGCAATTTTACTTGATGCAGAAAAAGTTTCTTCACTGATTTAGTTTTTGAACTGTTTTAGAATATAGAATAAGCTAGGTTACATTATTCACATATTATTTGAATATGTGATATTCACATATATTAATTTTAAAATTAAAGCAACATTTTTTCTTTCATTGTTGACACTATTATAGATGTCCCTCATTTTACCCACCTCCACCCAGCACCCTCCCCCACAACTTCTGGCCATCACCACTCAATTATCTGTGTCCACGGGTTATGCATGTATGTTCTTTCACCTTCTTTCATCTAGTACCCCCTAGATGACCTCTGTCAGTCTGTTCTATATATTTAAAGGAAATACATATTTTAAGAAGTAAATAAATCATCCTATATAATAAAAGCCCAGTGACTGAAAGGTGGAATGACCAGACCAACCAGGCAACCTGTCACTATGAAGCACACTGACCACCAGGGGGCAAATGTTCAATGCAGAGCTGCCCACTGGCGGTCAGTACACTAGGACAATGGGAGCACTGCTCAGCTGACCAGGATGCATGGCTGCTCCTGTGCGGACCCCGAGACTCTGGGCTGCGACCATCGCCTCCTCAGCCCAGGCTCCTCCTCCTCACTCCCTGCCACCTTCTCCGGATGCCTGCAGGCCATGCAGCACCACCATCAGGCTTACAGAGCTGACTCCAGAGGCAGGGAGGCATCGTCATGGCCACCTTGGGACTGAGACCTACTCCGCTGCCTCTCAGTGCTATTATCCCTGGACCTGGCCCCAAACAGGTCCCCTGGAGAATGAGTGCTCCGGCTCCACAGAAGATGCTGGACCAGGGAGCAGCTCCTCAGAGGGTGGGTCCACAGCCACTGGGTTGACTGGGATGAGCGGTGCTCCCACAGCAGGCCACGCCCCCAGTGTGCACCAGGTCTCTGGTAGAAATATATGTGGATAGATGAAAAACCAATAAAACTAGAAAGAGGAAAAAATGCCTATATTTCAAGGATTTTATTTACTATTTAAAAATCTTTGGTTATTAGAGTATTTATGACAAAATAGACCTTATCCGAACAGGATTTTAAAGAAATAAAATTTCCTCCTCTACTGTAACACTGAGAGGCTTACTGACAAATATCTCCTTATTTTAAATGAACTTGTCCTCGTGTCTTTTCAAACTGTAAAAGTTCTATAGCAGCATACAAAAGTAAGGAAGTAATCTCTAAAAGGAGCTAGAACTTATGAGAGTCAAGTTGGTAAGATAAAAATCTCACCAATACCAAAAAAAAGATTTAAGGGTAGAGATGTAGAATGTAATGCTTCTAAGATTTTGAGAAGCAATTTAAATGATTCATTATTCCAAAAGACTACCCTATAAATCAATGTTTAGGTTGGAATAACTGCACTATATTGTCAATGTGAGGTCTACACAGTAATTAACGTGAATGACATCATTTGGGGACTAGCACACAGGAAGTGGCAAATACTAATTATATGTATGCACTTTTTAGCAATTTATAAGAGTAAACTTGATCTGGAAAAATCTTTCCTTATTAATCTTGACAACCAATGAAGGTAATGACAACATAACTGATTTGGATGTTTATTTTTTTATGAAGATTGGTAGGTTCAAAGCAAGAGAAACAGTGGCTATTTCAACAAAAGTTCATGTTTCAGAGATAATATGGCCTAATTGGAAAAAAAAAGTGTCCCTTCTTCGTGACCTCTCACTCTGACATTCTGGTCACATACCATCTTTTGATCTTTCAGTCATACTGATTATAAAAGCCTTCTGTCTCCCAGCAATCAGTTTCCTTTGTTCTGAGCATACACATAATATAGTAGGTGTCTGGATGTCAAGGACATGAGGATACTTTATGCTTATATCAGGACCCTGATTTAACTCAACCTGACCTATCCAGAATACCTGCTTTCTTTTTTTAAAAAAAAATATTTTTATTGATTTCCCAGAGGAAAGAAGAGGGTGAGAGAGATAGAAACATCAATGAAAAGAGAGAATCATTGACTAGCTGCCTCCTGCATGCCCCCTACTGGGGATTGAGCCCACAACCAGGCATGTGCTTGATTTGATTGACCAGAATCAAATTTGGGACCCTTCAGTCCACAGGCAGATGCTCTACCCATTGAACCAAATCAGTGAGGGCTCTCCTTTCTCCCTTCCTGAACTCTCCAGGTGGCACAGAATATTGCTCTCCTCTCTTACCAGTTTTCAAATATATTCATCACCTCTGATGATGGTGCAATAAAAATACATTGTTCCATTATTTGATGCTGTGCATGTATCCTCTGATTGCAAATTTCTGCATGAAGAGACACTCAAACCACTATTCTAAATCAGAGGTTGCCACTTGCATAAATTGGATTTGTAAGTAGGAACCATTTACAGGTGTGGTTTCTTTGCTTTTCAATTTTATCTAATGACAAGGAGCAAACACATATCCAAGGTTACTTTATTGCTCCTACTTTATTGCACATTATGATGGTACAGCTAACTGTGGAGACATAGGACATCAACCTAGGCAGTCAGTGTGTCACCAGGTATGAGATGTTTTTCATGGTCTCTTAAATTATCAGTTCCCAATGGGTGTTTGGTATCAGCCAAGTCAAAGCACCTGCTCATGCTACACCAGCTCTCAGAGGAGAGAGCTAAAGAGCTTCACTTGGGCAAATGAATGAGGCTCTTTTTATTAGAGCTCAGGCACATGAGAATGAAACCTCAACACCCAATTTCCTCAAATCTTTCTGATGTAATTCAACTATTATCCTCAGAACAAATTGACCTTTGGCCTTGGAGTTAAGTGATTAGATCAGAGTCTGGAGATCATGTAAAAGGAGCAACACTGCCTGATATTTCAAACCCAGCAAGAGACAAAAGAGAGATTTTCCCCAAGATGTTTCACAAGCTCAAAAGCAAAGACATCAGCCTGGCTGGTGTGGATTAGGGATTGAGTGTTGACCTATGAATCAGGAGGTCGTGTTTCCATTCCCTGTCAGGGCACATGCCTGTGTTTCAGGATAGGTCCCCAGTAGAGGCATGTAGGAAGCAACCAATCAATGATTCTTTCTTATCATTTATGTTTCTATCTCTCTATCCCTTTCCCATCCTCTCTGAAATCAATAGTATATATATATATATATATATATATATATATATATATATAGACATCAAATACTGTGTTGTATATGATTTAAATAACTATAATTTTGATAAGTCCTACCCTGATAGTGTCCTGGAAAAGAGAGAGCTGAGGATTTGTGATGCTGCATGGAGGAAGAGGAGTAGAGCTCAGCTTTTGCACATCTGAAGGACCCCAGAGCTGAAAGGACTAGGGGATATGGAGGGTGGTTTGTGTGAGGTAGATATGAGTAGTGATAGAGTATAGAATAAGCAAGATATTGAATGGAGGAAAAACCTCTCTTGGCTATTGCCACACAAAAGTTTTTATTTTATTCTCAACATTTATTTTTTCTAATTTTATGTAGCATAACCATTTGCTTAAAAAATTTTTGCAAACAACCCAAAATTCTAACATGAAAAGATTGATTTAAGCCTACAACCGAGATTACTCTACTCAGCAAAGCTATCATTTAGAATTGAAGGACAGATAAAGAGCTTCCCAGATAAGAAAGAGCTAAAGAGTTTATCACCATCAAACCAGTATTACAAGAAATGTTAAAGGGTCTTCTTTAAGAATAACAAGGAGGGAAAAATAAAATATAAATAAAATGGCAATAAATATATATCTATCAATAATTACTTTAAATGTAAATGGATTAAATGATCCAGTCAAAAGACATATGGTGGCTAAATGGATAGGAAGACAAGATCTTTACATATGCTGTCTACAAAGACTCATTTAAGATCAAGCCAAAACCGGTTTGGCTCAGTGGATGGAGTGTAAGCCTGTGGACTGAAAGGTCCCGGGTTCAATTCCAGTCAAGGGCATGTACCTTGGTTTCATTCACATCCCCAGTGGGGGGTGTGCAGGAGGCAGCTGGTCAATGATTCTCTCTCTTCAATGTTTCTGGCTCTCTAACCCTCCCTCTTGTTCTCTGTGAAAAATTAATAAAATATATTTTTTCAAAATAAGATCAAAAGACATACACAGGCATAAAAAGTGAAAGGATGGAAAAGACATTTCATGAAAAAAACAACAACAACAAAAAAAGCTATTGTAGCAATACTTATACCAGACAAAATAGACTTTAAAATAAAGGTCATAATAAGAGAGAAAGAAGGACCCAACATGTTATTTATCTGAAGAAAAACAAAACACTGATGCAAAAAGATATATGCATTTATACATTCATTGAAGTATTATTTATAACTAGAAGCCTGGTGCACAAAATTCATGCACTAGGGGGGGGGCGTTCCCTTAGCCCAACCTGCCCCCTCTCACATTCTGGGACCTCTCAGGGGATGTCTTACTGACAGTATAGGCCCACTTTCCTTGAGGAGCAGGCCTAAGCCACAGTTTAGCCTCCCTCAGCAGGAGGCACTCAGGCTGATTAGGGGACTGTGCCACTACCAACACACCACTGCTGCTGTCACTGCCAGTCGCCTTAGCCACTAAGGTGTTTTCATCAACACTGACTTCAGTCCCTTCAACACAAAAAAATAACAACTTTCTTTAAGCATTTTGAAGATGTCTCTTTCATCAGATATGACATTTCTTCTTTTTTTTAATCCTCACCTAAGGATATTTCCCATTGCTTTTTAGAGAGTGTGAAAGAGAGAGAGAAAAAGACAGAGAGAAACATCAATGTGAGAGGCACACTTTGATTGGTTGCCTCCTGCATGAGCCCTGACCTGGGCCCCAGTTAGGGAGTAGCCTGTAACCTAGCTACATGTCCTTGATCAGAATCGAACCATGCCTTCCTGTGGGTTTGTGTCTCCGCAGGAAGGTTTGGGTGCTGTGGCCGCAGGGTGGGACTGGGGGCCAGCCCCCCTGCGTATGCCTCTGGGGTTGGGTGCAGAACATCCTGTCTGTTGTTCTTTCAGGCTCTGGGCCCAAAAGAGGCCCCTCCTCCTGAGCTGGTTGTGAAGGTTATGGCATCCCAACCTAATCTGCATATTCTCTCTCCCTCTCTCTCTCTCTCTCTCTCTCTCTGAATAGATAGCCAAAATTTGGAAGCTTCCTAAATGTCTATCAATAGATGAATAGATAAAGTAAAAGTAATGCATATATAAAATGGAATATGACTCAGCCATAAAGAATGACATTTTTTTCCATTTGTGACAACATGGATGGAACTACCTAGAGGGTATTGCGCTGAGTTAAATAAATCAGACAGAGAAAGACAAACCATATGATTTTACTTTTATGTAGAATCTAAAGCACAAAATAAATAAACAAGCAGCATAGAAACAGATCCATAGATTCAGAGAACATGTTGATGGTTGCCAGAAGGGAAAGGGATTTGGGGTGATGGGTGAAAAAGGTGAAGAAATTAGAAAGTACAAATTATTTTTCTGACATCTGAGGTTCTGCCTGATGCTCATGCATATATGCATAGAGATGAATTATCTATGATTTTCTAATCTGAACTTGATCATAAATTAAACAAACTTTGCTATTGAGTTTTGTCTACAGAGAATCCATTGGTTATCTAGTCTCTTACTTTGGCATCATAATGAAGGCACTAGACCTCGCAAAGATCTGCTTCTTCTAAAGTACCATAATTGTTATGTATGTCTTTACAATTGGTGCTGCAGGAAATTTTACAGTTTAAATGATCTAAAAGTATATCGTATATGCAAATATTAGAGCTTTCAGAACCAATAGTTTTATAAGGTTCAAAGACTAACAAATCTTCCTTAATGGATATTTCCTTGTTCTTTCTAATTCAACTGAGTCTTTAAAAAGTATTAAAGATGACCATTTTTTTTTTTGCTGCAATCTCCACAGTTGTGGTTCATAGCAAAAGAAGAGAAAGGGCAGCATATCATGCCAGACAGTCTGTACTGCCAGCACCTTGACAAGTGTGAAAAGGGAATATAACAGGAGACTAAGACTGTTTATAACCAACACAACATTACCATAGCAACTATTCTCCAAGAATATTGCCATGCATTTTGTTAAAATTTTTTATCTTTCTCATTAAAATAATTACATATGTATATTTTATTTACTGTATATATAAATGTATAGACAGATAATAATTATTATATAATTAAATATACAAAAATAGTTCACTACATTGAACAAGAGATGTTTAGTCATATTTTGTATCTATAAAATATGTAATTATAAAAAATGCTATCTTATAAGTGATAAAGCAAGATACTACATGCAAAATGCTCCATATATATATTTCATCTGTAGATATGCTATACAAATGTAAAAGCCATAAGCAAATTTATCTACTTATTACTAGCTATTAATTATGCTATCTTCAGAAGAAAGTACTGACAGGGGAGTGATTTTAAAATTTCTTTTCTAATTTTTTCCATGGATATATTATGCATGTTGATGACATTTAACATTTATATACAGTAAAATCATTCTTCTCCCTCTCTTCTTCCCATTCCTTTTCTCTATCCTTTTATTTTTTTCCTTTGCTATATTGTTCTGAGTTTTAAAATATGCATAGCTTCTGCCCTTTCTCACCTCTCTTTTTCTCAGAAAAAATTCATCCCCCCCCAGACAATGTGATCAGAGCTAAATAATAAATTATGATTGGCTTAAGACAGTCATAACTGTCTTAAATGATTTCCCAATTTCCATTGTATGTAGTAGGGTAGCTACATGACCCAATTAGGATTGCCATGTAAAGTACAGGATGCCAGTTAACTTTGAATCACAAATAAACAATGATTAATTTTTATGTCTCAAATATTGCATTGTACCTACTTACAGAAAAATGTGTCATAGTTTATCTAAAATTCATATTTAGCCGAAACCGGTTTGGCTCAGTGGTAGAGCGTCGGTCTGTGGACTGAAAGGTCCCGGGTTCGATTCAGGTCAAGGGCATGTACCTTGGTTGCGGGCACATCCCCGGTGGGGGGTGTGCAAGAGGCAGCCGGTCGATATTTCTCTCTTATTGATTTTTCTAGCTCTCTATCTCTCTCCCTTCCTATCTGTAAAATATCAATAAAATATATTTTAAAAAACCAAAAAAATAAAAAAAATAAAATTCATATTTAACTGGTTATCTTGTATTCTTATTTGCAAAAATTGATGCAATTTTACTCCCAGTTCTGGCAAATGGAACCTAATGGAAAGACTTGCAAGGATTTCTTGGAAAGTTTTTGCCTTCTTTACTTTTAATATATATTTTATTGATTTAAGAGAGGAAGAGGGAGAGAGGGAAACATCAACGATGAGAGAAAATCATTCACTGGCTGCCTTCTGCTCTGCCTACTGCCTACTGGGGATGAAGCCTTGAACCTGGGCCATGTGCCATGACTGGGAGTTGAACCATGACTTCCTGGTTCATAGGTTGAGACTCAACCACTGAGCCACTGTGGCCAGGTGCTTTTGCTCTCTTTAATAAAATAGCCTCATAGGACTAATTCTTCCCTCTGCCTATTCTTGAATGTGGATGAAATATATGGAGATTAATTGCATCTTATATAAGTGCTATCACCACAAGCATTGGGGATGGAAGCCACAAACTGAGAGGAAAGATTGGAAAGCTACTTGAAGCTGGTCTCTGATATCAGAAACACTGGAGGCTAACTACTGAATTTTTTCTTTACAGGAAAAAATAACTTCCATTTAGTGATAACACTGCAAATTCAATTTTTATTTATATTTCAATCTGAAGTCATTTAATATGAATGAAGTCATAATAGCTACATACTGCTTGAGGACCACTCTGTCCTCTATACCAAGAGTGCTTTACTTACAGTGACAATGATATAGTTATATATTCCGTCAGCAATTATATTTTGAGCTCTGACTTTATGCTTGTCATTGTTTTCCTATACCTCTCTCCCAGCTATCTGTCAATTATTTTCCAGGAGGTTGCAAAGAAAGTTGATAGAATTACTAACATACTTTAAGTTCTTAAAAAAAACGTTACCTGACAGCCATTGATATGGAAAGCTTCTGCAAACAGCTTGGGTGGGACTGCAAATTGGAATGGGTGGGGTCTCAGGGAGTCACCAATGCTGAGTCAACAGTGTGGGCTCCTTGATGAAAACTCATATATGGCTGCCAATCAGGTCTCACAGAGTAGGTCACAGCACAGGAACAATGACTCCTGCAAGCACCCCTGTCTGAGAGAAGTCCACCTCCAAGGTCCAGTTCCTCCCCATGTGTCCCTGGCTCCCCCAAACCATTGCCCCAGCCCTGGAGCTCAGAGGAAGTGGGGTCATGTAAGTTTGTGTGCTGGCCCTTTAACAGGAATTGCCTGAGTCTCCAATAGCCTCCCTGTCACTCAGCCACAATCCCCACTTGTTTTTCCACCCTAAAGTTATGGGGAATTCTCTTCCCAGCTCTGGAACCCAGGTCTAGGAGTCTGGTATGGAAATGGGAGCCCTTGCTTCTCATGGAAGGCCTCTGCAGTGGAAATATCCCTCCTGATTAAAAAACAAGCAAGCAAGCAAGCAAACAAACAAAACAAGCCCTTTCAGTGCCTCCACCCTTCTTACTAGTCTTTATGTGATTTCTTCTTTACTTCTATAGTTGTAGGACTTCCATTCAGCCAGATTTCAAGTGGTTCTGAATGATGGTTTTCTGTATTTTAGTTGTAATGTTGTGGTTGTGGGAGGTGGTGAGTACCAGTGTTTACATATGCTGCCATCTTCCTATTTCAAGTAACATATTCTTCATCTTAAACTACTACTGGTATAAATCTATTTTAAACATACATATTGGCTATGTTGAACACAACTTAGTTGACATCTTGAATATATATGTATATACATGTATATACATATATACACAAATATATATATTTGTGTATATATGTATATACAAATATATATATATATATATATATATATATATATTATTTTAAAGAGAACTATTGCAACTGAAATAAGTATTGTCAAAAGTATGCTGTATCAACATCAATGAAACAGAAGGGCCTTAAATACAAGCACATTTATCACTGACCATCTTGTACTCTTTCTGTAGTTCACTGGATACAATATTTCATAATAAAGTTTTAGAACATTTAAAAGATTTCAAATTTTAAAGTGTTTTTCAAAAGGATATTTTAATTATATCTTTGTTGATAGACTTATTCTATATTTTATGAACATATGAAAAATGACATTCTTTATATTATTATTGTCATGCTACTTTGCTTCTGTTAAAACTCCAAAATTTGACTTTATTTTAGGCTATAAATAAGATATAAAATCCTTGTTTCATTTTTAAAAATTGGAAGATTAAATGCTTTCCAGTTCTTTACTATAATTCATATTTCTATAGAAAGCAACATTCTTTTTGTTATAATAATCTCATAAAGCTAATTTAAATGACAGATTGTGAAAACAAAGTGATATTAAAAATGTACTTGGATGAAAGGTTTTGGATTTTTAGGAATATTTATGGCAAAGAATGTGTTGATGAAATAAGATGGGCCATTAAACCCATATAATTAGGATGTAAACCGATAAAGAAAATAAACTATTTTTTAAAACTTGGTGCTTTCTCTTACTTGTATTTCACTTTTGTACTTTATTTTAGTAACATTTTTGGCTTTGAAAGGATCAAGGTGTTACAAAACACAATGTATAAGACAAAAATAACAAGCAATCATTTTTAGCAACTTGCACTTAGAGAAAAGAAACTCTTATCAACGAATCTTATCTCTTATTCTTTTCTGTAAATATTTATCAATTCTGCCAGTTTTACTAAGCAAGAACAATTCTATAAAAATAAACAATTTTTTGTCTAATTTAGAGAAAAAAGAACTCATGTCTACAGACATGTGTGCCCTCAATTTTCCAGTTCTCAAACATAATTCCCATCAGTTATAATTTCTGTTCAATATTCCTCCTTGCTCACTGACCCCTCACAAATTGTACATAGATTCAGACCACCACTACTAATTTTAGTCTGAGACCTTCCTTTAGGCATGTAGTTTATATGACATTGAGGATTAGGAATAATTTAGTTAATCCCAAGAATTTACACATTAGATCTGGTGGAGCAGGTTTCTACCTTGTTTGTTGTTGATGTTGCAAAATTGTAGTTGCCTGTTGTTTTTATTCAAGCTTTATTGAAATATAATTGACATACTGCATTGTATAAGTTTAAGGTATACAGTGTAATAATTTTATATATATATATATATATATATATATATATATATATGCTAATATGCTAAATGTCCAACTGTCCAACCAGTCACTATGATGCACACTGACCACTAGGGGACAGATGCTCAACGCAGAAGCTGCCATGATGTGCACTGGCCATTTACAGAGAAACAGCACCATGGACCTGGTGCTGACAAAGTAACACTAAGATTCTCCCGAGTGGGACAGAGGCCCCGCCACCACCCTGGAGCAACATCCCACCAAATCGCAGCCATCAGTGATGAGACCCCATGGTGCAAAATGCAGCCCACAGTCCAGCCCAGCCCAGCCTGGAAATGGTGGCCACTGGATAATGATGTCACATAGCAACACCCGGCTTACTTTCCCTGTCGACTAGCCTCCTTGGAGTTTCTTCAGCCCAGGAATATGACTTGCTTTATAGCCAAGTGAAAACATTTTACACTTTAACTAAATGTCTATGAAATGTTTTCCCATGCCTCATCTCATTTGATTGTCACAGAAGTCCTGGAATAGAAGACTAGTGGAATCCTATTTTCTTTTCATTAGCTGGAAACCAGAGATTTAGAAAGCCTAGAATCTTGACCCAACTGAAAAGAAGTAAGAAATAGTGGACCTTGAAAATGACTTCAAGTTTTCTCACTGCACAAAATATAGTGATCTATAATAATAATAAGCTTCATGTTGATATTTACTACTGTGTTGCTAACAAAGAGAAGTTGGGTGCTTCACTGAGCTAGAAAAAGTTTAGCTAAATCAGAAAGCAGGTCCAATTAATCCAATTTATTCTATACCTATAAAAGGCTAAGTTGACTTGCGCATGCATGATATGTATAAAGCTCTCACTGGTGCCAATCATATGCGTGTGTTTTGATTTGTCATTGTTGATCGCGAATTTGAATTACATTTCTATCATAGAGAAAGGGCGTATAGCAATATTAAAATATTTCTTCTAATTAATTTACTTTCAATGTGCACAAATTCATGCACCAGGCCACTAGTATGTATATAACTCAAAATGAGTACCACAATAGTTAACACATCCATTACCTCACATAGCTATATATTTTTTTTTTTGTAATGAAAACTTGGGATCTTCTATCTTAGCTACTTTCAAATATACAATTTGATATTGTTAACTCTAGTTATGATGCTATACATTGCATACACAGATTTATTTTATAAATGAAGTCTGTACCCTTTAACTATCCTCACCCATTTCCCCATCACTTTGCCCCAACCCCCAACAACTTGAAACCACCTATCTACTCTTTCTCTATGAGTTTGGTTGTGTGTGTGTTTTTTGTTGTTGTTGTTGTTGTTGTTATTTTATTTTAGATTTTACATATATACAATACTGTACAGTATTTTTCTTTCTCTGTCTTATTTATTTTATTTAGCATAATGCTTTCAAGGCCCATATATGTTACTACTGATGGAAGGATTTCCTTTCATTTTCTTTAATGGTTGAATAATCCATTCTATATGTATATATAACTCTTTTTTTTTTTACCCATTTCACTAAAGTCATTAATGATAACCTTGTGAAATAAGTCCTATTCTTTTAATGAAGAGTAGTTGAGGCTCAGGAATTGGTATGTTGCTCAAGGTCACAAGATTGCTAGACTCTATCCCAGACGGACTAATTAATAACTGAGAATAACATAAATATGCTAAAGCTTCTATTAAGAAACTATATATATATATATATATATATATATATATATATATATCTTAGAAATGAGCCTACATTCATTTTAATATAACTATATCTCAAAACTGAAACACCTTATAAATGCCAAACACAAAAGTTATTATTGACAAAAAGAAGCAATATAGTTTTTTGTCTGTTTATTAGAATACTGTGGAAACCAATGAAATGTGATTTTTCTTAAAATAAATAATTAAAAGTAAATTATTCTAAATTCAGGATAAAGTTTTTATTCTTCTAAATTTATTTGGAATAAGCCCTTACTTTAAGTCATTTTTTAAATGCTTATAATTTTGGTGTTAAATTGAAGAAGTGAATGAGGTGACTCATTATCACCCAGTTTTTAGGCTAATTCTTATTAGAGTTTTCGGAATTAATTGTGCCTTTTAAAAATAGTTTTGTTGGACTTTGGAACTGAATTTTTCTGGCTAAAGCAATCTCTATATTTCCATATATGTTTATCACAGGAAACCTTCCAACCTACTCATCATTACAGTCACAAACTCAGTTATAGACTGTCAGAAGGTCTGGTTATCACCTATCTATCATCTAATTATTTGAGCAAACAAAATTTTTCATAAGTTGACAAAGTTAAAAATTGAGTATGTCTAGCCTCATCTTAATCTCCATTTTTTTAAAGAGACAAGGGCTCAAAGAGATGATTATCAAGTTTATGTTATCTCTCTCACCTCTACACACACACACACACACACACACACACACACACACACACAACACATAGTATCATATAAGATATAGGGACTTAATTCTAGTATCATAAAAGAAATCAGAGGGGATATTAATTTTACCTGTAAATATCACTAAGCGACATTTCAATGAAGATTTGGAAATGGGATGGGGTTGATAAGGCAAAGGAAGGGACACTCCACATAGAGGAATAACATGAAATATGGTGTGAAGTAATCAATGAACTTTGAGAATTTGGAGCCACACATCTTTGCCTAAATACAGGTTGCATGAGGCAGATAAGGCAGGAGCTAATAATGGAAATACAAAATGGGATGGCATAGTGAAGGGCTTGAATGCTACATTAAGGTGTTTAAATTTTTTCTCAGGGGCCATAGGATACCATCTAAGTATATTCTTGTTATTTATTTTCTGAAATGGAAAAAGGCATATAGCTGGTCTTTTTAACTGTAAGTGTGGTATATATATTTTTATTAAAAATAAAATACCATAAAATATAAATGAGAAATAAATGTCTGTACTCCCATGAGACATATAGCAGCCAACACTTTGCTTTATGTCCTCTAGGCATGTTTACACTTATTGAGACTATCCATATACCATAAAAGAGCTTTGAAAAAACCCTATTAGAACTTGTTAAATATGCAATAGGGTTTAGAGGAAAATGTTTAAAATTTTTCAAGAGAAAGGTAAATATTATCCTACGATTTCTCCATTCCCCCAAGTTCATTGTCCAGAAATATAAAATCTGATACATAATTTCCGAAATGGCTATACATACATAAAAATCAATATTAACAAAAAGGTAATATGCTAATTAGACCAAGAGACCTTCTAGATGTTTTCCTGAACAAAGCCATGGTGGCGGGGCCGAGGCAGAGGCTGTTAGGGGCAATCAGGCCAGGAAGGGAGGACAGTTGGGGGCAAGCAGGCCGTCAGTGAGAGGCAGTTGGGAGTGATCAGGCTGGCAGAGGGGGCAGTTAAGGGTGAGCAGACCAGCAAGGGAGGTATTTGGGGGCATAAAGCTGACATGCAGAGTGGTTAGGTGCAATCAGGCAGGCTGGTGAGCGGTTAGGAGCCAGCCATCCCAGATTGCAAGAGGGTGAAGATTGGGTACAGAGACATTCCCTCCCCTGTGCACAAATTTCATGTACCGGGCAACTAGTATATATATTTTTTTCTTTTAAAACACATTGTAGTATATTATATACATGTGAAATGAAACACTATACTACACTATGCTTTGCTTTTTCACATAACAATTTATCACGAAAGTATTGAACATTAAATAAAAATATTTAATGTAGAGGTAGAGAGAAGGTGAGAACTAATGCAAGCATATGAATTATTCATTTTGCTTGTCTTAGTAATTTTCTGACTAATTTGTTGCTCTCTTACATTATAAACAAAGCATAATGTTTCTAGTAATTTTACTGTTCCGAATTTATTGAGCATCTTTTGTCAATAATATGACTGTTTTATGGGTACTTGGAAACTGTAAATTTTATGCTCTGCTGAGCTATATCATTTAGATCAATATAAGCCATAAGGTTATTTAGGTCTTATGTATTTTTTTATAATTTAATCTATTATAGGTTGACAGAGGCCCATATTAAAGATTTTTTGTTTTATGGTTTTTACCGCAATTATTTTGTATATAGATCATGATTATAAATGGTTGTGTGGATTAAGTCTTTATTTTAAAAAGTCTTTTTATTTTATTCAGTTTTTTTTAAACTAGAATCCTGTACTTTCTTATATTAATACGCTGTAAAGTTTTGAGTCTTCAGTTTCCTGCAATGTGTTCGTCTACTCTTTTACTTTCTGAGCTACTTCATTTTATCTCTCCTGTACATAGCATAAATGATGTATATTTATCATTGTAATTTATTTAGTGGAATTAATCTATTTCTTTCTTAGTGCCTACTGATTTCCCTGCAAGTGATGCTGAAATTTTAATACATCTACTCTCTTCCATCTTTGCAATCGCCTTTGCTCCACAGTGGGCTGTTAATTATATAACCCTTTGCTTTTCCAGAGGCTATCTCCATTCATTTAAACACAAACATACCTCTTACTAATTTACAAAATGTACGTAATACATCTTTTCTCCCTAAACAGGCATTTTTCTTTAGCTGAAAACTCCTCTCCACCCACAGGTTTTCTTTTACTACGCAATGCAGTCACACAGATGGTAGCTTTCTTTAGTCACTTCGACTTCCTTTTGGAAATCTTTGCATGAAATAAATGTGAGGGACGTTTCTGCAGCAGCTCTCATCATTGAAGCAAATCTGCTTTTCCAAGTATGGGTTCACTGAAATGTCACTCAGGACAGCTCTCTACTTTTTGAGGATCCTGTCTTCAAACACCTTTGCCTAATATCTGCACTAGCAGGCTTGCTTTTTTAGGCATTTATCCTCATCTTTGCTCTAATAGGGACACACACACACACACACACACACACACACACTCACACACACACATTTCTGTATAGTTATTTCTTTCTTATCATCAAGATAGATTTTCATTATTTTTTCTCATTGCTCTTGTTATCTATTAGCAAGACAGTAAAAGAGGAGGTTCTTTATCCCATCATAAAGTCAGAAGTCCATTTAAAAACTGAAGGTTAATGTTTGCCACACATGCAATTGCATTTTATTTTTTAAAATACTTTTATTGATTTCAGAGAGGAAGGGAGAGGGAGAAAGAGATAAAAACATCAATGATGAGAGAGAATCATGGATCATCTGCCTGCACACCCAACACTGGGGATCAAACCCAGCCATGTGCCCTGACTGGAATCCTTCTGGTTCATAAGCCCATGCACAACCACTAAGCCACATCGGCCAGGCTCAAATTGCATTTTAGAAAGATAACTACAAGAATATAAAAACATTGCCAAAAACTGCGATTCAGTTGGGACCTACAAATATTTTAGATACCTTTGAGTTTATCTAAAGATACCTAAAGATATACAATTTGTGAATTTTATACACGGAGTGATTTAAGGAGTCCAAGTATGGCATGCATGATAGCCTAAAAGCCCTAAATTAAATCACCTTCATTATTGGCTAATACCTGAACTTCTACAGTTAGAACTTAACCAATGCTTATTATTTGGATCATTTTTAATTTCAAAACATTATTATTATTAATAGCACTATACTTGGATAATCATTTATTCAGACCTTAATACTAATAAACATGTTGAGAAAAACATTTTTTATAAATGTTTTTTGAGAGGAAATTTAGGAAAAGTAAGAAGGATATGGATTCAATGAAGTAAGCGGTATTAAGATGGAGAATAAAATATACATTCTGCAAATCCAAGTTTGAAGGAAATCAGCAGCTATGAGATAATGCAGAAGTTAGTTTGTAACTATAAGAATCAAGAAAAACTTTATCAAAATTTGTTTTGATATTAAAACTGTATCTTAAGAGTTTTATATGTTATAAAGCAAATGAGATATTTGAAGAAACTCAATTTCAGGCTAAGTTAACGAGATGCTTTAAGGCTCAAAAATATAGAAAATATGAAGTGATAAATCCAACTAGGCTTCAAATAATGCAGATATGGGTGGATAGCAAGACATAGTAGGTGGGTTTTGTCTGTTGGACACTTTGGATGCAAATGACAGAAATTCAATTTAAATGAGGTTAGTCTTAAAGTAAAATGAATTATCTCTTGGATTCAAAGCATAGGAAGGTCAAGAGTTAATCTGCCTCAGAGTCAACAGGAAGAACCCTGCTTAGGCAGGAATGTTGTCCTTGGGTCTGTAACTTCCCTGAGTTTAGAGTGTAAAAGTTAATTACTAAAGGAAGGCGATAAAAAACAACAACAACTGTTTCTTAGTATATTCTCTCTTGGTGTAGTAAGTCCACACACACACACACACACACACACACACACACACACACATTTTTTTCACCACAGATTATAAATCATGCACTGGCTAGTTTTTCATCTATTCTTAGCAAAACACACCCATTTCTAAATGGATATAATGACAAATTAGATCCATCTACAAGATTCTGATCTGAGTTCTGTTTCCTTCTGTATTATGTTTATTCCCTTAGACTATATCTGGATATGGCTCATCATAATTCTGCAAATCTAGCCTAAGACATTTGAAGAAAGGCAATTTATATCAGGGACTCAGATGTAATTAGGATTCTCTCCATCTCTTCTCTCTGCTAATTTTCTGTATTTTTATTCTATTTTCTACCTTTAGTTTCTCCATGAAGCAGGGCTCATGGTGAGAAGCAACTATATGACTAAAAGAGAAAACAAAGCATATATGCCTTTGGCGAGACAAGGCAACATAAATTCAAACTATCATAAGATATTATTACAAAAACTATATGCCAACAAATAGGACAACATAAAAGAAATGGATGAATTATTGGAAATATGAACACTGAGTCATGAAGAAATACATTATCTGAACAGACCAAATGCAAGAAGATTGAATCAGTAATCTGAAATCTCACAACTAAGAAAATTACAGGACCAGATGGCTTCAAGCATAAATTTCACCAAACATTTTTTTTAAAAGAAGTAATGCCAATCCTTCTAAAATTCTTGCAAAAAAGAGGTCAAAACACTTCCAAACTAATTTTATGAGGTCATTATTACTCTAATACCAAAACAAGATAAGAAAATTACAAGAAAAAATGGTGAGGCAATATCCCTGATAATATAAATGCAAAAATACTAGCAAACAAAAATTCAACAGCACATTAAAAGAATCATACATCGTGATTATGCGGGACTCATTCCTGGGATACAAAGATGGTTCAACATACACAAATCAACAAATGTGACACATCATATTAATATAATGAAAAATAAAAATCATATACTCATCACAAAAGATATAGAAAAATCATTTGACAAAATTTAGCATTCATAATGATAAAAATATTCTCAACAAATTGCGCATAAAACTAATATAACTCAGCATAAGGGCCTATATGACAAGCCCACAGCTAATATAAAACTCAGTGATAAAAGATTGAAAGGTTATTTTCTAAGCTCAGGAACAAGCCAAATATGTCCACTTTCACCATTCCTACTCAAATGACACTGGACTTTGGCCAGAGCAATTAGGCAATAGAAATGTATAAAATGTATCCAAATTTGAAAGAAAGAAAAATTATCTCTGATTGCACATAACATGGTCTTATATATAGAAAATCCTAAAAATAAATCTGCACCAGAAAATTATTAACAGTAATCAATGAATTCAGTAACATTGCCAAATACAAAATCAACATACAAAAATCAGAAGCACAAACAATAAAAGCAAAAATCAATAAGTGGGACTAATTAAACTTAAAAGCCTCTGTGCAGCAAAAAAAAAAAACAATCAACAAAATGAAAGTCTGCCTACAGAATAGGAGTAAATATTTGCAAACCACCTATCTGATTAACATCTAAAACATACAAGGATCTTATAAAACTCACTAGCAAAAAAAAAAAAAAATAATAACAAATATTACTAAAAATGAGCAAAGGATCTTAGTAGAAATTTTCTTTAAAAAGATACTGAAATGGACAACCGGTACATAAAAACGTACTGAACATCACTATTCATCAGGGAAATGCAAATCAAGACCACAGGAGATTACAGCTTACACCTGTCAGAATGACTGTCATCAAAAAGACAAGAATATGGTGAATATGGGGAAAAAAGGAAGATGTATACTGTTCGTGGGAATATAAAATAGTACCACCACTATGAAAAACAGCGTGGAGAATCCTAAAAAAATTAAAATTGGAACTATAAATGCAGCAAGTCCACTTCTGGGTATATAACTGAGGAAATGAAATCACTATTCTAAAGACATATCTAGTCTCCCTCCCATTGTTTTTGCATCATCACACAAGATAATCAAGACATGAAAATAAGTACAATAATTATTTCTATGTTAAGCTTCTATTTTGTTTTACTACCTTTTTAGTATATACAAATATTTAAGGCCTAATTACTTTCAATTCAAATGCTGAAATAAAGTCTTGTGCAAAATATTTACAGAATTAGTATTCAGAGTCTCAAACTGCAATGCATACACAATTGAAAACAAATTTGATTAATTAATGACAAAGCAGTTCTACCTTTGATAAATAGTGTAGTGGGTTGTATGAGAAACATTTTCTTATAGATAGCAAATAAAAACTCTAGGATAAAATTCTGAAAAAAATAACCACTGACAATTCTGGAATATAATCTAAATCGGGCAGAACTGGGGGCTAGATAATCCTTGAAAGAGGAATTTTCACTGGGGGATATTTGTGTTTATGTGGCTTTTTTTCTTTATATAGTATGGGGTAGTCTGAACATAAGCAGAAAAGTCAATACAACTAGTTTAAAAAAAGTAAGAACTAGAGTTCAGGGCTACTAGAGAAATCAAACCATCAGGGAAATATGAGTGGAAGGTGTATCTAGAGAGGACAGACCCCCAAACCTGCATGTAAACGTTGTCCACATCCTTGCTTCTGTCTTAAACTGTACATGCATAGAGGAGTATCCAAGGTGCTATGGAGGTAACAATGGATGGAAGGTTACAAAGACAGAGCAGAGATTTTAACTTTTCCCCCACTGCAAAAGAGACAGAGTGTAGAGTTTAAGTCCAGCTAAATTAATTACCTGGTAGGAAAATACACACCGTTCTTCAAAGAAAGCTGCCTGAACTCAGTGTCTGCCCAGTATAGCAATACAAAACAAAAACATTAAATATGTGCGTTAAAAGGGACACATTACCATTGGATAAGTAAAAAAGGGATCAATAATAACCAAACCTGAAATCACTCAAGGTTTGAAATTAAGAGTAGGAAACAAAACCTTCAAAGCAGGTAGTACAACAATGTTTGGACTTACATAGAAATGTGGAGAATCTCAGCAGGGAAATTTAAACCATTACAAAATTTAATAAAAATTCTAAAACTAAAAAGCAAAGTATGTGAAATAAAATGAGACCTTGCTCAATGGCTTTAAAAGCATATTGGAGAGGGCAACAAAAAATGAAATGTGATTTTAGAGATAGTAGAAATTATCTTACCTAAAGAATAAAAAGAAAAATATTTTAAATAGTAGATGGAGAAGAAGAAAAGAAGAGAACACAAGAGAGAAAGGGAGAAGAGGGGAGAAATGGGGAAAGCTTGAAGGGGGGTGGGGTGAGAAGGAGAGGGAGGCAGGAGGAAGGGAGGAGAATATATAAAGACAAAATGTAAATAATAGGTCAGTTTAAGTATTGGTTATTTAGGATTTTCTTATTCCATTCTTACAATATTTTTATAAGTTTGAAATTACATAAAGAGCAAAAGCAACTAAAAGCAAAAAAAGTCATTCTGTTTTTATCTCCTTTTAAACTTAAAGGGTGGTTTAAATATTTGATTCACTTCTATTATAAGTCAACATCTTTGGATTAATAAGACATTTTAGAACAAATTAAATTAGAGTGTTTACAGTAATGGTTAAAAATTCAATTAAGGAAAAGTCTAACATGTATATAATGCATGATGCCAGAGCTAATGATTCACATTCATAATAATCTTAGAGAGAGGCTAATCTTTCCATAGTTTTATTTCCAAAGACAGAGTAATATTGAAAACAAAGACAAAGACTTAATTAAGTCTTAAAAATAGATTGAAAAATTAACTGCATTTGCTAATTAATTTGTAATGCAGAAAGCTGTTCTATTGAATGCTATTAAATAAATACACTTTCAGTGTGTCAATGGCCTAAAGCCTTTATTTTTTCAGATTTAGACCAATCTGCTCCTTGAAGTTTGGGTAATTTTAAAGGAAATTGAGAGTCTGAATTTAGGTCAGGTTGCTCACAGCTGTTGCAAAGCAGGGTCTTTGGCTTTTCTTTGATTTGGTATTTTATAAACAGAATCATACCCTCACCCAAACACACAAATGCTGAGCAATTAAACAAAGACATTACATTGTTTTGATACAGAAAAAATGATTTTCTTAAAATTATCAGATTTAGTTTATCTGAGAGCATATAAAAATAAATAACTTTAAAGTGTTAAAAATAATGATTTTATCTAATTTATCAAGCCAAATTTTTAAGAATATATAAAAATTCTCAATATATAAGGTATGTTTAAGTTTATAAGTAATTTGTATATTTAAAATAGTATATTAAAACTAGTAATAATATTGTACAGCATTAATGTTAATATGTTTATTTGCTTAAATTTATTTGTACATATGATTTGATATAAGCCAAAGTAATGGTCAAAATAAGAGTAAATGTGAATGCAGTAAATAACATAATTTTAAAAAGTGAGGTTTATATTATTTTTCTACTTTTTAATGTGCTTTGATTATACAAATTGAAGCTAACTATACATTTGTTTAAAATGTCAAATTGTACAGAAAATATAGAACATATAGTCTGCCTTCATGGTAGCCCTACATCTACTTTATTTTCTCCTCCAAAGATAAATATTGTTAATATGTTTTTTTTCATACCTTCTAACTTATTACATATATTTACATATCTTTGCTTAATAAAAACTACTAAATATCATTGTGAGGCTTGCCTTTTTTACTTCATAGTAATATACTCATATCATACATAGTGTAGAGGAGAAAGAAATTTTCTTTTACTCTTCTAGGTTTTTTTTTACTTGTCAAGAAACACACACACACACACACACACACACACACACACACACGGACTTGCACTGCTCTGATTTGGCCAGAATTCTTATCTTTTGCTGGCTTGGGTCAGAGGTTCCAGGATCTTCCCACTGCAGCAGCCCTGGGGTGAAAGGTGCCCAGCAGCCAATGAGATATCTTGCTGGCTATGCCAACTGTGGGGGAGGAAGAGATTTTCCTCTATCTTATTTTCCCCCTCTTGTTTAAATCATTAAATCTACATGAAACAGATGAACAAAATCACCAAATTTAATTATATATATGCATATGGGAACCTCACATGCACAAACCAGAGACCCACATACAAGAGAGGTAGAGGACGGTAATTCTCAGGACAGTAAGAAGAGCAGATGATTATTAATTAAAAATTTGTTCTGCCCTAGAGGTAGGTCATCAAAAGTTAATTCTGGTGATGGCTCTTATTATGGGAGAAGCCCCAACTTTAAGTTCTTTAAGTAAAAGGTAAATTTATCATAAGCCTACAGAGTCTCCATTGCCTTCAGTTGAAAATAATCTATGTGGTCAAAACTGGTTTGGCTCAGTAGATAGAGTGTCAGCCTGCAGACTGAAAGGTCCTGGGTTCGATTCCAGTAAAGGGCATGTAACTTGGTTGTGGGCACATCCCCGGTAAGGGGTGTGCAAGAGGCAGCTGATAGATGATTCTCTTTCATCGATGTTTCTAACTCTCTATCCCTCTGTAAAAAAAATCAATAAAATATATTTAAAAGAAAAAAAGTATCATTTGACATTCTCTTAACAACACTGAATATTATAGAAATGTTAGGTATCCTAAAAGGCCAAACAATATATTTTTATTAATTTGCATTTTTCTGTATTTCAGTATTTTTATTAGCCATTTTTCCTAAATAATATTTTTTTATTTTAAGAACATTTTCTACAATGTTATTAACTTTGTTCTTACTGTTTTTTAAGAATTGTTTTTAGTTTCAGTTTACTCTTTTGTTTTTTAAATATATTGTTATTGATTTCAGAGAGGAAGAGAGAGAAAGAAAGAGAGAAACATCAATGATAACAATCATTGATTGGCTGCCTCGTGTACACCTCCTACTGGGTATCAAACCCTCAACATGGGCATGTGACCTTGACCAGAATCAAACCTGGAACCTTTCAGTCTTCAGGCCAATGCTTTATCCACTAAGCCAAACCAGCTATGGGTTTAATTTATTCTTTAGTTAGAATTTATTTTGCTAAACTAATGGTAGAGCTCATGACATTCAATGAGGAATGAAAAATATAAGCTTAATATTTACTTGTTAGAAATCAATAATAATAGATCTGGAAAATTATACCATGAGTTTACTTTAATTACTAGAGGCCTGGTGCACCAATTTGTGCACAGGTGGGATCCAGCCAGCTTACCCGATCGGGCCAATCAGGCTGGGCCAGCCAGGGGAGAGGGAGAAGCAAATGGTTGGCCAGATGGGGTAGGCTGGCCACAGGGAGGGACCATGGGCAGTTGGCTGGCTGGCCCCGCCCCCTGGTCCAACTCCTAGTCCAACTCCTGGTCTAACTCCTGGTCAAGGGGACAATTTACATATTAGCCTTTTATTATATAGGTTTTGTTTAATTGATTTGAGAGAGAAAGAAAGGGAGAGGATAGATACAAACATTGATAAGAACTAAACATTGATCAGTTATCTCCTATGCATCCCCTACTGGGGATCAAGTTCAAAACCTGAGCACGTGCCCTGCCTGTGAGTCAAACCTGTGACCTCTTGGTTCATGGTTTGATGATCAACTATTGAGCCACACTAGCCAGGCATGAGTTTACTTTTATATTCCTGAACCTAAACACTTTTCTAGGAATATGATAGGTACCGTATTTGCCGGCGTATAAGACGATTTTTTGGCCCTGAAAAATACCGTATTTGCCGGCGTATAAGAGACTGGGCGTATAAGACGACCCCCTAACATTTCCACAAAAAATACAGAGTTTGTTATATACTCGCCGTATAAGACTACCCCCCACTTGGAGGCATATTTTTCAGGGCCAAAAAATCGTCTTATACGCCGGCAAATACGGTACTTTTATGGGCCAATGGATGATCTCCAGCACAGCCACTCTCCCAGTACTTCCACAGATTCACCAACATGGAAGCTCTAAATAGGTCATATCAGATTCTCAAAAGGTTTTAGACCATAGGGACTTTTCACAGTTTAGGAACAAATATGCAAATATTTTCACAATTTATTATATGCAACACATTTGACCTTGATTCTAATGCAGACAAAATGATACTGGCCAAAATTGCAGAAAAATATGACTGATGGCCACATGATGTGCAGGAGGCAGCTGATCAATGATTCGCATCACCTATGTTTCTATCTCTCTTTCTCTCTGAAAATGATAAAAATATTTTTTTAAATAAAAAGATGACTCATGTACATAAATGAAAAACTTTCAATATTCATATATAGAAACCACCTATGTCTTAGAAAGATAGTATCCTAAATAATATAGAGCTAACATACTAATTAGACCAGACACAGAATGACCTTCCGAAACAACCAGTGGGCAGGGGGTGAGGGCAGCAAGCCTGCGCTGCCAGGCCAGCCATGGCAGTCCAGTGTGCCCCCTTCCACAGAAGTGATGGGAGAGGCAGCACGGGCCTGGTCCTGACACCCCACTTCCACAGAGACAGTGGGAGAGGGGGCAGCGTGGTCCTGGAGCCTCCACAGAGGTGTGATGGGGCACGACCTTGGTGCTTCAACCTCCCACAGCCCCTCCCCTGGCCTGTCCGGCCCCTGATCCCCCCTCCTCACTAGTGGGTGGGGGACAGGGCCAGCTCTAAGGATCAATGAGCCCAGCTTCTGGTTGAGCAGCATTCCCCCCTGCTCAGGCAGAAGCTGGATTCATAGCTGGCAAGTGCAACTGCAATGGTGGGACTCTCTCCGGCTTCCGTGGCAGGCGGGCAGTATGGATTGAGAGCTCCTGGACTGCGAGAGCCCCAGACTGTGAAAGGGATGTCTGAGTGCCAGCTTACATCTGATCTCTGGCCTAAGCCCCCCAAGGGGTCCCAGATTGTGAGAGGGCACAGGCCAGATTGACAGAACCCCACCACCACCACCACCACCAGTACATAAATTTCATGCACCAGGCCTCTAGTATAATAATAAAAATCAATTAGCTCAGGAATTCACTAGTTTAATAGTAGGAATGTTAGGAAATGTCATTCCCAAACTAATTATGTCATTTTCACACTAATAGGCAAATGTATAAGTTGAAAATACTTTAAACTTTTGGAAATATTATTAATAAAATGTGTAAGTCTACTATCTCCACTTTTATTTAGCTTGAGAAGACTTAGCTAGTATAGAAAACCAAGGGGAGGAGGGGAGCACTGAAACCCAAAGCTATCATTATTTGATGAGGTTTTGATTATTTGCACATAAAATACAAATCAACCTATAAATAATGAAAATTAATAACTGAGAAATTAATAGTTGAGTAAGTTTATTGAAGAAAAAAGTGTTGAAAAAACTAGTGTTTTTATGAATCAGAAGACAGAAAATATAATTGTAATAGGATGTCATTTATAATGTAGTATCTGAGAATAAATCTAGATACTAAGCACAATTCCTTTCTTTAATATTTTAAATGTGTGAAAATAAACTATTTAAAAGATATCATCAAAGAAAGTGTATGTGATATATCATTGATATTAATTAAATTATTTAAATGCATATGATTATATGTATAAATATCTATATAAGATCATGGTGATTGATCAAGTGTAAAACAGTTATTACTGGTTACTAAGATTTCAGATGATTTGTTTTTTTTTTTTTTACTTTCTTACATTACTATGTATTTGATTTTCATGTAAATTTACTTAAAATTAAAAACTAGAAAACAAAGAGAAAGAAAAATAGAAAATAAGTAAATCACTGTTAAAAAGTAAAACTTAAAAACTTATAAGGTACTAATGAAAATGTATTTATCATTATTGTATAACTAGGGGCCTGGTGCATGACATTCCTGCACTGGGGGTGAGAGGTCCCTCAGCCCAACCTGCCCCCTCTCACATACTGGGAGCCCTCAGGGGATGTCCTACTGACAGCTCACCATTCCCCTTGGGGCTCAGGCCTAAGCCACAGTCTGGTCTCCCTTTGTGAGAGGCAAGTGGGCTGATCAGGGGAAGGCACCAGCCCCATCACCCCACTGCTACAGCCACTGCCAGTTACCACAGCCACCAAGGTGTTTTCATCAACACAGACTCCAGTCCTTTCACCAAGAAAAAATGACAACTTTCTTTAGGCATTTTTAAGATGTGTCTAATCATAGGATATGCATTTCTTTTTTCTTTCTTCCTTCCTTTCTTCCTTCCTTCCTTCCTTCCTTCCTTCCTTCCTTCCTTCCTTCCTTCCTTCCTTCCTTTCTTTCTCTCTCTTTCTTCTTCCTTACCTGAGGATATATTATCATTGACTTTTAGAGAATGTGGAAGAGAAAGGGAAGGACAGAGAGAAACATCAAATTGAGAGGAACAAACACTTTGATTGGTTGCCTCATGCATGAGCCCTGATCTGGGCCTCGGCCAGTGAGGAGCCTACAACCTTGGTACATGCCCTTGATCAGAATCGAACCCAGACCCTGCTGTCTGCAGGCCAAGGCATTATCCACTGTGTCAAACCTGCCAGGGCAGGATATGACATTTCTTTTTAAAATATATATTTTACTGATTTTTTTTATAGAGGAAGAGAGAGGGACAGAGAGTTAGAAACATCGATGAGAGAGAAACATCGATCAGCTGCCTCTTGCACACCCCCTACTGAAGACGTGCCCGCAACCAAGGTACATGCCCTTGACCGGAATCGAACCCGGGACCTTTCAGTCCGCAGGCCGACGCTCTATCCACTGAGTCAAACCGATTTTGGCAGGATATGACATTTCTTAGCCCTCCAGCAGCAGACCTTCATTTTTTTCCTCCAGAAGTGTGGTGGAAAAACCATAGATCACCTTTTTGGATTCTTATTACCCAAGTTACTAAGAATATTATCAGCGCCATACAGGAAGCTTAGCCAATGTGCAGTCAGAAAAGGTGTTTACTTTGTAGTTCACACCAATCGAGGGCTGGGCCCTGCCCAAGACTAAATCCTCTGGCTGAAGCTTTAGGCCTGGGCAGGACCCCTCCAGTTCCCTCTGATCACCAGCTCAGCCCCTGCCCAGGCTGAAAGCCTCTTAGGCAGGAGCGGCCCCCAGCTCCCTGCGATTGATCACAGGGGGTCTGCTTCTACACCAGGCCGAATCAACACCCAGCTCCTAGCAATGGATTTCAGGGGGTCCTCTCCTGCCTCAGGCCTTACCTCACAGTGACCTGGGTGCGAGGATGTTCCTGAGACACAGGCCCTGGGAGCCTATGTATGCAAATTAACTGCCATCTTTTTGGGATTAATTTGCATAGTCACTCTGATTTGCTATAGGTGTAGCAAAGGTATGGTCAATATATATATATATTTGTCTATTATTAGATAAGATGGCTATTTTATTTTTATTTTTTCTTTATTAAGGTATTACATATGTGTCCTTTTCCCTCCATTGCCCCTCCACACACACTCATGCCCTTACCCTGCTGGTGTCTGTGTCCATTGGTTAGGCTTATGCATGCATACAAGTCCTTTGGTTGATCTCTCCCCCTTACCCCCACATCCTCTATCTTCCCCCTGAGGTTTATGGTCTGATCGATGATTCTCTGTCTCTGAATCTGTTTTTGTTCATCAGTTTATGTAGTTCATTATATTCCACAAATGAGTGAGTTCATGTGATATTTATCTTTCTCTGACTGGCTTATTTCACTTAAAATAATGATCTCCAGTTCATCCATGCTATTGCAAATGGTAAGAATGCCTTAATCTTATAATGGCTATTTTAAACTAAAACAATGTGGTTAAATGGTTGTTTAAAACAAGATCAATAGCCTGTTTTATGTCATCCTGAAAATAAATTTATTTCTAAACAAATGAACTAATGCAAGTTATTTTACTTTAAAGTTTATCTGTTTCCAAAATCACAGCATAGAATGATATATATATGAGGAATACAGCAAAGTCCTTCACAAGCTGAGCAACATAAGTTCAGTGATGAGGAGAAAGTGAACATCAGAGGAACTTAGAAAGATGTGCCATTTAAACTGGTGTGTGTGTGTGTGTGTGTGTGTGTGTGTGTGTGTGTCCTGGTTCCTTCATTAGCCAATCAATCAATAATGCTTGTATCAATACCTGAGTTCTTCTACCTCTTGGGTGAATAATTCTAAGATATGTTCTACACTTCTCCCCAAGTTTTTGAGTTCTCATTCCTATAGATTTAGCTGGCTTAAAAATGTACACTTTACTGTCTGTCTGCCTTTCCCTACCCCAGTTTCCCATTATTTACCAGTTTTTCCTTTGCTTCTCATATATATACTTTCACTTGAATCTTTGTGATGTGAATCTTTGTCTACTTCTGGGGAAACCCAAACCAACATGGCAGAACATTTCCAACTAAATAGTAAGGCCTTACCTAGAGAAGTGCAAAAGTTGACAATTTTCAGGTTGAGAGATTTTTCAGATGTCAAATTTTAAATATAGTGTTGAACTGTAAAGTAGTCAAATGAATAACTGTGAAGGAAGTGGTAGGAAAACAATAGGATTTTTTTCTTTTTGAAGAGACTACATGAAAGAGAAGAAAAAAAATTGGGAAATATTTTAGAAAAATACTTGCTGTTCAACTGTGTTAAAAGTTACAGAGCTTGCTGACATCCACAGATCAGACCACCTGTCTGTCCTTTGTACTGTATGTAAGTGACATATACCCAGCTTCCAACTGATCTCATAGTTGGTGACTGGTGGACTTGTATTCAGATCTTAATACAAGCCAGTGAAACGAGGTGAATGGGACAGAGTGTATGGATGGAAAGTGCTGAGAAAAAAATGGAATCATCCTCAAAGCTTCAAATTAGAGTGTTGGTATTAGTATGTGGCTTAATGAAGGTTTATGTTAACAGAAACTTTTTTTGTGTGACAAACATTATATTAAAGGCAGAAATAATGCAGATAAAATACCCTTCAATCTGGTTATAATAGTAGCTATAGGAAATTTAAAGAAAAGTAGCTCATCTTTTTGGCATAAGCCAGTAGTATACTGGTGGTTCTGTGGCAGACAAGGTTTGCCCCTCAAAATGAAAATAGTTAAAAAAAAAAAAACACCCTATGTTTTCAACTCTTAGAGGAAACTATATAGGAATTGGCTCACTGTATTCCTAAATGAATGAAGTAACTGGATTCTGACAAATTATTTTTCTTTCCCTTTAGTATACTTATTTTCTAAAATTCCCATCTGCTTTATAAACAATATTGTCCTATTTATAGGACATTTCATTTAAAGTAGTTTAATAAATTAAAATTCTTAGGCTTTTTTAGCTTTGGAGAAAATAATTGGTCTTATACAGAAACCTTTGGTGTTGGGACATAAAATGCAGATGTTTGCTCTAAAAAAGAACGTGCATTTAGGACTTAATGCTATTACTGAATTTTGAGACTAATGATCAGAGTAACATTTACTAAATAGTGGTCAGTGCTTTTTTCTTAATTTAATAACAGGCTAATATTGAGATATAATATTTGCACTCAATTCTTGAAAGTCATGGTTGGATTAATAATTTAACTGTCACTATTAACGGTGAAGAATTAGGCATGTTTTCTTTTTTAAATATATATTTTATTGATTTTACACAGAGAGGAATTGAGAGGGATAGTTAGAAACGTCCATGAGAGAGAAACATCGACCAACTGCCTCTTACACACTCCCCACTGGGGATGTGCCCGCAACCAAGGCACATGCCCTCGACTGGAATCAAACCCAGGACCTTTCAGTCCACAGGCCGACGCTCTATCCGCTGAGCCAAACCAGTTTCGGCAGGCATGTTTTCTTTTTGATTAAGCCAAAATCTTAGCTTATTTGAATGTAACGTTAATAATTGGGAATGGAATATAGCATCTGGCTTGACAGTTGCCAATAAATGATCATTTTTACTGGGATGGAATTTAGATAATGATGCCTTCAACTCCCCATTACCAAGGCAGAAGCAAAGCCTTCCAGATGCAGCTCATCTGAATGGACCTCCTTGCTCTATGCTCTGTCAGTTTTGTGATGCACCCTAGGAAGTTTCCAAAATCTCCCCTACCTCTCCGAAAGATGAAGCATAGCAGTATTCATTAGAAAAGAACCATATAAAAGATAATTTGAGCCATTAAAAAAAAAGCCTTCTTGAAAAATAAGAGTTCTGTGATGTTGGAAACTCCAGTGTGTCTTGAAGAGTAGCAAAGGTCTTTGTCTTAAGGCTTCGTAAGTGCTTGTTGAAAGGAAATTACCTGGAATGGCACAGTCCACACTGTGCATAATGCAATGCATCGAAGTTATGGCTCATTGCTAATTCCTCGTTCAGACCACTTTTAGAATTGTGATTCTGCTGACCCTATTACCTTTTCAGCAAATGATATTTATCCAGGGCAGTCCACTGCTATGAAATCTGGTTGGCTTAACCTTATCCCATCAACAGTAAATTGGACTGAATGTGTGGGAAATGAGGCCACACTTATAAGGGCCTCGGAGATAAGGAGTCTGCTTTAAAGTACGGTGAACATAATGTGAGATGAAATAAGCCTTTCAAGATACAGTTTAAGAAACTCCATCCTTTGAAATCTCCACAAGGGACTTACACTCCTGAAAATTGTCTGGAACAGGGCAATGCAGCCTCTGCGCACACTGTCCTTTTGAGATCTGTAATTACTCACCATTGCCCTGGGATAACCACGAGGATTGTTGAGAAGAAAATGAGCCATTCTACAGCAGTGCAGCAGGAGTGGATGAGGCAGAATTGTTTTTTTACCTTCATGAAGTGAATCTCTTTAAGTAAGTTTTCTCTCAACCCCAGAACTAGCCACAGTGGAACGTGAGCTACTATTCTCAATGGCTTCGCATTCCGTCTGTGTAGGGTCACGTTACATCAGAGATGATCGAGCGGGGCTTACTAAGAACTCCTGAGCAACATGGCTAAAAAAACAAATAGCAGGGCAATTTAAAGCCAGTTCAAGTTCTGGCCTTTTGTTCGCCTTGATGCTGGGGCTGAGTTTAAAATGCTTTTAAAGGAGACGTCGGTGTGTGCCTTAGGGGGACAGCGAGGATAAAAATGGGAACAGCTAGAGAAAATGAACAGACTCCCAAGAAAATAAAATACTCCTGTCACTCTTAGATGTCACTTGATTACAGAGATTCTATTTACCATCATTGAACAACATAGAAAAGAGTATTCCTTATTAAACTATTACCCGTTTAAGCAGAAATCTTGAGAATCGACATGGGATCGTAGTTAAAAGCATAGCCTAAAGTGCAGCACGTTTTACATCCTAGTTGATGCCCTCTCTTGGCTATAACAGTCAATCCTAGATTGCTTTAGGAAGAACTATAAAAATGCAAATTACGGAGACCTGATTTGGTCTTATTGCCTTAGCTAAGTTCTAACACTTAAACTTAAAATATATGGCTGCTGGAGCTAATTAATACTGGTTAATTTGCATATTCAAGAGTCTTCCCATAGTACTCCTTCTCTCTCTTAACTAATACGAGATGACTCTTTCAAAGCTCATGAGGCCATTTAAATAGTGAACCGGATTGAAATGTGTGCCTTCATTTAAAAATGTTTCAATTTTTTTTTTTTAGCACCATATCCCAGTTTGAATAGCCTATTACCCCTTCCTAGTTTCCCTCCCGAATAAACAGAAGACAAGGACTATTTGGTATCAAATTACACAATTTAAGTAGAAATTAATATCTCAAATTAGCATAATCACAAGTTTTGGAAGTGATTGTATACTTATAAAATAATTTTACCATGCATTTAAATACAGTAAATGGCAAGCCTAGTAATATATTTGCAAATAGGTCAGAGGAAAGTATCTACTGCAATGGCTTTATAGCATAGTAGAAATAGTTATACGGTGGGAGTAAAAAGTGAGTTATGTACTTGTATTTTTCTAAACTTTAACATCTTTGGTTTTGAGGTTACTTGCTTTTTCAAACAAATGAGAACGTCAATAGTTAATACTGAAAGAATGACTAGTTTGTTCCAAATTATAAAATGATACCAGCTGGATATACAATTACATGTTACTCACAAAATTTAAGGCATAAGTAGGTAGATATGCCATCTATACAGACAGGATGAATAATACCAAATGCATTATCTTATAACCTAAATTTAATGTTCTGTAATATTTAGCTTTCTCCCTCCCCAAAATTCATCAATATTAAGGTTCTTATTGTTTCTTTTGAAAACTTAAAAAAATACCTCAGAATTTGTTATCTAACCAAGTTAACATTAACATTCACCACAGGACATTACACTAGTCATAATAACACCCCCAAAGTATAAGAGGGACATTTGAGGACAATGTCATTCCTGAAATAAGTGCATGGTTGTACCTGGTTAACACTTCTGTAAGGAAGACTATAATATTCATGAAACCTTATAGTCATACATGATCTATGAATGGCTACATTAGAGATATGTAGATGCATTTACTTTGATACAAGTGATATGTCAAACCTCATTTTAGATTTCCATGGTTTTAGTACCCACGCCAGTTAATACACCTTAGATTCTAAAGCTAATAGAAAAGGTGGAAAAGTGAGACAACTGGGCCTTCCTCTGGATGCTTTAAACACAGTTACAAGCTTTGGTTTTGAAATACATTATCTAATACACCTCCATCTCCAAAGTATAATTGTAACGGAGTGAAATGCTAGGTGTCTCTGACTCCATTTTGTTCAAACCTGTTCTGTTCTTATGGCCTTCAGGCTAATAGCTCCTACCATAGTCGTGCATATAGACATGCTAATCATTAGAGGAATTCTGTTTGAAGCTTGGGACCTAAGAGAAGTTTGTATTCTTTATCAAATGTTTGCAGAAACTTTCAGACAAAACTCACACCAACTAGCAATATCTTCCTGGACCCCTGCCGGCACCCAGATGTCTGAGGTTGTCTATCACCTATTGCCCCTCCCACGGCTCCTTCCCTTGACATAACAGAAGCCTGGACTCTGTACTTGTTTAAAATAGACTTGAGGTACCACTGAGCTCCCATCTTCATGCTCGGCTCATTCTCTGACATTTTGCATTTGGGCCTTTTGAAACATTTGGGAACAGGGACTTTAAACTGGTAGCATAATTAATTCTTATAGACACCTTCCACATGAATGCAAAAAACAACCTTACTTTTGTTTATTCTGCTTTTCTTGGTAACCTCCAATAACTGACTTCCCACCTCCAACATCTTTTTTTTGTGTGATTTTAGCTGAAGGTGGGGTATTTTAACCTTAAATATCATTTCTGCCACTTTGGCAAGTTACTCAAGTTTTCCCGAGTCTTTCCTATGTATATAGGTATACATGTTATTAAACTTTAATATTGTTTCCTTTGGCTAATCTGTCTCATGTAAATTTGATCAAGACCAGCCAGAAGAACTTAAGAGGGTGTTGGGAAATGTGCTACCCCCATTAGAAATAAGCATAACGTGTCTTTTAAAAGTTGGATATCATGGTTAGGGTATTGCTTAATGTCATCACATAAAATAGTCTATTTGCAGAATAAATGTATAGTGACAGCTGTAAAATACTGACTACTCATATATCTGTCATAATTCTTGAAATAAGTTTTATGTTAGCTTAGTTGAACTTCTATAGCATGTTAGCAAATTACTAACCAGCAAACTGAAGCCCAGTAAAACTTCATAAAGCATCATTTATAAAATATATTAAAATAACAGCTTTTAGTTAGATGTAGTCTTAACATATTTCAAAATAGCAGTATAACCTATAAAATAAGAAAATATGAAATAGTTAACTATAAAACAACTAACAGAGTTCTATCAGATACAACTCTCAGAAAATGTCATATTGCTATAGTACATTACCATTTTAGTTGCACGTTTTACCAGATAATTAATTAGATGAGATAGATAATGGGTTCTTAGAAAAATTTCCCAATCGAAACATCAGAATGAACGTAAATTTGTACCTTATTTACTAAGCAGACAAGCAGTTGGCCCGTGAGCCACATTGATGCTGAACTTATTAATAACACAAAGTAATCCAACTGACAGGGAAACTCAGGAAAATCTGATGTTTTGAATGGATAATTCTGCTGTATATTTTTAGAAATTAATTGGGTTTGAGTAAAGGGCAGACAAAAACAAATCTTTGAGTAGCCTGTTATATATGTCATTAATCAACAGAAATGTTTTTAGCCTAGCACTACCTCAGCAACAAAGTCCTGGTCCTGTAATTTACATTCCTGAATTCTCTCTTTAATGATTCTTCATTTGATTTTCTTACATATGTCTTTTAAGAAATTTTTTTTCTGTAAAGAAATTTCTCATACTCCTGAAAATGTGCCTGTCGTCACTGTTTCTTACAATTCTGTGGGGAAAGAGGACGGTGGAGATATTCTCCCAATTTGTGTGTTTTTTGCCCAAGTTATTTTTAAGTCTTTGCTTCTAGATCAGGTTTCTCTTTCTTCACTAAGCCTTCTATGATAAATGTAGCTTACATAATCATGTCTTCTCCTTCTGAGCACTTATTTAACTACTTTAACAACTTATTTACAAATTAATAATGTACTGCTTCTTTAATATTCCTTATGGCTTCACATGACTCCATGTCTGAAAAAGTACACTAGAATAGTTTGTACTCTTATCGCTATTTTCTTTATTTTACCTATCATACACCATCGTTATCTTTGTCTCTGATCTTTGACATCATTAGTCTTTCAGAACCTATTCAATTCCCCTTGGTTTATCCACTTTGCCTTCCTTAACTTCCTATACTCATTGTCTGGACTTTCACAACTCTTTCATTCCTTAAAAACTGCCTACCTTACACATTTACTTTGCTACACTCACCTGAAAATCTGCCAGGATTAACACTATAATTTACCTTTAAAATACATGCAGTACCTAGAACACTGAATAACTTTTGGGGAGAAAACTCACATAATCGTGTAGATAAGTGTCATTGCAAGTCTAGACTTTAATCTCAGGCAAACCCTCAGTGTTCTTTGAAAATCCTTTGTGTCTTAGACAGGTTCACTGTATTATCCTTTCTCCTTAATCATCTCCCTAAAAATCGTTTGCCTTTTTCTTATGTCTCTTTCACAACAGCCACCACACTCATTTTTAGAAGACTTTCTGGCTTATTTTTCTCTGGCTCCAAATGAATGGGTTAAATTTAATTTATTAGGCATGAACCCTCTCAAGCTCAAAATCATAACAAAGTTATCAAATATGCTATGATACTCCTTTCTTTCATTTAATCTATAAGAAAAAAGACATTCCTCTTCTTTTTTAAAATTTAAAAAAAATATATTTTATTGATTTTTTACAGAGAGGAAGAGAGAGGGATAGAGAGGTAGAAACATTGATGAGAGAGGAACATAGATCTGCTGCCCCCTAAATGCAGCAACCAAGGTACATGCCCTTGACTGGAATTGAACCCGGGACCTTTCAGTCCATAGACCGACACTCTATCCACTGAGCCAAACAGGTTTTGGCCACTCCTTCTCCTCTTTAACTCAATCAATTCATTTCTACACAATAGCTTCCTAATATCACAGTAATCATTGTCATCTGCCCCATCTTCTCTTCTACTATTTTAGTTCATCATTTCTAAACTTTTGAGTGCTTTGTAAGTACCTAAGGTGTCACCCGGATCACAAACCAATTCATTCTCTACATCACTGCCAGAGTGATACTAATATTTCTAAGATATAGATCTGATGTGTCATTCTTTGCTCAAAATGCTCAATGTCTTTTCTTTAACTTCTTCAAAATGCAAATGCCTTAGCTTCACTACTCAGACCTATCAGAAGTCTGGCTCATCACTCAAATACCCTCCAACTACAATGAACTCCTTGCATTTTTACATCTTATATTCTCTGTGTTTGTATTTTGTTTCATTTTTGACTTTTTGCATGCTGCTTCTTCTGACTGGAGTGGTTTCCCCTTGGAAAATATTTTCTATGTAAATCAGAGTTTACCTGATCTATATAACCTTTGCCTGGACAAGCCCTCTTCTGACCCTCTTACTCTATTGGGTCTCACATCCTTCTTTGGGTTCTGTAGCATTGTGCTTGCATGCTGTTCTTTGCATTTTATCTGTGTAGTGAGGGTACAGATAACCTCATTTACTCAAGATCACACTAAAATTAAATTTGAAGTCCCCTCCACCCAAATTAGTTTATTGATAACCATGAAAAGACCCTCTATTCTTTTATTCTATTTTTTTATTACACATGTCATATAAAATAATGCTAATATTGCCCAAAATACATGTAGCAAATGAACAATAGTATTTATAAAGCTCATGTTATAATAACGTATTTACTTTGCATGATTGTATGTTTTATTAAAAAGTAGGTATAATTAAATAAAATACTATTACTAGCAATCCAGTCTTGGCATAAAGGACTAGATTGAAGTGTCTAGTTGGTCTGTGTTTAGACATTCTGTCTATAGGATGATTTGAAAAGTATGTTTATATGTTTCATTATAGACACAGAAAAATCTTGACCATTTGTCTTATTCCTATTTTTGTTCATTTGCTTATTTATTTATTCATTCCTTCAATATATGTTTATTGAACATCCAGTAGGTATTAGGCCGTGTATTAACTGATGGTTAGATGTTGGTTACATAAAATAGCTATGGTTCTGGGTTCATGACACTTATAACCCTTAATCTTGCTATTCCAACTACAAATATAGTGACAAACATATAAAAAGAAAGTAAACACTTTTGATCAAATAAAACCATTTACAGGTGTATGATCTTTAAAAAGACATATTAACTCATCCCATCATTTTATTGGAACTAGTAGAAAATATTCCATTAGATTTATCACCAAACTTCTGATAGAGGTTTTATCTTTAACTTATCAGGGTTTTTATTAGAAAAATGTATATTCACTTCATAGTAGAAGGAAACTTTTCAGTTATTACATTTACCAGGTCAAAAAAAGTGTCACCATTTTCTACTTAGAAATAAAGGAAGAAAATAATTATTTTCAAATACTGTCATGAATCAATGTGCTAGCCATTCTCGTATGCCGTTTCATTTCATATAGAAGATTTGTTATTTATATCAATATATTCATTTCACAGACAAAAATTCCAATATTTAGGGGAAAATGGTATTTCTTTTTTCCTGAAGGGTGCACATCCAATAAATACCAAGCCAAATTTGTAATTCAGAACAGATCTCTTTTTAGGCCCCAGCTGCTATATAATTAGCAACATTAAGTTTGAACAGGTTTCTATCTGATGAAGGATGCAATACCATCAAATAATTTCTTGCTGAGGAAGGGTCTATAGGGTTCTAACCAGTGCATCAAGGTATTGGGGAAAGAAAGCTTATTTGCTTTCAAGGATACTGCATTCTATAATTAGCAAGAAATAAAATGTGAGCAAGAGTCAGTATGAATATCTCAGCTGTCAATAGGACAACTGAGAAGAAGTTTAACTTTTGAATAGGATGAAAAATACCATTTAATGGAGATGTCAGTGAGAATGATTTAATAAATGAAGCTAAATGTCCACCTGCTAGATTCTTATGACAAGTTTCCTGGGAGGGTTATTTCAGAAAAAAATAATACTGTACTGAATGAATTAGTGTCAAGGTCTAATCCTCAACATTTTAGAATTTATTTTGTAGGAATCCAAGCCCTCAAACCTGTCCGTGAAGTTTCCTTTTTATGCTTCAGATCATGGATAAACTAGCACAAGATCAACTTATGTCATTTTCAATGTTTCTAAAACGTTTTGTAAGAGTCCTAAGTTGAACGATTTCAAAGGTGATAGAGATATTTTTATTTGAAGCACAAAGATTGGCTTTCTTTGAGTCCATATTTGTGTATAAATACTCCTTTAAATAATTTTAGTCTTAAACCATTTTCTTTTAGTTCTCATAAGAGAAAGAGATTAGAAAAGTCTATACATAGTTAGAAGCCCCTTCTAGTCCTTCTTTGGTTTATTAAGTAATTTTTTAGCACATATTTTGTATCAGGCTCTGGAATGTACTAGAAATGCAAAAATGTACAAGTAGAGATTGTCCCTGCCTTTATGGAGTAGCAATCTAAGGGAAAAACCTTTCACATTTAGCGTTTAAAAAAATACTTTACAGATATGTACCATCTTGATATGCCCTAGCACAAATTTTAACAGAAGAGTAATTAATTTGCTGTTGGTTATTCTAAGGAGAGGATGGCATTAAAGCGAATTCAGTAACCTCTTTGCAAATATTCTCATGTTGCTATTTTCAAGAACTTGTCAGAAGTATAGAACTGTTTATTCCCTATACCAGTGGACGGCAAACTCATTAGTCAACAGAGCGGCAAACCACAGCTTTGAAAGCCACGTGTGGCTTGTGAGCCCCAGTTTGCTGACCACTGCTCTATACTGAAAATCTCTCAATTTTGCTTTCATTGTATCTATCGCTATCATGGTACCTGGATTTTCGATGGGGAATTTCTACTCTTCCAGTCCACATAGAGTCAGTAGCTGTCAGTCAAGATGCCCTGTGTTCTTTTTTTTGCCAAGAAGTGAACAAGAGACCAGACAAGAACAATTTGCATTTCTTTTCTGGGCATTTTAATCTTGAATCAAAGAACATAAAAACACGGATTAGAGTTGATTTGTCCACTGAAACAGGACCCCAAAGAACCATCTCATTCATCCTGTGGCTTTCATTTTTCTGTTACAGCTCTGGTCTCTGTATTTTCTTTAGTTATGCCCTACCTCAGGTGCTGAGGGTAAAATGGTCCAAAAACCAAATGTGGATTTTGCTCTCATCATGTTTAAATAGAGAGGCGAAGGCAGATATTTTTCAGATAATCACAAAAGTGAATTAATTGCACATTTGGATGAATAGGACTAAGAAAAGATTGGAATTGATCAGAACAGCTAGGTGTTCATCTTAGTTAATACTGTGGGAAGCTCTAAGGTCCTTTTCATCTTTCTTGCTATGTGGGATTTTTGAGATTTGTTGAAAATTATAGTTTAATTTAGTTCAGACAGGTAGATACATGTAGAGTCACGATGAAAGCACCAAGAAAGAAAAGAGAGCTAACAGACTGCATCAGCAGTTTTCATTTTTTCTTGAAGAACCTGTTGTATAAACAAAATAAATTTTTATTTGGCAGAACACTAACATCATCTCATCTAAAATGCTAAGAATCAAAATAAGGTGATTGCCATTATAACACTATTAAACTTACACAAAATGACTAAAAGGCACTCAACTCTCAACATTACCTATTTAGAACATAAGTATAGCTAAGAGATAATTGAAGATTATATGATGATAAAACATCTGCCTTTATGATTGTAATAGATATTGTACATTTGTAGTCTTTCTATTTAAGTATGATGTTTCCATTGGAAGAAAGTTAGGCATGTTAGTATTTCCCTATAGAAATCATTTTCATGTCTCAAGAAACAAAAATAAAACAAATACACCGGAATGTCATTATTAAAAATTACTAGAAGTCTGAAATATAAATTTAAGTGGATAAAAGTGAAATTCAAGAATAAATATTTACCGTATTTGCCGGGTATAAGACGATTTTTTGGCCCTGAAAAATGTGCCTCCAAGTGGGGGGTAGTCTTATACGGTGAGTATATAACAAACTCTGTATTTTTAGTGGAAATGTTAGGGGGTCGTCTTATACGCCGGCAAATATGGTATTCATTTAGAAGATTAATCTTTCTGCTTAATCTATACTAATAAAAGGGTAATATGATAATTAGACTGGATCAACCAGCCATCTTCTGGACAAAGCCATGGTGGTGGGGGCCGAGGCAGAGGCAGTTAGGGATGAGATCAGTCTGGCAGGGGAGATCAGATAGGGGCGAGATCAGGTTGGCAGGGGAGGGCAGTTGGGGGAGAGATCAAGCCTGTAGGTCAGGGAAGTTGGGGGCAAGATCAGGCCAGCAGGGGAAGGTAGTTGGGGTGACCGGGCTGGCAGAGGAGGGCCACTGAGGGCATTAAGTAGGCAGACAAGTGAGTAGTTAGGAACCAGTGGTACTGGATTGTGAGGGGGGTATCCAACCGTCAGTTTAGGCCTGATCCCTGTGGGCTTAGACATCCCCTGAGGGATCCCAGATTGGAGAGGGTGCATGCCAGGCTGAGGGACACCCACCCTCATGCATGAATTTTGTGTACTGGGCCTCTAGTCCAATATAATAAAAGAGAAATATGCAAATTGACCATACCTCCTCTAAGCCCACTAGCCAATCAGAGCTAGTATCCAAATACTAGATGGCAGCCGCCATGGACCTGGAGGGAGCAGGAGGCTTGGGTTGCCCCGGTGCCAAGCTTCCTGCCTATCCTGGTTGATCCTGGCTTTCACTCAAGGCTAAAAGTTTCAATTATAGAAGATAAATAAATCCCAGATACCTGCTTCCAGCTAGCCTTGGCCTCTGCTCAAGGAGGCACTGGAAAAAAATTTAAAAAGAAAAAAATAGAGGGCCTGGGGAGCTTGAGTTGCTGGGGGAGGATCAGGCCAGGATGGGACAGCAGTTGTGGGTGACCAGGCTGGTGGGGAGCAGGGCGTTGGGGGTGAGCAGACCAGCAGAGGGGCCAGTTGGGGGTGAGCAGGTATTCAGTGGGGGTCAGTTGAAGGTGGTCAGGACAGCTGGGCGGGGGGTAGGAGGGGAGGCAGTTTGCAGTGAGCAGACTGGTGGGGGGTGGGGCAGTTGGAGGCAATTAGGCCAGTAGGAAGGGAAGCTGGGGGCGAGCAGGTCAGCAGGGGGGGGGCTGTTGGGGATGAGCAGGCTGGCACTTGGGGCAGTTGAGGGCAAGCAGGCCAGCAGGTAGAGTGGTTAGGGGCAATCAGGTAGGCAGGCAGGCAGGTGAGTGGCTAGAGCCAGCAGCCCCAGATTGTGAGATAAATGTCTGACTGTGGGTATAGGCCCAATCCCTGTAAACATGCAGTAGGACATTCTTAGAGGGGCATCAGATTGGAGAGGGTGCAAACTGGGCTGAGGGGGACGCCCCCCCCCTGCCCCAGTACACAAATTTTGTGCACTGAGCCACTAGTGTGTGTGTGTGTGTGTGTGTGTGTGTGTGTGTGTGTGTGTATGTATATAGTTAATATGCTAAGTGTCAGACTATCCAACTGGTCGCTATGACACACACTGACCACCAGCGGGAAGACAATACTGCCTTGACACACATAGAGAAAAGGGACAGTGGATCTGGCAACCACAGAGCAACACTCGGATTCTCCCAAGTGGGACACAGGACCTGCCACCACCCTGGAGCAACAGCCCACCAAATTGCAGCCAACACTGCAGAGGCCCCCTGGTGCAAAATGTGGCCCACAGCCCAGCCCACCTCGGAAACAGTCACTGTGGGCACTGGGTAATGACATCAGGTAGCAATGCCCGGCTTCCTCTCCCTAGCAACAACTAGCCTCCTTGCAGTTTCTTCAGCCCAGAAACAAAACTTGCTTTATAGCCCGGTGCAAAAATTTCACACTGTAACCAAATGTCTGTGAAGCGTTTTCCCATGCTTCATCTCATTTGATCCTCACAGAAATCCTGGAGTAGACAGATGGGAGATTTGGTAGAATCCTATTTTCTTTTCATTAGCCAGAAAATAGAGATTTAGAAAGTTTAGAAACTTGATCCAACTGAAAAGAAGAAATGATGGGCCTTAAAAATGACTTCAGGTTTTCTCACTGCTCAGAATATAGTCAAACATTACAGCAGTTAAATGTTTTACCCTTTGTTCCCCCTGTCTGATCTATAATAATAATCTGCTTCGTGTTGATATTTATCGCTGTGTTGCTCACAGTTACCTGAAAGAGAAGTTGGGTTACTTCACTGGGTTGGAAAAAGTTTAGCTAAATCAGAAAGCAGGTATAATTAAGTAAGCATATATATATGTATATATTGCTGGCGCCAATCATACCCATGTGTTTCAATCTGTCATTGTCGATCATGAATTTGGTTGACTCTTCTATTATAAAGAATGGGCAAATAGTGATATTAAAATAATTCCTTTCAATGTGCACAAATTCAAGTGCCGGGCCACTACTAATATAATATGTATATAATAACAAACAGCAACTATTAGAACTAATGCATAATCCTATAAATTATAAATTTCCTTATTTAGTTAAAAATATTTATAGGCAGGCTAATTACCTAACTCTGGATTCATAATACCGTATTTGCCGGCGTATAAGACGATTTTTTGGCCCTGAAAAATACGTATTTGCCGGCATATAAGACGACTGGGCATATAAGACGACCCCCTAACATTTCCACTCAAAATACAGAGTTTGTTATATACTCGCCGTATAAGACTACCCCCCACTTGGAGGCATATTTTTCAGGGCCAAAAAATCGTCTTATACACCGGCAAATACGGTATTTTCTAGTTAATAATTAAATTGGAATTCTGGTATAAAATTCTAAATATTAACAATAATATTAATTACTCATCAATAGCAGTAAACTGAGATCTAAGGGAAATATTCAAACAATGATTTACTATATAAATATAAGAGTTAGATTATATGTTAGCTGTCTGACTTCAGCTATATATATTTATATCTATACTTTTCATCATTACCATTTTATACCCTCTTGCAAAAACAATATGTTTAATGTCTTCAAAAAAACATACCAATTGTAAAACTGTACCTGTTTTATCCATGAAAATACAGTTGTGGACTATAAGTTTGTCAGTTATTAAAACATAAGGTACCATAGGTTTCTATCTGATACTATCTTTAAGTACATGTAAATAAGAATTTTTTATGGCTTTAAGTTCTCAGTCATTTGATCTTAATTATAGGTATAGTTTCCTTTATAAATAATTAAAATATGGCATTTTAACCATCCAAATATTCCAATATATTTAAATTTGACCTAATCCATGTTAAATCCCATACTTCCAGCATATTAAAATAGGTATAACAATTTATATCTGAAGAATATTATTAACTTTCCCTAGTAATGTGTGGCACATTATATGATTAACTGAAATGACACAAGCTTTGACTCCAGCCACAGTGAGGCTAGGCTTTTCTGCTCCAGCTGCAATGAGGCTTGGCTTCTCCACTGTGGCTGCAGAGGAGAAGCCAAGTCTCTTCAGTCTTCAGTCCTCATTCTTGGTTTGGGCCAGAAATTCAGTCTTCTGTACTTGCATATGCAAATTAACCCACCAGATTTGTTGGGTTAATTTGCATACTCATTCCTGATTGGCTGGTGGGCATCACAGAGGTGCAGTCAATTTGCACCTTTCTCTTTTATTGGGGTAGATTTACTACATTTTATTAAGTATGTTAATAAAACAATTTTTACTGGATAAAAAGACTTCCATTGTTAAGAATACATCACAATTGATTTAACCATTATTATATAATGGGACATTTTTCTTTATTTTTATGATAAATTTGCAATAGATATTTTTGCAGATATACTCTTGCACATCTGAACTGTGTTTGCATATATCAGACAAAGACCCTTTGATTCAATTGTTTAAATGCTGTGGCATTAGAATTTTATTTTAAATATCTGACTTGTGCATGTGCCTACATGTACACACTAATATGAAGAAAATTATTAAATTTAAAAATATTCTTTTTAAACATAAAAAAGAACTTGAGTCAATTAATTAAAAACAAAGCTATTTAAAATAAAATGCTAGCCAAAACCAATTTGGCTCAGTGGATAGAGCGTCGGCCTGTGGATAGAAAGGTCCTGGGTTCGATTCCGGTTAAGGGCATGTACCTTGGTTGTGGGCACATCCCCAGTAGTGGGTGTGCAAGAGGCAGCTGATCCATGATTCTCTCTCATCGATGTTTCTAGCTCTCTATCCCTCTCTCTTCCTCTGTAAAAAATCAATAAAATATATTAAATAAATAAATAAAATACTACTTTTATTTTTCCTTACATATATAAAGCTCTTTTTCAGCAAAGTAAAGGTCTAAAAGATGTGTATATTACTTAGGAGAAATAGGTACCTTTATGCATGTATTTCTGCTGAAGAACAGATAAGCTTATCTAAACATTATTTCCTTTACTCAATTGTCAGCTTACATTTTACTACTAAATTGTTATCAAAAAGCAAGGGTGATATTTTAACTCTCAATTAATGAATTATTTAAAACCTGTTTTTATAGAATTAGTATATTGTAGGAGTTTTAAAGTCAGATAAAATGAAAAAAAAATACAAGTTTACCAAAATGTCCTTTCTAATAGATAAATATATGATTTGATAAATATATGTCAACTTTAATTAGAAGTTTATTTTGTAGCTAGACTCTGATTCACATGTCTCTTTTTAAAAATGAATTTATTGATTTTAGAGAAAAGGAGAGTGAGGGAAACATTGGTTTGTTGTTTTACTTGTTTATGCATTCATTATTTGCTTCTTACATGTGTCCTGTTGGAGATAGAACCCACAACCATGACATATAGGGAGAATGCTCTAACCAACTGAACTACCCAGCCAGTGCCTCATTCATATGTCTCTTGAGCCTGAATACTTTGTTCATTTTAATGTTTAATGATACTTCTATCAAATTGATTCTTTTACAATTTATACTACTTCTCCAACACCTCCCCATCCCTCCTTTGTCTTGTATTGATCACGTATTGTGTCAAATAAAAACTTTGAGGACTTTCCCTCTCCCATAATATATTGTATCTTGTGCTCTTTCGAATTTGGGCCTGGCATACTGGTAATCCCAGTACAGAAAAGTGGTAAGAGCAAAGGCCATTGTGCCATCAGTGAGTTAGTGACTAGAGAACACACAATCAACATTGAAGTGGGTTTTTCAAAAAACTCAGAGAGATCTGGAAATTTGCCATGATCATGAGATGGAAACCCCAGATGTATCCATTGACACCAACCTCAACAAAACTGTGAAGGCCAAAGGAATAAGGAATGTCCCGTACTATATTCGGGTGCTGTTGTCCAGAAAACGTAATGAGGATGAAGATTCACCAAACAAGATTTATATGGAGGTTAGTTATGTACTTGTCGACATTTTAAAAAATCTACAGTTAAAATGGATGAGAACTAACTGCTGATTGTTGAATGAAGTTAAAAAAAAAACTGCAAAAACAAAACAAAACCCAAAACAAACAAAACCATCCCAAAACTTTGGTAAACAATTCAAGATGTTCTATATATTATGTTCCTATCAATTTACTTTTTTTTCTTATAAGTCTGAGGACTCTACTTCAGCCAAACAAAATTATTTGTTTTAGGCAAAAAATCAATTACAGTCTAGAGATATGAAGTTATTATTTTACCTTCATGTATAACTCTAATTAGTAATGACCTCAAAAAAAGATCTTTCTAAACTAGCTCCTCTGTGGTCTTTGCCTTAAATGAGCTCATCAGTCTTTATATAGGGTGGGGCAAATGTAGGTTGACAGTTGTTTGTATGGGAAATAACACAATAGTTAATGAATAATAACATGAAAATCAACTCTGTTTCTAGTATCACAACTATACACCTGCTTTTGCCTCACCTTATATTTCCTCACCTCCTTAATTACTTTGCACCTCCATACTCCCCCTCCAAAAATGTGCAACATTGAGAAAAGAAAAAAAAATATTAAGAGGATAATACAGTAGTGTAAACTGGATTATGTACACAGTGAGAATAGCAGAGTTAATTTTAGTGCTGGTTTATGATTAGACTGTCTTTTCAAGAACACTGGTGTCATTCGCTGTGGTTTATTCTACTACAAAGTGTCTGTGCACTTATGAGGAATGGCCACTAGAGTGCTGCAAGTATCCACTCAAGTCTGAGCCCCTGCTCTGTGCGGGTATTCTTAGTGATAAAAACAATAAGACTGATCTATCTTTGGAACTTAAGGGCCACAATCAGTAAAGAAATACTAAGAATATTATAAACCATTGATAATTTTATGTGCTTGTACATCTAACTATTACACATTGTTGCATTAGAGTCAGAAGTTACAGAAATAATTTAAATAAAGTAAATGTCTCAGTTAATGAAAATTAGTTTCCATTTTATCATCTTTTCATCAGTCTTTTCACTTGCTTTAAAAAAAATATATAATAGGCTTGAGTATGTATATATATCCTTTACATAGCAATTCTTAATTTCTATTTATTAAGAATATAGACCATGCTAGAGATGAATTTTAATTTTCTTCTTTAAGATATGCTGTTTTGTTTATATATTTACTTAATATATCAATGAATACATTTTTTTAAAAAAATTAGTTTTACTTTTAAAAATACTACTTTAATGATTTTTCTTGTACTTAGTGGTGAGTTCTTTGAGGATAAGGATTTTATTCATCCTTATAGCTATAATGTCTATAGCATATTTAAAAATATTTGAATGTTGACTTTTAAAAACAGAATAATAAAATGTATTTTGCAAAAAACATTTAAAAAAGCATTTTACCTAGCATCTATATGCTTTATTATTTACTGATATTTATCCTATATAAGCGAGCTACTTATGCAAAGCTTGGTGCACAGGGTACTGGTAGTTAAATACTTTATATAAGATACTTTGTGATATTATTATTTATAATGAGAAATATATATTTGGTCTTTATCCCAGTTTCTGAAATTTCTGCTCCTGAAACCCTTGGAATCTCTTAAATGATCAAAGTAATCAAGGTGACTTTTGATATGTTAATGAGATGTCTTTTGGATAGCAGCTAACAATGGGGGCTGGTCACCAGAGGAACCAACCATGGAACTAGACTCAGTTTTAGGAATTTCAGTCCCATCTGCAGAATGGAGGGAGGAAGTTAAATCAATAGCCAATGGCCAATGACTTAATAAATCTGGCTATCTCATGAATCCTCCATAAAAACCCAAAAGGAGCCCTAATTAGTTTGACTCAGTGGATAGAGCATTGGCCTGAAAGGTCCTGGGTTCAATTCTGGTCAAGGGCATGTACCTTCCCTGCAGACACATCCCCAGTAGGGAGTGTGGAGGAGGCAGCTGATCAGTATTTCTCACTCTCTACCCCTCTCCCTTCCTCTCTGTAAAAATTCAATAAAAATATATTTAAAAAAACAAAACATGAGGGAAAAAAAGGTGTGGGTTTAAAAAACTTCTGGGTTGGTGAACATGTGGTGATTGGAAAGAATGGTATACCTGGAGAGGGCATGAAAGCTCTTGGCTCTTTCCTCTCACCTTGCTCTATGCATTTCTTTCATCTGGATGTCCCTAGAGTTATAACTTTTTATAATAAACTGGTAACCTAGGGATTAAACAGGTTCCTGAGTTCTATGAGCTACTCTAGTGGTTCTCATGAGAACTTCTGGTTTATAACCAGTCAGTCAAAGTATAAGTAATAACAGGGGCTGTGACTGGCATCTGAAGTGGAGGAAGGAAGGTTTGTAGGACTAAACCTTCAACTTGTGGATTCTGACAATATTTCCAGGTAGATAGCATCTGAGATGATCAGAATTCTAGGACACCCTACTGATATCTGAGAATTGCTTGGTGTTGTATCAGGGGAACCCTCCCACATTGGAATTGATCCAAAAATACAAAAAATAAAACTAAAAAAATACCTCATTACCTATGTTAGGAATAGAAATATTGGGTAGAGATAAATTAATTTTAAATATAAAGGAAATCAAGTCACAGATTTTACATCATATGTTACATTATTGATAGGTATCATACTGGAATTCATATTTCCTGGCTGAGAGAACTATTTATGGTCTTCATTATAGAATAGTCTTGAACTTGCCAAAGTCTATGCTCAATCAGTTCATATCTCACCAATATGAGATATAGTTCAATTGAAAGTATACCACTACACACCAACTAAATAGAATCAGTTAGCTTCAAATTAATTAAACATATTTCATAGCTCAGTTGGTTAGAGTGTCATCCCCATAGGCCAAGGTTGTGTTTGGTCTCTAGTCAGGGCTCACATAGGAGTCAACCAATGAGTGTATGGGCATATGGATAAGTAGAACAACAAATATCTCTCTCTCTCTCTCTCCCCTCCCCCCAATCTCTCAAATAAATAATTAAAAAAATAAACATATTTTATGTAAGACCAGAAACTACTATTTTCACCCATCCAATGAGTAAATGAAGTAGAGTCATTAAGATCCTACACCTGTTTATTTGTCTCTGAGATTAACAGATTAACAGATTGCCCATTGTTGCCTGGTAGAGCCAGTAGTGAGAGAGGCATTCATCTCCTCAATAAAACTATCTGGCTCTACTGCTTGCTGCTGTCCAGTTTTCCATGAAACTCAAGGCAAACCTATACTTCTAGTCTTATTTCATAAACTCTACCCCAGGAATTCATGTCTGTCTATCTCTGTTTCATTATGCACTTATTCTTAAATGCCACCTTTCCAAGACTGCTCAAATTTCAGCTCATTAGAGAAGCCTTCATAATTCCCAAATTGGAAAGAATTGCTTTCTGTTGTGGGGTTGAACCCTGGGTTCAAAATAAGACCACCAGAGGCTGATGATTGATTTAAAAAATCAAGCAAGGATTTATTGAAAAACTGGCCAGAAAGACAGCGAGAGCACCACACGCAGGTGGACTCCACACGACCTTACCTTTTCAGGTGTAGGCAGTACTTTTAAAGGCCTAAATCATAAGAATTTTCCTTTGTTCTAAATTCTAGAGGCTTGGAACAGCCCGCAGGGGGGTCATTCCCAGTAACATCCTGCTGGACATTGGAATGTGGCCCTATCTTGCGATAGCAGTTAATTCAGAAGCAAAGCTCAGCAGTTATTCTCTAAAGGCTATCTACAGTTTCTACCCCTGAAGCTACTGAGTCAGTGGGAATCAATCTCCTGTAGTCCTGGTTCCAGGCACGGGAAAATTGCCTTAACTTCCAGGTCTCCACCTGGAAGCTGAGGTAATTATCCTGTGTTTAATCAGGTGCAGGAGCCAGACTAGAGGGGTTAAAATTCAAACAGCAGTTTTTACCAAAGTATGGTTGCTACTATATTTCACTTCCTTACTAGGAACCCACAGGGTTCTGTTCACAGGTCCAATAATGATATTGTGGTAAGTATTTCTCTGTTTTATAATTAGAAATTTTTTAAAATGTATTTCTCACTCAGACAATTGATTAATTGAATTATTTGTTCATTTATTCCAGAAATACATGATGAGTACCTACTATGTGCTCAGAATTGCTCTAGACCAGTGGTTGGCGAACTCATTAGTCAACAGAGCCAAATATCAACAATACAACGATTAAAATTTCTGTTGAGAGCCAAATTTTTTAAACTTAAACTTCTTCTAATGCCACTTCTTCAAAATAGGCTCACTCAGGCCATGGTATTTTGTGGAAGAGCCACATTCAAGGGGCCAAAGAGCCGCATGTGGCTCGCGAGACGTTGTGTGCCGACCACGGCTCTGGACTTCCAAATGCAATAAGCCAGGCAGAGAAAAACAAGTACCATATGATTTCACTTATATGTAAAATCTAATGAACGACATCTATTTATATATATAAAAGGCTAATATGCAAAGTGTTCTTGCAGGAGTTCGACCAGGAGACTGGGAGTTCTGTTGGTCGTAATGACATGAGCTGACCATCAGGGGGTGGTACAGAATGAAGGGAGATCCTGGCCAGCAGCCAGAAGGCCTTGATCAGCCCTGATTGCCGCCCAGGCCTAGGGACTCTACCTGTGTATGAATTTTGTGCTCCGGGCCTCTAGTAAACAAATAAACAAAATAGAAAGAGAGTCATAGATACAGAGAACAGACAACTGTCACAGTGGATCAGGGTTGGGGGGCTGAGTTGAAAAGGTGAAGAGATTAAGAAGAAAAACTGATAGACGCAGACAACAGTATGGTGATCACCGGAGTGAAAGGGGGGTGAGGGAGGTAAAAGAGTTGGAAAGGGGAGGATAAATGATTATGGACAGGGACTTGATTTGGGATGGTGAACACAAAATACAATATATGGATGAGGTATTATGGAATTGTAAACCTGAAACCTATATAATTTACTAACCATTATCACCTCAATAACTTTAAAGAAAAGATAATACCGGGCTTATTCATGAGGACTCCATTTTTCCCCCCTTTCATTTTACTATGTTAAATTCTGAGCTTCATTTTTCCAGTTTTATTTTTAAGACAACAAAAAGATTAATTAAAATGATATAAAATACCAGTTGAAAAGCATCATAGTTTTCTGTAGTCTGTCTATGATTAAACATATTTTGAGTTAAAAATAATCAGACCTCTATTCTTCTATTATTTTTATTGATTTTAGAGAGAGAAAGGGAGAGGGAGAGAGAGAAACAATGTGAGAGAAAAACATCAATCCATTGCCTCTCCACTGGCGGGACATATGGAGAGTGGCTACAGCACTGGGACAGGTTCAAGCCTCAGACTGATGAGAAGGCACATACAAGTCCCATATTGGAGGGCAAAGCCCTTCCAGCACAATTATAGCGAAAGGCTATGGTGGTAAGCTTGATCTTATGGTCCTAACCTGTGATTCCAGGTGTCTGAGGGATATAGGCTGCAGGAGGTGTTTTGCTGCCAAAACAAAGTTTGATAGACTTCTCAGGTGCATGTAATTAAGTAGATTTGAAACTTGCAAGAACGTTGTAAACATCCTGACCACTCCCTTCTTTTGCTCTGACTATAAAATAAAGACTTGTGTGTCACTGTTTTCTCATCCAGGTGCAGTGATCCACCTGGCCCCAGCTATATTCTCTTGTCCTTTTTCTTTAATCCTTCATTTTCCCCACCCCCCCATGTTCACCACTGGCTGTGCTGGACGTGGTTCAGGGACAACATTCAACCAATTAAGCCACACCGTCCAGGACACACTCTGCTGTTTTTAATGGGTGGCAGTCATCAGGATCATTAGGGAGAATGGTTTCCCCCCCCAATCTGCAAGCAACACAGTTGCTATCAATTAAGCCAGAATTGGTCTATTATTCTGTTTGAGGTGGTAATTCTTTTGATACTATCTTTTGTCCTGAATTTACATGATCTCCCACTTCTCTTCTTACATAAGTAAATAGAAAATATTGATCATCTTAAATGTGACCTAGAGCAATGTCTTTCTTTACTTCTCTGATGCCACCTTCAGATTGAATGGCACAACTAATATGGTTGATTTGCCAGGGATAGCTTTATCAAAAAATAAAATGAATGACAAATTTTGCCTTTTAAAACCTTTACTTTCAGAATAAGACCTAAAAAATTAATACTGCCTAATTATTAGGTTGGGGATGTTCTAATTTCATCTTCTATCAACATCCTCTGTGATTCTTTTTTTTTTTTCTGCCTCTATACCTGGGAAAACATAGTTTCATTAGATCACTGTGAGTTTACATATTGTCCTTTGGCAACCTATTCTGCCTTCTACCTTTGAAAATTCCTAATGTCATTAATTTCAGAAAAATAGTACAGCCTCTGTGAAGCTTTTCCTCACCTTTCCACACCATTAGAATCAATATATGCGATGTTCTTTTATCTTTTTATAGACATTACTAGAGGTCCAGTGCATGAAAATCCATGCACTTGGGGTGTGTGTGTGTGTGGGGGGGGTCTCTCAGCCTGGCCTGCACCTTCTCATAATTCAGAACCCCTCAGGTAGGTTCCCTAAACCTGGATTGAGATCAGGGCCTATCAGGGCTTTCCTTTCCCTGGCTGCAGGCAGCTGGCCCACCCCCGCCGTTGCTACTATTTGCCATCTGTGCAGCGCTGTCCCCTCTCCCCTGCCACTAGTGGCCTTCATCTGCAGGCAACAGGCCAGGGTACAATGTCTTGGCTGGCCTGGACCTCCCTCTTTCTTTTCTGGGGGATGGGGCCAGCCATACAAGGCACTGGCTACCTACCTAATCTCTCCTAACTGCTGGCCTGCCTACCCAATCACCCCTAATCACTCTGCCTGTCTGATTGCCCCTTACCACTTGCTTGGGGGCAGGGCCAGCACTGACCTTGTTGGTCAGCCTCTGGTCGTTATGACCTGGGTTTATATATATATTAGTATATTCTACTATTCCTTATGCTGTGGTATAATTATTGGTATGCAATTCACAACCCTTCATTAGATTGCACAACACTCAAAACAGAAACTGTGTATGATTAATTTTCATAATTCTAGAAGTTAACCCAGTGACAGGCATATAGTAGATACCAAATTCTTATTAGATTAATTTTACCTTAAAGAAAAGAGTATTTCTTTTGGAGATAGAGAATTTCCCCTCTGTAAATTGGCCAGTTCAACTATTATCTATTTTCAAAAATGAAATGTCACCTACCTTGGTGTGAATGTATACACGTTAGCAAAAGAATCAAAAGTCCCGGTGCTCTCTGCAATATTCTCTTGTTTCTCCATTGTGTGGACTCTTGGTTCTTGGGAACCTGTGCCCACCTCTGGTGGACAGGAGCAACCACATTCAAGGGGACTAACATCACCTTTGCCTTAATCAATAAGATTTTGGCTGATAAATTTGCCTTTTTTCATCTAGGATTTATTTCTCCTTTTCACCTCTCTTTCCATCTGTTTGTAAGCATACTGCCATCCATTGAGTCTTAACACATCATGAAAATATTATAATGTCGGCAATTATCTCCTGTTGGGAACACCTATAGTATATGTATCTGTCAATTTCTGTAGCTATCCTAGGTGACCTTGCGCTGCATCTATTTGTGTGGAATAAATCACTCAAAGCGTCTAATAGATCTTAAGCTTCTTAGTAACTGTGGCATACTCTTAGTATCATTTGTTATATCAGTACCTGCTTTGCATATGGAAAATAATAAATATATCTTGAATGGGTGAATGAATACATGTTGGTAAGGATATATATTACAGGTAAATATTTACTACTACTTATTTATATTCATCTTATAAATTAGCTACATATTTGCAGCAACTTCTCCCCATGTGAGATAGGAAATTTAGTATTAACCGAGGTTAGGCAAAATATTGTATGGAAGCCAAATCCATATCATTGCCTGTTTTTGCATTGCCCACAAGACAAGAATGGTTTTTACATTTTTTTAAAGATTAAAAGGTAATCAAAAGAAGAATATTTTCTGCCACATGAAATTAAAATTTCAGTACCCATAACGTTTCGTTGGATAATAGCTAAATCTATTTGTGTAGGTATTCTCTGTGGCTGCTCTCATGCTGTAACAACAAAGTTGAGTAGTAGCAACATGTATGGTCCATAAAGCCAAAAATATTATCTGGCCCTTTATTAGAAAACGTTTGGTCACTCTCTTTATACATGAACAACAGCAATACAAATACTGATAAAACAAAATTCATTTGCAATTTTCATTCACTTCAGACTTTTCTAATTATTATTGAACCTCTCAATAATGCAATCCTATATATATAAGATTGTAGTTATTGAATTCCATATATAGCAGTGATGTGTAGTCTTGTTACTTGCAAGAGATTAAAATGTACATGTATATTAAAGTACATTCAAACACACATATACAAAATCAATGCAGTGTAGGAACTGAAGAATCATGGAGTGATTTTTATGCTGAGAACTAGTGAGCTGGAGTGGTACAGTATAAACCTAGCATGGATTTAAGAATTTTGATTATCTGATGCAGGTAAGAGTTAACATTGAGTCCTGTTGATTTTAATTAAAAGAATGAATGTACTAATGTATTCATGATTCTGCTGAATATTACATAAGCATGTGATGAATTTTAAGTGAGAACATGTCTCATTTAAGTTACATCTCATCATTTTAATTAAAGAATTTACAGAGACTTTACTGTGCTTCTTAAAATCCAAAATACCCCATTTGTCTAAAATACTTAATTTTGATTTTGTTTATTTCTTTGAGGACAGAGTCAGATAAAGAAATTTCCATTGGTATATAGAAGTCTTGCAATAAAGGAAACTGAATTTATCCTTTTAAAACAAAATGAAGTTAAATAAATGCACTCATTTTTGCTACGTCTTTTCTTTTCCACCACAGGGGCATCTCTTGATAATTTCTTTGCTCAGCAGTCTAGCAGACTTTAAGCAGCAAAATTTATGAAATGAAAGAAAACACTTAAGCCACAGGGTTGAGTGGGTAATCTTCCTCTCTTAGCAATTGCATTGCTAATGGAGTCTCCACTTCCCGTGATGAACTGTACAACTTCTGCCAAGTCGAAGATTGCATATATCCTGCTTTGAACAATGATTTCTTAGTGAGGGTATACTACTATTCCATTTTGTGTTTGGGTACTAAACGAAGAGGTTTACTTATATATTCACTTTAATTGAAAATTTCTGTTGCATAAAATAGGCTTTAATTAACAGTGATTATTCCAAAGTTAGCACACACAATTATCAACAATACCAAATACATGCTAACATTCAGACTCAGAGCATAATTATAAGGCAGGCAAAGTTGACAATGATACAATGAGTCTTATAGTTTTTAATGCTCATTTCAGAGTTGTTTGGTTTGCTTAGATCCCAACTGCATTTCTAATTTATGGTTACTGTACCATTTATTTTCTAAACTTCACCTCAATGCTTCCTCCATCTCATTTCTTCCTGTAAGTGATTCTCAACCAATTACTTTTCTCACTATATTATTAATCTCCTGAGGACCTGAGCCTATTCACTTTGCCATTCTTATGGAGTACAAATACTATACAAATATAGTTTCATGTTAACCTGAATATTATGCCAAACTTTTTATTTTAACTTGCCTCACTTCACATTCTTATGCTTTTAAAATATGAACAAAGGGATAAAAATATAAAAGGATTCCTTGTTTGGGAATTTTAATTCCTTTTTTTGAAAAAGCAACTTCTTTTTTAAAAAAATATACATTTTTATTGATTTCAGGGAAGGGGAGGAAGAGATAGAAATATCAATAATGAGAGAGAATCATTGATTGGCTGCCTCCTGCACGCCCCACATGCCGCAACCCAGGCATGTGCCCTTGACCGGAATTGACCTGGGACCCTTCAGTTTGCAGACCAATGCTCTATCCACTGAGCCAAGCCAGCTAGAGCTGTTTCCAGTTCTTTATGTTATTAGAGTTTTCCCCCAATTATTCCCTGAATTATTTTTAAAAAGGTCACATTATTTTCAACTAACTAGTTTACAAAATATTAACATGTGTAAAATATCATTAATAAATCATTAATAAGATAATTAAACGTAAGCAACCCAATAATCATACTATTTAAAAACATCTAACCAGTTGCTCCAAAACCAATTTTTTAAAGTTCATTCTTGTCAACGGATAAAATGCTAACCTTATTATAGGGTAAATTCCAAAATTAACTCTGTTTTTGTACTTTTCCATTCAGTTCCACTGATCTATCTAGTCCTATTATGAGGGAATCTCTTTTAAATTATATTTTCATATCTATTTTAATTTATAGATTTTAATTGTTCCTCTTGACTATTTTTTCTTTTCTATAATCTCAGTGATCCTTAAGGAAAGTATAAGTTAATTTTGGCAGATAAATTTGTATTTTCAAGTTCCACGATAATCTTCTTGGTACTTTGAATTTTACAGAACTTAGGGGGACCAAATCATATGATAATCTTCATAGATACTAGAAAATATTATTTGACAAAATTCAACACCCATTTATGTCAAGTCATGCACAAAATAGGTATTTATGAATACTTCCTTAATAAAGTAAAACGTGTATAATTCAGTGCAGTTGCAAGCAGGTTACTTAGTGGAGAAGTAACAGGGACTTTCCTGCTAAAGTTTAGAAAAAGTGGAGACTCCATTAGCAATTTTCAGTCCTATTTTTGGCATTAGGTGAAGATCTTCGCCAATGGAATTAAAGAGGAGAAAGCAATTATGTATTGTAGGTTTTATAATTTATAGATAAAATTATAATTTAAACAAGTTGAGGCATATTAACTTATCCAACCGTCATACTTTATAGATCTTTGTAGATCACTTGCTTGACAAATTAAAAAAAAAATTGAGACAACGGAGGAAATATGTACACAAGTGATACTGAGAAAGTATTTAAAATTCTAGTGTGATAATAGTATTGCAAATCTATTTAGATAATATTATGAAATATTTTCAGATAAAATGATGCAATAGCTCAAATTTACTGCAAAATATCCCCGGGTGGGGGAAGAGAAATGGGGCATAGATAAGATAAGATTGGCCATGAGTTGGGTAATGATACTATTCTAATTTTCCATATGTGTAAAGTCCATCATAAAAACATAAGCATGTTTAGTTATTTATCCTTTACTCAGTCTTTCTTTGCTTATAAGTATATTACTCTCCGAGAAAAAAATGTGTAATCACCACTCTATCCCCTTTTTATATACCTTCAGTGCTTTTCTTGGAGTTTTCCTGAAGTTTTTGCATTAATTGGTTATATAAAGATGTCAGAAAAGGAGGAAGGTTAGAGGGGTATATTCTAATAATTTATGACAAGTTCACATATCAGAGGGATTGGAGGGTGCAATAAATGAGCATTTGCACAAATTTTTGGTTGCAATCTCAGGACTTAAGATTTTAAAACTAATGGATTTTTCTACCTTTTTCACGGTTAGTCTCTCTCCTAAGTTGATTTCTGAGGGCATCATGGTATGAAATTTCAAAGAAAAGAGTCCTAAAATTGTTACTTTGTGTAACCCCTATATCAGTAATTCTTTTAGATCTGGTTAAACTGTGCCAAAACCCCAATTTCCTGGTTCAAGAAAATATAAAATTCTGTCCACATGTTTTATAGATTCATATAATTTTCTTAATTGTATTCCCTCAATTTATCTTTGTTTCTGCATGTAAATGAGATTTTCTTGATTTTACTAATATTATTCTGTTTGAAAAGCTTGCCTCTTTGTTAACATTCATTAAAATATGCTTTCAGGTGGCCGGAGTGGTTCAGTGGTTAAGAATCAACCCATGAATCACTGGTTAAATTCTGGGTCAGGGTAGGTATGTACAGGAGGCAGCTGATCAATATTTATCTTCTATCAATATTTCTATCATTCTATTCCTCTATCTCTAAAAATCAATAAAAACATACTTTAAAATAATAAATTAAAAAGTAAACTTAAAAATATATGCTTTCAGTAAATTGATCTCAGTAAATTTTCTGAAGGTTTTGAAATTGTGAAAATCAAATTACTGAGCAAAATTATCTTCTGCAATGTTACTGACTTCACATTCCTTTTCATCCCAACTTTATATATTTTTCCTCCCTTTAGGAACTGGAATTTTTTTTCCTATTATCAAAGTATTTTTTCCTGACATTCAGGCCATGGAAGCTTACATTCTGTCAAAGAGGTCTTGCAAATAATTACTTAACCCAATTATTGTACCCTATTATATGCAGAAGAATAATTCTTGGTCAGTTTGACCCAGTGTTATAGCAGAATAATTGAAGACAAATTCTGCTGATGAAAAGTAGAAATGGAGAAACAGACTGACCCTGGCATAATGAAATGTGCAAGTTCTTGGAACTAATAGGTTTGGAAAGAGCATTTAGTTACGTCCTCATCATTCATATGAAGACAAGGCCTATAAAAACAAAACAAAACAAAAAACAAACAAAAAACAGTATTGTCTATAGCTGCAGAGTTAGTGACAAAGCCAGAACTAGAATGCAGATCTTTCAATTCATGGTCCAAATGTGTTCTATTGTGTTGCTTCTAATACCAAAATATATTTTTATCTCCTTGTGAAAATGCCAGAGTTTAAAGAAAATAAGAAGGAGAATATCTTTCCACTCAATACAAAGAAACAAACTTTCCTTGAAGTACGAATTGAATAGCTTTTGAGAAACATGGCAAAGTCCAGGTTTGATCTCAGAGATTACAGCTCTTATTCTTTTCAGACTAGATAGATAATTGGATTGGTAAAGCCCATGGATAGTGAAATTTGACAGATGGCAGAAGAAAAGATTTAAGAGATGTAATTGAAACTATAGAGTTTTTTTTTGTTTTTGTTTTTTTTTGGAGATGAAGTACAATGATGTGTTTGTGACAGAGCAGAATGATTTCTTATTTCAAGGTAATTATCTATGTGTGAGGATTTACTAGGATAAGAAATCAAAGGAAATTTATAAGAATGATAGTCATTTTAAATGTACTGTCAATTACTATACATAAATATGTATAATAAGTAATTTGAAAGGTAATGTTATTTGAAAACATATGTAACAATTAGAATGAAAAAAAAACCCAACATATTATTATATTTCTTTTTTTTTTTAATATTTTTTATTGATATTTTACAGAGAGGAAGGGAGAGAGATAGAGAGCCAGAAACGTCGATGAGAGAGAAACATCGACCAGCTGCCTCCTGCACACCCCCCACCGGGGATGTGCCGGCAACCAATGTACATGCCCTTGGCCGGAATCGAACCCGGGACCTTTCAGTCCGCAGACCGACGCTCTACCACTGAGCCAAACCGACCTCGGCTTATTATATTTCTTAAAAGAGAGGCATAAGTAGCTTTCAGTCAGCAAATGTGTTAATATCCTTAAGTTAGTTGTTCTTAAATTGTGGTACACATCAAAAGCACCTGGGAAGGAAGGTTTTAAAGCATATAAGCCCAGCCTGGCTGGTGTGGCTTAGTATCTGAGCTTTGACCTATGAACAAGGAGATCAGGGTTCCATTCCCCATTAGCGCACATGAGCAGGTCGCCTGATTGATCCCCAGTAGAGGGCATGCAGGAGGCAACTGATCAATGAATCTCTCTCATCATTGATGTTTCTATCTCTCATGTCTCTATATATAAAAGGCTAACTGACCAGGCTGACATACACTGACCACTAGGGGGCAGACACTCGACACAGGAGCAGCTCAGTGAAAGCAACAATGCAGAATGCCCTCTTGCATTCAGGGACCTAGGGGTGGGGGGGGAGATGTTGGACTGTCAGTTTCAGCCCAATCCCCACAGGCCAGGGTGAGGGACCCCACTGGTACATGAATCTGTGCACTGGGCCTATAGTATATATGCAAAAAACAAAACCCTAACCAGTGTGGTTCAGTGAATAAAGTGTCAGACCATGGACTGAAGGGTTATGGGTTCAATTCTGGTCAAGGGAATGTACCTCAGTGCAAGTTCAATCCCTGGCCTTGGTTGGGGTATGTGCAGGAGGCAACCAATCAATGTGTCTCTCTCACATCCATGTTTCTCTCTCTTTCTCTCATACATTCCATTCTCTCTAAAACTCAGTGGAAAAATATCCTTGGGTAAGGATTAATAACAACAACAAAAGCAAAAGCTTTAAAGCACATATGCCCGACTCCTACTCTAGACCTATTTCTTCAAAGTATCTGAAGTCCAAGAAAGTCTATTTAAATATATTCGCTCTGGCTGGTTTCTCAGTTGGTTAGAGCATCATCCCAATACACTAAGATTGCAGGTTTGATCCCCAATCAGGGTACATACCAGAAGCAACTAATGAATGCACAAAACTTAGTGGAATAAACAAATCTCTCTCACTCTCTCTCTCTCATCTCTCTCATCTCTCTCTCTCTCTCTCTCTCTCTCTCTCTCTCTCTCTCTCTCTCTCTCTCATCTCTATCTCTCTCTCTCATTCTCTCTCTTTCTTACTTTTAAGTCATTTTTAAAAAGAATGTTCCTCAGGTACCTGATGCACAACTCTTGTTAGGATGGGGCCCCTTAAATGTAATGTTCCTGATAAACTCTGTTGCTCTGCTGAATAGAGGAGAGATCTGATGACTGGTGGTGCCCAGATAGCCACCTCCCCAGGTGGATACCGGGCACATGCTGATTCACAAAGCTAGAGAATGTTTCTGTTGAATACTTTATTTCTTATCTTCAGATTTTGCATTTTAAATAATCTAGATCCTACTTTGAGTTCATTCAGATTAATCTGATCACTCCAAATTTTTTTAAACAGAATTTATTGATTACAAAAGCATAAAACTGGGCAACACTGTCAAAAAACAACCATTTCAGAGCATGAAGCAGCACACAACGACAGTAAAAACAAACAAACAAACAAACAAACAAACAAACAAAAACTGACAGGACTGAATTTGTGTAAAACCTGATCCAATATTACATAAGATTGCTGTACTTCTGGCTTCTTGCCTCCCATTATGCTCTGACTCAGGATTCGAAGCCCCAGTTTTATCACGCAGGCGGTAATGGGAGTGGGTTTGAGGCTGTCTGAGGAAATCAGCAGCGTTACAACATTAGGTGGTTGATTTGGTTCTGGGTGAGGGGTAAGATTTACAGCTCCCCTGGCTAAAACTGGTAAGGTCAAAACAAGCAGGGGGAAAAAAGCACATACACACACACACAAAAAATAGAAAAACCAGAATGATAGGCAGGCACCAGGTTTTAATTTCCGTTTAGGCAAATGGAAGATGAGGGAGAAATTTAACAGAGAGGTCCTGGAATTGAGAAAAACATAGAAGGGCTGACATAAACTTTCCCCAAATTCTGGCTGACTGCTAAGCACATATGCAGAGGAAATAGGGAAGTGCCAGGAAAAAAGGGAAAGCCGACTGAGAACTTGGAACTTGCAGCATCTTAAGGGATGCTGAATTACACAAGGCATTATGCAACGCACACACAGCTCAGGGGGCAGTGGGTGGAAGTCTTACAGGCTTTATATGCCTGATCCCAGCCTCTTGCCCAAATCCAAATTACTGGCTGACCAGTAAACTAAACTACACAGAGGAGACTCCTCAGTGGATATAAAGATATATATGTACATACACACATTTATATATGTATGCCTATGTATGAATATGAATGATTGTATACTAGAAAGGAGGTCGTTCTACAGGTAAGTTCTGGCAAGTCAATAAAAATAATAACTTGAAAGAATAGCACAAAATTCAGAGACACTGCTGTATCTCATTTACAGTGTAATTTTAAAGCTAAAATTATTAAACATACAAAGAAATAGGAAAGTGTGACTACAATTCAGGAAAACGAAAAGCTTTCAATCGAAATGGACTCTGAATGGGCTCTCATGTTGATTTTAGCTCACAAAAGTATCAAAGCAATTATTATAAATAAGTTAAAAGAATTTAGCAATATGTTAATAATAAGACAAATTAAAAATAGCCAATATGTTAATAATAAGACAAATTAAAAATAAGACAAATTAAAAACTATAGGCAGTGCCCTCGGTGCTCCGGAACAGGTCCCAGATCTGTCTCTGGCTTCAACGCACTGGACGGAACAGACCCAGGGACACCCCTTCTTCCAGCCTCCGGCCACTCTCCTGCGCCTTATCCAGTCACCACCTTCAGAACCACCTCCAAAACCAGCCAACACACCATTACTGCTTTTTTTTCCCTACCTTAACTCCTTATTGCCAAACAACCATGAACTCCCAAATTGGTCAGAATTACCCTCACCGAGGTGGAGGCTGAGGTCAACCACCTGCCAACCTGCCTCTGTGGGCCCCACACCTACCTCTCTCAGGGATTCAGTTTTGACCACGAAGATGTGGCTCCCGAGGGCGTGGGCCTCCTCTGGGAGCTGGCGGAGAAGAAGCCAAGGGCGTTGCGCGTCTCTTAAAGTTGCAAAACCATCAACACGGTGGCTGCACTCTCCTCCAGGATGTGCTGCTGCCTCCAGGGATGAGTGGGTAAAACGCAGGACGCCATGGCAGCCGCCCTGACCCTGGAGAGGAGCCTGAGCCAGGCCCTTTTGAAGCAACAGGTTCTGGGCTCCACCCACAGGCCCTCAGCTCTGACTTCCGGGAGAACCACTTCCTGGGGGAGCAGGAAACTCATCAAGAAGATGGGCCACACCTGGCTCACCCCACAGGTTGGCCCACTCCCAGGCTGGGCTGGGCGAGGATCTCTTGGAAAGGCTCACCCTCAAGCTCGACTAGGAGCCTTTGGAGCCCACAGGCCTTTGGGGGTCCCGCTGCATTCCCCCCAGTGTCTGGCTTTTACCTGAGCCTCTTCCCCAAATTACTAGCCATTCTTTAAGCACCCTGAAGCCTCTCCCATGCATTGGGCCAAATGAAACAATAAAACTTTTTGCAGCAAGAAAGGGGAAAAGAAATAAAAACTATAATAAGAAGAACCTGGCTATTATAGAGCTGAAAAGTACAATAATTAAATGAAAACTTTAATAGCTGGGACCTATATAAGACAAGCAGTTGCACATGTGGTGCCAAAGTCAGTGAGACTGGAATTGGGTGGGTGGAGGGATGAGCTGTAAGGTTCTATTCCTTCCAAGAATTTACCATGTCTTACCTTGAGGCAACATTCCCTGTGGGAAACAGTTCCTTATACTGACTTTATAATACTTATCATCTCTGTGCCAGTTTCTTTTTCTCATGGGGGAAAAAAAACAACAACAATATTAGCTCTAAACTATTTTGTAATTAAAGATAACGAATTGAGTCTTTGTTTTTAACTCATAGACACGGATCACAGCATGGTGATTACTAGAGGGTAAGGAGGATGGAGGGAGGTAGAAGAGGGTAAAACGGGGATAAATGTGATGAAAGGAGACTTGACCTAGAGTGGTGTACACACCATATAATTTACAGATGATATGTAATAGAACTGTACACCTGAAGTCTACATACATTTATTAACCAATGTCACCCCAATAAATTCAATAAATAAATAAAATAAATGAATAAAAGAATTAATTGGTCTACACAAAACACTTTGATAGTACAATGAACCACATTAATGTTAAGTATTGTAATTAATACTTCTGATTGTTATGAGAAGGTAGAAATACAGAAAAATCCTACAGACATAACTCACTCATGGCTCATTTTAGCAGAGGGGGGAAAAAAAAGATTGCCATTTATAACCAGCATCTAACAGTACCTTTAGTGAAAAAATTTTCAAGTGCTAAAATATTCATTTTTTTAAAATTCCAGGGTTCCAAATTCGAGTGTAGGAGGGTTCATTTTTAGACATGGGATAATTTAAACAACCCTACATCATTTGGTCAAAATCACCTTCTTGAATTTTCTGACTGACTCATCCCTCCCCAACTCTTTTCATGAAGATACATCAAGGCACATAACCAACAAGCACATATAATATTTTATTTTATTATAATGAACTAATGAAGGTATCACCATTAATACAATGCTTTTTCCCCTTATTGTTTCTTATAGTAGAACCACTTTAGTTGAATAGTACATAGTAAATATTTCTTTTCATAAAATGGGTTTTACAGTTGCTCTTAAAAGGGTAGAATTACCAATTTAAGCTTAAACACTCAGAGTATGTGTTTCTTTCTTCTTTATAATAAGAATTCAATATAATGATAGAAAAGTATAATTTAAAAAAATATATATTTTATTGATATTTTACAGAGAGGAAGGGAGAGAGATAAAGAGCTAGAAACATCGATGAGGGAGAAACATTGACCAGCTGCCTCCTGCACACCCCCTACTGGGGATATGCCCGCAACCAATGTATATGCCCTTGACCGGAATCGAACCTGGGACCTTTCAGTCCGCAGACCGACGCTCTACCACTGAGCCAAACCGGTTCCAGCAGAAAAGTATAATTTTAAAAATTATAAATTAATAAACTAAAGAAGAGATATTGGAGAAGATTTTTATTAAACTTCTACAAAAAGAAAAGCTGATGAAAGAGTGTTGATTGATGATGTAGAAGAAAAGAAATCTTACACAGAACAATATATAGAAGGTAATGTAACCAAAACACAGGTTATGAAAACCAAACCCATTAGACAGGTTCTGGTGCAAAAGGAAAGATGTTTATCCATAACCTAGGAGAGGGGTGGACTCCTGCCTCAAAGACCATCTCCCTTATTCAAGGGAGTTCTTATGGGAACACAAACAGGTGGTGCTTTTTACTAGCCAATTTCCTTGCTACCTTTTCGCTGCTCAGTGTATCCTCCCCTTGTGCCATCTAAGCCAACGGGGGAGACCCCTTCCTGGCTCTCTAATGGTCTATGGTAACAGTGATACACCTAAGAAAGTACAATTTTTAGCAGTCTGATAGTTTCCCCCAAAATATATTCTGCCTTTCTCCCTTTGGGTAATTAAAAAGTGCTGACAACCAGCCTCTCATTTCTAGCAAGGTATATGGCTCAACTAGAGATTAGATACTCTAGCTTCTCTGGAAGCTTAATAAACCATGTGGCTAAATTCAGACCAATGAGATGTGAGCAGAATCTTTTTTAAAAAATATGTATATTTTATTGATTTTTTACAGAGAGGAAGAGAAGAGGGATAGACAGTTAGAAACATCGATGAGAGAGAATCATCGATCAGCTGCCTCTTGCACATTCTCTACTGGGGATGTGCCTGCAACTAAGGTACATGCCCTTAACCGGAATCGAACCTGGGACCTTTCAGTCCACAGGCTGACGCTCTATCCACTGAGCCAAACCGGTTTCGGCAGATGTGAGCAGAATTTGACATGTACATTTCTAAGTCAAAATCTTGAAAAGAAAGAGGATTGTGTTCTTTTTCTGAATTCCCTTTTAGATTGTCAGGAAAAGAGCAACTTTAAGTGACTATACCAGATATAAAGAATTACCTAGTGCTTTCATTTAACCATTTATGGTTTTTACATATTAATTTATGTTGTCCAACTTTCCATTAATCTTTTAACATATACTAAAATATTATGAAATAATATTTAAGTTATTTTTAAAAATATGGAAACTGTAACTATATCAATAAATATTTAAATGATTACTAAATGAATGAATCAACACTATATTAACAGTATTCTGAGAAATGACAGGTGAAAAATTAGTAAAAGCATTTTGATTTTTCAATGATAGTAATGCAAAAATTATATAAAGTATCAAAACCCAGCACAGAGAAAAGATATTGAAATTAGCTAACCAGATATAAATTCCCAGAAATACACATGAAAGTGTGTGTGTGTGATCTCAGATCATTTTTCTTTATGGATACAATTTGTTTTACCTTTTCAAAACCTAAATACTTTTCTGTGATATGCAAAATATGGTATTTAGAGAAGTACATGCTTTTGAAACAAGAGTAAATGCTTTTCAAACAAAACTGGGTTAGAAAGCTAGCTGTGTTTCTTGTTAACTTTCAAAATATGCTAATGTTATTTAAGCTCTATGATATATAGTTTTCTCATTTATAAAAAAAGGGCAAAGTAGGTTTAGAGTTGTTCTTTAAGTCATGGAGATAACAGAATCTGACACACAGAAGCTGCTCAATATATTGTAGCTGAGGTTTTTTTTTTCAGGGAGGGATTGAGGAGGGTTGTTACAACTTACAGGTACATTGAAAATGATGAAATGTAGACTTGTAATTTGATTTTATTTTTAGCTGATAATTAGTTTTATGGTCATGAGATACATATTAAATTTTAATAAGATGATTTTTTGTGAAATAAAAATACATGCATTTTATAGTGTTACTGTGAATGTTATAAAATATACATAAAATACCAAAATTGTACTGCTACTATGATATATATATATATATATATATATATATATATATCCTATATAATAAAAGCCTAATATGCTAAGTGTCCGGTTGTCGGATGACTGATCATCTGTTCAACCAATTAAAGTGTAATATGCTGATGATATGCTAAGGCTGCTCAACTGCTCACTATGACATGCACTGACCAGTAGGTTAGGGGCAGATGCTCTGACCAATAGATTAGCTTGATGCTGGGGTCCGGCCGATCAAGACTGAGCAAGATGAGCCAGACACACCCTGGAGCCCTCCTATGGTCTCTTCTTTGCCCTGGTCCTGCACCAGTGAGGTCCCTCAGCCTGGCCTGTGCTCCTTCACAATCCAGGACCCCTCAGGGATGTCAGAGGGCTGCTTTTGGCCTGATCTCACAGACCACTCCCTTCAGGAGGATGCCAGATGCAGGGCTCATGGCTGACAAGCACTGCTGCAGTGGCACAAGCTTCTCCCGATTGGGACTAATTGGTTGGTAGCCCACAGCAGGCGCAGTGGGGCCAGAATGAGTGGGAGCATCAGGTAGGAGCTGCAGGTGGTGTTGGACTGCAGGTTTTGGCCCAATCCCCACAGGCCACCTCGAGGGACCCCACCCCTGCATGAATTTGTGCACTGGGCCTCTAATACTATATAATAAAAGGCTAATATGCAAATTGCTCCTAATGGCGAAAAACTGGGAACAATCAGTCAATATGACGCACACTGACCACCAGAGGTCAGATGCTTAATGCAGGAGCTGCCACCTGGTGGTCAATGTGCTTCCACAGGGGGAGCTCCACTCAGGCACAAGGTGGGCTGATGGCGGTGGTGGGAGAGGCTCCTCGGTAAGACTAAGGATGTCTGACTGTGGCTAAGGTTGTGTCTTCTGCGGGGAGCAGGTCTAAGCCAAAATCGGACATCCCCCGAGGGCTCCCAGACTTCCAGAGGAATGTCTGACTGTCAGTTTAGGCCCATCCCACAGGGAGCCGGCCTAAGCTGGCAGGTGGACATCCTCCGAGGGGTCCTGGACTAAGAGAGGGTGCAGGCCTCACTGAGGGATCCCACTGAGTGCACAAATTTTTGTTCACCAGGCTTGTAATATATATATAATAGTACAGCTACCATTACTATGATATGCTTCTTATGAAAATCATTTGTTCATTTTCAGGAAACTTCTCTTAAGTATTAAATCAAAATTTACATTTTTTATTCATAAGACTTATATCCATCTTATTTTTTTTTTAAAATACACTGTTTCTAATATGCTTTGTCTCTTTGCACTAAAATTTGAACAATTTGAATAAAATGAGCCAAGTGGCTCATTTTATTGTTCTCTAATGTCATCCTTAATCTCAAAACCTAACTATCAGACTATCCCCACCTTCATCAGTTTCAGATTAGCAAATATATATCTGTTCTAGACCACCAGATATAGTTCCACTAAGGTAGCTTTCAGAAACATGTCACTAATAGTAGATTGTCTTGGATGCATATGGATATGCATATGGATATGAATCAATAATATATTTTCCATTTCTCTTATTCCTCTGTCATTACTGTTAATGTGACAAAAATTCACATACATCACTTACTCCTGGGGATTTTGTTAGTTTTAGCTCTATAAGAATACCAGTATTCTCAACTCTAAAGTCTTATTACACATGCTCTTAATTTCACAAATATTTTATTGTGACAGTCTTTGATGTTTCATGCACTTCTATTGAAATATTGATTATTTGGGAATCTTTTCTTTTTAATTAAAAAAGATGTGATTACTTACCAGTTTTAAAGAGAGTAACTCAAAGAACACTATTTTAAATTTTAGGCTGATAGCCGCAACTGCCACTTTAAAAACAGTCTCAGTCAATAGTGAACTAGTCTAAACAATTAATATTCTTATAAAAAGTTATTACATAATTGCTCTTTTGAACAAGGTATATACAGGTGTCTACTAAGACAAAAGTGCCTAACTTTTCAGAGAAGAGTTATAACTATTTTCAAGGAGCAGATAGATTTAGCTTTGAAAAATAGCAGGCATTTTCAGAGCAGAAAAAGGAAGATTATTAAAAGCAATAGGAAGAGTTGAGTTAAAAAAAAACTATTTTAATGCATTTATCAAATGATGAATATTTTAGTTGGTTAGAGTACCGTATTTGCCGGCGTATAAGACGATTTTTTGGCCCTGAAAAATATGCCTCCAAGTGGGGGGTAGTCTTATACGGCGAGTATATAACAAACTCTGTATTTTGAGTGGAAATGTTAGGGGGTCGTCTTATACTCCCAGTCGTCTTATATGCTGGCAAATACGGTATATGTACCTAATTAAAATGTCTGAAAAACTGAGCCATTCAGTGTTTATTGAGTTAAAAAAATAGGATTAAGAAACAAAAGGGGAAAAAAGAGAGGAATGAAGAGAGGGTCTTTTAGGGGGAAAAATGTACATTTTTTTTTTCATTTTGAAGAGAAGGAAGGAGGTACTCACAAATACCACAATAGGTAAGTCTATACATAACAGGAAAAACATATAAAGACAAAAGGCACAAAAAATGACATATCTAATGCTTGAAACATTAATTTATAGAAAGTTCATTTCAAGGTTACATATAGTAAGAATGTGGTAAATACTATAAGTTTGTAGGCTTGGAAAGTAACTTTGAGAGCCTCCTTGATGCAAGTCAGAGAACTCTCATCCACAAACACTAGACTCATCAGACAATTACTTGATAGAAGTGGAATTTAAATCTGGTTTAAGTTTAATGAAGCCAAATGGAATTATAAACTAAGATTATGTGCCTCTCAATTTCTTCAACTCTCTCTGAGTAACTGTGCATCTTCCCTCTGGAGTTGCTGACTTTTCTTTTTCTAATAAAGCTAAGGAATCAGTTATTTTAGTTGCTTTCTAAGGGAGGCCTGTCAGTGTATGATAAAGATAAAGCTGTACAAAGAGTGTGGCTTAAGATACACATTTGATAAAATTTCAGAACAAAATGTCTTCAACATTATTCTTCTTCCTTGAGGACCAAAACCAAAACCAATTTGTAAACTCACACAAGGAATTAGAAGCAGAATCTAGGCCATTCTGTCTCTCTTTATCATACTAATGAAAAAGGTACAATTTACTTTCTGGTAGTAAGGTGATGTCTACCAGGATATAGGGCATGGCAGGACGATAGGAAAGACTCTGCCAGAAAGGTGTCATATGGTTTATACAGAAAATAGCCATATGCAATCAAGTACAGTGAAGGGGGAGAGGTCATTGTGCATAGATAAATTGAGTACCAGAAAGTTGAACCATTGAGATAGGGAATCAGGTAGTTAAAAATATCCACACTATGTATGATGAAAAGCATGTTGGACAAATTCATAGGTTCACAGATATGAGAGTCACTGACACTCTCATGTATATGGGGTTCCCTAAATATATTTATACATATATTTTTACATATAATTTAGTTGGTTATTTTCTTTCATTAATCTATCTCTTATAAATTTAATTAATTACTGGACCAGTTGAAGCAACATTAAAGGATAAAGAAACGTTTCTTCCCCCATACTGGCATATACAGTAGGACCTTGCTCCATGAACTTAATTCATTCCAGAAGGCTGTTCAAGAAATGATTTATTTGAAAACCAAATGATTTTTCCCCATTAGAAATAATTTTAAATTGAATTAATTCATTCCAGATTCTCAAATGATTCCCTGTTTTAATCTTTTTTATATACAGTACATACCCAATGTACTGTTTAACCTATAAGCAAACCCTTTCTTAAATTTATCAATCCACTGCCTACTAACCTTAAATGAATCACTTTCGGCTCTCATTTCAGGAGTGTCTTTCAGGAAGTCAGTATGCACTGTCTTTGTTTTTTCACATATCACTGCCTATAAAATGCTGTCACTGGTTAACAGCTTTTTGTTTATCCCAAATCATCAGTTTTCTGCTTCATCAATTGCCTGTGACCATTGTTTCTTTCACACCTTTAGCAACATTAGCACTCTTGATGGCCTCTTTTTGTTTTAAGATTGTGCCAATAATCCATTTCACCAGCAACCAAAGCAAATAATAATGAAATTAAATTAAAAACCCACAAAAATATTCAAAGCACAATTTCCTGAGATGTTAAAAACAGGAGGTTTAGTGGTAAACTGACTCACATTCTCTTCTTTGTGGCCTGAGAGATGCTTACTGTCCTGCTGACACATCAGAACCAAGACATTTTTTCCATGAACAACTTGGTCAAGAACAGAATTGTGCAAGGGAAATTGTATCCTAACCGGTTTGGCTCAGTGGATATAGTGTTGGCCTACAGACTGAAGGATTCCAGGTTCGATTCTGGTCAAGGGCATGTACCTTGGTTGCAGGTACAACCCCAGTAGAGGGTGTGCAAGAGGCATCCCATCAATAATTCTCTCTCATTAATGTTTCTAACTCTCTATCCCTTTCCCTTCCTCTCTGTAAAAATCCATAAAATATATTTAGAAGAAAAAAAAAAGGAAATTGTTCGAAAACCAAGCTTTGATCATAAGTAGGAAAAGACTGAAAGGAAGACACTCAGAGTGTGACATAAGTCACTAATCAGATGAGACAGATGCAGCGTCCCTAATAGTGGAAATACTACATGTGTGGTCTTCAAAATTATGGCCTCTTTTCTCTTGCATTTATATTATGGAATTTACAAATGAAAAATGTCTGTGACAAATGCATATGGTTACCATTCTTTCCAGAATTGTTTCAGTTTAATTATGCACATGTGAAATTAAAAAAATAAAAGTCAATATCTCAAATATCAAGTGATTCTTTTTCTTTTTTCTTTTTTACTAATAATAGATCATTACAACGAATTAATAATCATCTGACAATACATTTTTTATAAAAATAAAATTTGAAGATGAAGGGGAACAGAATGTTCCACTCCAGATTATTTCTCTTTTGTATAAGGAATATCTCATGCTGATTATTTTTAAGAAATTTCAGACATTTGAGAAACTCTGAAAACTGAATTGAAGTTCCCCTTTTGTAGGAAACATTTACATTTACAATGAAAATTTTCATTTTCTAAGTGTGTCTCTATAAATGTATCAGGAAGGGGCAGATGTAAAAATCTCTAGGAACTTTTATTAATATAAAGGCAATAACTTAAATTTGTATAACAACCATTACTTTTATTACTTCCTATTGTCTTTTCCTAATAAACTTTCATATCTGGTCTTCCTTCCACCCATTTACCAACATTATTCTTTGTTTTTAGCTAGAGGTGATATTTAAGATGACTTGAGTCACCTCTGAAAATTACTCAGATTTCCTGTGTCTTTGCCATGTATACAGAAGGTATCCATGCTATTAACATTGTGTTGTTGTTGTTTTTTCTGTTAATATGTATTTAATACAGAGAACAGACTCAGACAAGAACCTGGAAGGGTAGAGGAAACATTATTTTCCCTTCCTTACATACATGTATGACACAAATTTTGTCGTTAATCGTGACGATTAAGTATTTAGAATCCCTTTATATTAATTTCACTTGTTAATTTTATTTAAAACTTCTTTAGTTACAACCTTTTTGCCAATTATAAAAAATGTGGATAATTATAAATTTTATGTTAAGACAGAGAAAATAAGCTCAAATCTCACCATATCAATATATACACAACTGCTTGTTAAATGAGAAAATAAAAGCACTGTGCATAAGTTACTGCCATTTTATTTCTCCTTTCAGGGCCATATTTCACTACCAAAAAGAAAGAATATTTAGTATAATAGAATAGTCTTGGGGAAAATACACATAATTGTCCTAATTCTGTTTATAGGAGATAAGTTTCAAATCTCCTAAATTGTACATTATTTATAATTAGCTGTGTTTTGGTTCATTTAAAATTTTGAGATTAGCTCTAGCCTGTTTGGCTCAGTGGATAAAGTGTCAGCCTGTGGACTGAAGGATCCCAGGTTTGATTCTGGCCAAGGGCACATGCCTGGGTTGCAGGCTCCTGTGCAGAATGCAACTGATCGATGATTCTCTCTCATCATTGATGTTTCTATCTCTCTCTCCCTCTCCCTTTCTCTCTGAAATCAATAAACACATACATAAAAAATTAAAATTTTAAGGTTGAACTTTTTATTTTGAAAATATTTTTATAAACTACAATAAATGAATGAGCATTGAAACCACTTTGACTTATTTAAACTATCTGTATATTTTTTTCCTTGATGGGGAAGTCTAAATTGTGTTATATTAATTACTTATCCCAAATGCTTTTTTATATGCTTATAAAAGATACAATTATATATAACAGTAAATCAAAATTACACATTCTGACATGGTCTTGTTATTGGAGAAAAGTGTGTTTGGTCTTTTTCTAGTGCTAGTGGGAGGGTGGATTTTGGAGCAGCACTGGAATGAGCATTTCCAGAGGCCCCCAAGGGAGGATGAAATATGGTAGAAAGCTTTATTACATCCCTTCAGTAAAGCCAGAAGCACAGTCTGAGTACAGCTTCCATTTCATATTGCAGTTCGGTCCAGTGCAGTATCAGGCCAGTTGCAGTCCATCAGTCCATTGTGTGGGGTCCACATGACCCTGGGCTACGTTGGTGAATGCAGTAGCATGAGAGTGCACCCTCGATAACAAGAATCCAGAGAGAGCAAGAGGGTGAACTCCTCTATTTTGGGGATAAAATATCTCAAATTTCCTGCCATGACTACTGTGGCCAATGACCTTTTCCCAGGTGTGACTGACAGACAAGTACCTTCCCTATTTCAACCCAGACTTTATGGGGCATGCGTCTATTCTCCCCCTGTCTGGTCCCTCCCACCAACAATCTACAGGGGATGTGTTGGGGGATTCCCTGGGGAATGATAAATACAGAGCTGCACATATGGCAATAATATTTGGTCTTCCCTTTGCTCCTTTCCTGTTAATTAAAACGAAGCTACTTACAATGATATCAATATGATTGAAAGTGGGATCTGAATATTTTATGAGAAAGAACTAAGCAGAACTTTGGTTTACTAAAAATCTTCATTGAAACAATTACCTTACGGCTCCACCCAAAGTAGTTTCTTGACCTTCTCTAAACTATGCAATTGTCCATGTGAACAAAGAGAAGAAAATAAGCATGTGCTCCTGCTGGAAAAATCTTCTTACTTGCAGTCACTTAGAGCAGTCTTATTTCTGACCCAGAACTTCTATTGTGTACCTTCACAATAGTCCAACCATTCTTCCTTTTAAGTTTCCTTGTAAAACATATTGGCCACCCTTTCATTCACATGAAACAAGCAATCATTCATCATAACTTTTCATGAATAAGATATATACATATTTACATGTGTAAGTATGAATACTAATTCACACATGTAAATATATATACTCATTTTCATATATTTTTAAAATATATTTTATTGATATTTTACAGAGAGGAAGGGAGAGAGATAGAGAGCTAGAAACGTCGATGAGAAAGAAACATCAACCAGCTGCCTCTTGCACACCCCCTACCGGGGATGTGCCCGCAACCAATGTACATGCCCTTGACCGGAATCGAACCTGGGACCTTTCAGTCTGCAGATGATCTACCACTGAGCCAAATTGGTTTCGGCTATACTCATTTTCAAAATGAATTGTTTCTTGATATATTTTAACTTTGAAATTATAGATATAGATATAGATATAGATATAGATATAGATATAGATATCTATCCATCTCTCTCTCTCTCTCTCTCTCTATATATATATATATATATATATATATATATATATATATTTCCACAGAGAGGAAGGAAGAGAGATAGAAAGCTAGAAAAGTAGATGAGAGAGAAACATCAACCAGCTGCCTCCTGCACACCCCCTACCGGGGATGTGCCTGCAACCAATGTACATGCCCTTGACCAGAATTGAACCTGGGACCTTTCAGTAGTCCCCAGACCAACGCTCTCTCCACTGAGCCAAACCGGTTTTGGCTTAACTTTGAAATTAAACCTTAGTAAATCTTTGAGGTTTCTTTCCTTCTAAATACTATGAGGTTGCAAAATCTTTTCAAGTCTAGATTATTTAATATCTTGTTTTAATTAAATGAGTAGTTATTAGAGACTTGAAAGTTCCAAATAAACGATACATTTACTAAAATAGAAACAGCAAGAAACACAGACTTTACTAGTACATTGCGGTTTAAGTACAGTTTGCATAGGCTATCCAAACTGAATTCTAAATTAATATCTGCATCTCGATCCAAAGTCACACTCATCCATATCCACAGCTTAAAAAAGAGGCCAATCATCTGCCTACCATCTTTGTTATTCTTTTAAAAATAATAAAGACCAAGGCAGAGATTTAAAAAGAGATAAACATGTTTAATGTACACCTGTTTCCTTTGCATAATTTTGCATTGGAGCCTGAACTTGTAATTTATTAGTAGCATAAAATAAATGAGATTAACTAAGTTCTCCTCCATAATAACATAATAAAATCACCGAATGGGTCTTTAAAATGAATTTGCCTACATATTTTGAATTTTTCAGTTGAGATGATATTTTGTATTTAATTTGAGGAGGATTTTTCAAGAATCAGAATTAATACTTAGGAGAGATTAGCATGATTTTAGGACAGAAGTTTATCTTTTGCTTTGATTTTAAATTTTGACTGAATAAATAAGAAAATATAACTGGTTAAACCAGTTAGAGAATTTAAGAAGCATAGATTTAAAATATTTTTTTATCTCAAGTCTGAGTAGTTGAGAAGTCAAATACAAAGTATTTCTGGGCTTGTTTCACTCATGACCCTTTATTTTTAGCCCACTCCTAAAGTGCCCCCACCCCTGCCAATATGTTTTGAAATATAGATTAGAATTTTTAACACCTATATATATGTTTTCTCCTTTCCCTCATTGTTTTTTTATCTTTTCTTTATTTTTTTGTTGTTGTTGATCTTTACCCAAGGATATTTTCCCCAATGATTTTTAGAGAGAGTGAAAGAAAGGAAAGGAGGTAAAGAGAGATAGAGAGAGAAACATTCATGTGAGAGAGATACATCAATTGGTAGCCTCCTGCAAACAAACCCAACCAGGATCAGGGATGGGACCTGCAACCCAGGTACATGCTCTTGACCCAAGATCTTTCTGTGTTCAGGCCAACAGTTTAACCACTGAGCTACACTAGCCAGGGCTCACTTCTCTCATCTTTATCCCATCTCATACTTGGGATTTACAGACCTACATTATCTTTCATATAGATATTTAGGAAAATAGTTTTCAATAAGAATGTATGATAATTACTTAATTTATAGGAATCCTTATGAAAATGTTTTCTAACATATTTTTCTTTCACTAACACAGTCTGAGAAAACTTATCCTCCTCTATTCCACTCAGCATTTTAAAGCTTTTAGCACTCTTTACATTTTGCTACAATAATTGATTTTCTCATCTATTTTTCTCCACCCATTTATAAGTCCATTAAAAGAAACTATTGTTACTTATGCATTTCAGAAGAGTCAGCACATAGCATTTTGTGTGATATTTTACTAAGAATTCAACCCATATTTGAAAGAATGAATGAATGAGTGAGTGAGTGAATAAATGACATGCGTATAGAGGGAAAAAATAATAGAAAGCCGCATTTCTCATAAGTATTTAGGAAACTAATTTTTAAGCACTTCTGTGTCTATAATTTTTGCAGAGACAAAAGTAGACTAATTTACGATTCACTCTTACCTCTTAAGTTTTTTCCTGTCTTCACAAAATCTCTAGGAGCATGCTATATATTATGGCTTAGTATAATGGAAGGGTTCCAATAATTTAATCAGTTAGAAACTGGTGAATAAGTAGATTCCCATAGCAATAGTTCTTGTTAAGATAAATGAATTGTTGTATTTTTTGTTGTTTCAGTCTTTTCAGGTTTCTTTCTCAACATCATACACAATATAGGAACTGCTTAATCAATGACATGTTTTTAAGTTTCAAGTCAATGAAGAAGCACAAGGAAATCAATTTGTAAATTTATAATTCAAGATTCAGGCTTGAACACTCTTCTTATTTACAGCTATTTCTTGACGATGTTAACTAGTTGGTACTATCAGCGGGTATGTAACAATTATTTTTGGTTTTTGTTGATTGCAATAAAATAGACAGACTTGAGCAAGGTAAAGTTTTACTATTTGGTTGTCAAACACAGCATAATGTAATTATATGAGCTAAGGTTGATTATGCATTATTTTAAAACAAACAGAGTGGCAAGCTTTTAGCTCATAGACATAACCCTTAATATTGTTTGGTATTAAAGCACTAAATTATCAGGTAAATTTCTGTTCAATAAAGAAACAGGACAAAATATAATCACTTTTGCTAAGCCATGTCACCAAGCCAAAACTGAATAACTAACCTAATTGTAGTTTCAGCTTCTCCCAGAAGCAGAGTTTTACACCAATCAGTCTGGGATTGTTCCAGATCCATACTAGTGAAATAATTTGCCTGGTAAGACCTCCTGTCTTCTCCTAAGAGAGAGTGGTCAAGCTTGAAATAATCCACTCTTAACTTCTTAGTTAGACCCCTTTCTGCCTATAAAAACTTTCCATTTTGTACAACTCAACATAATCATGAATCACTTAATAAAGGTAATTCGATCTTCACATTTACTCCATTGAATTTTATTCTTTAACATTTCCGAAGCTTTACTTTCTTGGGTACTTTTAGGGGAGTACAGGAATGTAAGACCGGTTGTGAGACTGAGGAGACAGAAGGAAGCTAGGTAGAACAGGGGTGGGACCATGGGAGGAGGACGTAGAACCTGGGAACCTACTGGGTGAAGTTACTAAAACAACCCAACTGGGTGGGGAAAGGGCATTTGTGGGAGGCATAAGCTTTAAAATATATGGGGTAGGCAGCTTACAGATAATCACTCACAAGGCAGTGAGGCATGTAACCAATCCCAGGGACGTTACTAAAGTAAAATTCTTCTCTCTGTGTCTCTCTCTCTGTCTCTCTCTCTGTCTCTCTCTTTCTGTGTGTGTGTGTGTGTGTGTGTGTGTGTGTGTGTGTGTGTGTGTACCTGGCACTAGGTTCCTGAATCTCCTATGGCAGACAAATATGCTCCTCTGGGCCCACGTGGCTTAGGACCATGTGGGGCTCCACACACAGACTAAGAGATGTTAACACTGGCTGTAACATGGAAAGGAAGCTCTGGACACTGGCCTGATCCTGGAATTCCTGCTGCACCTTTTCCAGGACTGGCTTCTCTCAATAAGCTTTGCTTCCGCTAACCTAACCATTTTGCCCATGAATCCATTCTTCAGTTTTGTGAAACACCAAACTCAGACTGAAACCCCATAATCTGGTTTCAAGGTGTTCAAAATAAAGCAACTTTTGAACTCATCAAATGATATTATTTATTTATTTATTTACTTGCCCATTAAGAATTCAGTAGAAAACCATAAACCAGTGTGTTGAAATTAGCCTGACTGAACAGTTGACCTAAATCTTTAGGAGAATGACTAGTTCTGTAACTAGTTTACTCCTTTCACATTTGTAATAATGGTAATATTGTGGGTGGGAGGACAAGCACAAGGTATCTGACCAATGAGGTTAGACCAAACCTCGGTTCAGTAACCTCCATACTTGGGTTCTGGCTAGGAAAGTATTCAGAGACAAGACCCAAACTGTAAGAGAACATTTATTTGGTAAATCACAGAGGTAGAAGAAGTAATTCCTAGATGAAATGGGTTTAGGAAAGGAAGGGTGGTACAGGAAGGGCCCTTGGAGTTTGAGTTTGAGGAAACTAATAGTAAAGTGCCTGGAGCAGTGAGGGATATGGGAAAGACAAGGTATACTCCCTAGAGGGAGAGCACGTTGGGTCCTCCATATGAAGGGTTTTAAGGGTGGAGATGTTAGGGGAGGTCCCAAGAGAAGATCTCAATAGAATATTCAGTAGTTTTCCAGGTGTGTCCTTTCAGGATTGTGGTCTCCACTCACTGATTGGCCAGCAATGGGACAGTGGGTCATCATTCAATGTAGCAGGTCCTGAGGCTGGTTTTGTTGCTTATCTGGGTCTGGAGCTGAAATACAATTTGAGGCATAGATGTTATCTCTAGAGAGGAAAGGTCAGGGGGTCCTGGTCCAAACCACATGACCAGTGATATGCTAGGGGAGGATAAGTCACCCTGGGGTCTAGGTCCCACCCTACAATTGTCCTTTGCTAGGCACCTGGGGCTTTGTGCCCTGGTGACTTTCTATACCTGACTGGTCTTTGCTCTGTTCACATCTAACAGTCTATAGCAATAACATTTTATAAAAGCATATATTTAAGTTAGCATTTTTATATATCTTCAAGAACTTCTAAATAAATTAATGTTAATAATCATATATTTTCTTAGTTTATGATCATAGATTGAAAAGATTGCTGAAATAGGGTTTCCAAATAAAATATAGGATATATTTAAATTTTATTTTCAGGTAAACAATGCATAGTTTTTAGGATAAATGTGTAATATTTGAAAAATACTTATAAAAATGATTGATCATTTATCTGAAATTCAAATTTAAATGGAAATCTTGTATTTTTAATCTAGTGACACTAGCTATAAAGGTTCTTCTCTTAGAGAGAGTTATAATGAATAGCTATTTACTAGAAATTTTACTCCTTTTAGTATCCTCCTCTCTTAAAACTATGAGCATGAAGCATCACAATACTCTTTTAAAAATTATTATTAAAAGTATCACAAATGTTCTTTTTTCCTCCATTGACTCCCATCACCCTGCACCTGCCCCACCCAGGCCTTCACCACAATAGTCCTGATGACACCTAACATTCTATACATTAGAAGCAAATCTATTAACTTCAGAATATTTGGAAATTATTTAGTCTTACTATTAGGCAAGAGCAGAAGTGAAAAAATTAAATTTGTGGTTAGAGGGTTATGCAGATACATCATTTTTCTTTAAGGCAAAATTTTAGTGGAATATTTTAGAAAATTCTGCTAAAATGCTAAAGGTAGAACATCCTTTGTATAGAAAAGATTTTAACCTTTTCCCACAGGAGGTCTCACTTTTGTCCTTGGCTTTTAGGAGATCATCTCTAAACCCTTGGGATGTTGTGCCCCATTGGAGATTCTGTTTGCCTGGAGCCTTGGAATAGCCAGATAGTATAAATGTGATGATATAGGGTGGAAATTTTGAGCTAGATCAATAATGTAATGTATGGTGGAGGTTTGAAGTCAAGGGGAATCAGCTCAAACTCCTAAGGGGCTGGGGAGGAAAGGCACTTGACAATCAACTTGGCTTACATGATGAAATCCTGTAAAGACTCCAGACATTCAGACTCAGGTAAGCTTCCCTGGCTGCAAGTACTCCATGTCATACATGGTTTCCAAGAGGCATTCCCACTGTCTAAGATTTAAAGAGGAAAGGATATCTGGAATCTTCCTGGACTCTGCTCTATGCCTTTTACTCTTGGGTTGGCTAAATAATTGAATAATTGAGGGATCTATTAAAATTTCCAAAGCCCCAGGCCTCACCCCAGACCAATTACTAGTGCATCACAATCTCTAGGGTAGAACAAAGGCAGTAGTTGTCAAAGCTCCATTGATTCCAAGGTGCAGACAAGTTTGGGAACAACTGTTTGGGTGATTTTAATCTATACGGTACTCTTTTCCTCTAATACATTATAACCATCTGGAATCCTTCTTACAAATAATCAAAACTGAGGGTGAACCCTCCCAAACCTGAATTATTGAGGATAATTCTTAATACCCTTAATCTTGTTTTACCTTTAACATAACATTAATTAAATTATTTTTTATTTTTATGTATTTATTTTAAAATATTTTTATTGATATTTTACAGAGAGGAAGGGAGAGAGATAGAAATGTTGATGAGAGAGAAACATCGACCAGCTGCCTCTTGCACACCCCCTACCGGGGATGTTTCCGCAGCCAAGGTAGATGCCCTTGACCAGAATCGAACCTGGGACCATTCAGTCCGCAGACCAACACTCTACCACTGAGCCAAACTGGTTTCGGCAATTACATTATTTTTTTAAAAAAAAACCCTTCAAAAACAAAATATACTTCAAAAAGGAATAATTTAATTTTATGTCAGTTATCTATTGTTGAATAATAAACCAGATCAACTTTTTGAGGCTTAAAGGAACATTTTACCACATTGTATCACTAGTGTGAGGCACCTGTCATCAACAAAGCACTAATGGAAAGTCTCACAGATAATTTTATGTATTGTTTCTTTGATTGTCATCCCTCTGTGCCTCTAAACCTAGAAAGCAACTTGGGAAAGTATTTCAAAATTTGAAGAAACATTTTAAGGTTTTTTAAAATTAAGATACGCTGTCTGTATAAGTTAGATTAATGTATTGTGTAAATGTGGGGTCCAAGATGACGCTTTTAACCTGCTTATGAACAGGCATTAGTTGAGTTAGATAAAATAGAAAACCCTTCTTCCACAAAGCAGCTAAGATAGGTAAGAACATTTTACTAGCTCTCACAGTTTTGAGGACTGATTGAAGTCCTGAATCTGTCTCCATGAGACTAGTTTAAGGTTTACCTAATGAGTACATTAAAAATAAATAAATAATTTAGATGGAAGTGCTGTGATATACTAAGAGCAGTGAGTAAAAAGATTGATAAGTTTTGTTGCCAAATCAAGTGAGCATTGACTGAAAAATTCAATGATAATAATGTCTTAAAAGGTGAGATTGAAATAAAAAAAAGATAGATATATAATTTGGGTCAGGGTGCTTAGAATTTAAAATATTTTTAAATGATTATATTTTTCAGAGATAAGAAAGATAATAATTTTGGTATTTATAGGAATGCTAATCTAGTGTACAATCATTAGGATAAGGAGAGTATAATTTCCAAATAAGTGGAGGAGAAATAGAATGTGAATATCTATTAACTAACTTGATCCCAAATATGTCAAGAAAATGAAAATCCAAAAAAGAAGCAAGACAATACGGCAGACTATCTTTAAAAGACTGAGTATTCCAACTAAAATCAAAGATTTTCAGATTAGTTACAAAATGTTCAAAAAAGATACAGTTAAGCATAAATATGCTAAAATATTAATATTTAAATATTAAAATTCAGGCAAATTAAATAATAAAATGTATATTACAATAATAATCTGAAACATAATATATTTTAAACAAGTCATTCATTATAAAGTAATCACCAAATTTTTTTAAAAGTTTCAATTTAACAGAAAGTTACAACAAATTGAAATATGTATGACTCATTAACATAACATCATATTATAAACACATTAATAAAAACATCATAGAATTATGGAGAGAGAAAACTAGTCACCAATAGACTGTGAGGCTTTAAGATATGTTCTTAGTAAGAAGCAAATTAAATGGACAAAAAATAGTAATGATTTAGAAAAACTATACACAGTAAAAACTTGATTTAATGACAAATGTCAAATTCCACTTAAGAAATTGACAATACAAAGCATTTTCAGTAATAAAAAACATTAATAAAAGTAATTTTAAAAATATAGAACATAATTATTTGTAATAAGTGTTAAAAATAATACTTTCCTAGAATTGGAATGCTTAAGCATATAACTAAGAATGTATAGTACTATAACTCAGTTTTTCTGACCTTAAAAAATTAGCACCTCTCATTGATTGTCTCTAAATCAAGTAGAATAGTATGACTGTGTTCTGAAGATATAAAGCTTACTAAGAATAAACCCACTAGAAAATTTTAAAATTACACTATATTCTGAAGATATAAAGCTTACTAAGAATAAAGCCACTAGAAATTTTTAAAATTCTGAATAAATCAATAGCCCTAAAATTACATTTAAAAAGTTCTTAAGGAATCACCCCCAAAAATTGCTCTGGGAGAGACATTTTAAAGGTAAAATTATCTTAAACTTTCTAGAAATAGAAAACTTACATGGTTTGATACTGTGATAAAACATTAAAAAAATAGGGCATGTTATGCAACTTGGTGCTAAAATAGACACTGAGAACATTAAAAACAAAAAGCACAGATAATGATAGCAAGTTTTCAGTCTCATTCTAACTCTGATTCATTGGTAGTAGCTGCTGACAAGTATTATGTAAATAAGAAATCATTAGCCTTATTTGCTCTCACCAATTATATCTGCCATGAATACATGTGGCTCTACAGATGACAGCGTCCCATTCTTACTATAAAAATTATTTTGAAATAATGTAGACATAAATTCCTATATAACATCATCAGAATCAATTTCAAGACCTCAGTAGAAAATGATCAGCTACTGTGATTAAGATATGTTCACCCCAGGAATCAATGAATGGTATTATTTTGGGAAATCTATTCATAAATCACATCAATAGATACAAAAATGAAACATGTAAGTCTCTCAAGTGATGGCATGCATTTTTTGAAAGTATCTATTTTTATTGATTTCAGAGAGGACAGGAGAGGGAAAGAGAAAAGAAACATCAATGATGAGAGAGAATCATTGTTTGGCTGCTTCCTGCCCACCCTCCCTAACTGGGGATTGTGTCTGAATTCCAGTCATGTGCATTGTAGGACAAACATGTCAAACTGAAAGGCTAACACGGGCCAAATAAACAAAGTTTAAGTTTATGTGGGTCGCAAATAAGCAAAAGCTTCAATTTCATAGAAATATAGGTGTATTTCAATAGAGACATGCTGAATACAAAGGGCTGAAATAAATGAGTAATCATTAACATAAAATAATAGCACATTTTAATAAAATTAATATTTTTTCTTGAACATTAACTTACCAGTCACTGCATAACTGCACAAATTAATAAGCATAAGGCAAATAGATCTATTTTTCTGGTTCTCCAAAAGTGAACTATTTCCTGTTGTGCACACCAAACAAGTCAGTCCAAGATTAATGACGTGGCAATTGGCTGCTAGAATATTGGCTGCTGGTATTAGTGGAGAGAAATGATGCGCCTGCGCATAAGGCACAAAAGGCAAATGAATGCAAATGATTACAGTAGTCAATTATCATCGAACGTTGTAGTTTGTTATTAATAATTATGTATAACAGGATATTGTAAAAATTAACTTATGAAATATTTATTAAAACGTTTTGCTGGGCCACAAAAATATTTGTTGTAGGCTGCATGAGCTATGAGTTTGACATTCTTGCTATACAGGAATCGAACTGTCACCTCCTGGTTCAACCAATGAGCCACACAATCCAGGCATGAAGGTATAAATTTAACAACTGTTCCTTGTAAAGTACTCTTAAAATTACCAGTAGCAGGATCTTTTCTTTTTTTTCAAATATGTTTTATTGATTTTTCACAGAGAGGAAGAGAGAGGGATAGAGAGTTAGAAATATCGATGAGAGAGAATCAGCTGCCTCCTGCACACCCCCTCCTGGGGATATGCTGGCAACCAAGGTACATGCACCTGACCGGAATCGAACCCAGGACCTTCCAGTCCGCAGGCCGATGCTCTATCCACTGAGTCAAACCGGTTTCGGCATCTTTTCTTAATATATTGAAAATTTTCTGCCAGAAACTAAGAGTCAACATCATATTTCATGGTGAAACTCTTCTGTCACCAGCATAGTATTTTTTGTAGGTGTTTTTGCTTTGTTTTGTTCCATTTTAGAAATTCTATCCAATGCAATAGACATAAAAAAGAATTAATTGGTTTAAATTTTGAAATTAAGGTTCAAAATTATCATTCAATTCAAAGTTATAGTGCAAAGTGATATTTTTGCAAGAGGAATTAAAACATGAAATGACTAAAAATAGCCCTAACTGTAAATGCTTAGACTTCTTCCAATAAGGATATAGGAAGATGCGAAAGGTATGCCTCATGATAATAAGAAAAACATGAACAAATAATAACTATATAATTTTATGTGGCTAGCACAGAGCAGTAGACAACAGAAAACCCTGAAGACAGAATTCCAGAGAAAAACAAGCCTTTCTTCCATGAGGAACAGGAACTACAACTTCCACATGTGGGGAGGACATTGGGCTGGGATAAGTAAATTGAGGAATGACCCTGCTATAGAGAATTTTTGAAAAAAAAAAAAACAAGTCAGCTGAGACTTAGATGGTCCATGGGTAGAGAGAATAGAATAAAATCAGAAAAGCTCAAATGCAATAGCACCAACTCAAATGGCCCAACAATTGTTCCCATACACATCGATTTTACCAGGGAAGTGCCATGGAGGGGCTAGACAGCAGAGTCCCACACGTGCTCCCAGGGCCAGATTCCAAAGCCCTGACAGAATTGAAATGTAAAGTGAACAAAACGTATCTCAAACAGCAGCCCCACCATCCAACCTAACTACTACCAAGAGCAATACCAAATACTTTTAAGATGGTGCAAGTTTTGTCTTGAGTACTGGTGAACACATTTCAACTTTGGGTCAATTTGAATGAAAGGATAAGAATGATCAGCTGTCACCTTAACTAACTGACAGAGGGAAGGGCTTGTGTCATTCAGAAAAAAAATACTATTCTAAAATATCACTGCATTGTAAACTACCCCTAAACTTCATGACTTAAAAACACTACAATTTTATTATATTTCACTATATATTAATATAAAGGTTTACATACAGTGGGACTCTCCAGAAATGTCTTGTGAATATTTTTTAAATGTGCAAAAAAAAATAGGTTTATGCACAGAAACACAAGGATAATTCTGCCTTTGCAAAATCTTTCAGGATTTCTTATTAGAATATTAAAAATTTACTACCAGTTTAAATTAGGAATCTTAACTCAATGAAAAAAGTACATTTTATTTTCTGCACACTGCTGCCGGTGAGCTCTCTATAACTGCCCTTGCTATGTTTGGCATGTCTCTTAATGGTATCTTAGCCCGAGCTCATAAAATTTTACTTATTTCAGTTATTAAAGGAGCCTAATTTCAGTGATTAAAACTTGGTCTTGCTCATTTAAATACTTCAATTTCAAATTTGATTCAAAGAGCACTAGAAGTAAGTACAAGTTAAAGCGTGCTGAGTATGAGATCATTTCTGTGGTTCACAAGGTGAAGGCACAGGCTGGCTGTAAAACCACTTCAGGCTCCTAACGGAGAGTACTATGACCAAGGCAGCGGGATTGGAGGCCAGGGAGCCTCTCACAGGTCAATGGCATGTAACTGTGAGGTGCCCAGCCAGTGTCGCTAAGTGGTTGAATGTTTACCTGTGAATCAGGAGGTCAGGGTTCAATTTCGAGTCAGGGCACATGCCCGGGGTTGGGAGATTGATCCCCAATATGGGGTGTGCAGAAATCAGCCAGTCAATTATTCTTTCTCATCATTGATGTTTCTATATCTCTCTTCATCTCCCTCCCTCCCTCTCTGAAATCAATATCAATATATATATATATTTTTTTCTTCTTTTTTTTTTCTTTTTTAATGAAACTCTAAGATGTCTCGCTTGGGTCCCCTTCCTGCAGCCGGAAGTTTTTCTGTAATAAAACTTTGCTTTCACTCAAAAAATAAAAAAAGAAAGAAAGTAACTATAAAAGATTGAAAACTAAGGTAACTTTCAAATTAACAAATAAACACAGGGATTTGAGGCAGATGCTGTAAAGTTTAGAAAATACCCAGCATACATAGAAGAAACAAATTGCTGAGTACCACCTGCAAAGAAGAGCTAAATATTGCATTGCCATGTTGGTTTGGAACATCTGATTTCTTTCTTAATTTGAACTTATAAAGCTAGTATGCCAACAAACAAATTTAGAAAATTGTACATTATAGAGGCCTTGGAAATGTAAGTTGTAAAACAATAAATAAGTTGAGTTGCATGGGACAAAGAGAGTGAAGACACTTTGTCCTCATTCCTGGCAATGTTAGGCTGAGAGCTCAGCCATCGGTTTGGAGAGGACAGTGGTCTGCCCTTTCAAATCACCATCGTCTTCCCAGGACTCTTCCCGTTATCTTGGGACAGGTAGGAAAGGGTGCAAAGGCATTTCTTTAAGTGCCATCCTTGTTGATCAGAACAATATGAGTATCCCGATACCTCACATATCAAGGATGGTGACAGTGCTGAGATGGGTCATTGTTTCTCTACCTAATACCCACTGGCTCTTTGTTCTTTCTATATTTTGTGTGACCTAATGACATCTCCTGGTGATAGCTTTGCTGTTTCATCAAAGGACTGGATTCTGCCTCCTCATGCCCCTCCTGGCATGGAGAGTCACTTAAAGTGCAACCTTCTCCCCCACTCCAAGCCTTGCAGCAGGCCACCTACCTCCCATCTTGTGCAGTCGGGGTCCTCTCCCAGGAAGTGGCTCTCTTCGAAGTTTGGCAAGAATGGCTAAGATGATGTAACCATCCAAATGTCCATCAGATCTATGGGAGGGCACTTGCCTTTGCCAAATTAAGTGGAGGTGATCTAGGCTCTAATTTCAGCTCTTCTTCCTCTCTTTTGCCCATTGTGATTGAAGTAGCAGGAGAAAGTGATCTATCTCAGGGACTCAGCAATTTTCTGATTAAAAAAAAACATACATCATTTATTGGAACTTAAAAAAAAAGCATATTTCAGGCACTTTCTACTGAAGAAGTTGGAAGAAAAAGAGACTACTTGGTTGTTGCTGCAGAACTATATTCTTATGAAGACCACATTACCTTACTACTAGTCTATTTAATATATCTCTTGATAGTTCGCCAAAAGGACTTTAACCTTTCTTTGTATACCAAGAAACATAAATTCTATATAAAGAAACAGGTATTCTTCTGGTTCTGGAGCATTTAGCAGCTTTTCTGTATGTCCACTTTATTTTTTAATTTATTTTAAATATATTTTATTGATTATTTACAGAGAGGAAGAGAGAGGGATAGAGAGTTAGAAACATCAGTGAGAGAGAATCATCGATCAGCTGCCTCTTGCACACCCCCTACTGGGGATGTGCCCTCAACCAAGGTGCATGCCCTTGACCAGAATAGAACCTGGGACCTTTCAGTCCGCAGACCGATGCTCTATCCACTGAGCCAAACCGGTTTCAGCTGTATGCCCATTTTAATCACTCCATTATTGAGTTAGCCACCCTCCTGTGTCCACTGAAAAATATAGATCTCAATTAGTACCTCTCAAGCACATTTATAAGTGTACCTCAGTGTTGGAGATTTATGAAAACGAGGAAAAGTTAACTATGGCATGTTTTATATGCAATCCTCTATAAATGCAAAATGTACACAAGCCTGTATCTAAAACCATTTCATATTGTCAGGAATAAAATGAAGACATTCTACCCAAAGAGATGGATGGCGAATGTTTCTTCTGGGCCATTTTTAGTTGCGTAGTTGACATTTCAGCATAAATAAAATATTCAAAGTAGCATGAAAGGTGCAAATTAGGATCGGTAATAGCTCTGGCATCGGCCATATTAATATCATTTTCTGAAGTTATTATCTCATACAAAATTCTCATGAGAAAGACAAAGAATGAGCTATATAATTACACAAAATATAGGCATCTTACAATTGCTCCCTGTGATGGCTCTTAAAATGATTGCTCTCCATGTGAATACTTTAGTAGTTGTAACTGTCTAATTAGAAATACTTAGGTATAGTAAATTAAAAAGTTTATTCCTTCTACTGTAACTCTGAAATAAATCATACCAGCAATTAAGCAAAGGAAAAGTATTCAGAAGTTTAAATCAAAGTAAAAGAAACATATAATTTTCAGTTCTGTTGTACTTTCTGAACTTTTCAGATAGACAGATTGTCATTACCACACCTATGCCTTTAAGGGACATGTCTGGTTTTCTCACTGCCACAGAGCAGAAAAGTGGTTTTATGGTAGCAACACCAGCATTTCTGCCATTTTCTAATACCAAATTTGACACAAATGGAACACAAAATCCTATAATTTTCCAAAAAGTGGCACCAGAGATGTGACACCATCTTAAATTACTGTCAGCTCTATTCCCAGAATTGATGGCTTACAGCTGAGAGAGGCAGAGCTGGAGATGAAATTCTCTGATGACGACTACACAGGATCTTGGTCAACACTAAGAATGCTAAGAATTTTTCAACATCCTGATTTATATTTTAAGAACCTCAGATACTAACAAGTCAGCAAATTCTAGATATTTGAATTTTATGAAACCTTTAATGAAGGTTTTTGTTTCTTTTCTTAGAAAGAAAAATATATAATCATAATACATTGTATAGCATTGTCAACCATATTCCTAAGGTTATAAGGAACAGGTAGCTAAAACTCCATTGCAATGAGATAACTTTACTTATAAACTGCGTTCTATTATGGCAAACCTTATCTTTGTCTAATAATAACTGATTACAAAACAGCTCTTCTACCATTTTATCCCTCAAGTAACTTGATGAGGCAAAAGGTTTTCCCATTCCACAAAGAAGGAATTGAGACACACAAATGTTAGTCACTGTATTTCAGATCACAAGGCTAGTAGGTATTTGAGATTCAATCCACTTCAAGGTCAACACCTTTTTCATATGCCATGTTGTCTTTACATTATGGAAAGGGTATAGTAAGAGTGATAAGAGGACATACTTTTCAAGGTTTCAACCAAACACAGACAGGAAACTTGGATTTTGGAAAACATATAATGTATTGGCTTTTGAACAACTGCTTTGAAAACTTACATGTTGATTTTATTATGAAAGCACTTATATGAACTACGTACCATCTAAAACAAAGGCAGGCAAGTTGAGTGCTGGATACACTTTTATAATTCAGTGCAGAGGATAGGAACTGAGACTGAAATACAATTAAAAGTCAGCTTTCAGATTTGGGGAATGTCTCTTTTAGGGCACTTCTTTATTTTTATTTTCTCATTGCTATTTATGGCCTCTAGTGTCTGATTATAATATCTCAAAAAAAATCAAAAGAAAATATATCCTGCTTGCAGCGACTTAGATGTTCCCCTCCCCTGTCCCTTTAATTTAATAAGTAATCAGGTTCTTTATAAATCTCCAAAAATCAGGCTTTTAGAAATAGCAAACAGTCTAAGTTGGCAAATCAGAAAGGGACATTTTCATTTGATTTACCATCTCATTAAAATTTGCGACACTGCACTGATTAATGAGGAAGTAAAAATAGGAACCAAGAAACTCAAGACAGAGAAAGATGATTCTGAATTAGAGTGCCGTTACCAAATATCAAACCAAGAGAAGTTGGCTTTGAAGTTTCAGTGGGCATCGGCTCTCTGCTGTCTGACCAAAGAAGGTGAATTCCAACTCTGTGACCTTAAAAAATCACCCCTTAATTTCCTTTGTCTCTTATTAGACTACATGATCAGAATAGAAGACAGATTTTTAAAAAGTCAATACAAGCAATAGCGTCAGAGAGGAAATTGGCAACCATTTAACTGTTTTCTTTCAGCCCAGCAGTTTATTTTTAAGGGCACCTTCCAATTATGATATAAAACCTTACTTCCACAATAAAGCTCTAGGTCTTTCTGAAAATAAATTTCCAGTGGCTCTGGATGCTATAATGAACACCAAATGCTGGGGAAATCCTGAAATCATGAAGTCTTGGGAGGTAGTCAATATTCTGACACAAAACAAATGCTCACATCCACTTGGCGTGGCTTTACCCACAAGCCTGGCAGGCAGAAACTGGAGCAAAGTGGCAAAAGGAAGTGCATTTTGAGCAAATGCTGACTAGGAAATAACAACAGGAGGAGCCAGGACTAGTGTGCATAGCAATTGGAAATGAGAAAACTCAATTTGAGCTAAATTGTTGGGCCCTCCATGAGTCATACAATGAACGAACCTTTGAAGTTCAAACTATATTAGTCATTTCCATCATTAGGCGGCATCTCTGCATAAGTCCGCATTTGAGCAGATATGGAAAATGTAAGGCTTCTAAAAATACTTAGTGATAGTGATGGTGGTTGGATATTAAATGTATGCTCCAGTAAGAAAGCAGCTATTTGGATGTGGTCCTATACCTTTGTATTTACAAGTGGGCTACCATTACTATATTTGAGTTTAAGACCATTTTTATTTTAGGGCCAAAGTTTTGTGTGAACATTGAATAATACTTAAAACAAATGAAAAAACAACAACACAGCTCAGCCAGGGTGGCTCAATGTTGAATGTCGACCTTTTAAAAAAATACTTTTTTTTTAATTTTTGGAGAAAGAAAAAGGGAGAGGGAGAGAAACAAACACCCAGGAGAGGCTGCCACTGCATGCCCCCTACTAGGGATTGATACCACTGCTGGGGAACCAGCCACAACCCAGGCATGTGCCCTGAATAGGAATTGAACCAGGGACCTGTTGAGCATGAGCTCAACCAACTGAGCCACACCAGCCAAGCAATAACATTTGTCTTAATGGAAAGTTAGAACTAAAACACAGATTATAAACAGTGGTAATAGCATAGACTGAACATACCCATTTTTTGTGTGCCAAGCATTGCCTGACCTGTGTGATAGCCACATTAATTCACAAAGGGTCTCTATTTTATGTGTACAGTGCTATGTATTTAAAAAGGTATATAATTTAACAATCGTCAAAATTAAGATGAGATAAATTATCAGCATATAAGAAAGTTTATTTTGCTTATCTTCAGCCTCCACATTCCCCTTTCAGAATCTACTAATGCTCTTATTATTTATATTACCAGAACTTAGTATTTCTGTCCTATCCTATATAATAAAAGGCTAATCTGCAAATTGATCAAAGAGCAGAACAACCTGGTTGCTATGACACACACTGACCACCAGGGGGCAAATGCTTCATGCAGGAGATGCCCTCTGGTGGTCAGTGTGCCAGAACTGGGCTCATGGTTAGCAAGGGCAGTGGAGGTGGCACCACCAGGCCTGCTCGGGAGCAGGCCTAAGCCATCAGTTGAACATCCCCTGAGGGTTCCTCCTGAACTGTGAAAGGGCACAGGCCAGGCTGAGGACCCCCCCACCTCAACCCCGCCCCCGAGTGCATGAATTTTGTGGACCGGGCCTCTAGCAACTTTAAATAAATGCAATTATACAGCATATACTTGTTTATGCCTGGCTCTTTTACTTTGCGTAATTTCTCATTATCATCAACACACTGTGGGAGGAAAGCTGACATGTTTACTTTAGAAATTCCAGAGATACAAACCACCCAGGAGATGTCCTGAATTATGGTAGGATATTATTGCATTTACTTTTCATTTTTGCAACACCTCTAACCTATGGCTTGGCCAACCCTGCACCGTGATCTTGAAATTAAGAGAACTGTTTTTTGCAGTCTAATGGCTAAATGATATTGAGCAATGATTTACGCTCTCTACCACTCAATTTCATCATATATATAACAAAGATGATAGTAACACACAAGATTCAGTGCTTTAGTAAAGATTAAATAACAATGGATCTCAAAATGAGAGACTTCTAATTTTTACTTAGCATATGCAAAATAGATAATCTACCAAAATCATAGCTTTTCTTCAAACTGTCAGAGAGGTCAGGTCATAAGGCAAAGAAAGGCAGGCACTTTGAAGGAGAAGTGGACTGTGAGTGCTGATGTATGTAGGGCAGACCACAGGAGACAAATGAAGCTTCCACTACAAGTGGGAAAAATAATTCAGCTAAAAGTTTTAATGAATGCTAAACACTCTGTGTGGCCTAATGTGAGAGTTCAGAAGCCAGGGAAGCAGACCCAGGGAACTCTTTCTTCATTCAGTGACTCTTCTGCACAGATCTTCATTGAATGCTCATGAAAATAGTTAGAGTAGGGTGGTTGATCCAAGAAACAACCTCAAATTTGCAGGTTTCTTGGGCGAGACTTGTCACCTTTGGAAAGTCAAGGAACCTTGCTTGGATCTTTTTTTGTTCCCTACAGAACAAAAGCTTTCATCTTTTGGAAGAAGGACAGAAAACACTACTGACCTCAAGACACATGTGGAGATGGATGGTGGCTGGGGAAGAGAAATAGACAAAGTTCCTCTATCTTTGAGAAAGGGAGAGGAAATAGTCCTGAGCCCAGAATTAGAAATTTTGTACAACTGGAGGATGGACAATAGTATGTCTAAATGTTGAACATGAAGACACATGGGTACAACATTTGCTTAAGTCTGAGACTTGATCAGGCCAACAGAGCACTCTCCCTGGGCTGACAAGCACTAAGAAAACAGCATCAGTTGTCTGATCCCTTAAAGGAGCAAGAGCCTGGAAAAAGGCCATGAGGTAGTGAGGATTGGATAGGAAGAATTTAAGCAAAATTCTCTGTCAATCAAACCTTACTCAAGGTAAGGTAAAGAAACTTGAAACTGGAAGTGCACCAAGAGCAACTACAGCAAAACAAAATCCCCAAACATCTCATTATATGAGTAGATTGACTGTACATCTCACACTTAGTGTCAAGCAGAAAAAAAAGTATGTCGGTCTCAAGGTCAGAAAATAATTTACCTGTCATTAATATGTGCAATGTCTAGAACTCTAAAACAAGAGACACAAAATGGAAAAATTAACAACCTAGGTTAAAAATACAAAGTAATAAACAAGATCAGATTGAGAATGATATAGATATTAGAACCATTGACAAAAAAAATTAAAGAAACTATGAATAATAAGTTAAAGGCTCCAGTACAGAAGGCATAGAACATGCAAAAGAGGATAGATAAAGTCAGGAGAAGGAAGCTACAAAAAAGTGTCAATTTGTAAGGCTAGAAAAAACTGTGGTATGAAAGATGAAGAATGCTCTTAATAGGCTTATTAGTATATACGACACAGACTTGAATAGAAACAGTGAACTTTCAGGAAGGTTAATAGAAATGATCCAAACTGAAATACAAAGGGAAGAGAGAGATAAAGAAGAAAAAGAATAAGATAGAGAGCAGAATAATACAACATCAAGTAATCTAAGATATGTATAATTAGAATCACAGAAGAAAAAGAGAGAAAGAGTAGAGAACAAATATTTAAAGCAATAATGGTCAATTGTTGAAGTAATAATGGCCAAGATTTATGCAAAAACAATGCAGGATATCAGACATATTTAACATCAGAGAACTCCAAACAGGAACTACACACACACACACACACACACACACACATACACACACACACACACTATATTTAAACAACAAAAAATAATAAATAAAGAAAATAAATTGAAGGCACCCAGAGAAAAAAACATATTGGTTATAAACAAAGATAAAAATGTAGCAAATCTTGTATGAGATTTTTTTTCCAGCAAAAAGACTATAGAGTTACATCTTTTAAAGTAGAGAAAGTAAAACATAATTTTCAATACAGAAAATAATCATCCATAGAAAATTGTATTTCAGGGACAATATCCTTCAAAAATAAAATAAAACAAAAGACTTTTCCTCAAAATCAACAATTGAAATAATTCATTGCCAGTAGACCAGCCTTATAAGACATGTTAAAGGAAGTTCTGAAGACAGAAGTAATGTTATGAGACAGAAATTTGCTTACATATAAATCACTGCCCATGGAGATGACCCAAAATATATAAAGACCCATTACAAGTCAATAGTATTTAAAACCCTCATTAAAAATATAAACATCAAGTTTGAATAGACATTCAGATGTATGGATGGGAAATAAGTACATGAATAATTGTTCAAGATTCCTTATCCATTGGGGCAATGGAAATTATTTAAAGCCATAGTGCTATATCATTACATACTAATTGAAATCACTAAAATGAAAATGATTAAAAATATCGAGTGCTGGAGAGGAGACAGAGCAATTGACATTCTCAAATATAGCTGATAAGAAAGCTATAAAAAGTTTAAAAACATATGGACATCTCTTATAAAGTTAAGATCACACATTCCATGTAATTCCAAATTTTACTTTAGAAAAATGAAAACACAAACTTACATAAAGTTTTGCATATGAATATTCATTACATTTTTATTTATAAAAGTCTAAAATTGGAAACAGTGAAAATATCATGAGCAAATAAATAGCTAAAAAAGTTCTGATATATTTGTAAAATGGAATTTTACTAAAAACAAAAGAAAAACAAAATATTAATATATACAATAATAATAACCTTGATGAAATTCAAAATGCAGAATGTGAAAAGCAAAGCACATAAGATTTTATACTGTTCATACATACTAGAGTATATATATATATATATATATATATATATCTGCAAGAAAGAATAATCTATAATGAAAGACAACATATCAATAGTTGCCTGGTGATAGGATGAAAGTAGTGATTGTTTAGAAAGTAGTGATGATGAAGATGAGAAGGAAGGCACAAATTAAAATATTTTTACTTTTGGAATATAATTGTTGATTTTAATTTACTACGTTGTAGTTCAGTTACTTCCGTATATAACTTTTATTTCCTATTAGATTTTATGTTCTTTGATTCCTGGAAAGCTATTTCACTCAAACTTTTGAGCAGTTCTATTTATGTAGTACTTATTCAATATTTATTGGCTGACCAAAAAATGAATGAGTAAAGTAATTGTCACCATTTATAGCACCGAACAAGGGGAATGAAGCATCATTCATGTTTAACAGAAAGTTAATTGGAATAACTAGCTGTTTTTGATTAAGCACCTTTCTCAGTTATTTAAAGCCTTTGGAAGCATTGCACTTGGCTGTGATATAAAAGAATTACTTAAGATGTTGCAGACATCAATTAAGGTGCATTTGTTTGTGTATAATTAGATGAGGACCTTACCAATAGTAATTTCACTGAATTTAAATTATGGCCTTATTTAGGAAGTGACTACTGAGTTCCCTTCTTACAAAGCCATTAAACAATGATCATGTCATTGCATCTCTAAGTTGAAGTTGTTATTGTTTTTTTTTCCCCTCTTCATCAGCAGTTTCTTGTTCTGCTACTAGTTTGATAAGGCAAATAGAATAAATTTAATTAATTTCCAAAAAAGGGCATTAAAACATTTTGCTAAAACTTTCCCTAAATGATAAGAAATATTCATTTTCTTCTTTTTCTAGTAAAATAAAATAAGTGCCTTCCCATTTTTTATTTTGGTAATTTATACTCAAAGTTCATGGAAGATATATTTTCATAAAATATTTTACATTAGTAGAAGATAGTAACGAGTTGATTCATATATTAACTCATAGAAAGCTACTCATCATATGAAATGGATCTTCCACAGTGAAGATTCATCCTGGAATTGTTACCCACATGGGACCTAATGTGCCTTTTCTCTATATTCTGACTTGGATAGTAAGAGTATATTCATATTGATTTGCAACAGTCAATATCATGTAACATATGAGTGTTCACTCTTTCGTATAAAACAATTACACTTTGAAATAATCTTTTGAGAAAACTGGAAGACATTGAGGTGAATGTATCTTTGAGTGTAATGTTCTGTGCTAATGAAAAAAGTAAGTGACCGAAGCTTATAGTCTCAAAAATATTCTGTGTAGTAAAATTAGAGACATCTCCAATATTCTGGTATTTGCCTACTGATGGGGAAAAAGGTAGCATATATTTCTTCTGCAGACTCTGAGAGTGTAAAGAAATTACTGCTGTAAGGATAAAAAAGGGGTAGATTGTGACAGATGAGAATTTATTATTTTAAAGTACAAAGCAAATGTGTGTGTGTATAAAAGAGAAGCTTGAGCGAGGTCTCTGAAAAACTTAAAGCTATAAAAATAAGTCATCAACACATATAAACAAAATGAGCAGAAAATTAACAAGCTAATTTTGAAAATAAATGTTAGTTAAAGACTATTTGTCATGGACATTGAGATACTCTTATTTTTAAGAGGTTATAAAAATATTTTAGTAAAATTCTCTTAATAGGGTAATGATATCTGTATATCACTGTCATCTTTATAATGTTTTATTCATTAGAATAAAGTTGAAGGAGGAGTAATCAGTGAAGTTGTTAGAATAATAAGCAAAAAAATCTCTCATATTATTTCCCCAAACTTTTGGCTTCCTGCTAATTTAAGACAATAAATATCCTCATGTATATAGTGCATTTTGTATATATACATATATACATATATACATATATGCATATATCCATCTACATAGAGAGGAAAAGAATATATATATATATATATATATATATATATATATATACATGTATATGCATGTGTGTATGTATGCATTACTTTGAGAAATGTAAAATATAAAGTATACTTTTACGTTATTAATATACTAATTCTTAAATGTTCACTTCACGTGGATATGAAGTCTAGCTACAAGTATACTTATGGGTGTTAGAATTGCTCTATTTCTAATGCCTCCGATTTTAAAATTCTCTAAAATCAATCTCCATAGCTCCATGTTTTGTTTTGTTTTATATATTTTTTTTATTGATTTCAGAGAGGAAGGGAGAGCGAGAGACAGAAACATTAATGATTAGAGAGAATCATTGATCATCTACCTCCTACATGCCCCCTACTAGGGGGTCAAGTGGGTAACTACAGCATGTGCCCTTACTGGGAATCAAATCGTGACCTCCTGGTTCATAGGTTGATGTTCAACCATGGGCCCATGTCACCTGGGCCATAGCTCCATGTTTTAACTTATTGGTTAGCTGTTCCCCACCTTCTCAACTGGCTATGAGCAGTTTTTACCCATCCCTTTTGTTCTAGTCCCTGAGCCACTTCTAGATCTTTCTGACTTCTCTGTCCCTAGAACCTGGATTTCCCTCACCACCATCTTTTTCTCAATTTGATATTGGGCTCCCAAGCACTTGAGATCACAAAGAAATTATCTTCTCTGACTTGAGAAGATCCTGCTATTCTCCTCACAATCTTCAAACTGATCTCTACACAAATTCTTATTACATGGTTCACAATGTCTTTACAATCTTCTTAACAGTAGTAGTAAACAGTTCTGCACTGCCCACATCATGCAAGAGATAGTTAATGTAAAGTTAAGGACTTTACATACATTAACTTAATTAACTCCCATAGACATATAGAGGTGTTTAGGTGGGACCATTTTTTAGGAGAAAAATCAGCATACAGATGCAGGAAAAGTATTTATTATGTGAAATGAGACTTTGTGAATCACTTATCCAAACAACTTATATAAATCAATTATTTTTTTCTCATTTACACAATTCAACAGAAATTGTAGAATACATTCCTGAATACCTTATAAAATGTAATACTTGATCATAAATCCAACATTCTTTCCTTTCTTCGCTTATCTAACATTGCTTTGATTTAGTTCTTTTATCCTCTTTATTCTATATAAACTGTTTTCATTTTCTTATTTTCCTTGTCTTGTATCCTAAAGTTTATGCTTTGACCCATTGGCTGAAGCAGATGCCTCTCAAGAATGCTTCCCATGCTCTCAGCCTTCTGACTCAAGCCTGAATTCTGGTAGACAATTCAGAGCAAGCTTAGATTCATCTTGGGTGTCATTACCTCACGTGCATAATGTCTTTCAGCCTTCCCCTTCAGGTCATTTTCTGAACCGGGTAGTTCACCCAGGGAGCAGTCAAAAGATTCAGCAAGAATTAACCTCTAGGTCAATCCTCTGTCATTGGGAATTGGTAGTTAAATGCTCAGCCTCTAGCTTTTAGGTGCACAAATGTAGAAGAAATGTTTATTCTTTATTAAGTCCTAGGGCAACTGAGTCCTCTTATTTACAGCAGCTACCCCATTCTCCATTCCTTAAATTTCAGTGATACCTATACACAGATGCCATGGTCAATCCTTGTTTTAAATATATTTTGTTATTGATTTCAGAGAGGAAAGTAGAAGGAGAGAGATAGAAACATCAGTGATGAGAGAGAATCATTGATTGGCTGCCTCCTGCATGATCAGGGATAAAGCCAGCAATCTGTGTATATATGCACTGATCACAGAATCAAACCATGACCTGCTGGTTCATAGGTTGATGCTCAACCACTGAGCCGCCACGGCCAGGATTCCTTCTTCATTATTATTACCTATGTGTGACTCAGGCCAGCCACCTCCTGAGTAATACTGTGAGGTAGTGTGGAGGAAGGACAGTTAGGGACAGTCACAGCTCTGTTCAGCACTGTTGTGAGATCACTAAGCCTCTTATGTCCATTATTCTTTAAGAAATGGACTCCCTGGGTTGCTTACATTTGGTTGATTGATATGACATGTAGGAAAGCCCCTTACTTCATGGGGTCATTATGTTATAATAATTGCTTTTCCCCCTCTCTTTATGTCAATTCACTTTGGTAAAAGCGTGTACCAAATTGAAAAAAATATGTGCATGTTATTGTTTCTCCTTCAGTTTTAATTTTCCCACATTTGTGTGCTGAACTGAAACAATGCTCTTGTTTCTCCTATGACCTCCCATCTCTATATTTTAAAGAATCACAGAACATATCTTTTAGGAGCCTGATTCATACTTTTAGGAACATGTTAACACTCTCTTACTCCTTATATGTAATGAGTTACATGTAAAACCTGTGTCTCTCTATCTTTACAATTTCAGAGCAACTGACAGTTTTTTTTAATGTAATTTATGCATTGGAGTTATGAGCTCTTTTCTGCTTCATTAAAGAAAGGTTTCTTGCCAAAACCGGTTTTGCTCAGTGGATAGAGCATCAGCATGCGACTGAAAGGTCCCAGGTTCGATTCCGGTCAAAGGGCATGTACATTGGTTGCGGGCACATCCAATGTAGGGGGTGTGCAGGAAGCAGCTGGTCGATGTTTCTCTCTCATCGACATTTCTAACTCTCCCTCTCCCTTCCTCTTTGTGGAAAATCAATAAAATATATTTTAAAAAAAGGAAAGGTTTCTTTATATAAATATTGTTCAATTTATTTATTTGATAGAAGTCAGTGAAAGTAAAGAAAATTAAAACAGCCTTATGTTGTCAAGTTTAGATGTGTATATATAATTACTCATTATACCAGTTATTAAAAATCACTTTTATAGTACTAATTTTCATAAGATAATAAAATTATAAGCACGTACAATATGTAGGCTTTAGCAAAATTTATTTTATCTTATTGGAAATAATAATGGATCCAACTGCTTTCAATCTCAATTAGTAAAAATGCTCATCTTCAATGCAATATTTTGTCTTATGAGAGCACAGTAAAGTGTCTCAAATAAAATACTATCTAGAGAGTTGTACTTCAAATTTGGCTTCAAAATCCCGTTTTTTCCTTCATTAAAGGTCTTTTCTTGAAGATGTATTTACTTGGCTAAAATATGACTTGAAATTTATAGCTAATTCATCTAAGCAAATGTAATGTATAGTCTAGCTTATAAATATTCAAGACAGTAATAATAGAAAGAAATATAGAGAACATATTTTATCATTAGAGGTCAGTGGTTCTTTTTACATTATACTGTTGATTAAATACCTTAGAATAGACATGGAAAAGAAGAAAACATTTTCCTTTGCAGAAATAGAAAATGAATATTACAGTTTCCATTTCTATGAATTTATATGTTCCTTGTGTTCTTAGGATTTACATTGAGGAAATGATATGTTCTATTTTTGATGTGCAGAACTTATTTAAATACTAGTGGCCCTGCACACAAATCAGTGCCTCAGCTGGCTGCTGTGTCCACCTCTGCTGTAGCTCTCCGCTGTATGCAGCTTGCTGCCCAAACCTCCTGTACCTCTCCACTTCCCAGAGCTTGCTGCCCCTGCCTCCTGTAGCTCTTCCCCACTTGTAGCACACTGCCCCACCCTCCTGGCCATCGGTTGTCATGTGCCATGGCATAACAAAAATTTGCATATTACCTCTTTATTATATAGGATTGTGAATCTCCATGTTCCATTTGAAAAAGCTATCACTTATGGCATTTTCTTTGCATCCTCAATTTCTAAATGTAGATTACCAAATTAAATTATTTGCCACCTAACTTAGATGGAAAAAATTAAAGCTTTGTTCTAGTATGCTTTATTGTTTTGGGTAGGAATATATTTTTCTCAAATAGCATCCAATCGTGATAAATTACTGAACTATCAAAATTACTTTTGTAGGCCTTATGCATGGATTCTAAAAGTATAGGAGGCCCCAGTGTGATTCATGTTCAAGGACAACATCTATTAGAATATTGTAACTAATACAGTTGCATTCCCTTCTGTGAGAGAGGAAGCATGCTTGTTTTATGTTTACAGCCTGGATCCTGCTTTACAGTTCAGCTTCCTCCCTTTACAAGAGCCATCCCATCACGGATTGCTAATATGCCAGCTTGGCCTGCTCGTTGCTATGGTTTCCCAGCAGTCATTGGCTATGTCCTGTTGCTTGAAATTATGCTTCGGCATGTCCTCATATAATTTCATTGTTTTACTGTAATTTTGGTTGTTCTCAATTTTGCATAGAGCAGTAATCCATTTTTTGGTACCCATTTTCCACTGAGTTAATTTGAGTATAGCTAGAATTGAATGTCTCCAAGGTTTATCTGGCTCAGAATTTATGGGGGTTTTTCTTGTTGATGGCAGACCCCAGACTTGTAATATCCCTATTGCTCATGAAGTAAAACAAATGGCATGATCCCTGAATTTGTTTTAATGGCCTCTTGAACCTGCAAGATATTATTTACATAAGATGAGTTTCAATGGTGACATAGCGGTTGGTTTTATCTAAGGGCTTACCTTTTGTTCATTGTGACGTGGTGGAAATACGACATTTAACAACATTTGTGAAAGTCTAGGCCTCACAGTCCAATTACTTAGTGCATACTACCACCATTCTATGGACTATTAGCTTGGCTGGGAGCATTTTGCTCTGTTTATGTCACATTTTGTCAGCTACTCTTTCTGGGAACATGCTAGCTTTCTTTATTTTGTTCTCTCTTTTCTTTCTTTTAAAAAATATTTTAATGATTTCAGAGAGGAAATGAGAAGGATAGACAGATAGAAGCATCAATGATGAGAAAGAATCATTGATTAGTTGCCTCCTACGCACCCACCACTGGGAATTGAGCCAGCAACCCATGCATGTGCTCTTGGCAGGAATAGAATGTGGGACACTTCAGTCCACAGACTGATGCTCTATCCACTGAGCCAAACTGGCTAGGGCTTTCTCTATCTTCCAAATGGCATACTATTTAAGGGTATTTTGTCAAACGAGTAAAATTTAATAACCAATTTTTATTTTTTCATTTCCTGTAAAGATTTTATGGTCTTATGGTATGATGCATTCTCCCACTTCAATGGACTTCAGACTCATTATCCTATTAACATTATTGGATAACAATTGTTGAACACTTATTGAAGTAAAATCATTTTAAAGACCAGTACAAAATAAAAAGAGGAGAATCTTAATTTTTATTTTTGAATCAGATTGTTTCATTTTGTTATTGTTATTTTTCTACTTAAAGTTAATTTGTATATGATACTGTTGGCAATGGTAGAGAAGAAACAGAAGAAAAAAACAACAGTGAGAATTCAGGGGAGATAAATTCAGTCAAAACAATAGTATGACTTAGTCTGGCTAGGATAATTAAATATTATATGAAGTCATATGTCACATACTTTGCACATGTACATTTATATTAAAATCTTTAAAATGATCTAAGGCATTTATCTTACTCTCAGATATATCTGTTTCTAATTTGTGCTCAGCCACTCCACAGAAGTATCTCACACTTAAATTTATTAGACTTGTGTTAGATGGAGAGAAACAAAATTGCAACACCTATGTTCTTTAATTTTGCCATGACTAGGAAGCATAACTTCATTATTAGTTTATGAAAAACCTTGAAAAAATGGTGAATTTTTGACATAAATAATTTGAGAAGTTGGCTCATAAACTAGACAGTGTATTCTGTTAAAAAAAAACCAAACAAAACAAAACAAAACAGGAAAGCAGCAAATATGTACATATTCCCTTAAAAGTTAAGTTAAATTTAAATGTATGCTATATCTTGGCATCATATATTTGAAATTCATCTAAGTCTACTTGTTAACTGGACCAAAAATATTTTTGAATTATTTAAAAAGTTATATTAATATTATCAAGGATTATTGATTTATAACCTCCAGATTTTAACCTCTAGAAAATGTTAGTTATTACATTTATTATGATTTTGTTATGTTGAACCATAATTACTCAGTTCAAGTTTCAAACCATATTTCTATAAAGGGTTCATTTTCATTGCAAACTTGATGATAAATTATCCCAATTTAGCTGTAACAAAACCAATCTCTATATTAAAAAGAAGTACAAAATTCCTTTCAGTTAAGAACATGGCTAAGGATCCATTTCTCTTACTAGAGTATACTTACTAGTAAAATAAAAGGATAAGCAAAATAAAGATGGCCAAGAAAGTGATACAGATTTTTAATTGCTGATCACAAAGGATTTTTAGAATATTCAACTGGACAAGGGCACCAATAGAGAACTATCTTCTAAATGCAAAATCTCTGCATTAAACTGCTACTGTTGATGAATTCCTATTCATAATGCAGCTTTATGATAGATGAAATTTTATATTTTAAATGTATTTCCTCCCTTTGCTATTATAAGTCTACTAGAGGCCCATTGCATGAAGATTCATGCAATGGGCCTTCCTTCCCCTGGCACTAGTTTTCCTCTGGCACCCGGGACCCAGGCCTTCGCTCTGGCCTCTGCCTTCTGTCTTCACACTGGCTAGAATCTTCACTGCAGCTAAAATATTTACTTTGGCGGGAGCCTTCAATCTTTGCTCCAGCCAGAGTGCTGCTCCTGTAACTCCCTCTGCCCCCCCCCCCCCCCGGCCTTTCCCTCATGGAAGGCGTCCTGCCAGCTCTGCTGCTCCAAGGCTGCATGCATGCTTCCCAGAGGCCCAGAATGGCTGGGAGGCAGGACCACCGCCATATTTGTTGGGTTAACTTGCATACTCACTCCTGATTGGGTGGTGGGCATCACGAAGTGACAATAAAATTACATATTTCTCTTTTGTTAGTGTAGATGTGGTGTATAACAAAATTCATAGTCAGAAGTACTGGACTGTCCTATCACTTGCTTCCTCTATTATTTTAAATATGTCACTTTAATTTTCTGATTCTCTCTCTTATCTGTAAAATGAAAAGAAAAAAAAAGTTTTGTGAGAATCAAATGGAGAGAAATTTTGACCAAAATGTTACACTCTAAAAAAATAACGCAAGTGTTGTTAATTTAACAGTTGTGGAGGCTTATCTCCTGGGTTTCTGAGGATGGCATGTATTCTAACATTGAAACTGTGTTCTACAAGAACACAAGACCATATTTATTTTACTCTAGATGGAAAATATTCTTAGTCGCTACAGAAAATGCATGATATTGAGATGAATGAATATTACTATTTTAAGAAAGAAATACATTTCCCCCTCAAAAATGTTTGTCCATTTGCAATCCACTTTCTACTTTTACTTCAACTCTCTCAACATAACTCAATACTTTCAGAATTTTTATTATTTTACCTTAAACACATTTCTCTTCCTTGGAGTAATTCATAGTCATTACAATGACATAAAATGTTAAAAATGTAAATAAGGTAAAAAAAAAAAAAAAAGCCCAACCTAGTATATTGAAAACAATATGGACTAGCAGTGTTTCCCAAACTTTTGACATATGTGTACCTCTTCTATAATTTTCGTAAAGCTGAGTACCCCTCGTCAAAAAAAAATGGATGTATTTTAATAACAATCAAAATATTTTTGTTATTTTGGTACATACACAAAATAATAATAAATGAAAAATAAAATTATTTATAATAAAATATAAATAAAAATTATATTATAATAACATTTATTTGCACACTGGACCAACTCACGCCTCACAAGACTGTCTTGACTTGACTCATGAGAACATAGAATTAGGCACAGCTAAACACAGTGCAGTGCATATCACCACCAAACTCCGGTGCAACGCGTACCCCCACCAAACTCTTCCCGTACCCTTGGGGGTATGCGTACCACACTTTGGGAAACACTGGACTAGAGAGTCCAACCAGTTTGGGCTCAAATGTCAATCTTTTTATTTTCTTACTCTGATCTTTATGAATAATTATTAAATAGTTTGTACCTCGATTTGCTGTTTATATGATAAGAACAATAACATTCATTTTCCCAATATATTTTATGAGAGTGATATGAGATAAAACATGCAAAGTATCTTCCATAGTGTACAGTACATAAATCCTTAATAAATGACAGCTTTTATCATTATAAAACTCCCATTTCTCATGTGACTGTTGTTGATATATATATTTTTGCTTAACACTTTTAAAGCAGTTTTAAGCTATACTAAATTCTGTAATTTTTTTCTTTTGAAAAGCAACTTAAGGGTTATGAATTCTCCAAACTTTCTGTTCATATTTCTTGCCTGCTTAGCCTTCTAGTTTGCAGTTTCAAATTCATTTTACTTAAGTAATAGTTCCAAGGCATTTTTACCCTCTAGATAAGCTTTAGTTATTTTTATTTTTAAAATGTATTTTTATTCATTTCAGAGAGGAAGGAAGAGGGAGAGAGAGAGAGAGAAACATCAATAATGAGAGAGACTCATTGATCAGCTGCCTCCTTCATGCCCCCCTACTAGGAATCAAGCCTGCAGCTCAGGCATTTGCCCCAACCAGGAGTCAAACCAGGAATCAGACTGTGACCACCTGGTTCATAGGTTGATGCTCAATCACTGGTTGAGCCACAAAGGCCAGGCAATAAGCTTTATTTTTTAATGTCATATTGAAAATACATGCCTCAAGTGTTTTGATTCATAAATATTGGAATGGACCTAATCTCTTTGTCTGGATAATATGTTTCTATTAATATTACTTATTTGCCAATTTCCACTTTTATCCTTAAAACCTCAAGGGAGTGACTACTGGTTAAGCTTAAATTCCACTAAACTGTCCTACTTGCTACTCCTTAAAGAGTTTTCAGTGTTCTTTCATCTAATATCTATGTTTTAAAATGCAAATATAAATGAAAGTCTTTATGCTTATTCTTAATAAACCTTAGTTGACTTAATTTAGCACATTATTCTAGCCTAATTTTGTATACTTTTATTCTGATCCTGTCAACCAAATATCTTAACGATTCTTTCTGCTTTGTAATATTGACTGCATATTTTATATATCTTTAGAAATATTTTTTACTTTCAAAAAAAAGTAAATAAAATAAAGCCCAAAGATAATTTTATGACATACCTCCAGAGCAATTTCTCAAAGTTGACAATATCTATAATAATAAAAGCATAATATGCTAATTAGACCAGTCAGCTGAACAACCTTGACCAACCTTCCTGATGTCCTTCTGGACGACCTTCCAGACAAAGCTGGGGCTGTGAGGGGCGGGGCCCGTGAGGCTGTGCTGCCAGGCCAGCCATGGCACTCCCAGCACTACCCCTTCTGCAGAGGCAGTGGGAGAAGCTGCGGGGCGGGCCCAGTCCCTGCATTGCCCCTCCTGCAGAGTGACTAGCGAGGCCTCAGTGCAGGCCTGGTCCCGCCCCTTCCATAGAGGCTCGGGAACAGGGGTTAGCACTGTCCCAGAGCTTCTGCAGAGGCAAGACAGGGTGCAACTCTGGTGCCTCAACTTCTCACAGCCCCCACCCTGGTCAGCCCAGTCCCAGGCTGCCACTGGTGGGGGGAGGGTCCAGTGCTAAGGAGTAGCAAGCTAAGCTTCTCGCTGAGCCGCAACCCTCTACCCCCCACTCAGCCATGAGTGGCTAGGGCAGTGGAACCCTCTCCTGCCTCCACAGAAGGCTGGCAGTAGGGAGCAAGGGGTCCTGGACTGAGAGAGGGCACAGGCCAGGCTGAGGGGACCTCTCTCCTTCAGTTCACGAATTTTGTGCACTGGGCCTCTAGTTTCATTAATAAATATTCAATTTTAGGTAAGAGTTGCACATTAGTTCACATGCTTATAATATAATCCTGTGTCTATTTCTCCATCTTATTTATACTGCTATGAAAATATTTTTTTGACTATAAAATGAAATAAAAATATGCTATTTATAGAGCAGTCACTTAATCCATTGGTCCAATTGGGATATAGTAAGTTAATTTTTACATGATGTTTTTTAGCAAGGAGGGTAGTTATCAATATTACTTTTATATTCCTTACCAAATCATTTATTTAATAATTCATTGTGGAATTTTTACCTGGATATTAAACATATTAATTTGATATGATAGATTCAATTATTTTTCTATTAAAGAGTCCATTTCCTTGTTTTATTATTGCCCCAACTATCATATTATTTTATGTTATTTTATAGAATAACAAATATGTAGGGAGCAGCACACATGTGCCAAGCCCAGTGATGAGACAATGTTGAACTAGACATTTATATTATTAAATTTATATTACAGGGAGTTAGGAAATAAATACATTACCTAATATATAAATAAAGGAAATCTATAAGGAGGTAGAATTTGAACAAAAAAGAATAGATTACTATGATAAAGAATAATAGAGGCAGCTTTTCCTAGAAAAATATAGGTAGACAATGATTATTTAAGGGAGCAGTACTTAAATTAAAAGGTCAGATGAGTAAAGAAGCAGAAAAGAAAATTTTAGGCAGAGAGAACAATGCAAAACCCTATACAGAAAATAATTTTATCTTTTCTGAAGTGGGACAGAGATCCAGATGACCGACTGATATGGTGAACAGGGAAAGAGTGGTTTGAGATTAAGTCAGAGATGTAATGAGTCAGATCACTAAGTGAACTAACTGACAGGGAGATTCAATTTTACTGTGTAAATTGGGCCTCCATTAATAGACTATAAATGGACAGTGATATGATCATCATACCCTCTCTAAGAGATTATTCTGGCTGCTGTGAAGAGAGAGAGTTGGTAGAATTGCACAAGAACAAAAGAAGAAAGACTAGTTAGTAAGATTTGTAATATTTCACTAAAGATATAATGAATGAATGATTTTAGCTCAATTTTCCCAAAAGAAAACATGTATTAATTTTAGAATGATTGAATCTTTTACAATAAGTCATAAATATGTTGAATGGCCAAAAGGCAAGTTTAACAATTTACTGAAACCATTATATTTTAAAGTTTAGCAATATTTTGATTGAAATGAATAGCTTTAATAAACCTTGAAAATTTCTAAGATATTTTAGTCAAGCAGTTTAAGTTTTAATTTATTTTAAATTTATTATTATTTTTTTTTATTTGTTATGAGCCATTTCACTGTGGCAAGCCAAAATCTAGTATAGTCCTGAGTGTTTTACTATTCCCTGGATTGGGAATATGAATATCTTTTGCATTTTCCATGACAATACATGGGGATACATATTTAATATTAGAACTTCAAAATTAATGAGTTTTTATACTCCAATAAATTTATAGGAATAAAATCATTAATAAGATCAATCAAATTAATATTTGAGAATTTCTTAAGGACTGAAGTGAGAATCACTCCAAAAACAAACATTTAAATTAATTTTATCAACAAATTTACTGCAAAACAACTAAAGATTTAACCACATTAAAACTACTGTTAATCAACTTATCTTAACAGATAATGAAAAAGTCCTCTAAATCTCTTGAAACCACAATATGCATGAAACTATATAAATATTTAATATAAATGTGTTGGAATAAATTTGCATTTTTGCCCATTGGACCTTTATGAATTCTTTTTTAAACAATTGATTTTATGCTAATTTTTAATTAAAAAATAAACAAGGTTTTGATAAATTGATTATTTTGCTTGAACTCTGATATTGGCAAGGTCAATAGAGGATAGTGGATATAATACTCTGGCTGGAGAGACAATAAGATTTGACCCAGGGATCATTTTGAAGGGCAGGAAGAAAGGAGAGGCCAGTGATTACTCCCACAGTTTTGAGTTTGAAGACATGGTAAGTGCTAGTACTATTTACTAACCTAGCAAATTGAGGAAGCAATTGTGTCTGCAAGCAAGAGAAAGGAATATTTCCAAATTGATATTCATATATACTTAGAATGCTAATATAATAATCATGTATAGATGTCAAGTAGACAGTAGGATATACCCATCTGGATCTAACAATAGAGGACCAATATGAAGGTAAACATTTAGGAATCATCAAAATACGGATGGAAATTAAGACCGAGAGTGGGAGGTGAAGAAAGAGGCAGTAGGATTCACACTTGAGAATAATTTAAAAATGTAATATGCTAATTAGACCAGACAACCGAGTGACCTTCCAGATATCATTTCAGACTTCCTTCCGGATGAAGCTGAGGTGGTGGGAGCTGAGGCAGAGGTGGTTAGGGGAGATCAGGCAGGCAGGCAAGCAGTTAGGGTCAATCAAATAGGCAGGCAGAGTGGTTAGGGCTGATTAAGCAGGCAGGAGAGTGGTTAGGGCTGATGAGGAAGGCAGGCAAGTGGTTAGGGGCAATCAGGCAGGTAGGATCATGGTTAGAGGTGATCAGGTAGGCAAGCAGTTAGGAATGAGTAGTCCCAGATTGTGAGAGGGATGTCTAACTGGTGGTTTAAGATCAGGCCTAAGCTGGCAGTCAGATATCCCCTAAGGGGTCCTAGATTGCAATAGGATACAGACTGGGCTGGGGGACCACCTCCCCATGCACAAATTTCATGCACACGGCCTCTAGTATCCTATAAAACAGCAAAGTTTTATATATACTATCCTATTTGATTTCTCAATTCCCCTTTTTTCTTAAGCCATCTACTTCACTATTATAATTTATTATAAGTAATTTATGTGCTTTATTTTATACATAGACACACACGCATGCATATATACACAAATGCAGTGTGTATGTATGTGATTATGTCTATATTCTATTTCATTCTTAACTGAATTTTTTAAGGATAGGCTCTCTGTCATCTGTCTTTATATGCCCAGCACAGTATCTGGAAAAGACAAAGTGCTCAGAAATGTATGTTGAATTACATCAGACTACTTCTCATAAGAACTTTGTCTCAGTCATGAACAAGATACAAATATAAATATTGATGAAATTTGTAAGAGCATCTTGCATATTAAAGCTGAAATCAGAAGTATATCTCAATCCTTAGTGGACATTTTATCTTTGCACCTGATAACCAAGACTACCTTTTTTGGTTGAACATATATTGTTTATGGTTGTTTATCTCTAAAGTTATTTCTTTGACTTTTTATGAACATTTTTGAGAATACATATTTAAATCACAAATGTTGATCTCAGAGCAGAAAATTTGCAAAAAGCATGCCCACTTGCTACAATGGCTACTGATCCTAAACTACATTGTTTTTACTTTTTCTTGTATATGTCATCAGGGTCAGCATGAGTTTGAACCATTACTGAAGATTTTTTTAAATAAAATGTTGAAAGTTGTAGCATGTGAGAATCATTGTTTTTCTGAAATGCTCCTCTGCTCATTTGCACATAGGCAAAGGTCATGTGTAAGGTCCTCAACAAAGCTATAATCTTGGCAATATGCCATTTTATGAGCAAAAAATTCTATCCTAGAGATTTGTTTATTCCTACTATTGAAAGACTCACTGAAACTAATGTTAAAGAGAAAACCACAGGCTCAAAAGTGGCATCACTTTTGCTAAAGCCCATGATACCAAACCTAGATTTAATACCTGTTCTAATTGCTGTTGCAACCTCTCTGAGAAATATAATCTTAATCAAACAGGGTAGATTTTTCTTGTCTACACCAATATATCACTTACACTCTCTCAATCCCATATACAGTATAAAG